>CM076577.1:1053363302-1054036685 GCA_034641835.2 Pinus albicaulis | reverse complement strand
TATTCGGCCCATCATATATATCAACATATATTAATATACGTTATAACCTCCACCTATTTATTAACTTTCATAACATAGAATACACAGTCATTCGCATAATACTTTGGCTCCGCAACTATGAATGTAGGACCCACATCCTTGGTTCTCTTCCTCGCACCTTCTCCTTTCATCAGACGGTCAATCTACTCTCACGCACAAACTGGGCTTTGGACCCCCATCGAACGGACGACACACAATATCACGCAACTTATATGCTCGTCACATAATTCTCCAAAATCACGCGAGAAAAGTTGTATTTGGAAACCGCTTTAGGGCACGTGGCCATCAATGACATATATCGCGTTCATTTTGACAATACTGCTTACCACTTCAACTATCACGCAATCCCACTGGTTGTCTGAGCGCCAATTTTACTATTCACGTTCAGGGTTCTGTTTATATTCATGGTTCCGCTTCATCAAATTCTTTGCACCTTCATAAATATATATACTCCGTTCAAAGGTTTCATTTCATATTTCTTCATCATTTCAATATATGAACTCTACCATATAAACCCCTATTTCATTGTTATTTTAATATAACACTACCATAAGGTTTAACACCCGCGTTACGTTTTTATTTCTTAACTCTTGGTATTAATCCTTATACAAAGAGCCCCGCTATTATTTAGCTTCTCGGTTCCTCCCTTTCTACACGGTTCCGCATCTCCTGTAATCATTTCACTATTGGTTTGTTAATGGCTCTGCCTCTATATTCTCTGTCTCTGCCTCTGCTGCTCAACTGTTTCATCTCACAGATCTGCCTCCTCTAGTTCTACCTCCTTTCTTTGTCTCCGCCTCTGCTGCTCAACCATTTCATTTCAACAGTCTTCTTCCCCTGTCTCCTTTGCCATGTATGATGTCTCCTTTGCACTGCTTTGCTTCTCTTTTTGCTACCCTATCTCTATAAATAAACTCTCCCTCTGTTCTTCTCATTCTCCCTGTAAATGTTACTATACCATTCACCAAAAAACCTGTTGTCTTGTACTTTTCTTCTTCTGCTATTTTTGCCATCAATGACAACACTTCTAACAGTCTCCCCCTTTGGCATTAATGGAAATACGCTTCCTCTGCTTGCCTTTTAGGACCCTTTCTTCTGTTTCTTGCTCTTCCTCCCCCTTTGACATCATTTCCCTGTGTGCTTTTAAACCTCGTCCATGTTGCTTTGATCTTGAGGACCCGTTTCATGTTTTCCTTGCTAACTGATCTCCCCCTTGGAATGATATTTTCATTTCTTTTCTCCCCCTGAAATGATGCTTTCTCTTCATATCAGAGAGTATCATTTATAGATACTACCCCTAGTCTATCTCTCAAATACTCAAATGGTTCTCTAGCAAGAGGTTTGGTAAATATATCTACTGTATGTTATTTTGTTGGCACATATTCCAAATTCACTACCTTCTAAGCTACTTGTTCTCTGAGAAAATGATACTTGATTTGGATATGTTTAGTTTTTGAATGAAGCACAGGATTTCTTGATATGCTTATAACACTTGTATTATCACATTTTATAGAGATAGGTTCATCAATTCTTACCTTCATGTCTTGGAGTGTTTTCTTCATCCACATGACTTGTGTGCAGCATGCTGCTACTACTATGTATTCTGCTTCTGCTGTAGATAGAGAAATAGATGTTTGTTTCTTGCTTAGCCATGCCACCAGAATTTCTCCTAGATAGAATGCACCTCCACTTGTGCTTTTCCTGTCATCCACACAGCTGGCCCAATCTGCATCTGTGTATGATATCAAAGTGAAGCTTTTTTCTTTTGGATACCAAAGTCCATGCTATGTAGTTCCTTGTAGATATCTGAATATTCTTTTGACTGCTAGAAGGTGATTTTGTTTAGGTTTTGCTTGATATCTAGCCACAAGTCCTACTGCCAACATAATGTCTGGTCTTGATGCTGTTAGGTACAACAAACTTCCTATCATGGATCTGTAAAGTCTTTGATCTATATCAGCAGATTCATCATTAGCACATAGCTTGCATCTAGTGATCAAGGGAGTTGACACAGGTTTGCAGTCTTCCATTTTGAACTTTTTCAACATCTCTTTTTAGTATTTTTCCTGTGAGATGAATGTACCTGTGTTCTTTTGTTGAATTTGAAGTCCTAAGTAGAAACTGAGCTCTCCAATCATAGACATCTCAAAATCTGATTTCATCTCTTCAAAAAATCCTTTTTCTAGCCCATCTTTGTTTCTTCCAAACATAATGTCATCAACATATACTAGAACAATCAGGAGTTCATTTTCATTGGCTTTTATGTATAGATTGTTGTCTACTCCTCCTGTCTTAAAGCCTTGTTTTTACAAGTACTTATCCAGCCTTGAGTACCAAGCACAAGGGGCCTGTTTCAGTCCATATAGAGCCTTCTTTAGTCTGCACACATGGTTTTCCTTGTCTATTAATGAGAAACCTTCTGGTTGTTCCATGTAGACTTCTTCTTCTAGATCTGCATTTAGAAATGCATATTTCACATCCATTTGATATACCTTGAAGTCTTGGTAGCATGAAAAGGCCAGAAACATTCTGATAGCTTCCATTCTGGCTACAGGGGCAAATGTTTCATTGTAATCAAATCCTTCGAATTATGAATATCCTTTGCAAACAAGTCTGGCTTTATTCCTAATTACCTGTCCTTGTTCATTCATTTTATTCTTGAATACCCATTTTGAGCCTATGAAATTTTTCTCAGTGGGTCTACGAACTAATTCCCAGGCATTGTTCTTCTCAATTTGGTCCAATTATTCATTCATAGCATTCACCCAATTCTTGTGCTTTCTAGCTTCTTCAAACTTCTTTGGCTCTATTTGTGATAAGATGGCTATGTATACCTCTTCTGTCTGTTAATTTAGCTTCCTTCTTGTCTGGAATCCTACACTCTTATCTCCAATGATATACTCTTCTGGATGGTTCTTTTGAGTGTATCTTGAGGGGCCTTTTGAGCTCAGCTCAGCATCTTCTGTTGTCTTGCTTGTTTCATCATCATCTTGGTTTTCTTCTTCATGATTTTCTGAAGGACTTCTGCAGTTTGTACTTCTTGTCTTGTTTGGAAGTTCTTCATCAAATCTTACATCAATGCTTTCTACAATTTTTCAAAGAGCCTTGTTGTAGCACCTATACTTTTTACTTTTGGATGCATATCCTAGAAATATCCCTTCATATCCTCTAGCATCAAATTTCCCTAGATTTTCATCATTATTATTTATGTAACACTTGCTTCCAAAGACTCTAAAGTGCTTGATTGAATTTGGTTTACCATGCCATAGTTCATAGGGAGTCTTGCCACTTCTTGGCCTTAAAAGAGCTTTGTTTAGGATATGCACAGCTGTGTGTACTGCTTCTGCCTAGAAGGTTTGATGAATATTACTCTCTTGCATCATGGCTCTGGCAATTTGTTGTACAAACCTATTTTGTCTCTCTGCTACTCCATTCTGTTGAGGTGTCCCTACAATAGTAAATTGTTGCTTTATCCCATGTTCATTGCATAGGTTTGCAAAGTCATAATCTGTGAATTCACCTCCTCTATCTGATCTGATGCATTTTAGCTTGCATTCTGTTTAATTTTCTACTAATGCTTTGGATATATTGAATTTCTCCATTGCTTTCGATTTATTCTTGAGAAATGAAACCCATGTCATTCTGAAGAAATCATCAATTATCAGTGTGAAGTAGGATTCTCCACTTGGTGTTTTAGTTCTTGCAAGTCCACACAGGTCCATGTGCACAATCTAGAGTGGTCTTCTTGTTGATAGCTCATCTTTGGCCTTAAATGATGTGTGGGTCTCTTTTCCCAATTGACAAGATTTGCATATGGTATTTGAAGGCCTTTTTATTTTTGGCATATCTCTAACTGCTTTCTCCTTGCTTAGTATGATAATATGATCAAAGCTGAGATGTCCCAATCTCCTATGCCATAACCATGACTCCTCAAGTTTGCTAAGATGGCATGCTTCATCCTCCTCTTTCACTATGTAAACATTACTCTCTGTTCGAACACCTTTGAGCAAAGTTTTTCCTGTAGTGCTTGATCTGACTTCACAGTCTTGTGCTCTAAAAATAACTTCACATCCTTTATCACACATTTGACTGACACTCAGCAAATTTGCTTTCATCCCATCTACAAATAGTACATCATGGGCCTTTCCTCTGCCATTGTCTAGGCTGACTTAGCCTTTTCCTTTGATTTTTCCTGATTTATCATTGCCAAAAGTAACATTACCAGATTTCTTTTCATCAAAAGTTATAAAATTGCTTCTGTCTCCAGTCATTTGTTTTGAGCAACCACTGTCCAAATACCATTGGATTTTCAGGTCTTGAGAAGTTAGAGCCAGGTCACATTTATTCACCTTATTTTTCCACTGGAAGCATCCTTTTGTTTGGTATCTTTTGTTAGATGAAGAACCACATCCTCTCAGAGGACATTTGGAAGGCATATGTCCAATTTTATTGCATACACAGCATTTGATCATAATTTTCACAGAATTGTGAGTATGAGAAAAATTTCTTTGATTCATAAACCTCCTTGAGGTGTTGAACATCAATCTTTGTCCATATTTTCTGCACTCAATGATTTTATGGCCAAATTCCTTACAATAAAAACAGTAACCATAGAAACTATTTGCATACTTGATGTGAGGTTGTCTTCTCCATTTGTTTTCTTGAGACAGTCTCTTCACTGTTTGCATCTTTTGCTGGTTTGAATTGCTCCTCCTTGTATGACAGTATGCATCAATGTGTCCCAGCTTGTGGCAAGCATAACAGGTGGCATTTTTCATAGGAGGGAAGAATCTCCTTTGATGGCTTCCAAATTTGACATACTCAGGGATATATGATCCTTTTTCTGTTGTCTGAGTAGTTATTTCATTCTTTGTTATTAGAGGTTTCTTCTGGTTTCTGTCTCCCTCATTACATTTTTCTTCTTTTGTAGGAATTATTTGAGCTGCTTCATCAGCCTTCTTTGCTTTTACAAAAACAATATTTACGTTTTTTTTTTCTTTGCTTTTACTTGATTCTCCTTCATAACCTATTCATGTTTTTATCAGAGGATATCTTTGAGCATCCAGAATTTCGTTCAACTTACCAGAGCTTGTTGTTTGAGAAGAATTTATAGATACTTTCCTTTGAGAATTTTCTAATTTCTTCCTCAGACATACTACTTCTTCTTCCAACTTCTCTTGTTCTTGAATTTTATCCTTGATTTGCTTAAGTAACATGTCTTCTATTTTCTTGGCTTCTTCAAGCTCAGCCTTCAACTACATGAGGACTTATGAATTTTTCTCTTCTCTTACATACTTGAGGAGAATGTCCTTTTGTTTTCTCCACTTCAATTTGAGTCTGTCAATCTCCTCCAGGGCACTTCTTAGCTCCCCCTCAAGGTCAACTTCACCTTCTTCTTCATCTTCTAGAAGGAGTCATTCAAGTTCTTCTATGGCCATATAAAAATTCAGAGGTTCTTTCTTCACTTGAGCGTTCATCTGAGTCTTCAGATGCACTACTGTCTTGTTGAACATAGTAAGATTTTCTATTGAATTTATTTCCTTTCTGCCAGTTATTTGATATAGTTTTCTCTGATTCATGACCCCGATTCCTTGATTTCTTATGAGGACACTTAGAATCATAGTGTCAAAATCTTCCATAGTTAAAGCATTTGAATGGAAGTTTACCTTTATATTTACCTGAGCCTCTGTCCAGTTTCTTGACAAACTTGGCCTCTTCTTCATCAGATCAAGAACATATATCTTCCTTTTCTTTCTTCTTTTCTGTTTTAAAATTTTCCTCCCTCGCACTTGGCTTCTTCTGTGGGAGTCTCATCTCATAGGCTGTCAGATTTCCAAGTAACTAGTTCATGGTCAAGGTTTCCCAATCAGTTGTTTCTTCTATTGCTGACACCTTGGGGTTAAAACTGGGTGGAAGAGATCTTAGAATATTTTTTACAATTACGCTTTCTGGTATGGTTTCTCCAAGAGCTTTCATATTGCTTACAATTTCTGCAGCTTTTAAGAAGAATTTTCCAACATCTTCATCATCATTCATTTTTAAATTTTCAAATTGAGCTCTATATATTTGAATTTTGGCTGTCTTTACCTTTTTATTTCCCTCATGGATGTTTTCAAGAGTATCCCACATATCTTTGGTAGTCTTGTTGTGCATTAATTTGATAAATTCAGCCTCACATATTCCATTTAAGATTGCATTCATGGCCTTTGCAATTGCTACAAATTCTTGTTTAGCTTCTCTCTCTGGGTCAGTTGCCTTTGGGGCATATCCAAATTCCACAGTAGCCCAAACCTCTATTCCTAGAGACATTATGTATGCTCTCATTCTGATTTTCTAGAAGGCATAATTAGCACCAATGAAAAAAGGGGCTTTATTGGTTGAGCTTCCTTCTTGAATAGCCATCCTGGGGTCCTAGGATCTCCTTTCAGTGGTTAAATTGGTACAAAAGGAACTGGCTCTGATACCAATTGTTGAATCCTTAGTTAAATTGAGAGGGGTGGGGGTGAATCAATTTAACACATACATAAACTTTTTTGACTTTTCATCAAGCTTATTTGCAGCTTAATTTTATAACCAACTTTAATATGTGAACAATCTCAACATGTTGCAGCAAGTATTAAATTTATGTGACACCAAACTTATTACGAGAACAAAAAATATTAAGTTGATTGGGTAGATCATATCAACACATAAGAAACACACACAGAGACAACAAATATAAGTGGAAACCCATAAAGGGAGAAAACCACATCTTATTATTGTTGTGATGCAAAGGCAAGCTCCAACTCCCTCTCACCACTGATTTTCTGTAGGCACCAACCTACAGGAGGCTCCAACCTCAATCAGCTATAACTGACATCTATCAAGCTTCAACTTGATATGGAAGCTCCAACTTCCTCATTCAATCAAAAGAAAATATTTACTAATTTACCTCAGATATCAGCTCTGTTCTGTAGCATCTCTTTCTGCTCCTCTCTTCCTTATCTTCTCTGCCTCAATTTTTCATGCTCTACATTCTCTATATCTCACTCTCTAACCTTTATATGCATATCAAGGTGATATCATTTATAAAGATTTCCTTATGACTGTTTGTATTCCTCAGGGAATTTGAAATGGATAGCCATACCTCTTAGCCCTCTGCCTTCTTATTTCTTTTCCAGCTCACTCAGAAAAATATAACTGTATGTACAAATTTTAATATTCCAGTGGGATTTTTTCTTTCTTCCGGAGACTTGCCAATGCATCACAAACAATATAAACCAATTAAAACATTTACATTTAATTACAATGAGAAATCCAGCTCAACTCATTCAGCCTCTTGGATCACTGCATATTTCTCTTTTCTGTGTTTATGTCTATCTTTTTCTTCTCTGTAGCCTTTCTAGTCATTGTTGTTACGTAACTCTTGCATGTATGTAACTGTACGTTTTATATAATACAATTCAATTCTCAGCATAATAATAATAAGGCGTTTTTAACATATGCACTACCATGTTATATAGCTTAAGTAACTTTCGGCAATCTAATGGTAAAATATCATTTTAATACATAAAATGCCCTTACGGGTCCACTCGTTGAACTTTCTCTATTCTCCGATGCGATGTGTCACCTCTCAAATACTTCCGATTGCGATTAATTGCAATCGAAACTTCCATTTATATGTTTCGATGCTCTACTCCTTCTCCGATGCGATGATTTACTGTTCACATATGGAAATATGTATGTATCTTTTAACACACACACACACACACACACATATATATGTATGCCATTGTGCTTTCCTTTCCTCTTTGGCTTGGTTTAATAAACTTGGAGAAAACCTGTATTAGTCTTATATTTTGCATGGACCCCACATGTCATCTATACTATGCTCATTTATTTCAATCCCAATCGCAACATTCACAATGCTCCTGTGGTTTGGTCCTTAGATTTCCACCGATGCGATTAACAAGGTCCACCATACAGTCAATCGAATCATATCTGCCATCCATCCCTCAGTGAATCTAATGGCTATCATTCAATTTCTCAATCGCAATCATAATTTTCAGTTTGGTTGATACTCTTTCACCTCCGATGCGATGAATCGCTCCGATGCACTTTAAGTCAGAATTCAAACAGATATAAGTCTCATCATTTATAAGTGAATCGGGTCCACTGCTTCAATCGAAACTTTTGTCAACGCGTTCCGTTGCCATACTTTTCTCTGATGTAATTTGTGAGGGTCCCACCTCATAGGACTTCATTTGTATTAGGCCCGAACAATAGAACGCGTCACACACACACACACACACACACACACCCGCACACACACACACACACACACACACACGCACACACACACACACACACACACACACACACACACACACACACACACACATATATATCCTTTGGTCCCTTGTTTATAAAGTGCTACATATATAAAGCGCTACATATATATATACTTTTCCGCTTCAGTCTTTATGTATCCTCCAGCTTGGGTTAAGGTTCTCGGAATAATGTTTATGTATCCTCCAACTTGGGTTATGATTCTTGTACTTTTATGTAGGGGGTCCCACCCTACACACACACTATCTTTCTTCAACATTATATTAAGTCTTGGACTCAGACTTAAGCCCAACACTAATATATATATATATATATATATATATATATATATATATATATATATATATATATAACCTCTCAGGTTACATATTTTTATCAATGCTTCCTCTCCTAGTATAGCCTTAGTCATGTAATATATTAACATTGCAATAGGTATCAAACCCCGACTTCATGTAAAAGCGCTTGGGCCCACAGCGTATTACTATATGCTAACCATAATATGTAGCACTCCTTTGGTGACTTGCATATCAATTATAATACATGCACATATATAACGACCCCGTTCGATTTATTATGAACCTTACAATAAACCCATGCATTTAACTTATATGAGAACACTTTACCATGTAATTCAACCTGCATTCAGCCCATCATATATATCAACATATATTAATATAAGTTATAAAATCCGCCTGTTTATTAACTTTCATAACACATAATACACAGTCATTCGCATAATAATTTGGCTCCGCAGCTATGAATGTAGGAACCACATCCTTGGTTCTCTTCCCCACACCTTCTCCTTTGATCGGACGGTCAATCTGCTCTCGCGCACCAACTAGGCTTTGGACCCCCATCCAATGGAAGAAACACAATATCATGCAACTTATATGCTCATCACATAATTCTCCAAAATCACGTGAAAAAATTTGTATTTGGAAATCGCTTTAGGGCACGTGGCCATCAATGACATATATTGCGTTCATTTTGAAAATGCTGCTTACCACTTCAACTATCGCATGATCCCACTGGTTTTCTAAGCATCGGTTTTACTGTTCACATTCAGGGTTCCGTTTATATTCATGGTTCCACTTCATTAAATTCTTCTTCGTAAATATATATACTCCTTTAAAAGGTTTCATTTCATATTTCTTCATCACTTCAATATATGAACTCTACCATATAAACCCATGTTTCATTGTTATTTAATATAACACTACCATAAGGTTTAACACCTATGTTATGTTTCTATTTCTTAACTCTTGGTATTAACCCTTATACACAGAGCCCCGCGGTTATTTAGCTTCTCAGTTCTGCCCTTTCTGCACAGTTCTTCATCTCCTGTAATAATTTCACTGTTGGTTTGTTAATGGCTTTGCCTCTGTATTCTCTGTCTCCGCCTCTGCTACTCGACTGTTTCATCTCATGGCTCTGCCTCCTCTAGTTCTTCCTCCTTTCTCTGTCTCCGCCTCTGCTGCTCGATCGTTTCATTTCAACAGTCTTCTTCCCCTGTCTCCTTTGCCATATATGTTGTCTCCTTTGCACTACTTTGCTTCTATTTTTTCTGCCCTATCTCTGTAAATAAACTCTCCCTCTATTCTTCTCACGCTCCTTGTAAATGTTACTATACCATTCACCAAAAAACCTGTTCTATTCTCCTTTGCTTCTGTTGCTATCCTTTGCCATCAATGACAACACTTGTAACACTATTAAGTCAGTTGATCAACATAAGAACATTTTTATCTATTAGTAGGGTGTGTTTTCTTATCATAGACTTCCCTTGGTCTTAAGAGTGTAGGGGAAACTTTTCAAATGGATATGGACTAAGCCTTTCATGATATTAGACCAATATTATAGGTCTATTTGGATGACATTCCTACTCACTCAAAGCATCATTCCAACCACCTAGCTCATCTTCGAGCCATTTTTCATAGGTTTTTATTTTATCACATATCTTTGAAACCTCACATCTATGTTTTAATTTTGAATTACAACTACCACATTGGTTTATAGCTCTAAAACATGGGATTTTTTTTTTATTCCACTAAGGTCAAGGCAATCCTGAAATTTCACCCTCGACCATCTACTCTTCAACTCCAATGCTTGCAGGGGAATGAAAATTTCTTGCAACATTTTATCATTAACTATGGTGAAATAATGAAAGGATTCATGTGCTTATTAAAGAAATGAGAACCCTTTTTTTTGGATGATTGGGCTTAGATATCATTTGATGCCTTGAGAAAGGCTTTGATTTATGCACTATTATTAAGCCCTCCTAACAAAATCTGCGACTTTTCTCTCTATCTCGCTATAGCACATCCTCTATCATCGTGGTGCTTGTCGAAGAAGATGTAACCCATAGTGATAATGTGATTTACTATATTTTCAAAGGCCATGTTGGACCTAAACATAGATACTTAGATGTGGAGAAACTTTCTTTGGTAGTAGGATTTGTTATTCAATGACTCTAACACTACATACTCCTATTCCAAACTATTGGAATTGATCTAGAGAATCATATGAGACACATTTTGTCTCATCACACGTATTCCAGGTAGATCTTTATATTCTAGGAATTGGATATAATTTTCACCACTGCTAAATCTAAAAAGTCTTTGTTGTTTGCTAATTTTCTGTCAGACCTTCCCCAATTTGACCTGGATGAAGTAGTCCATTACCCTATGCCATGTGAATCGATTTATCAAGTTGACTCTTCTGACCATGGTCTGAATATATCCTTGTGTATTTCCAAACCCAACTTTTTCACCAAAACCTATTGAAGTACGATCATTGTCATATTCACCCCCACGTGAAACATTACCTGATTCTTATCAATACTTTATATGAAGGTGGTGTTGATTTTTTACTTTAATGGTGTCTTACTCATGACAAATCAGAACATGTTCTAAATGACTACCATGCTAAGGCATGTGGCGGTCATCATTCTGGCATGGGTAGTCCCAAAAAAATATTGTTTGCTGGATAGTATTGCCCGTCTCTTTTCAAAGACTATATAATCATGGTCAAGTGGTGTCAATCTTGCAAGGTTTTTACTAAGAAAATGTGCACGCCCCATGGCCATCTTCACTTAGTAGTTACTATTGGTCCATTTTCAAAATTGGGTATAGATTAATTCATCACTTGCAATCCCACTTCAACTAATGGTCACAATTATATTTTTTTCATCAAATAATTCATGAAATGGGATGAACCTATCCTTACTTTCAAGGACAAAGGAAAAAATATCACCTTATTCTTGTTCAATTGGATAATTTTTCTGTTCAGTGTGCTTTGCACTATCATTACACACCATGGATCACACTTCCAAAACCATATGATGTCTAAATTAATTTTTATGCTTAGTTTTCATGAAGATCATTCATGTTCCTACTACCCACAAGCTAATTTCCAATTCAAATATGTAAATGGTGTCATCAACACCCTAGCTTACAAGACCATTTTACATGGTGACACACCCCAAGAACTAGCAAACAACGTGCTAACACATGCTAGTATACCAACGGGCCTTATTAACCTATGCTATAACTCTTTATTTTTCGTATAATGTCACATTACTCGAATTTGATCAAATAATGAAGGAAAATTCCCATGTTAACTTCTATCTCTTCTCTCTCTCTCCCAATAGTGTCTTGATAACATAACAATGAACATATTCTGATCTTAATTACTATGTTCTAGCCTCAAATCTATAGGTGAGGGGAGGCTAATGTTTTTCCAATTTCTTCACCAGCTTCTCTTTGGGAAAAAGAAAAAATGATGGAGGATGTTTCCTCTACTTTAATCATATTTCCTTGTTCATTTTCCTCATTTAAGGAAACTTCCAAAATATTAGATAGAGATGATCATTTCCAGCTTTCATCTCCTAGATCTCTGGCTCTGTCGACTTCATTATGTGCTTTTCAACCTGAATTCTGGTCACTCGTGACTGTCTTGAAACTAGTACTTTTGTTCACATCCTCCTTTTAGACCATGATATTCCATTTTTTGAAGTAAAAATATTGTAACACACCCTTATAGTGAATTTTAGTGCATTATAACACCTTCTCGGGCTTACTGCAGAGCACTAAACCTAATGATTACACCATGTGTGAGTTAAAGGCCTGCGTTATAGACCCAAAACTATGTTTTCCACCCAACCATGTGGATTTCACTGTGTCAAAATATTAGTTATGGTATAATATTAGGATCTATGGTACTGAACTCTATTCTTATTGGTTGCATGCGCGTTTATCTTTCTTTGAAAATTTTAGCTTAATTGCATTAATTTTGAAAATGAAAAAGAATAATTTTCTTTCTATCATTTTTTCTATTTGTTTCTATTTCATTTTTGGTTTATTATCTAAGAATTTTTTGTCTACATTTCCTTGCTACATGTTTTAATTGCATTACGACTATTTGGTTTTGGAAAAAGGTGTAAAATTATTCTCTCATTGTAAAAATTCTCATTCATCAAACTAAAAATGAAAAGAATATTTCCTACATGGTTTCACTCAAAGTCTCATAAAATTCCATACATCAACATACGGTCTGAAGATATTAGTCAAGTTCACTTAAAATCAACCTCACAATACAAGTAATCAACAACTATTTTTTAGGATACATGCATATTAGTTGGTCTAGAGTCTTGCGATAGATTGTTGTGAGTAAATTTCTTAAGACTTTGAAACTTAAACTAGTGTCATTACCGAGAGAAAATATTATTGCACTCACATCATTTGACTGCTCTTTTAATAAGGGAGTTAAGCATGATAAAACATCGAAGTGTGATAGATGGTAACTCGCCTTCGATTTAATTTTAGTGGGTATTTTATGTACCGAGATTCCCTTCGAGGATATCTGAGATGAGCCAGGGAATCAAGTGTTCTACCCACACAACATATTATCTACAACTATTTCCTAGCTGAAGGTGTCTGTGATTTGAGGTGACCTTAGTGGCCAAACGTTTAGGGAGGAACACAAGGTTACTAGGGTGGGCTACCTTAGAACTTGAAAAAATGAACTTCCTCTATCTTTGGTTTTTTTGGAGTCTTCTCACCTTCATGAGAGTGCTTAAACCCTTATTACTTATGTTTGGTAAAATCTCAGGAGTAATCATAAGTTTTTCATTAGAAAAACTCTCTCATACAACCCTTTCATACGGGGTTTCATCTCCCACGATTTGTGGCTATTAGAAAATTATTTTTAGCCTAGCTACTTGTTGATTTCCTTTAGGGTTTAATTATTTTTAGGTGTGTTATATTTACTAATAATACTTATTTATATTACACTTATATTAAAACTTTGTTAAAATATATCTTTCACTAGTTCTAACTTCGGCCCTTGTCTCATATATAAGTGAAAATGAGGTCTTCCTTCACTAACTCTGGGAGAATTGTGGATATTCACTGAATTAGATGGCCCCCCTACATAAGGGAATCAATATTTGGTATCAAATACTAAATCACAAAATACTTCCTAAGAGATTCTTTTACTAGAGGAATTCTTTACTTAATGCACCTTGCCTCACTTTATTCCTCCAATTACTGATCCTCTTGGTCATTTTTTGGTTCACGTTGCACCATTGTCTGCTATGTATTCATCAGTTTCGACTTCCAAGGTGATAACGATGATACGATTGGCATGATCATCAAGCTACTAAGTAGCAGAAGCTTCTAGGGGCTTTAGGGATCAAATCATAAAGCTTGCAAGATTACAAATAAATCAAATCTAGATGTTTGGCACATCGGATAGATTGATATTCAGTAACCACACCATCCATGGAGACATCCTTTACAATGGGAGGCAAATGATATTTTCAGAACCAATCTACTAGGAGGAAATCCGGAAGGGGCTTTGACTATCCTTCTCCAAATTCTCCATTTATGGATGTGACGAGAGATGTGGGTGGAGTTGTCTGGACATAAGGTAGTGATTAGTTATGTTTCGATATCATAGCTAATAGGTAATTGAAAATGCTTTAAAAATCCATGGAAAGGGAGTCGAAAGTATTCACTGAAGCTTTTGGTAACTCAATACACCACTTTTCTATGTTTCCATTCAAGGTGTGGGGGAAGAGCCTAAGTAAGATACTATCATCAATCATAGAGTTTGATATGCATCAGAGATGTTAAGTTGTGACATGATTTTCCAGATCATCTCCCTAATTTCCTTCGAAATTCGAGATGTCTACATGAATATTATGTGGGAATGGAGGCCAAATTAAGTTATGGTTTATGTGGCCATTCATAAAATTGTATAGATCGAGGATATATAAAGTACCAAAAAAGGGAAAAGGCATATATTCCCAAAAATAAAACCACGGCAAAGAAAGATGACGCGAGGGACCAGGAGGCCCCCCCATCATCATAAGACATGCTAGGTTGGGTTACAAAGGATCGGTTTTCCCTTGGATATAATTTTCCCCTTGGCTCAATGGATGTTGAAGAGGGGGAGCTTAGATAGATTTAAGAAGATTGACTTGAGGGATACTACTGACCACATAATGTGTAATGGGTGCAGGAACACCGCTGGTAGTTAAACCACTAGGAGGAAACAAATCAATCAGAGAAGGCCCATATTGTACCATAAGAGATATGGGGAATTCCATGCCCCCAACAGGTATATGCATACCAAAAATATTTCCCTCATTCATAGCTTCTTTGGTGTTTCAATTTAACATGGGATTCCAATGGAATGGGTTATTGAAAGTATTCATATTAAAAAATATGATAAGGGGGATAATCAAAGGTTCAGGAGTTAACACAAAATGGGTAGAGACAGGGAGGTACTGAACTCCACTCATAGCAGGTGTAGTTGGAATGCCTAGAATTGGCGTAGTTTGAATAGTAGACAAACCAATCAATGGAGTTGAACTTTTCGTAGGTGAGGGAGGCAGCGGTGGAGAAACGTTTTTCACAAAATACCATGACTGACCGATTGCCATCGAGTTCCCTATCAAGTTAAATATTCCATTTAGTAGCAGACGCTGAACATACTTCATTGGAAATGATTCACCTTCATAGAATCATCCACCAAATAATTTGAATAAAACCATAAATGGTAGGTGCTAATATGCATAGATAGGTTTTCCAAGCTTCCCTTTGAACTTAGGAACATCATAAGTTAATTTTGTAGGGATTGATGAGCACCTAGGATCATGGAATATGGGCCGTATGTTTATCCAAGTTTGGAAAATCGAGGGATGTTAGAAATAGAAGTTTTTTTTTATTAAATAGACCAGGATGTAAAAGTGTACCCTTTTATGGATTGTATTTCCTCACCATAGCATAGTTAATGGAGGATGAAAATGGATAGCAAAAGTAAAATATCCTTCATCCACAAGAGTGTAAGGTCTATCATATTTAAAAACATGCACTAAGATATTGAAAATTACCTAATGAGAGAGTCTAAAACAAGGGGTGTCAACATCAAATTTAGTAAAATTCAACTCCAAGGGGTCAACCCATCCAATAGTAGTTAACAAGGCTTTGTGTTGCATAGGGAAAATTTTCAAAACCTTTAATGAAATCATGGAATGAGGTGCTCGGAATAAATATTCAACGATAATGTGTTGTTGAGTAGCCCATGCATTAGGGTTGTGTGTTGACATGAGAATAAAACCCTTAGGTGGGTGGCATGCTAGCTTAAAATTATTTTATAACATGGGAGGTTCGGTGGCCACATCAACGATGACTAAGCCTTTAGAAGAAAAACTTGACCTAGTTTATTCATAATATTTAGATCTCGTAGAAAATATAACTTGTTGCGTAGAAACATGTATAGGTGCACAGCCTTCGGGAAGGTTTCCCCCCTCCCCCAGCCCCACCCCCCACTACTCGAAAAAAAATGTGGAGGAGCTTGTGTAGCCATTTGGTATTGTAGTTGGGTAAGGAATGTATGAGTGAATACGGCTGGCTATTGGGTGGTAGTGGTGGTGCAAGAAGAAGGCTAAATTCATCCACACATGGGCACTCATGAGTCAAATGATATCCCTAACAAATTTTATAAGTAAATTTAAACTTGGGGTGTTTATCATTTGTGCCCTGACCTTGGTTGGGTTAGTTTTGAGGAGTTTCCTAAGCAAGTTTGGAGTTATTATTATTTATTTATTTATTTCTTTATAATGTTGTTGAAAATTATTTTATGTTTTGTTCTACATCATGAGAACCTTGTAGTTCTACTCTAGAGACTATGCTTGTTGAGAACCAGATGCACTTGTTGTGGCTTGGGATTTCACAATCAATTTCCCTAGTTGAGCTAGTAATTGGTTCATAATAGCATAGGAAATGGAACCGATGAAACCATCAAATTGCGGTCGTAGTTTGGGTCATCTTGGATCAATTAAAATTTGAAAAATTATTTAATTAAAAAAAAAATTATTGAAATTTGTCTTTCTTTTCAATCATTTTAAAATGTTTTTTTCTTTTTTTATTATTTTTGTTTCAATAATTTCCATTTTCTGAGTGCTTTTAATTAAAAAATGGAAGAGCAGCCATTGCACATAGAAAACACACAAATAATATATTTATTCTCTATATCTTTAATCAAACGAATACATCACAATATTTATAGTGCTGCTGAGATCCAACCACTTCTAAATATGAATAGGGAGGTTAAGATATTCTCTCAAAATCCTCCTACAGATCTACAACTAATTCTAATATGAGTATGGAATAATTATCTTCCAATACTCCCCCTTAATTCTTACATATCATAACGATAAAAATTATCTTCGTCTCACTGGTCTTCATCAGCAACTCTACCCACTCTGCAGTCTTCTGGATTTCGTTCTTTATTTCTTCACATCTTCAAGCTTACCTTCCAACTCATTTAAAGTACACCTGCTTCTGGCCAGCAATGTTGAATTTGTAAGATTAAAAATTCTTGACACCCCTGAAGAAGAGTCTCGACACTGAACTACCCTATTGAAATATTTCCATCTGTGAAATAACCCCAAAGAATAAATTTCAACAGTTGTATAGGAAAATATTCTAGGTACAGAATATGATCAGCGATCAATCCTACAAAGTGACCTTTACACAAATATAAACTTAAATCCCACACTATAATGATATATTCCACACCACACAACACACTTGCAAACACACAAAGATAACATGTAACTGTAGTTCTTGGAGCACCGAAGAACAACAAGACCTGCAGCGTATAAAAGAAAAAACTAATATCACTGTCTGACTATAGCAGCAGCAATTTCTGCAGTGTTAAATGTATTTGAAAATGATTAAATATAAATTCATGTTACAAATCACAGTCATTTGAAAATGGACAACGAATTTCTCCTTTGAAAATGGACAGTGAATTTTCAACAAAATTTGAGGATGCCTGAAATGTGCCATAAATCATGATTCTTCCTCTTCTCCAATATAGCAGCAACTCTTCTCCTCCACGCAGCAACTATAGAAAATGGCAGCTCCCTTACAATTCATGGTTGCATACATCAGTGATCAAGCTTTCTCGAGATATGGTATTGAGGCCTCCAAGCTTGCATCCCAATAACTCAATGTTGCACGCCTTCAACAAATGGTGGCTCTCACAATGCTTTAATTGACTGAACTTCCAATGATTGCAGTGCCACTCTAACTTATACACAATGGCAGAATATAATGACGTAGCTCCTTGTTGGCAGTTCCTTGAGATTACACACAGGTCGACCTATGTAATGAAAACACAGGTATACCACGTAGGTCTTACCACACTACATCTTCCTAGGTCCTCCCATGAGGGAGTCAAGCCCAGACTCGCTTTGATACCAAATTAAAAATTGGAAGAGCAGCCATTTCACACAGAAAAAAAACAATTAATATATTTATTCTCTATATCTTTAATCAAATGAATACATCACAATATTTATAGTGCTGCTGAGATCCAACCACTTCTAAATATGAATAGGGAGGTTGATATATTCTCTCAACATCCTCCTATAGATCTGCAACTAATTCTAATATGAGTCTGGAAGAATTATCTTCCAATATGCACAACAAAAAATTGTTCTTACGTCTATTTTTAAAAATGTTGAAAACTTACCCGAAAAAAATAGAGGTTATTCCAGAAAACAACTTTTCATTTTTAGGGTGTTTTTTGCAAAAAAGAAGAAATTGGCTTTTTCTTCCGTTGTTAAAAAATGTTGAAAAATTAACCTGAAAAAAAAAAGGTTATTCCAAAATACAACTTTTCGTTTTTGGCTTGTTTTTTCATGGTTTTTTGATGTCTTTTTTGTTAGATTTCCCATTTTGAGGTAATAGTTCCCATTTTATCGATAACTATGTTTCTACCAATCGTAGCCTAAGTGTTGGTTTATAGGCCAGAAGTTTAGGAACTCTCTGCTACACCTACATTTTTCTATGAGAGCATGCTAAACCCATAATGAAGTAAAACTAAGCGAAACTTTAGTGATTCTGTAGGGCCTTATTTCAAAGTTTAGTACTAAAGCTTGCGAAAACTGGAAAAAGGTGGCAAGGTTAGGATCAGAAAACACAGAAAACAAAAATGATTAAATCACAAACAAAAATAATGTTAAAATCCCATATGTTTGCTGTAAATTAGAAAACCCAGAGAAACAACTAAGAATGAAGGTTTCATTTACTACTAGTGGATAGCGATAGCCACCAATCATCAAAATCTAAAATTACACTGGGTCATTTCACTTGCAAACACTGCGAAACAAGAAGGTGTGCTACAACGGGAACGTGGCCACTCAATATTGGAAAGCCGACTAGTTAAGACAAACTGCACAAGTTCCCAACTTCCCATAATATGATGAATATAAGTAATGTAAACAAAAAATACAAAAATTCAGCCATGATGTGTTTGACACAATGGTTCCATGAAAATGTCTGATGTGCCCACATTGTGGGATTTATATGGTGGCTTATGATGATCTAGTGAAAACTTATCCACATTATAGTTTCCATGACAATGTATGATGTTCCCACATTGAAGGATTTATATGGTGGCTTATGATAGTGTGGTTAAATCTTAGCCTAATTGTTGAGGCAAGTGTTAACTATTATCCGAAAGCCCATGCAAGCTAACCTTACGAGAACCTGGCAATGTTGGCATTATAACCTTCTTTAGCTTTGAAGTCATTATGGAAAAGAAAGTACTGAATGTATAAGTGGTTTAAATTCATATATTACTGGAAAGGCACAATAAAGGATGTTGCAAATTGGCCTTTGTAGAGTCTCCTCACAAAAAAAGCTTGAGGGATGAGTTTCTATTCATAGAGAAGGCTTCTGTTAAAGAAGCAATAGGAAACTCTGATGTTTAATTATACAATCATGAATAATGATTTGCAAATAGTGAATGAGTTTCAAACCAATGTAATCAGAATCTAGATTCTATAAAGTGAAATGGAACTCAGTGTGATACATTTTTTCAATTGAACCATTCAGTGTACATCACTGACTAGCCAACTCAGAAAATGTGTCTCTTAAGCATGGTTTTAAAATCCAGCCAAGTTGAACCACTACCTCATCAAAATAGCCAGTTCATTAGGTTCAGAGGTCGACCCAGCCAATGACTCTGGTTTGGACCAAATTAGACCCATGTTTGGTACCAAACCAACCATGAACTAGGTGTTTGGTACCAAACTGGTATGAACCAACTGGTTCCATCATAACCCAACCAGGTCATTGAGAGTTCACACATGTGACACAGAGTATTTAAGGTTGGTGTGAGTGGTTTTTCGGGAAAACTAGGCATTGTTTCCCTCCAGAAATAAACCTCCAAGCCTATAAAATCTTACCTCCCTTCTCATTTTCCTCACACATCTCATTTAGAGTTTTGGGGAAGTTGATCCTAGTGTTGATTTGGTTGTGCCAATAGAACTAGAACCAGTAGTTGAATCAAGATAAGGAAAACAAGAAATGTGAATCATTATTTGTGCAGCTTGACCCACTCATGCTTCCATTGAGGGGTGGGAGTTGATCCCAATGAATATTTGGTAGTGCCAGTAGATCTAGAACCAGTGGCTAAATCAAGAAAATAAAAACAACCAATGAGAAGCAATATTCATTTAGCTTGACCAAATCATGCTTCCACTAGGTCTAGTTTTTTCTGCTAAAACTGGTACTAATACTAAGGTTGCAGAGCCAGATGATGTCTATGTCACTCCTGTTGATGATGCCATGTCTAGTAGTGGTGATGAGTTTGGAATCATGGTTACAAATATTAAAAGTAATTGTTTTCAATAAAAATAATTATTTAACGTGCTTTTTTAAAGGCCGGTACATAGAGATCTTACCAGTCCAATTTTTCCTTGTTCCGGTTCAAAAACATATATGATAGGTGGACCACGTCAGTTACTAGTTCCATTTTTTAAAAGTGTGCTCTTAAGTTAAACCTTGTGTAATAATGAGGAATCTAATATCCCATTTCCACAGAGGTTTCCTAGGCCTTATCTCGTTTCTCCAATGCAAGAATCAAATTCCTATGTTTTGGACTTACAATATCTTGGGATACCACATAACACGAGATGTTAAAGACCATAGTTGCACTATTTATTTCATGTACTGCTAAAATGCTAAAAAATAATTGAAGTCTGCTGAAACTTCAAAAACACCTCAATTTCTAACTTCGTTGTGTGAGGTCCGAGGAGTATGAGACTATCATCAAACATCCTAAAATGGACATCCCGCATTTATCTTTTAATTTTGAACATTTATATTTGTTAATATTTATAAAATAGGGTAAATACTACATACTAAGGTTGGATACAATATTGGGATCCCCCAACCCACAAGATGCATAAGACCAGGGTTGCATTGTTTATTTTATGTAGCACTAAATTTTTTTAAAGAATTAGAGTTGTTTGAAACTTTAAAAACACCTCAATTTCTACTTTTGTTGTGTGAAGTCCTAGTAGTCTGAATACCAAACACCCTGAAATTGGTTTCCCACATCTTACCTTTTAATGTTAAAAATTTTAGTATGCTGAAATTTATAAAATAGCGTATATATTACATTCTCAACCCTGAAATGATATTTAAACCCTAAAATGATGTTTATGCCTAGAACTGATCCTAAAACCAGAAACGTTAATTTCTTAACTTTATGCCAATGAAATGTAAACTAGCCATGTAGAAATCCTACTTACAGAAACAATCCAATGTATGTATTGAAGAAACAAGAATGGATCCAAACGTAAGTTCAACTTAATGGAATTGCGGTGAATTATATACTTAATTCTTAAGATCTTGGGGCTACCCTGATCTACTCATGATGCCTCTTAAGAGGGGAAAATCACAAACCAAAAAAATGAGCAGCAAAGCTTGAACCGAAACTCCGATAATGCACTCAAGATAGCAACGTTGCTGATTCCACTGCCATTTTTTTTCAAAATTTTAGAAATATTTGGCATTATATAGTTGTGATATTCCCCCTCTTGATACTTCAAACCAAGTGAGGGGTACCCTCCTCAACTTCTTGAACACTACCACTACTTCAAATCATTGAGTTTCCAGTTGAAGTGCATTGAATCGTTTCCATGTGCGAGGCATAATAAAACGATGATGAAAGAAAGAGTATTAAACTGCCTCCCAACAACCTGGGAAGGAACAAGAGTAGCGGGAAATAGAAAAAAATATATTTTAATGGATCAATATTAGATTTTAAAATTGCGGGAAATTAGATTTTAATTAATAGAAATTGTTCATGAGGAAATTTCTATGGAAACTTAGGTTGTCCCTTATGTTGTCCCCATTTTAGTTAAGTTTGTGTGTGATTTTTTTTTATTTCAGCAAAAGGAGGTTGGTTGACATGTAGATTATGTCTAATGATATTGAAGGTTTAGGAGTGATAATGTTGGCATAAGGCTATCAATAAAAATTATAGAAGATTTCTTGTATATAGGCAAGTATGTCCATATAAGGAGGGAAAGGGGACATGAGGTTTACACATAACTGAAATATCCACTAACCCTTAAAGAGGTATCAAATATCCTAAAATATATGAATAATGTTAGCAATAAATTCAGGTGGTTGTAGGTAGCCAATTATTTTTCAGGGAACTTCACATAGAGCTCAAAATTATTGTATTAGAAGTTAACCATAGTTTAGAAGACCTCCACATGTGTTGTTAAAACATACATGGGATAAAATTTGAATAAAGGAAATAAGGAGTACAATAAGATCGATGTGTACCACCTACTCAAATCACCAAATATATACCCAAAACCAGTAATATGACACACTTCTCTAAGTAAAATTATGAAATTCCATGGAAAAACTCAACTTAGAAAGTATAGCCAAAGCATCAAGACTTACAATGAAATGCTTAAATGATCACAATAAAAATAATACACATTGGAGATATCATATAGACATGGATCATAGATATCAAGTCGATACCTAAAGATGCCTCAAAATCAATTAAAAATTACTAGCATAAATCTGCAGTGACACAATTAAAAATGACTAGCATAAATTACTAATTGATATACTTGTTGTGCTAGTAAGTTGGTCATAATTTTATTCATTGAATATAGTGTTCGTTTTCGTTAATCATTTTTAATTTTGTCACTTATTATCTATTCATCTGGCTTTCCTCTTTTGGACGATCTTCTAATTCCCCGAATGTAAGGAGGAAGGAACCAAGGCTAGCTCAATGTTCCCTATTGCTTTTTATTTTTTCAGAGTTTGAAATTTCAGACATATACTCTAATACACCTTCATTCCAGAAGTGGAGTGGGAGGTTATATAGCTTGACCCAAACCGGCATCCTGGTAATCTCCATCATGTTTTCATCAAAATCAGGGAACCAGTGGGTGATCAAGAGTCTCGTAGAGCCCCAAAACCATATTCTTGCCCTGATTATGATATCTATGGCTTCCTGTGATTGAAACTTGAAAATAAAATACCCTTTGGAGCATAGATGTATGTCGCAGTCCATGGTCCAATTTGTAAATATCCAATGGAATATCTCCATTGGTTTTGGCCAGTAACAATTAAATCTGCATATTAGTCACTTATTATCTAGTCGTATATTTTTTCCCTATACTAAATTATTCATTTTTAGTGGCAATGAGATTATTCTTGATTTCTGTGAGCCTCAAAAAATATGATTTGACGAATTTATCTTTTCCCTTCTTGATATTCTTCAACTTGTTCTTGAAGAAAAGAACTTGACTAGCATTTCTAGCCTTGAACATGCTAACCAACTTATCATGCATATATTTGGATGTGCCTGACTCAGAGATGTAAGAAACCAAGTGCTTATGTATTGAATCCCTGATAATCATCTTTTCTTTGATTTCCCCTTTCTATACTTCATCTTTGTGGCAGTCGATGCATTTGATGGAGGCTCATGGATCGTCCCTTGCACATAATCCATGACATCTTGATCTTAGAAAAACAAATTCCAAAGAAGTATTCCATGCATGATAATTAGAATTTTGAGTCAACTTATCATCAGACTTGAAACCCTTGTATATGGAGGCCATCGATCCTTAATAGGACTTCTTCTTTGGTGATTTATTTTCACACTATGTTGGGCTTTGTCTTCACCTCAACTTTGATACCATGTTAAATTTAGATAACCATGGTATTTTCTATGATTAAATGAAGTTTTCCTTCAATCTTCTTTATGGGCCAATTCATATTTATGAATCACATAAACTTGAAAGTAAAATGCTGATAAAACATACAAATAGATCAACAGAAGACAAGTCAAATAATCTATAAAAAATTGTAATTCTCCTTGTCTAGCAAATGGATAGATAAATGTATGTTAAAGCAGTCAACAGGATTCCCTAGCCAGAAAAGTCTTGAGGTTGTCAAACCAACTTCTTTAATAGCCGAATCAACCTTTCTCCAACTTTCATATACCCCCTCAAAGACATCTCCAAAAAGTCAATGCAACTAAACCCAAACTGGTCAACAAAAAATTCAATGCTGTAGTTAATGGACAACAGTGAAAGTCAACACTTCTCCTTTATTTTTATGCCCTCCAATGTGGCCTCAAGAAATCATAATTTCCTGTTAAAAAATCGAAGTCAAAATCCAAGAGTTGACCCAAAGTAAACACTGGTCAACATTGTCCAAAAACCCTAAAAGCTGTCTGAAAATTTGAGCAACTTCCTCAGGTTCATATTCACACATGTGAGGGAAAGGAAGCCTCTCCTAGGCTATACGAACCAATTAGAACACAAGTGGAATTTGTGTAATGAGATGATGATGAAATTAACATCATATCTCTCGAATTTATATCCATCAATGAGGGTGTGTGAGACATTTGTTGGGCTTGTGAGCCTATATTACAAATCTGGACGACCTTGAACATGTGTGGAAAATAGAATAAAAATATATTTTCTGCTCATCCAAACAAGATGATCTTTAGATCAATATTGCACCTATCGGAAAGAGGAATCCAACAAAAATATAATTAGCATCATATGAGTAGTGCACCATGGAGTTTGGACCTAGTTGTTCAAAATTAACAAGTAGACATAACAAGTTACAAATAGAAAGGAGAAATTTGGATGATGTGTGACCTTCTGTAGATATGATGTCTCCATTGTTGGATATATTTAACATCCAAGACCAAGATATAGATTTAGGTGAAATTTGGATGAGGATGCAACCTTCTCTAGAAATGATGTCTCTAATGCTCAATACATTTGCATCCCACACCAAGAAATAAATTTAGGGAAATAATATGTTTGGGGAATGGTAACAAATTCCAAACTAGGCTCCTATACTTAGAAATAATAAATTAGGTGGAAACGTTTACTATATTTTCCTTCTCTGATTTCAAATAAGTCAAAATTTAAATAAGTATCATAGTTATCTACCTCAATGTCCGCTAATAACATGTTCTCAAAATTTTTAGGCTCATGGGGTGGAGGGTTCGACCTCCTATACTTAGTCATTGTTTTAAAAGGATAGAGAATAGTGAAAGAGACTACATGGAATTTTTCTTGAAATTTTTGTTGACCTAGATATAAATGTACAGGGTTCCAACTCTTACACTCAACGATTGTCTTAAAAGGATAGATAATAGTGAAAGAGACTACATTGAGTTTTTGTTGAAAAAAATTTTGAATTAGAGATCAATGTACAATGTTGTGAATGTGTTGGCTGATTTGACAGTGTTGTCAAAGGATCCATTGTGGTCTATGTTCATAGTAAAATAGTAATATTTTCCCTCTTTTCCCCTTATCGAGGCCAGCTTCCTTTGGTTGTATACAAATTTTGAAAATTATAGTGATGTCACTAATGACATGATGCTGACCTAGAGTGGCACATTTTCCATCCACCGGAAATGCATGCCAATATGTTACTTGTGTTGAGGCATATGTTTCCATGCTTACATATCTACAAAAATCTTGTTTTGTTACATTCTCACGTAGTGGCAAGAAACTAGTTTTATTAAACCAAATGTATCAACATCCCCACCCCATCAGTTGTCTTGAAGTCTTGGTGAAAGAGGGCCCTCAATGAATCTAATTAGTTGATCTATGATGAGTAGTTTGGTGTGAATCTAGACTTTATCCCCATCTTCGAACCTCATCAAAGTTCCAATCCATTATAATATAATTTAGTAACCATGCACTTTATTGTGATAACTATAATACAAATTTTTTATTTGTGTTTGTGTGTTCCTTTTAATTTTTCTTCACACTTATCTACATATTAATGAAACTAAAAATTATTTTCCTACAAGAGGCCATCTAAATGTGAATCATTCCATTTATCTTTGGGGTTAAGATAATCAACTTTTCTTTTATTCAAATATATGAGGCATTGGCAACGAAGTGGGTATGGGATAATGAGGGGACTATGACTAAGGCTCTGGTTTTTCCATGTAGTTTCATTTATCACTACTAATTTTTTTCCCTGTCAACATAACATGGAAAAGGTTGTTAGGGCCATACTAAACAATGAGAAAAATACTGAACTAAGAAAGCGACACATAGAAATCAACCTAAGTATGGGATGTGAATATAAGGAAGAGATGGAAAACCTTAAGTATGGGTTACCACAAACATGAAATGTCAATTAGAACTTCCTAGTTGTGCCCCTTCTTAGACAAAGGAAATAAAGTACTCACGAGGAGTCACATTGGAATGGGTGGAAGAGATAACAACTAAGGTGAAGCATGGGAACAAAAATATGGTGAAAATTGAGCATTCATTTAATTCAACGTATGATCCATGATATACTTACCTTAAACATTTAATGAAAACACTTTATTTATAAAAAGGCTCGTGTACCTCACATCTAATAACCCATTTTCATATGATTAGTCTAGATGTAAAATAGAACTAAGGAGAACATGGATGGGATTTATGTGAGACTAGTTGTCCATAAATCATCATATGGGTGTTGGGTGTCAAACTAAAACAATAGGATAAATTTTTTCTCCTAGTAATTCCCTATATGGGTAGCTAGATGGAAACATAGAACTAAAACAATAGAAGAAATTTTTTTTATGGTAGTGGTTACCTACATAGATGGGTAGATGGAAACATATCTATGTAACATTTTAACATAGTTATCATAGTTATCATAAATTTATATTTATAGGTTCAATATGGTTCATTTTTATGTATTTCATCTTGTTAATGTTTAATAATTTTTTAATTCTTATGTATTTCATTGTTTAATTATATTTTAGTTTTTATGTGTTTAATGTTTAATAATTTTTTAATATTTATAGGATTCATTAATTTTTTAATATTTAATAATTACCATCGCTATTATCTGCAACTGAACTCAACGGGAGATAATTAGCTGGCCATTATCAACAAGTCAAGTCAACCCGAGTTACTGTATGCGAAATGTCTGTGCCGGATATGCGATTTCCCTCTGGCGCGAGAAGCCGTTTACGCGAGTGAATTCCGGGCCAGCTGGTCCGATATAGGCCGGATTTGCGACTTTATTTGTGCCCATCTCTTCCGGATATTCGAGTTATCATTCCGGTTATCTCCGGCAGATAACACGCGTATACGGGAATGATAAGTCGCGTTTGAGACGGATAATTCGCATATAGGGAAAAACTAACCCGCATTGCCTAGAAACTAACTAGCGTATCCGGCAAAATTGGTCAGATAGCCAGAAATAAACTCGCGTATTGGAGGAGATAGCTGTCGGAAATGGTTCGCGTTAGGAGAAGATCGAATATCGACCGAGCAATTGGGCATATCTAGCTGCGTATCCTGTGAATAACTGACTTATCAGTACCGCGTTGATAACCAATAACTCACCTATCAACAACGAACATCTATCAACAAACCCTACCCTATCGCGTAGGCATTACCGAAACAACACAGCGCGGCGAAAAGATTTGCAGAAACATACTCGCTGGCAAGAAACTGCCTCGCGAAAGTGTGGCAGAGTGGCTTATAAGCTGCTGATCTACAGTACTGGCCTCTCATGGCGTATTGCGCAAGATTTCAGAGATTTCGGGTTTTCGTCACTCTAATTTGCCTTTGCTGCACTCATATTACATGGAAAAAGCTTTCTAAGCTGTCCAAAACATAACTCTACGTAACACGTCTTCCACTTCTCACTGTCCATCCTCATGCGCTCTAATTTCTGGAACACTCTCTCCAGGTTCCATCAAATCTTCTAATATCCCCCAAATTCTGAAACCTTGGAATATTAATTTGCATCCCCCAAATTCTGAAACGACCGTGGAATATTAATTTGCAATCCCACAATTCTGAAACGACCGTCGAATATTAATTTGCAATCCCCCAAATTCTGAAACGAGGGTGGTCTTTCCCATCCCTCCAGAACCCTGACAGCATCCTTAATTGGCTCGGCGATTCCAACTATACTCGAGATCATATCCTTGAGGTTATTCATATTATAATATAATAAAATAACAGTAATAAGGTTATTGGAATATTAATTTGCATCCCCCAAATTCTGAAACGACCGTGGAATATTAATTTGCAATCCCGCAATTCTGAAAGACCGTCGAATATTAATTTGCAATCCCCCAAATTCTGAAACGAGGGTGGTCTTTGCCATCCCTCTAGAACCGTGACAGCATCGGCTCGGCGATTCCAACTATACTCAAGATCATATCCTTAAGGTTATTCATATTATAATATAATAAAATAACAGGAATATTAAACTTTAAAATTAAATAAATTAACTTGGCAATATATTTACCAGCATATTTTGGATATTTAACCTCTCTCTAATTCCACTCACCTCCTGTTTTGTTTTATGGTTGATGATCCAGAAGTTGCAATCGAACGATGAAAAACACTCCAT
Organism: Pinus albicaulis; assembly: GCA_034641835.2. Classification (NCBI taxonomy): domain Eukaryota; kingdom Viridiplantae; phylum Streptophyta; class Pinopsida; order Pinales; family Pinaceae; genus Pinus; species Pinus albicaulis. The sequence continues at coordinate 1,054,008,075 of CM076577.1, read as the reverse complement.
TCCTATCTTTTCGGGTATTAACCAAGCAGGGAAAATTTTAAGAACCCCACTAAATTTATATATATAATAATTAGGTGAATCCCCATGATACATAGGAAAAATGGAAGGCGATTTTATTAATAATATAATATGTAAATATAATTTTTTTGGCAAATCTCTCACGAGATTATATTATCTTGTAAAATCATGGCGAATCACCAATACAAATGGCAAATCACTAGTACAAAATGGTGAATCGTTGTCTAGTGGAGTTCGGGGTGTTGGTTCCAATGAAGATATGGTAGTTGAACCAGGAGTTGAAGGAAGTGAACCACCGAGACCAAGTATGGCACATGGTGACTCGTGAGAGAAGTAGTTCTCATGTAGTTTGGAAAACGTGTTCTTCTAGTTCTGCTAAGCGTAGAGTTGTTGCTCATGCTACTACTAGCACTAATATTGAGGTTGGAGAGGAGTTTGAGGAAGCATGGAAGGTAGCAGTGGTGGAGAATTACAAAGAGAACCTAATGATGGGCTCCATTTTTCCCTTTGGTATTTGGGCTTGCAAGATCTTTTGTCCATTGAACCAAAAATTAACCGTTCAACCAACAATCAACTTGATTGAGTTGATTAGGTATGAGTCAACTTAGACTAATCTTCAAAACTATGCTTTGCACTATCCCATATTTATCACACTAATGCTACACAACATTGTGCATTTTCACCCAACTCTCATGCATGCACACAAAATTTTCATTAACATATATAACCCTAACCAAGTGAGAATTGATCAACAATTTGCACCAAAGTTTGTTATAGTGTTGAAAGTTCATAAGAAATTTAGATCCATGGTACGTTAAATAAATTTTGAGATAACCTCCACATATTCGACCACAATAGAGAAAAATGTGATAAATTTTAAACCTACAAAAATTAGGATTCATGTTCCTAGGAAAGATCATAATTAGTTGACATATAGGTCCAATTTTGAGCCTTGACACATTGATAATGCAATGGCTTAGTTCAAAACTCACACATTGAAAAATCATCAATGAAGAGAAGACAAGATCATTATCAATTACACATACTCCAAAATTCCTACCAAATTCTACTTAGTTGTCCGCAACTCAGCTATACATAATCTTATAGTAAATACAAATTTCAAAAATCCTTCTTAACATAGCTAATAAATGGCCATTGGAGGAGCACCCCTTATATAATAGTAATAGTAGTAATCAATAGATTATTTCATATTGAACTTCATAGCCATAGCACTCCTATGTATTGTATGATGTATTCAACTTGCATTATCAAATATAGATAAAATCATACTTTTGATTGATACATTTAAATCATACTTGTGCACAAAGTTGAATGTAATGCCAGTCAAGGAGTAAAGTCGGTTTGACGTGTAATGATCAATAAAATAATGAAGAAACTTAGTAACGAATCACAACTTTCACGTTTGAAAAAATTATAAAGCTTTCATGCAAATCCATTGTTGTTATAGTTCCTTCTCTCAACCATGTTCCACATAAGCATGGAAAATCAAGTAATACTAGAATTTGCACCAAGAGGTGCAAAGTAATGTCGAGGAGCAGGGATACATCTTCCATGCGAGATAAAGGAGGGTTGAGTTTCAGCTTTAGGACTGATCACTCTGGAGGAGTGAGTCCTAGTATGTTGATGGTGAGCCATGGGTTTGGTACCACCCCAGATATGTGGCTACTAGCAGAAGTTGATGATAGATGATGATATTATACTTTATGATGATTTGAGATAACCTTTTCTTAGAGAAATTTTTCAACTTGAGAACTCCTATAACGATGATTATGAATACCTCCCTAGTTAAGAGGGAGTGTTGAATTTGTAACTATGGTCGGTCTTCAAAATCTATATTTGGTCACTTGATGTACTTGTATTTATTATTGTAAAGCATATTTTAAATGCTAAAGTCAAAAGAAAAATTTGTCTTGAGTCAAAGTCCCATTGCAACTTTTAAAAGAAGAAAATTTGAATTGTCTCCAAAAGTTGTCAACTCAACCTCCCTCCAAGTCAAGTCAGCCCAAGCAAAAGACACACCCCTTAGGCCAAGGCGAATCACTATATAAAGGCAGCTTGACCTCATTCTTCCAACACCAATTCTAACTCTCTCAAGAAGACAAGTTCTAAGCATCCTAGTGAAGATCAAGAAGGATGAAAAGAAGGAAGAATTAGTTCTCTTTCTCTCTCTCTCAAACTCGCACGTGTTGAGTGTTAGATCCAATAGTAATTGTTGGTTTATGCTCAAGGGGGCTTTTAACTACAAAGAGAAGTGGTTCAAAGCTCCTAACAAGACCCATGTGATTGAATTTATAGATGAAGAACAACCTGAAGTGGTTGGAGTGATCAAAAGGAATTAGCAAAAATCTAAACCAAGAGAAAAAATGATTTCCAAGTGTTTCTCTTGCTGCAATTCTAGAAATCAATTTATATCAAACCAAGAGAGTAAAGCAAAGTCGAGGGAAGAACTATGGTGAGTCTTGTCGATTTTGACATCACTCATCATTTCAAAGATTCCAAATTGGTGTCAGCTATGGACCTAAAAGTCATCTCATTATTGATTTCACAAGTGTCAATGGCTAATGGAAACTTGATTTCATCCATGGGCATAAAAATTGTCCTAATATTAATTCCCCAAGCGTCAATGGCTAATTGTATTGTGATTATCAAAGGAATAAATTTCAGCTGGAGAAATACAATCTAACTTTTCCATTGTAGCCTTAGGACGTGCAAATGTTGTCATGGGGGCACAATGGTTGAATACTATGGGTGAATTTCCAATGAACCTTCACGAACTATACATTAAATTCAAACATTCATAAGAATATATCACAATCAGAAGATTGCAATCAAGTGCAAATTGACTTATCTTAGCAAACAGAATGACCAAACAACTTGCCCAAGATAACTTATGCTCATCTATAATTCTATGAAGGACCTCCAACATTTGATTTGATGAGTCTGAATATGTACTCCAAGAACCACCCCCTATATTACCACCAGCTCTAGAACAAGACCACCTAATTGAGTTGGATTCAAGGTCTGAAAATACTTCAATATCCAATGCTCCAATTGCTCTAAGATTGATTCAAGGTAGGCCCATAGATGACACTATGATGGGCAGCAAGGGGATTATCAAAGAAATAAATTACAGTTAATAAGTACAAATTGAGTTCAACTTTTTAATTTGTAGCCTTGGCACGGGCTGATATTGTCATCGGGGCACAATGGTTGAATGCCATGGATGAATTTTGCACGAACCTTGATGAACTGGACATGAAACATGAACAAGGACATCAATAGCTCACAATCAAAAGGTTGCAACTAGGTGTTAATTGACTTATCATGGTAAGAAAATTTGACAACAACTTGCTTAGTATGCTTCATCTTCCAATGTAATTCTATAAACGGCCTGCAACAGTTAATTGATTCTCTTGAAGATGTATTCCACGATCGGTCTCCAAGACTACCAACAAGTTGGAATCAGGGTTTAGAAATGCTTCAATTGCCTTAGGATTCTCAAAGGTAAAGTGATTCAAGGAGGGGACACTATTACAATGCTCAAAAATAATGTACCTTGTGCACTTCGTGTCAATTATGTGCTCATCAGTTCTTAATGTTAGCTATTGGAGTTTTTAGTAGGTGTACTAAATGTTAATCTTAGGGGTTTAATATTAGTTGTAATATTTTGGGCATTTATTGCCACAACTCATGCTAGTGTAAATTACAAACTGAATTGATTTAAAGGTTGCAATAAGAGTCTTGTGTGGTGGGTGTCAGCAAAATAAACCCACAAGTCACAATAAGAGTCCTGTTAGGTGGGAGTTACTAAAATAAACTGGTGGTAATAGGAATCATGCCAGGTGGTAAAATAATAAAAGAAAATGCATGCAGGCTAAGCCATCTACCAACATGCAAAGAAAAAAAAATGTAAGAGGGAGAAGGAAGTGATAAAGTAGGATCACAAGACCCAAGAGAGGCCATGTTGTTGGAATGTTTTGTTGTAGCCAGTCTTGAGAGGCAATCTCTTTGGCCAAATGCCCACACTTCTCTTGGAGTTGGCCTAGGTTGGCATCCATAACTTCTTTGGAAAGTACTTATGTCCATATATGGTTGGAAAAGTTCCAGTAATTACAAATGTTCTATTTTAGTCTCTGACAATTTATACAGCTGGGGCATTTCAAGTTCCTTAATTGCTAGCAATGTGTTAACACCATGAGTTGGTTGCTGCAATATTAGAAATCTACTATACTGTTCCACTTTCACAATAGCATGGCCTTGCATGCAGTTACATGTTTCTACTTAAGTATTTTAAGAATTTTCCAGATTTGGTAGTAGCTTAGAATTTTGCCTAATTTTGCATACTCTTGCTCTCTTCATCAGTTGTGATCAATTTAAGATCATAACAATGGTATTGGAGCCCCAACTAACAAAAAAATTCTTATTATATTTAAGTTATAATATCTGATTTAAAATTAGGCCCTGAAGACATATAGTTGTATATTATACATGCTTTTATGTGTTGCAGATATAGCAAACATGAATGTAATTCTTTCCACCTTGTTGAACATGCAGAGAACACGAGAAATTTTTTAACTTCAACTTTCTAATTTTGCCTCAATATGGAAGTTCTGGATCTTCCAATCAATACATGATACATCACTTCCAATTCTATTTATTTGCATGGCATATTTTTATACCATTCTTTACTCTTTATACATGCAGTTTATTTCAAAGTTTTAAAACTTGGACTCAGACTCAAAATCGAACGAGGGTCAAAACTCAAACTTAGAATGACTCAGACCGATCTGATTTCAAGAACTCAGTTTACTAAAAGTTTCATAAAATATTAAGTTGTAAAGAAAAATATATTTTAAAAAGATTCCGAACTATTAGAGAAAAAATATACTAAGTCTGCTCATGTATATACCATGTAAGGGTGAATATATCAAAATGGCACCGATGGAAATACATATCAGCAACAAAATCCGTAATGAATAAGGCTCTAAATAGCCTCTATAGTCCAAAAAAGATCCTACAAGCATCTCCTTTTGATAGCCTTGTCTTCTCCAAATTTCACACACTGATTTTGCAATTCTAATCTAAACTGTCCAATCTCATCTAATGGTGCCATACATGGTGCCAACTCGACCTCTTATACCATCTAAGTGTTTTCTCAAACTATGAATCCCTTGCCCCACCCCAACCAACATTTATGTGTTTCTTGCAATATTTGTAATACATTTCCTCATCAACAAGGATCCATGCAAGGTCTTTTCCTCTTGTGGCCATGGTAAAATTCAAATATGCAACATTGCAAACCCCATCTTCATATGCAAAGTTCATGCTTCAAACTTCAAACTAGTAGAAGGTTAAAAGTACAAAACTTTAAAGACATTTCTAATATGAAATTTAAAGACGAAAAAAAACAGGGACAAATTTAACATTTACTATTAACATACCTGAAAATGAGAAAAATGGGCAGAGGACACAAGGATCTGGTCCACAACTCCTCCAAGCTTGAATATGGGTTGAGATACATGTTGATCTGGTCCACAAATCCTAAAGTGTTTACACTATGTTTGGAGGTGCTTCATGAGCTTTGAGATACATGGTGTGCTTTTAACCCTTGGACAATCTATGATGAATTTGCACATGGGAGATGGTCCATGATATATTTAACATATGGCTTACTTAATGGTTGCTTAACATCAATTAGGTGCTTGCTTGGTATTCTTCCCTTGGATGTTGAGTTCTCTTGATAGCTTAGGTGACATCCTTCATGATCACCAAATGGAGATAGAGTCCCACTTGGAGAACGCCTTAGGAGGGTTCGAACAACTTTTTGCATCTTGGTGGAGGGCAACAAGCCCTAGAGAACACAAGGTTATTGCATATAGGCTTGGATTTGGCCTAAGGATGTGTTGGTTGAGACAATGTTGGTGCAAGGGGAGTAGGCATAGTGGAGTATGGCTTAAGGGGTTGGGAGTCTTTGGAGGCTTGTAGGAGTGTTTGGTATACTTTTTGGAGCACCCTTGTATTAAGAACCTTGCTTGTGAACATCATGTTGGAGCTTGAAATGTTTACTATTAAAGTGTAGTGCTCCACAAGCGCAAGCCTATATGTGATTATTGTAGGTTGCTCATATGGGTATCAACCCAAATATGTATTGTTGGCCTCCCTAACCTCTCATATATATATAGGGTAGAGAGAGTGTCCTTCACACACTCATCATTCTTGTTCACCTTATATTAGAGATGTGACAAGAGGAGTGAAGTAATCTTCCTCTCTCAAATATTCTTTTGTACTTTATCTTGTCCATGAATCACTTGGAGCATCTTAGACCATCTAAAACACTAAGGTTAGGGTTTCCTCCCTTGGAGAATTAAAGATTATTTTTTGTGATGAAACCGTAGGTTGTACTTATTCAAGGGAAGAAGAGAAGATATGCTTGTGCACATGCTTGTTGAGTTCCTTGGCATAAGGGTTTTCATTGTTTCCCATCACTAATATTTTACCAGCCTTGAGATGATGTTATGGTATGTATATGAATTTAATCTTTAGGCATATTAATAAAATTTCTAGCTGTCCAATACTTGTGTAATCTCATATTTGATTTTCAGTGAGATATATTTCTTTATGTTTTGGTATGTTTCACTAATTTAACGTAAGATTTCCCTAGAGGGCTAAAACTTATGGACACACATTTAGTGTATTTTCTCTTGGATTGCCTTTGTTAATTAGTTTTAAGAGGTGAAGTATTGTCAGTTATTTCTGTTGGTTTGCATTAAAAGATAAATAGCATAAATTTCTACATGTAACTTATCCCAGTTTTTTCTTATAGGTTGGAATAAAAATAAATCTCTCAAATGCATTCACTGATATTTGATTCCCATCCAGTCAACTCCCCACATATGAGCAAGCCCATCAATAAAATTTAGTGCTAATCCAATCATTTCTTGTTCATCACTGAAACTTGAGCAGCTAGTAACAATTTCTCTTTCGTCATAAAAACCGCAGAGGCCAATCATGAGTTTGCTAACCCACTAAGAGGGTTCAACTGTAGCGTAGACTCTTTTAATTCGTATTGCAATACTTCCACTATTCCATAGTTTTCTTCCCCTGTTTGACCCAGACCCATGATTGTCACTAACACTTCCATTGTTAGTTTGTGGAGTTCCATAACATTTGATGAAAATTTGCATATTGTCCTGTATGACAATCTTGTTCCTAGCTTATTTGATTGCTATTTTCTTCCTGGATATATTATCTCACTTCTTCTCACCATCTAACTGCCTCACCCTTTGAGATTTTTCTTTCACTTATTTTTTCAATTATGCTTTGGATCTAGTTTATGTCATCCTCCTCCTTCCCTATAAAGGTCTTTCCATCAAAGATTATGGCCGAGGGAGAATCTCCTTAAAAAAAGATCAAAGATCATTCTGCTGCGATACCTCTTGTAATGTACCAAACTTAGAAACAAAATATTTTGCAAACCAATAGTGCTCCAATTTGACATGGGTGAGTAGTGTGCTTCTTACCTAGTTTGTAACCTTGGGCTTGGCTTATATCAGTAATTTACTTTCGAATTGCAACTGGTATTTATCAATGCGTGTTGATATTTGGGATACCATATTTGTAACTGCAAACAATTATTTTGGTTTGAAAATATTCTGTCACACTTTAACCTAAAAAATAAGATATGTTACTTGGTTTGCAAAAAAATATTCTATTTATGTGGCACATTAAATGTGAAGTCTAGGAAACATGTGGCTAGTTCCATCTTACAATAGATAATGATTATACATTAACTGAGAATTCAAACATTGCTAAGCATTCTATTGTGCTAATACCTCAATTATATTTTATCACTGTAACTGTTCCATGATTACAAGCAGGTTAAGGAAATTGATGATTGTTGTCCACAACATTTAAAATTTCAAGTGAATAATAATAACAAACTATAGAAGGTCATGAAAATAACAAAAAACTTTTAATGTGTTTGACTAACATTAAACTACATAAAATGAAATATTATAAGATTTCGCTTAAATTAGTATACACTTGCTCATGGCCATGTTTCATATAACTTCTTACTCATGACCATGTTTCATTTCACTTCTATGAAATCTTATGGGCATACCATTATATTTTATAGCATTTATAATCATAACTTGTTTAGAACTATTCATTTTCAGATCTTGGACATCAAGAAAAGTTCTATTATACATCATACAGATTTTCCCACTTTCCAAGCTCAAAATGTTGGGCATAATGATATACTTTGATTTTGTTTTCCAGAGAGAGTCCAGATGCCAAAGGGGGATCTATAACATCAAACTCATCTTGTTCTGTTGTATCATCATAGAAAGTTCTAATGTCTCCTAGCAATTCAAATGTTATCCTTTGAGCCTGCATTGGTTGTGGAAAATCAAAATACAATGTCGTTCCCGCTGGGGCTTCAGGCAACCTATATTCACCTACACGAAACAAACTGATTCAATTGCTCTAAGATTGATTCAAGGTAGGCTTATAGATGACACTATGATGGGCAACAAGGGGATTATCAAAGAAATAAATTACAGTTAATAAGTACAAATTGAGTTCAAATTTTTAAGTTGTAGCCTTGGCATGGGCTGATATTGTCATCGAGGCACAATGGTTGAATTCCATGGATGAATTTTTGACAAATCTTGATGAACTGGACATGAAACATGAACAAGGACGTCAATAGCTCACAATCAGAAGGTTGCAACTAGGTGTTAATTGACTTATCATGGTAAGAAAATTTGACAACAACTTGCTTAGTATGCTTCATCTTCCTGTTGAGATTGCAACAAGATGATGAGCTTAGTGGAAAGGAGTCAGCTTCACTAAGTGGGCCCGCAGGATATTTTTGGCACAAAGTCTATTTTTAGACTATGTCTATTTTTAGACATATGGATCATGTTCTATGAGTTGCAGGATGCTATTTGTGGATGGTTGGTCAAGTCGGGAAAAATAGATGGACTTCTATTTTTAGACATACTGGGCGGAATCTATTTTTTGATTGCAAGTCTAAAAATAGGGATGTCAAATATTATTAGCTCTTAATAATATTTAGACGCTAAACATTATCTTATTCTCTTGGAGCACTTCAGTTTGATGCCTAGAAGTGGCACATGCAGCCGACAGAAGGAATTACGCTTTTCCTAGGGTTTAAGTGAAGCTATTGCATGGAGACTTCAGTTAGAACTCATGTGACAGATTTTGGTGGAGTTGATTGAGGAAGTTAGTGGAGTTGTATTCAGTTTAACTAATCTAAACATAGTTGAGCTTTTTGTATCCAAGTTAACTAATAGATACAATTAGTGAGAGTGGTGTGAATTAATTATTAATTAATTCACTAATTATATACTCATTAATCAACTAAAGAATGCATCAGTTAACTTCAGTGCATGGACAGTTTCAGTGGAGACCAGTGCAGGAATAGGTGAAAGAGCAAGTTAACTATCAGTTGTGACTATACTGTTGCTATTTGCAACACACAGATAGGTGGAGTAAGCCCATGAGGATTGCGCAGTTCAGGCCAGGTGGTTATCTATTTAATGAAGCCATCACATAGCTTGAAAACACAATAGAGGCTGGCTATCAAGTGGCTAAGGGTTGGAGCATGAGCTTTGCTAGATCTAGCTTGATAGTGTGTAGCAATTGAGGGTATGCATGAGAGCTTGTGAGGAGCTTTTGTACTATGATTGTTACATGATCTCCATGAAATATAATATACAGATAGTTGGGGTTTTAAGCTTTAAGCTTTCCCATTAAATACTATGTTCATATGTGTGATTGTTTGTGGTTTTAATGGATGCATGCAACTGATTTTATTTCCGCATGTGATGATCAATGGTAGAAGAGATTATGTATTATGCATGAAGCTAAACTAGTGTGTGATCAGGAGAATCCCAGTGAATAATGTCTCAGTTATTCAAAATTTCTACATGGTATCGGATCGTTATTGATCATCAGAGCAATTGCAAAACATTGAAGCGGTTGAGTTTCGTGCTGGTGGAATTCGAATTTGCAGCAGTGTTTTCTTGGTGTCGAAGTTGATATGTCTTTCAACGGATTGCGATTGGAGTATTCCCTTGAGGGCAGCTCGAATTATATTGCATGGAAGGACAATATGGAAGCTGTGCTAGCTGACAATGGGTTGAAGGAGTTCATAGATGCTGAAGTCCCAAAGCCTACTTCTACTGATGCTGCCATAATTGAGGCTTGGCAAAAGAAGACAGTAAAGTGTCGAAGGATTCTCTTGGAGTTTGTGAAGGATCACATAGTGTCCATCCTGCATAGTAAGGCTTCTCCATATTTGATGTGGAAATCCTTGACAGATTTATTCCAAAGCAAGAGCGACCAGAGGAAGTTGGCGCTCAAGGATAAACTAAGAAACATAAATATGGAGAAAGGAGACAGTATGCCCAAATACCTCACGAAGTTCATCCAATGCAGGGATGAGCTGGGAAGTGTGGGGGTGATTGTAGATGACGACGAATTGGTGAGCTTGGCTCTCCTTGGGCTTCCGAAGAGTTGGCATTCCTATCAGGACTCTGTCAATGGTCGGGAGAAATTGCCAGGATGGGAGCGACTTTCGTCGGATCTTGTGCAAGAGGAGATAAGGCGAAGTTCCAGGGATGGATCTTCATCAAAGAACTCTGATGAAGAGAATTGCGCTTTGGCTGCCAAAGCAAAGAATGGGAAGAGCAAGAAAGCTTCTCATTCTGGTGTGAAAGGCAAGAAGCAGGACATGTCCAAGGTGAAGTGCTTTCACTGTCACCAACATGGACATTATGCCACAAATTGTCCACAGAAGAAGAAAAATAGGTAGGCTGTTGGAACTGCAGTTGGAGAGGCCTTAGCCTTGCAGTTTGAGCTGGATTTTTTGCTGATCGCATGCTTGGTTTCAATTATGACGGGTTCAGTGTGGTTTCTTGACAGTGGTGCGTCTTTTCACATGACAGGAGATTGAGATTTGTTTACTGATCTGGATGAGAAAGATCTTGGAGTGCACATCAAGATGGGCGATGATGGTAGATACAGTGTGACCGGTATCTGTCTGTTCTTCGAGGGAGGTCCGTCGGCCTTATGTGGAAAGGGCGGTACATATTTCGGGATTGAAAAGGGATGCGTCTTATCTCTGTGGCGATGTTAGAAGACAAGGGATATGATGTTGTCTTTAGCAAGGGAAAGGCTTTCCTGCGCAGTAAGGCAACTGGTGAGACCCGGAGGATAGGGGTTCGAGTTAAGAACCTTTATCAATTGCAGGTAGATGGTTTTGTAGCAATGGCATGCAAGGCAGAAGGAGTGGTAAGCCAGGATGATGGCGATTTGTGGCACCGGAGATTGGGCCACCTTCACCATGGAGATTTGAAGATAATGTAGCAGATTTCTACTGGGCTTCCTGAGGGTACTCTTGCGCAGTCAGATCAGTGCAAGGGATGTACCTTGGGAAAATTTGTGAAAGCCACCTTTCACAAGAAGGATAGTCGCTCCACGACGATCCTTGAGAGAATTCACAGACGTGTGTGTTCCTTTCTCAATAGCTTCGAAAAAAAAGCACATGTATTATGTGATATTTGTTGATGATTTTTCTCATAAGTGCTGGATCTTCTTCATGCAAAAGAAGAGCGATACATACTCAAAGTTCTGTGAGTTCAAGGCACTGGTTGAGAAAGAATCGGGGAAGTAGGTGAAGGCTCTTAGGAGGGACAATGGTGGTGAATTCATCTCTGGCGAATTCAAGGATCTTTGCAGCACAGAAGGAATTCGAAGAGAGCTCATAGCACCTCATAACCCACAGCAGAACGGGGTTGTTGAGCGGAAGAACAAAACGATCGTGGGTGCTGCATGGGCGATGTTGCATGATCAGGGCCTACCCATTCACTTGTGGGCGGAGGCATGCAATACTGCAGTATATGTGCAAAACCGTTGTCCTCACAAAATACTTGGCATGTGTACACCTGAGGAGGCGTTTTCTAGTAAGAGGCCTGATATTTCCCATTTGAGGATTTGTGGTTCACCTATTTACATTCATGTGACGAAGGATGCCAGGAAGAAGCTAGAGCTGACTGCAGAGGTTGGGATATTTTTGGGGTACACTGATACGCCCCACAACTATTGTGTGTATTTTCCAGACAGTCGCAAGATTGTTGTGCGACGGGATATAAAATTTTAGGAGGAGAAAACCATGAAGTGTTCACTTGAGAGGGAGCCACACTTTCATGCAGATGAGGAGCTATTAGTTCCTAAGGATGAGCCTCAGGATCTGGATCAGCCACAAGAGGAGGTTCATGGAGTGGAAGAGACCACTAGGCAGCGCCAACCATCAGAGGGCGGAAGCGCACTACAAAAGCTGAGCGACTGGCTCAAGATGCGGAGAAGGTTGTAGGAGAACCTACATCACAGCGCAGACAGAGACAGTCACCTAACCGGTATACTGGATACATGTCTCTTGTGAGAAAGTGTATCATGACAGATCCATCCTCTTTCGAGGAAGCTGTGGAGGACCCCGCATGGGTAGATGCCATGGTGGAAGAGTATGATTCGATTATTAGAAACAGTGCATGGGAGATTGTCCCGAGGCCGAAGGGGAAATCAATGGTGGGTTCGAGATGGATCTACAAAGTGAAGCAGGAAGCTGACGGGAGTGTGGAGAAGTACAAGGCAATATTTTTTTCCCGAGGCTTTTCACAGATAGAGGGGATCGATTATCAGGAGACCTTTGCACCTGTCGCAAGGTATTCTTCCATACAGACAATTCTTGCTCTCTCAGCGCAGATGGGGTTGCACATTCATCAGATGGATGTGAAGACTGCATTCCTCAACAGAGTCATTGAGGAGGAGGTGTACATAGAGCAGCCCGAAGGTTTCGAGATCTTCAGCAGCGAGTCGCATGTGTGCAGGCTCAAGAGAGCGTTGTATGGGTTGAAACAAGTACCTCGTGCTTGGTACACATGGATAGACAATTATTTCACTAGAATTGGATTCTCCAAGAGTGAGGCAGATCCTAACCTATACCAGATTGTGGTGGAGGGTAAGTTTTTTATCATGTACTTTATGTAGATGATTTGATTCTGACAGGTGATGAATTGTTGATACACTCATGCAAGGCTGATCTTGCAAAGGAGTTTGAGATGAAGGACTTGGGCCTCCTTCATTATTTCCTAGGATTGGAAATTTAGAAGCGCAGTGGTGGACTATTTGTTTCTCAGGGAAGGTATGCCCGAGAGATACTGGAGAAGTTCAACATGCATGGCTACAAGCCTGTTGATACTCCTCTTCCTGCTGTCTAGAGGAAGGAGGATGCTACTTCAGCGGAGGTAGTGGATGCCACTGTTTATCAACAGTTGGTGGGGTCGCTTATGTATCTGGTCAATACACGGCCCGATATATGCTATGCTGTGAACCAGCTTTCGCAAGCTATGGTTAAGCCAACCAAGCTCTTCTGGAAGGCAGGCAGGCATGTAGTGAGATATCTCAGAGGCATATATCTCAGAGGCACATCGGGATATGGATCATGGTACAAACAGGAGGATGAGTTGAGGCAACAGTGCTTTAGGCATCGGTATCATCATATCAGAGATTGTGTTCAGCAGAAGGTCATGTTACTTTCATACATTCCTACAGAGGATCAGGATGTTGATATCTTGACGAAGGCGCTCACCAGGAGCAAATTCAAATACCACAGGGGCAGGATAGGGGTTGCAGATAATCCATATCTTGTTGAGAGGGAGTGTTGAGATTGCAACAAGATGATGAGCTTAGTGGAAAGGAGTCGCCTCACTAAGTGGGCCCGCAGGCTATTTTTGGCGCAAAGTCTATTTTTAGGCTATGTCTATTTTTAGACATATGGATCATGTTCTATAAGTTGCAGGATGCTATTTGTGGATGGTTGGTCAAGTTGGAATGAATAGATGGACTTTTGTTTTTAGACATACTGGGCAGAATCTATTTTTAGATTGCCAGTCTAAAAATAGATATGTCGAATATTATTAGCTCTTAATAATATTTGGACTCTAAACATTATCTTATCCTCTTGGAGCACTTCAGTTAAGTGCACAGAAGTGGCACATGCAGCTGACAGAAGGAATTACGCTATTCCTGAGGGTTAAGTGAAGCTATTGCATGGAGACTTCAGTTAGAACTCATGTGATAGAGTTTGGTGGAGTTGATTGAGGAAGTTAGTGGAGTTGTATTCAGTTTAACTAATCTAAACATAGTTGAGCTTTTTGTATCCAAGTTAACTAATAGATACAATTAGTGAGAGTGGTGTGAATTAATTATTAATTAATTCACTAATTATATACTCATTAATCAACTAAAGAATGCATCAATTAACTTCAGTGCATGGACAGTTTCAGTGGAGACCAGTGCAGGAATAGGTGAAAGAGTAGGTTAACTATCAGTTGTGACTATACTGTTGCTATTTGCAACACACAGATGGGTGGAGTAAGCCCATGAGGATTGCGCAGTTTAGGCTAGGTGGTTATCTATTTAATGAAGCCATCCCATAGCTTGAAAACGCAATAGAGGCTAGCTATCAAGTGGCTAAGGGTTGGAGCATTAGCTTTTCTAGATCTAGCTTGATAGTGTGTAGCAATTGAGGGTGTGCATGAGAGCTTGTGAGGAGCTTTTGTACTATGATTGTTACAGGATCTCCATGACATATAATATACAGATAGTTGGGTTTTTCAGCTTTAAGCTTTCCCATTAAATACTGTGTTCATATGTGTGATTGTTTGTGGTTTTAATGTATGCATGCAATTGATTTTATTTCCGCATGTGATGATCAATGGTAGAAGAGATTCTGTATTATGCATGAAGCTAAAATAGTGTGTGATCAGGAGAATATCAGTGAATAATATCTCAGTTATTCAAAATTTCTACACTTCCAATGTAATTCTATAAACGGCCTACAATAATTAATTGATGATCTTGAAGATGTATTCCATGACCGGCCTCCAAGACTACCAACAAGTTGGAATCAGGGTTTATAAATGCTTCAATTTCCTTAGGATTCTCAAAGGTAAAGTGATTCAAGGAGGGGGCACTATTACAATGCTCAAAAATAATGTACCTTGTGCACTTCGTGTCAATTATGTGCTCATCAGTACTTAATGTTAGCTATTAGAGTTTTTAGTAGGTGTACTAAATGTTAATCTTAGGGGTTTAACATTAGTTGTAATATTTTGGGCATTTATTGCCACAACTCGTGCTAGTGTAAATTACAAACTGAATTGATTTAAAGGTTGCAATAAGAGTCTTGTGTGGTGGGTGTCAGCAAAATAAACCCACAAGTCACAATAAGAGTCTTGTTTGCTGGGAGTTACTAAAATAAACTGGTGGTAATAGGAATCATGCCAGGTGGTAAAATACTAAAAGAAAATGCATGCAGGCTAAGCCATTTACCAACATGCAAAGCAAAAAAAATGTAAGAGGGAGAAGGAAGTTATAAAATAGGATCACAAGACCCAAGAGAAGCCAGGTTGTTGGAATGTTTTGTTGTAGACAGTCTTGAGAGGCAATATCTTTGGCCAAATTCCCACACTGCTCTTGGAGTTGGCCTAGGTTGGCATCCATAACTTCTCTGGAAAGTACTTATGTCCATATATGGTTGGAAAAGTTCCTGTAATTACAAATGTTCTATTTTAGTCTCTGACAATTTATACAGCTGGGGCATTTCAAGTTCCTTAATTGCTAGCAATGTGTTAACACCATGAGTTGGTTGCTGCAATATTAGAAATCTGCTATACTATTCCACTTTCACAATAGCATGGCCTTGCATGCAGTTACATGTTGCTACTTAAGTATTTTAAGAATTTTCCAGATTTGGTAGTAGCTTAGAATTTTTCCTAATTTTATACTCTTGCTCTCTTCATCAGCTGTGATCAATTTAAGATCATAACAATGGTATTGGAGCCCCAACTAACAGGCAAATTGTTATTATATTTAAGTTATAATATCTTATTTCAAATTAGGCCCTGAAGACATACAGTTGTATATTATCCATGCTTTTATGTGTTGCAGATATAGCAAACATGAATGTAATTCTTTCCACCTTGGTGATCATGTAGAGAACACGAGAAATGCTTTAACTTCAACTTTCTAATTTTTCCTAAATTTGGAAGTTCTGGATCTTCCAATCAATACATGATACATCACTTCCAATTCTATTTATTTGCATGGGATATTTTTATACCATTCTTTACTCTTTATACATGCAGTTTATTTCAAAGTTCTAAAACTTGGACTCAGACTCAAAATCAAATGAGGGTCAAAACTCAGACTTAGAATGACTCAGACCGATTTGATTTCAAGAACTCAGTTTACTAAAAGTTGCATAAAATATTAAGTTGTAAAGAAAAATATATTTTAAAAAGATTCCAAACTATTAGAGAAAAAATATGCTAAGTCTGCTCATGTATATACCATGTAAGGGTGAATATATAAAAATGGCACCGATGCCAATACATATCAGCAACAAAATCCACAATGAATAAGGCTCTAAATAGCCTCTATAGTCCAAAAAAGATCCTACAAGCATCTCCTTTTGCTAGCCTTGTCTTCTCCAAATTTCACACACTAATTTTGAAATTCTAATCTAAACTGTCCAATCTCATCTAATGGTGCCATACATGGTGCCAACTTGACCTCTTATACCATATAAGTGTTTTTTCAAACTATGAATCCCTTGCCCCACCCCAACCAACATTTATGTGTTTCTTGCAATATTTGGAATACATTTCCTCATCAACAAGGATCCATGCAAGGTCTTTGCCTCTTGTGGCCATGGTAAAATTCAAATATGCAACATTGCAAACCCCATCTTCATATGCAAAGTTCATGCTTAAAACTTCAAACTAGTAGAAGGTTGAAAGTACAAAACCTTAAAGACATTTCAAATATGTAATTTAAAGACGAAAAAAAAAGGGACAAATTTAACATTTACTATTAACATACCAGGAAATGAGAAGAATGGGCAGAGGACACAAGGATCTGGTCCACAACTCCTCCAAGCTTGAAGATGGGTTGTAGCCTCCTCATTCAGATGCCAAATCGACTGTAAAGAACCCAAAAAACCAGCTCCAAGCTCACTTTAAATCACTAATCTTCAATGCTACTCCAAAACTCTAAATACTCACAAATGCTCAATTAAAAGGGTGTCAGGAAAATGGGGGGTTGGGGGAGTCTCTATATAGTTTTTGTTGAGAAATGCAGCTTGAACAAGAAATTCCACATAGGTTCAGTGTCTACATGTGAGAAGCAGTTTGAGATATTTTCAAAAAGTGATTTTTGAAAAAATAATTCCATTTTGTAATTCACTGTAGTAAAATAGTGAAAGTATAATATTTAGGTTTTAAGACATTGTATCTCATGCATACATGACTTAGAATTGAAGTAAAATAAAAAATAGATTAAGGTTTTGGTCTCAGCTGAAAGTATAAAGACATGTCAAGACAGAGGTTTTCACACACACGTGAGAAGTTGAGAAACCAAGAGAGAAGGGAGGGAAATTTAGATAGAGGCGAATCTATGCAGCTTCTAGTAGGCTGCAGTGTAGATTCATACAAATTCATACAATAATATGGTAAATTTCCCTTTTTAATCCTTTGTTCTAAATTGCAAGACAGCTTGTTACAAAATTTTATCCTTTGTTCTAAACTGCAAGAGAGCCTGTTAACAAATATTGGGTCAGAGAAGGCCAAGATAAGGAAAATTTGAAATCAGTTGGAAAACCAGGGAATATAAACCACCAGAACCAAGACAGCTAAGGGTAGAAATTTTTTTGGTAAAGCATAGATGGACTCGCAATTGAGATTAAAGGACTCAATTTTTCGAATTATCGACGAAAATTTGCGTGGACTGGAGGATTTGGGGGAGAAAACCTCTTTTCTGGGCAGAGTAATGCAACAGAAGATAGACGATGCCAATAGAAATGGAAGTTATGTTTGGAATGCTGAAACAATGACAGCCCAGTCTCAAAACTCATATGAACAAAGCATCAATGAAGGTCGTGGCCAAGAAAAGATAGAGGAAACAGAGCCAAAGTCAGGGCAGACGAAGAATGTATGCAATCTTTCTCCATTAAATTCCCAATCTGACGATAAGATAAAATAAGAAAATTTTGTCTCAATGTCCAGGAAATGACCACAAATGTAGGTCAATGGAATGAAAAGAGTACATCCAGTGCAGGTATAAAGAGAGAGTGGGAAAGCAACTCAGAGACAATACTAAGATGTTGTAACACCACATATCTGAGTGCATCCTGACCAAAGTGGGAATGAGCAGCCTATTCGTATTACTAGGAAGGTGTTGGACAATACCCATTATTGAAATCTCATTGAATTTAACATAAATGTGCCTGATTCATAAATTTAACCCAACTTAATTTAATCATATTAACTTTGAGATTACTATCAATTCCTAACCTGTAAAGATTACCATAGAAAAAATACTTATCAAGAAATACTGCTGACTTGGGCCATGAACGAACTTTTAGCTATGAAAGGCGACTTTCAGCAAGATAACTCTCAATCTGAATTCCCATACTCTCCATCACTTTAGTACTTACCATGGCGTGGATCACATTTAGCCATCATGGACGATGGCTCGAAAGCACTGTTGGTGATCTCGGCCACCGACAGTTGCTCATGGTAGGCCTTCTTAGCAGAGATCACAAGAGCATATGAGGAAAGCATGAAATGAATACGAGGATACGGCACCAATTTTGTCTGGAACGCAGTCACGTCAACGTTCAGAGCTCTATCAAAATTAAGAGAGGCAGTCAGGGAAGATATGACCTGAGACACACGTCTGTTAAGGTTAGTGTATGTAGTACGCTCAATGTCTAGGGAATGACAAAAAATGTCGTAGATGGCCTCATTATCCAACAGCACGGCAACATCAGTATGCTCTAACAGCGAGTGTGTTGACAGCACGCTGTTGTAGGGCTTGACTACAGATGTGGAGACCTGTGGAGATGGATACATAGTGAAACCCAACTTGGATTTTTTTCGATAATCTACAGAAAGCCTCTCCAATAGAAGGGACCTAGACCAGATCCGGTACCGCCTCCCACATCATGGAAGACTAGGAAACTTTGCAGTCCTGTACAGTTCTCTGCCAACTTCCAGATTCGATCCAAGCACAGATCCACAATTTCCTTACCAACGGTATAATGGCCACGAGCAAAGTTGTTGGCAGCATCTTCTTTTCCACTGATCAGCTGCTCTGGGTGAAAAAGCGGTCGATATGTGCTGGTTCAAACTTCATTTATGAAAGTTGGCTCCAGATCCAGAAACACAGCATGGGGAACATGCTTACTAGCACCTGTCTCACTGAAAAATGTGTTGAGTGCATCATCTCCACCGCCAACGGTCTTGTCACTCGACATTTGTCCATCAGGATGGATGTCGTGTTCAAGACAGTAAAGCTCCCAACAGGCATTTCCGACCTGAATACCGGCCTGGCCAATGTGGATCGAAATGCACTCCCTCATTGTCGTTGGTTGAAACTCTTGAAACCCCAAAAATACCCCTCGAAAGAATTGAAATAATCACGGTTAAGTGCAAAAAAAATCGTGCAGCCGAGCTAAAACGACAGAAACAAAAGAGAGCTTCATGAGGACATATGCGAAGATGTCTACACTAAAGCATAGAAGGGAGAAATAGAAACCTAAATCGAAAGGCTGAATCGCACTGCATAATGTTTTTGAAGGAGATGAAACGGGCCACCTACGCGAGGTTGTAGAAGAGTCAATACCCATGCATTGAAATCTCAACCAGTAAATCCCCAAAGCCCCAACTAGTAAAAAATGGGGCGAATGTAAATCCAATGCTAGTCTTACCCAGTAAATCGTGGCGAAGGCGATTCAAATCCGCTCCAAACCTAAAAATCGGGGGGCGAATCCATACTTTTAATGTTTATCCGCATTTATTTTTTTGGGCTAACATGGAATAATTAATTATTTTTAAAATAAATATAGGGCTAATTATATAAAACTATATAAAATGGGTTTTTTATAAAAAATTCCCCCCTTCAAAATCTAAAACCCCTTAAAATTCACCTTTGGGCTAAATTTGCCCCTAAAATTTTCCCTGTAACCAAGCACTTTCCTTTTCGTGCAATTGACTATGACAACAACTCTCTACTTTATTTATATATAATATAGAGTTAGAGAGATGTTTAATATATAATGCTATTATTATATTCTAATATAGAATTAGCTGTTTTTTAATTTCTTATTTTTATATTAAATAATGTCATATTAATGTTATATATACACAGAAAATAACTTGGGTCTTAATTAATTAATCAAATCAACTTATAAAAGTTAAGACTAATATGATGGAGATCCCATGAAATAGGAGCTAGGTTTAGGGTTTACATGCCTTTGCATATTTTCCACTCTCCCCTCTAATATTTTGCTAGGACTTTGTTTTTAGCTTGATTCTCATCTAATTATGGCCTCATCGTCTCGGGGAGAGAGTGTGTTCCCCATCCTAGTGTATTGTAGTCCCACGAGATGCTAAGTCTAGGAACAAGGTGGCAGCAACAACTCCTCATCAATCCTCCCACCCCCCTCGGAAAATTCATCACAAGGAGGTCGAAAATATGCCCCAATACCGCACACTACATGGCACAAAAATACATCAAGCCATTGTGTTCCAATCATTCAAAACTCCAGAGTTGAGGTCAAGACACATAAAATCTTGGAGCACATATAATTTTTGCCACACCATGCTTTAATTTGCAAATTTATTGGTGCTTTCCCGTCAAAACAAGATCTCGTAGCATGGATCAAGGCTAATTGGTAGCCAAAAGTACATGTATATTTGTAGACTCGTGCCAAAGGTTTTCTTACAATGATCTTAAACTATTTTAGAGGATCATTCAAGGGTATTTAAGAATGGAACTTATTTTCTTAACAATTTAAGTCTCTTTATCTCGTCCTCCATGCCTCATTTCACCCAACACAAAGAAACATTTTTCGCTTAGCACAACAAGATTCACATAGCAAGCTCCAAAAATTGAACCCTTAGCAGAGAAAGATCTGCTGCAACACGATCAAAGGTCGCCTAAGGAATCCTTGTGGCAACAACACAATCCCATGCAAGACATTTCTACACAGAAAAGGAAGAACCCACATAACACACTGGAATACATAACTCATACAAACAATAAAATGCATGATGTAAAGACAATGTTGGCAGAAATAATAATAGAGACAAGTTCTCATGTAAGCATAGAAGGCTTGGATTAAATGGAAGTAGAGGAGAAAACCCTCTTTCAAGTACTGGAGCAACTACAATGCCAAGGACCAAATTACGTTTTCGAGGCACAAATGACTCTTCGCAAACAATCATATCTCAAGATTCTATTCACCCTTTCCGAAAGAGTCTTAAATCTAACAACTTCTCATCAATGTTCTCATTCTTCCTATCTCGGAGACCGCTTCAAACTAGTAAACGAGACAAATGATGGGGGATGAAAAATACATATGAGGTAGTACAATAGGTAGGGAATCTTCTCGCCAAATTTTGTAGAATTAATTTTCTTTCAAGGGTCTTTCACGTCATCCCTCCTTCTTAATGAAAGTGATTTTGTGGAATATAAGGGGTCTTAATATCAAGGGAAAATAGAGACTTCTTAAATACACAATTTTTTGGTTTCTCCTATATGGGTAATTTTGTACACCATACCAATTAAATATTTCAAAGAAATGTTTTTGTAGGAATTGGAAATATCATTGGAAACTATGCAAAAGCCTCATAAATAACCAAATCTAAGAGGTTCACTAAATATGTTAGTATATGCGTGTATACGAATGTATTAGATGCACTCTCAGAATCCATACTTATCTTCCCCAATGATGAGGATATCATCCAACCCATTGATTATGGGCATATCCTCTTTTTTGTAGAAGGCTCCATGAATATGGCTAAATCTACAGGGATTTCCCCTTCACCAATCCCCCCAAGATGAAAGAGATAGTAATATAAGCACTAATCAGAAAGGTTTCAAAAATCAGTGGGAAGTAGGAGGATTATAAGCCCTAAAACACTAACCCCAAGGAGCCGCTTCAGTCGAAAAACAAAGTTTAATCCCTAGTATAGTAAGATACGCTAAAACATGATGAAAAGTCACACTGAAGAATCCTTCGGACCACAAACAAAGCCCCATCTATAAGGAAAAGGAAAACCCCATATAAGACAATGAGAGGAACAATGGATATGGAGATTGAAATGCATGATTCCGAGACAATGATGGAAAAAATCGCAATGGGGAAGAGTTCTAAGGTAAGCAAAGAATATTTGGATGAAATGGAAGTAGAGGAGAAAACCCTCTTTGAGAGACTAAATTTGTTTCATAGGCAAGGAATCGTTTCAATTTCTAAGGTGAAAATTTCTATTCTTGAACAATCGTATATGTGCTACACCCCCTTACTAGAAATTAAGCCTAAGGAGGTGGATACTCGGTTGACCGACTATTAGTGTGTGATTATGAAAATGATGTCTAAATTTTTTTCACTCTTCTTTATTCATATTTTAGGATCAAAATTTATGTTGTCCTATGGGTTCCATCTTCAATTTTTAAGGTTGCTTAATCAAGCCTCATTACACCCACGTGGAACGCATGTGGTTCCATATGGCATATTACCCTAGGGATTCTTTGTTGACATAATTTCATTGATTCCAAGGGATATCCAACCCTATGACGTTGAGGGAGGTTCCATCATAGTTAGAGAAAGGGAGGCATCATCTCATGTGAGGGAACTTGAGCCTTTGTGCTTAGTATTTCTATTGAAATAGTC
Source organism: Pinus albicaulis (assembly GCA_034641835.2). NCBI lineage: Eukaryota > Viridiplantae > Streptophyta > Pinopsida > Pinales > Pinaceae > Pinus > Pinus albicaulis. The sequence goes on along the minus strand of CM076577.1, from coordinate 1,053,985,208 downwards.
ACTATAATACACACCTTTCACTAAGAAAGTTTCAATATAGTGTATCCACTATTCCATGCCACTCCTTATTGTTGGATATCTTATCAAAATCTTCAAACAATGTCTTCAAGATTATGTTGCACCACTAAGCATGTATCCCTTGGTACATATCAATATCAAGATCCACTTGTAATGGCAGTTTTTATATCATTGTTAGCATAGGTGCATTATAGATTTGTGCCTTCAATTCATCAATAGATCATTATTCATCTTTCCATTTATTGTATGCATTTTCCTTGGTTAAGGAATTAAAACACAATGAGATGTCAAAGTAATGTGTGGGAGACTTGGAATTGGTCATTGAGATAGGTTGGCATTGACAACTTAGTTTATGAACCATATCATCTCTAGGTTTATATACAATATGTAAAACCCTCTCCCCACATATACCCAAGTAACCGTCCAATCGGGGTAAACATGCAACAAGATGCTACTAATATGAGATTCAACCTCCTATATGACCTTAATGAAGTGGAAAATACATAAACCTAACAAACGTACGTTACACAACATCAACAACACCTCTAGGAGGTAACCCAACTTCCTAGACCCATGAAGCCTGAGAGGGAATTTATTTTTGACCCTTTTGAGCCTTATTTGTGGGCACGTAATGGAAAGGGAATGGCTAAGAGTATATAGCCGTGTGAATGACAAGGAAAGGTCATGATGAGGGCCCCAAAAATTCAGTTCTGTGTGCATAACTCGAAGATTTTTGTTGCCTTTTTATCCACGAAACCTAGGTCACTACCCAGAACTTCATGAAACTTTAGGAGATGATAAATAACATTAAGAAAAGGGTATGAAAAATATCACATCATCAAGAACTCATCTATACCCATCCTGACCATGACATGCATTTCGTTAACCATGTCACAAACATTGCATCTATAGGTATAAACAACATATTTAAACAAGGGGTTCTCTGACTTATCTGAGAATAACTAAGAAGCATTTCTCCCCTACATCATAAGCTACAATACAATATATTTTATCGTAGATAAATTATGTATTCATTTACAGGTAAAAAAATAGATAGAGCCATACATCATCACTGATTAAATACATTCTTATAACCAACATAATAACAACTGAAATACAATAGATAAAGCAACAAGTAAATCCATAAATTAATCAATACATTTTCATATTTAATACCATAGGAATGATCTCTACATTACTGAATGTAAAAACCAACCGGAGATGGGGCTTCCATGTTCCACCCAAACATAGATTGGTTGAGCCAAGTCTCACTTCAGCCAATCACCCCCGTGTTATATTCCAAGCATCAATCACAATCAATCCAAGGCTTCAATAGGCCAAAAAACCTGCCCCCTTAACTAGTGATTCCACTTATCAGTCAGACATCACAAACATCATGGATTGGTCTCTATAAAAGCTTTTCCAAAGCTTCGGAGTCTTTATTCCAACCAGGGCTTCCAATATTAGTAACTCAACCCCAACTGTTATAGGGCTTCTAGAGAGTTTGTCCAACCAAGGCTTCCAGGACTAGTAACTCAACCCCAGCTGAGCCGGGGCTCTAGATCATTTTTCCAACCAAGGGTCCAGCACTAGTAACTCAATGCACCGAGGGGTCAAGAGATTTTGTCCAACCAAGGCTCTAGGACTAGTAACTCAACCCAATAGTTGTCTATTTGGCTCTAGAGTGTTTGTCCAACAAAGGCTTCCAAGACTAGTAACTGAAACCACAATCGTCCATCGGGCTCTAGGGAGTTTCTCCAACCAAGGCTCCAAGAGCTAATAACTCAACCCACAGCTAAAGGAATCATGAGAAACAACCAAAAAATAATCAATGGAAATAAACCCACAACACCATGGTTATCGAGGAAATGGCAACGCTAGGAAAATTGTATCCAATATGGTGCTAGCATTCTTTGATGGGGTTTCAAGCCCTCAGGTAAATTTACTATTGAAGATTCTTAAAATCACATGGGATCTTTTGAAAATTTCCTCAAAGAGGAGATATGGAATTACATTTGGAAATAAGTTCTATGGCCCAAGGTATCCTCCTTCCTTCATATTCTGTCTAGGAAACACACTCTAACATGGGAAAAAATTTAGAAACAATGAATTTGAAGGAACATCCTCACGTTATCTATGATATCAACAACAAGAAATAGAAAATCACATTTTTAATGAGTGCCTCTTTTTGGGCTCGATGATTGACCAACTTCCCTAGCTAAGTCTTACATTCTAGACGCCCTCTCCATATCCCCCCCCCTCATATTAATTTGGAAATATTCTCATCCACCTCATCACTCCACTCAATCCTTTTGGTCCTCTCCTCCTTCGGGCTTCCTTAAATTTAACTTTGATGGTGTCTCAAAGGGAAATGTAGGAAATGAAGGTTTTGTAGGAGTCTTCCACAATCATATTGGCCTACCAACATACATTGGAATAGGATATTTTGGCCCTAGTATGAAAAATGATATATCGATTTCTTCCCTAGAAGAAGATCTACAAACTACTTCGACAAAACACATCCATAGAATGATTGTTGAGGGTGATTCAAAATTTGTCATAAATATTTTCAAGAAACTTCTAAATGGATCCAACCCAAAAAAAATATCTCACAATTGGTGTCTATAATCCTTCATCTCTAGAATTAATAAAATTATGCTAGGTATCTTAGCCATCAATCCTATGCATCTAAAAAGAGAATGAAACAAAGTGAATGACCTGTTAAATAATATAGGTTGAGAGAAATCACCAATACAAATTTCCTCAAACATGGAAGATTTTTCAAAATATATATGGGTTAAGGAATGAAATTATTTAGCAAGTAATGATTGGAAAATTATGACGGAAACACAAATCCTCCCGATCCTCCCACCAATTGAGGTGTCTTGGGATTTAAAAGGTTGAAAGTGTAATGCTATATTTTTTTTCTTTTGGATATTACTTGGTAGCATGTTTCATTCATGATTATGAAAAAAAATGAAGACCTTGTCTCCCAGCATGATGTCTTATATAGCCTTATCTATCAGGATTTTTGTATATTCATCGGTCTCAAAGTTAGTCTAGTAGTTTATGATACCTTTTCTGGAGATAAAATAATTTTCTTCCACCATTTTTTTATACATCAAAATAAATCCTCATCATCTCATAGGAGAATTCCATATTTTTTACTTAATTCACCCCTACTTTAGGACTTTTTCCACTATATGATACCCTACAATACCTACATAGAGTATGTTAACGCTGGAATCTAACTAGTAATCTCTATTACCCTAGAAATGAACATTTTGTTTATTCATAAGGACTGTGTTATCTGACTTTCATGTAGGCAAGAAAAAATATAAAGAGCTCACTCGTTTTGGTTCCATTTTTCACTCAAGTGGACTCTAAAAAGGTGGAAAAATATAACCTTAAGATCATTAATTGATGTTGCCTTTCCTAGCCAAGAAACAACATATACCCAAGTAATCGTCCAATCGGGGTAAACATGCAACAAGAGGCTACAAGTATGAGATTCAACCTCCTATATTATCTTAACGAAGTGGAACATACATAAACCTGACAAACATACCTTACACAACATCAACAACACCTCTAGGAGGTAACCCAACCTCCTAGACCCCTGAAGCCTGAGGGGGAATTTATTTTTGACCCATTTGAGCCTTATGTGTGGTAGATCAGTGGACTGAGAGAATTACGAAATTCCCAAGGTTTTACTGGAGTTCATGCATGGAGGATTCATTTAGAATTCAAGTGGCAAAGTTATGATAGATTTGGAAGAGTAGTTTATGGAGTTGTATTTAGTTTAACTCAGTTAGACTCAGTTGAGCTAGTTGTATCTAGTCTAACTGAATGATACACTAGTGAGAGTGGAGTGAATTAGTTAGTTAATTAATTCAAAAATAATAACTCTTTAATAAGCTAAATAATACAGAAGTTAACTACAGTGCATGGCAGTTCCAGTGGAGACCTAGTGGAGAGATAGGTGAAAGGGCAAGATGGACTATCTGTTGTGACTATAGTGATGCATTGATTGCATCACACACACATTGGAGTTTCCAATGAGGATTATGCAATCAAGGCAAGAGTAATTCAAATTCATTCAGAGATATTCTTCAGCAGGGATTGCACAGTGGAGGCAAGCTAGCAAGGGGCAAAGATTGGTGCATGGATTTGCAAGATTGTTCCTGAGTAGTGTATGATGATTGTACTGTACTGAGAGCTTGATAAGATTTGTATGAGGATTTTCATATGATTCCATGATACACAATATATATTTGGGGTTTTCATCTTCAGGCTTTCCGGTTAAAAACAACTATTTTATATGCGATTGATTTTATTTATGCTTCACATGTGTGTGAAAATAATTTTCCGCAATAGATTAGCAATGTAATGATTCTATATATTCCAAGCATTTAATTATTGTGAGATCAGGGGAATATAGGACATATGCATGCTTAATTTATATAATTTCTGCATGGTATCGGATCATTGTTAGTTGAATATTGCAATTGTGAAGTGAGTTTGTGATGGTGGACAATTCGAAATTGCTACAGAAGATTCTTGGTGCAGAAGTTGAGTATACATTGAAATGGATTTCAATGGGTTGCGATTGGAGTATGCCCTTGATGGGAGCTCGAATTACATAGCCTGGAAGGACAGGATGGAGGCGGTACTATAGGATAATTTACTGAAGGAGTTCATCGATAGCGATGTTCCTAAGCCGAGATCTAGCGATGCTGCATTACTTGACGCATGGCAAAAGAAGATAGAAAATATGAGAAGAATTCTGTTGGAAGGTGTGAAAAACCATATTGTGTCTAACCTTCACAATAAAGCCACTCCATTCTTAATGTGGAAGGCTTTGACATATTTGTTCCAAAGAAAAAGTGACCAGAGAAAGTTGGCGCTTAAAGACAAGCTCAGAAAAATAAAAATGGAGAAGGGCGACAATATTCCAAAATACCTCATGAAGTTTGTCCACTGCAAGGATGAACTGAGAAGTGTGGGAGTTAACATTGATGAAGAATACTTGGTGAGCTTGGCTCTCCTTGGGCTTCCGAAGAGTTGGTATAGCTACAAAGACTCTCTCAATGGACGAGAGAAACTGTCGGGAGGGGAGCGACTTTGGTCGGATCTTGTGGACGAGGAGATAAGGCAGGGTACCAAGGATGGATCTTCATCGAAGAATGAAGATGAAGAGAATTGCACTTTGGCTGCCAAAGCAAGGAAAGGGAAAGGGAATAAATTTCCTTCAAAATCTGAAGCTAAAGGCAAGAAGCATGATTTGTCCAAAGTGAAGTGTTTTCATTGTCACGAACATGGGCATTTCGCCACTAACTGTCCATAGAAGAAGAAGAACAAGAAGGATGTGGGCACTGCAGCTGGAAACGCATGAGCCTCGCAATTTGAACTTGATTTATCTTTGATCACATGCTTGGTTTCAAGCTGTATAGGATCAGTGTGGTATCTTGATAGTGGTGTGTCTTTCCATATGACAGGAGACAAGGAGTTGTTTAGTGACTTGGAGGAGAAGGACCTCCAAATGCATATAGAGATGGGTGACGATGGTCAGTATAGTGTGACTGGAATTTTTACCATTACCTTTGAGAGGGAGTTCGGTAATCCATTCTTGTTAAATAATTTTATTCATGTTCCAGGTCTGAAGAAGAACTTGGTCTCAGTCGCAATGCTGGAAGACAAAGGTTATGATGTTGTTTTAAGTGAGGGAAAAGCCTTCCTCCGACATAAAATAATGGGTCAAACCAAGAAGATAGGGGTTAAAATTAAGAATCTCTACAATCTAGAGGTAGATGGTTGCGCTGCAATGGTGGGCAAAGTAGAAGAAGTGGTGATCTGGGATGAGGGAGAATTATGGCATAGGAGATTGGGCCATCTTCACCATGGCGCTTTGAAGACTTTGCAGCATATTTCTACTGGAATTCACAAGGGTAATCTTGCATACTCAAATCAATGCAAGGGATGTACTATGGGTAAGTTTGTGAAGACCACCTTTCATGAGAAGGAGAACCGTGCTTCGGTGATCCTAGAGAGAATTCACACAGACGTGTGTGGACCTTTCTCGGTTGATTCAACAGAAAAACACAGGTATTATGTTATATTTTTTAATGACTATTCTCGTAGATTCTAGATCTTCTTCAAGCAGAAGAAGAGTGAAACGTTTTCAAAGTTCTGTGAATTCAAACCATTGGTGGAGGAGTCGGGGAAGCAAGTGAAAGATCTACAAAGCGATAATTGTGGTGAATACATCTCGGGTGAATTCAGAGACTTCTGTAGCAAAGAAGGAATTCGAAGAGAATTCATAGTGCCACATAGCCCACAGCAGAATGGGGTCGCTGAGAGGATGAACAGAACGATCGTGGGTGTTGCACGAGTGATGCTACATGAACAGGGCCTACTGATGCACTTATGGGCGGAAGCATGCAACACTCAGATTTATGTGCAAAACCATTGTCCTCATAGAGTACTTGGCATGAGTACACCTGAAGAAGCTTTTACTGGTAAGAAGCCTGATATTTCTCATTTAAAGATTTTTGACTCATCTATTTACATTCATGTGACAAAGGATGTCAGGAAGAAGCTGGAGCCGACTGCAGAAGTTGGGATATTTGTGGGGTACACAGAAAAACCCCATAATTATCATGTGTATTTGGCAGATAGTTGGATGACTGTTGTGCGATGGGATATAAAATTAAATGAGGTGAAAGCCATGAAGTTGTCACTTGAGAGGGAGCTACACTTGCATGTGGAGGAGGAACTTCTTGTTCCCAAAGATGAGCCTCTATATGTGGATTAGCCACAGGAGGAGATTCATGGAGTGGAGGAGTCCACTCATGCAGAACCAAACATTAGACAAGGCAGAAAGTGTACCATAGAAGCTGAGAGACTGAAGCTTGATGCAGCGTAGTACCATACAATCTTATCTACTACAAAACAACGCAGTAAGATTGTTTCCCAAACCAAGAAATTTATTTTCCTTAAAACTTGCTCACAGGGAAAGAAGAATATTGTGGCCACAACCTTGAAATAGGGCTCCCCTGCACGAATGTAGGAGATGGAAAAATTCATGGAGGAATACAAGGACATTTTGTCCTCAATCACAGAAGTTCCTCTACACTGTCATGACAAGCAATCCATTGATCTTACCCCCGACGCACCGCTGCCTGATGTTGCCATACCTCATCTGACTACATAGACAGAATCCACACATGTACTTTATAAGGCTAATAAAGAAACCAAATTTACTAATTGCATCTAGCATGTCCGCCCGTAGGGTCATGACATCTTCAACAATAGAACGTGCCTCATCACATGGAGGATCTCAATGCAATGGGGACCATTGCTACTTAAGGAGGGAGGAATGATCTAGGTGGATATCGGTGGCTACTCACCTATTCCATTTGGACCCACACTATCAATTCTTGCAACTTTTCACATTCACCACAACTTATTATTATTAGCAAGTTTTCGGGTCCTCCACTCCCAGAGCCGTTTTGGGGCCTTAATGATCCAGGTGGATATTGGTGGCCACCCACCTATTCCATTTGAACCCCCACCATTATTTCTTTCAGTTTTTAAGTTTCAGCACAACTTACTATTTTTAACATTTTTTCGGGTCCTGAACTCCTGGAGCCGTTTTGAGGCACTAAACGACATTTTTTGGGAAAAATGAGAGCAACATGGGTACATGGACCAATATTTATCACATAAAAAGTTGTATTCCTCATAAATATCTTTCTAATGAGCTATTGAGCACGTCAAACAAAGATCGGATGCCAGAGTTACGTCCCAGGGAAGTTGAACCACTAATTTACCCAAACGGGGCCCATAATTTTGGTGCTTCATCTCCTAGGGTTAGGTTTTTGGACATTTAGAGTTCTCCATTGTTTCTCAATAATAAATATTCCCTTGAGCCTCATTTTTACACAGTTTAGAGGTCTGTAGCCACCACATCTCTTCTCAGAGATTTGCTACTAGCACCCTAGCTATTTTATTTCCATTATGTCTGTAAGCATATTTCTGTTATTTGATATTAATTAAATGACACATTATTTCCACTGCATCTCTATGTTTATGGTTATTCATGTATTTTTTTGCGTTCCTTCATAAATCCAGATCAAGTTCGTACCTCCTAAGAACGAAATTGCGTTGAACGACGAGTTTCTAGAAAAATTTCCTTGCTGGTTGTAGCATTATTGTGGGGTGATTTAACCTCTTTTGGATGCTATCACAATATCTCTGTGTGGGTTATGGAGATGCCTTAATTACATGTGTGCATAGGGTGTCATTTAGGAGAAAAAGGGAGCCATAAACGATGTTGGGTTTGTACAATAAGGAAGAGTTGGTCGTACTCTAGAAATTAAGCTCATAATTCAAGGGGTCAACGCTGGTTAATTTCAGCCTTAAGAATCGATATTTTTCACTTATTCATATGCCTCCAAACTAGGTTCAATTACCCTTATTCACTCACTGTATATGTTGATTTTAGTCTAAGAAATTGATTGTTTATGACATCGCACTATCTTCATATTGCCTTATAGAAACAATGTATGAAACTTATGGGTTTAATATTAGTTTGTGGGTTGAGAAATAAATGCCTATGGATGATTACTTTCCATGGCTCTCTTACCAGTCCATAAATTTTGTAACATGCTACTGTATAATTCTAAATTAATTTCATGAGTGGAAAGGACTTAGTTTTCTATTGTATAGTGCATATCATTGGTGTATTCCTTCCTGAGTTTAATTTGAATGGTATAATGTTGTCTGGAAGTGTTTTGGGAATTTTTCTAGCACTGTGTTGTTCATCTAAAACTAAAAAAATGGAAAATTTTAGTTGATAGGTTGCATAATTGAAAAATCTCTGACTATAAAAAGGTAAAGCGACATTCCATGTAAAGTAAAAGGGAGAACTTAGGGATTTAATAACATGGCTTTAAAAAAATTGGACAATATTTTCCTTTTATAAAAATCCTACCACAAGCATCACATGAGGCATATCCCACAAGCGACCTGCAAAGGTGGAATAGATAATAAATCTCCAAACTATAAAAATTAGACCAAATTTTCATTGCATGTGACAATGCATATTCATTTATAGAAAAATAGGTGATATATAAGATGATGCAACCTTGCATATAGACACCATATATTATAAAAGGAACTAAAAAATGATAAAAAATTATTGGCATCATGTTATAACATATCATGGCCGCCTCACTGTCTCCTTTCTCATACCATAAAATATCTAAATGTAAGAAAGACCATCTTAGGAAAATTTAGACAACATCAAATAATACTTCACTATTCAATATTGTTGCCTTTAAAAAATGTCTCTCGCCTTCCTCACTGAACCTTGATCCACCTCTTATGATACTATGATGATCCAAACCATAATGGATACTATAATTGGTTGTTATAAAAAATGGACAAGCATTGTAAACATACATGTATGTCAAGAATTATTTGTGGTTATAGACTCATACACATAATTACAATCTTCACTATGCCAAATTCACCAACCAAGATTAATAAAACAACATGATGTCCCAAATTTTAACATGATCTTTACCATAAGCACCATAAAAATATACATAAACATCAACAAGGTAGTGAGCACTACCAACATCAATCAATTATCAAGACTATTATGATTGTTTTCTAATAACAACATCGGGTTGTTATAATTTGTGGTTGAACTAATCCCATGATGGCAGAAACTAGAAAGGAGATACTTGTCACTAGCACTAGAAATTTGATCTTCAATCTCCTCATCTTCACCCTTAAAATCATAAACCAACCTAATCAAGTTTAAAAGTTTATTTGCAATGCATAATCACTTGCAGGCTAGCAGGCAATTATCATTGCATTTGAAGTAGAACAACTTGCTTTGGTACTCCGCTAATTCAAGAGGTTTAAATTTAATTTGATCTATAATGCTCTCTATCCTTGTTGGGTTAGTGGAAATGGAAGCTACAAAAATAGGATATAAGGATTACTTAGTAGTGAACAAGGACCTCCAACTAAACTCACCTAATTGTGTCAACTTTTTCCCAATAACTCGTAAAAAAAACACTAACACTCACTAAATTTTTAAGATGTTGTGGCACATGCAATTAAGCCAATCTCATCACATAATCAGTCCAGGAACAAAGTGACATGAAGATGAATTAATAGACTACATAACAAGGGTTTCTTCTTAGATGTCCAAATGCATGTTGTGCCACAATTCCTACATGACCCCTTTCAAATGCTGCACAATCAAATCACATATTGAAGAAATATTTCTTTAGATTATTTGAAGGAAATGCTCAAGGTTTTGAATACATATCTGCAATCAAATATTCAAACTACCTTTTTTGAAAACAAGACTTCTAGCCACGAGAAGTTAGCCAGGCTTGTAAGAGCAAGGTACTGTCTTAGCTCCCACAGGGACTCAAATCTCACAATAGTGGTCAGCTTGCCCCAACTATTTCTTTTTTTTTCTTCAAGTTAGTTTTACTATATTAATCTTGTGTCTTTCATACTTATTGGAATTTCTATCTAACCAAATTTTCTTATAATTTTTGTGCATGGATTTTATGTCTTTTTGTTTCAAAATTGTATTGTTGGAAAGTAATTTGTATTTTGTTGTTGTCATCAAAACATATTCATATATATGTTGATTATTCTAGATATTTTTGATCTTCAACAAGAAAATAGACATTATACTACATTCATTTGGATAATTAGCACGTGATGGTGGGATGGGAGAGCTCTAGTCAATAAGGAAGTTATTATAGTGGTTGGTTTTTTTGCACCTGTTTACTTAGGGGTTTACATAAACATGTACTTCATTATCTATGTATATCCAAATGATACGTAGGGACTACTTTCATTTTCGTTTGTTAGATGTGTGGTTAATATGCATATTTAAAGGATAAGGATTACATTTAGTAGTGCGGACGGATTTCTTCCTAGCATTTCATTTTTAAAATTAAATCTAGGTCTAGAGCCCTTTTGATTGGCTTATGTGTCAAGATGCTCCTTACTTCTTTCTTTGTGTTGCTAAAGAATTAGAAATTATAATAAGCTATTTGTAGTGTTAAAATATTTTCTACCAGGGTAAGGCCCAGAGTCAGAGTAGTTACTTGTATTATTTATGAAGTATATACTTTGTAAACATAAGCACTCTTACTGCAAATGAAATTATGTTCCTTCTTTATAATTGGGTTCATATAATAATTAGCCACACGAAACTAAAACCGATGCACATTTTTTTTTCAAGGATGCACTTCATGGGAACTTCACATTAAATCACTTTCCTTAATTTCACCACACAATTAGAGTATTTCATTCTACAGGGTAAGCCACAAGGTGCTGATGTTGTGCGTTGTCTTGGAATTATCAGTGACCTTTGCAGTCCCTTTGGAACAGTTAGGTAGTTTTCCATGGATGTTGAATGTTGGTCAAATTGGTAAAATTTCCACAGTTTGATCCTAGAAATGTAATGTTTCTTTTGGTTCAATTTCCATCAAGCTTGATTTTGTAGTCATACTACTGCTTGATTCAATCATAGTAATTTTATGTAATATCATTTGGAATCAATCTTCAAAAATATTATTATTGATTATAGACATCAACTCGTTTTCAGATTCAAGAAGAAGATATGACATGGATGGTTTTCTAAACCTTGGTCTACTAGATGAGATGTCTTGTCCTCTATCTGAACCCTTTTCTTGTTTAAATAATTTAATAAATTGTTGAGTTTGTGTAGCAGTTGATATGTAACCATAAAGAAAGGAATACTTATCAAGTTATCACAATGTATTTATATCATACCTTATATACAAAAATATAAATCATGGCACATTCTTGGGTCCTGGAAAGAAAAAACATTTAATAAATAATAAGAGATGATTTAAAAAATATATATAATTAAGTGAAATATTCATTCAATCTAAGGAAATTACTTTGACTTGTTCTTAGATTGAAAGAAACGATGGAGAATTCCTTAGGACTGTTAAGGAGATTATGAAATCAATATGTGTCCTCAAAGCCATTTTATAACATCGATGCTAGATCAAAGCAGGGTTGTCTTCTTTTTATTTTTATTTTTTAAAATAAATTCTACTTATATTAACACATATTATAACAAAACATACAACTATATAGAGGAATGAAAAGGTCCTTAGGAAGGATAGAGCTTTAGAATTACAATATTTAGCATCCTTTTTAATAACACCCTTGGCTATAATCCTGGTTTGAAAATCAGCATAGAACATATTATGAAAGGCTTCTAAAGAAAATTGATCCCCATTGGAATCTAAATTGAAGTGCATCCTTAAGATGGGTGCAGACAATCCATTATGATGCAATGCCATACACCTCAAAATTTACCTAGAGAAATTGCATCACAATCCCATGCATTGCATCCTTTGGATGGAGTGTAGGAAAAATATTCTGATGTAGTGCCACACACCTTGAAAGTGAGGTGGAGAAACTGCATCAAAATACCCTGTAGTGCATCCCTCCACAAAAAATGTTTGTAGGAAATATACTTCCAGGAGGTCCAAATCAGATATCTAGAACGTTTTCTCTTCCAAAAAAATTAAAAATATGTTGAATGATCTCAGTTATCCGAAAGTGCAGGCATTATGCATCGATGAAGCTAGACTTTACAAGCATGTTTTTAGAGGGTAATTCCTGATAAACCATTGACCATGGAAATATAATCAACTGAAACACTGCGCTTCCAAATTGTGTTAAGGTGCATTATCCACTTCCATTTTGTCCTCAATATCCACTTTCTATTGAGTATCTCTCTGAATGGATGTGACAAATGAAGAGCCTGGTAAAGCTAGCATGCCTTACAAATCCAAACTGGCTTGGTATAGCACCAAAGCCAATCCCTCTAGATGGGGCTGGGGTTATTGCCATTAAGTGTTTTCTTCAGGGATAAGGTTTTGCAAATATTTTATCCCACCTGCTAAGTATCTCTTTGAATGGATGTAACATATGAAGAGTCTGATAAATATGGCATGCCTTAAAGATCCAAACTAGCCTTCTATAGCAAGAAATCCAATCCCTTTTACTATTCAATTCATGTGTGTATTTTTTAGGTACAATTCTTTGCAATTCATGTATTCCACCACTTGGTGATTGTCTTTTTGAATGGATGTGACACATGAAGAGCCTTGTGAAGGCTTATAGATCCAGACTAGCTTGTTTAGTGTAGAATTTTCTTGTGTGGGGATGAGGATTTCTGATTCTTATTTTGAAACATAATCTAATATGAGAAATCCCTTTTCTTGAGAGATCAATGTCCAAGACCTCCACTTTCTCTTGGATTGATCCTAAAGTCCCCTTTACTCAAAAACCCCTTTTAAGTGAATTGTTTAAGCGATATCCTCTGAATACAAGAAAGAGTAGTAGCCTAATATGTAGCAGCCTTTGAAATTCCCATGTACTTTACATGAACTAAAAAGTGCAACCCTCTTCCAAGCTTCCCAGATTCTCTTAAGAATGATAGCCTACGAAATATTCAAACCTACTGGTTTGGCTAGCATAGCAAAGAGCTTAAATGTCCCTTTCATTCTCATGATATGTTTGTTATGAAAAATTATGGATCTGGGCAGCTGCTTCCATAGTTAGACACTGAAAAGGAATCAAACTACCCACTTAGCAGATGATATTTTACTCTGTAGACCAATGATGATCTGGCCCAATATTCCATCTTGCCTGAACATCATGGAAAACAGCGACTGACATATATATACATATAATACTTCATATTTATTTTTGTGCACATTAGTATCCACTTTATTTTGAATTTATGGGATCAATCTAAAGTCAACCACGCTACCTTTAAATAATGTTCCAATGTCCGGTGAATGGAGCTCCTTGAACTTCCATTCCCAAGGATTTTGGCTGGCTCATTTGCATTGAGTACTTCATATTGATTGTTGTGCAAATTAATATCCACCTTATTTTGTTTTATACTTGGTTTTACATGTTAAAGCCAAATTCGTTTTTTTCCTTTCGATTCCATTCCTACTTACAATCATTTAGAGATGGGGTCTCCTATTCTAAGGACACCAACATCCCCTTGTCCCCCATGAAGCCCCCTAAAATTTAGGGGGGTGTCTCCATATGACTCTCAAGTGTGTTTCCCAAATCCTTCATCCCCATGTTCCAGAAATTTGGTGAAACATTAGAACTATCACTGTAAGGATAATTTTCATGAAGAACCATCCCCTCTTACCACTGGGGAATTAAGGCTTTTTGAACAAGAACTAAAAGACAAATTCAACTTTTTTCATTCCAGTCCCTTCCTATAGGTGCACAAAATCATATGAGAGCATTCATGGCTTAATGAGGATGGTAATTCCCTTGTATTCTTGTCATTATATTTTTGTACCACTCTTTTCTCCATGATGTCATTATCCCTTGAAGTAATATATGGTGCATCTAAAAAAATGCAAGTTTCTGTCAAATTTTAATTACTTCTTGTTTTTAAAAACCTTGAAATAGTGGACTACAAATTTATATATTCAATACCAAAAGAATATTAATTTATTGAGCACATGGTCAAGTGATTAAAGAAATTTTTGTGCTTAGACCTGGGTTCAAAACCGAGAAGACATGTTGTCACACTAATGTTGCCCATAGAGTTAAATTCTGAATCCATGGTTAGTAGAAATCCAAGTGACATGGATGGGCTAAGGATGTAGAGTATCTCAATGAATGATGCCAGGTTTAAGACTTCTGTGGACTTTACAGTATAGATACTTCTTTGTCATGGAATTTTAGCCAAAGGAATAGCCAACAATTAACCAAGGGCTATTTAATAACAAAGGAGAAAAATCGTGCCTATGACCTTTACATACTTCATTGTAGACATTTTTAACTCCTTATCAAAAACCAAACCTAACCATAGTTGTAGCACTAATTAGGGAAAATCCTTGGTCTACCACTGTAATATTACCAATTCAAAACCCTAATATGTTACCAATAGGGTGTTGGTTCCAAACTCACTGGCTAGGTTGATCAAATGTTAAGACATACACATTAGTTCAATTCTCATCACAAAACTATATAGGTCTATCCAAAATGACCTAAATTTTTTGGGTTCGCTTCTAATGAAAAATTGTCAATTCACCCATTATACTACATGCACTATAATTGCATGCTCTTTGTTTGCATCTTGATCTTATTGTTTTAGATCCCTCTATACTATTTTATTTTTTAAATATATTTCTTGTATTGTTAATATTTTGTGTTGACATCCTCATCCCTTGCTTCTGCTTATTGTCTCTAAAATTTGGGGCAATATAGAATTAGAGACATAATATTTATTTATAAGTGTGTGTAGCTATTACATGATCATAAATTCCTAGTACTGCCCTTAATAAATACATAAGCCTGAAGGAATTGTTGTGATCAGTACAATGATAATTTTCCATCTTGCTTCATAGTAACTTGATCTGTAAATGTTGTCATTCTCTTTGGATTGACAAGATATAAATGAATAATGTTTTTTTCATGCTAATATAAGTCCTTTTTTTATATGTGAATGCATGTACTATGTGGGAAAGTTTTTAGTTTATTACTAGTTAGTGCCATTGAGGTCAATCATACCTAGTTTTCTTACGTAGTTAATAATATTTGTAGGATTAGTTTAGGTTCAGTTGCATATAGTTGTGACTTAACTCAGTTTGTATTTTTGAATTTTAATAAAATTATCTTATTTTATATATCTTCAAATTAAAACATGTTGTAATAAAAAAATTTATGTGCATAAGGAACCAGGAATTTTCCCTTCAAATGTATCAAGTGTGTATGAGAAACTGCTCCCTATGAATGTGCGTTTCTTATGGCCTGAGTGGTTTCTGTCAACATTTTTGGCAGGGTCTTAGGTCAATACTAAATAGGTTGTCTTTGATCCTTGAAATAAATCTAAATCATAGCTTTTATTTTAAGAAAACGTGTTTAGTAGTATTTATGTCTTCCATTAAAAAAATCATCAATATTTTTTTTCCTAAAATATTTGATAAATTTTCATATCAATGCTACTAATTGTGGGAAACAGCATTCTATAGATAGATCAAGATTACTGTGAAGGAAGAGTGGTCAGGTCACAGGTGTTGTCAATGATGGAAAGAATACAATGATTCTATAAAAAATGGATCATTTTCTCATCTAATTTCATTTTCTGCATTCTCGAGTTGCTTCTCATACACCACCTTTACTTGACACTTCTATGAGTGATTTCAGTGCATTTTCATGTGAGCCAGTTGATGTTGTCAAATCATCAAGGTCTACCTCCTCCAGCAAAGGTGCATTATCTACTCAAGTTGTTTTCCCACAAGAACAATTAAGATTGACAAGTAGGACAGGAAAGTCAAGCTCCCTATCTTTTGAGTTGCCAACCTCTTTTTCTCCATCATCATTTGTATTTTTGTCATCCACAGATTCATCTAAATTATCTTCTCTAAGGAAGTCAAAACTAAATCCCAATGCAAAGGTAAGAAAATGGGTTGTTATTAAGTTTGTTATTATATAATATGCATTTGTTATCTAGCTTTCTGGAACCTTGGTAAAGAAAACCCAAGCCATGAATTCTTGTCATTCGTGTTGTGAAATTATTGGCCTTGTTTTTTAGGAATTAAAGCTTAATCCAAATGCAAAGAGCTATACCCCATGTTTCTCTACACCTATACCAATAGCATCTCCATTGGTTCAAGGTATTTTTTATGTTGCAGGAAATATTCCTCCTATGATACCCATACAAAGCATATGAGCAGGGCTTGGAGTAAGCTCTTTGGAAAAACAAGTTTCTCAACCTGCCAAGTTTGCTTAGTACAATAATGGTGTGGCAGCATCTAGAGTGAGTGCTACTTCATATATCCAATCTGCAACCACCTTTGTGCCACATGTATCAATGGATGTTGTATCGACAACTTTGACTACACAGCCAGCAGTCGACAAAATACCCTCTCCAGGACAACAAGTATGTTTTTTGTACCTTTAAATAGAGAACCCAAGTTGTCAGATGAGATATTTTTTATGAATATGCTCTAGTAGAGAAATATAACTTATTTTATCATGATTACATTTTTACTATCTTGAAGAAAATGAATGTTTACTTTCATATAGTATACTAGTATGCTACATAACATGCAATAAGATATTGATGCTTGAATAAATATGAACTTTTCCAAATTAAAGAATCAAAACATGCATTTCCTTTTGAGGAATATTTCATCCATAGTATCTGTGTGTGTGAAATTTGAAATTATAGAAGGACCAAAAGTTTGCAAATATATTACGCAGAAAATTACAAAAAGTTCAAAAAATAACGTAGTAAAATGTTAAAGAAAATATTCAAGGTGACCATAATTGATCTCTTTTTGATACTTTACAGTGAGGATATTATGATTTTTGCAAGATAAACATATTTCCTTAATCACATATGATATCAACTGAGGAGCTACAAGAATCAACACCATCTTTGATTTGAACCTAAACAGTCTTATTATCTTCGAGTATTTCCTAATCAAAATGGGCAGTAGACGTTACTCATGGACTATTTCTCATTATATCTATTACTAAAATATGCAAAATGTATACCTACATTTGAATCTTGTAAAAAAAACATACGATTGTTATCATTTGAATTATCCATGTCTCTTGGAGCCCAAAAATCCATTTGCTTTAGATAAGCTTTATCTATAACCTAAAAAACAACCCTATTATAAGTTGAAGGCCCATTATGTCCTCTTTGTTGGGAAAAATACTGAGAGGGGGGGTGAATCAGTATTTACTCCATATTCAAAACTTTTTACTTTTTCTTACTTCTAAAACCCATACGCTACTTTTCTGAAGCCAACTAGCATATACACTCGGATATCCTTCATAAAACTCGCGTATACACAGAGATCTAATTATGCCATTAATTATTCACTTATATCATTCCATCATTCATTCATTAGATGTTCTATAAACAGTAAACATGTGTAGTAAGAACAGAATAAACCATCACACACAAGCATCACACATGAACACCAGGATTTTTAGGTGGAAACCCAAGTCGAGAGAAAACCACCGCTGCAGTTGCTCAGATTTCAATATTTTATTATAGAGAAAACATCTTACAACATATGTGGCATCTTACCAAGACGTAAGCAGCACCCAATTGCCATTGCTTAATACTGGCACCCTCTCCGGAAGGGAGCTCCAACTCGACTCGCTTACTGGCCTCTCTCCCGGGAAGGGGAGTTAATGACTCGATCTCGTTTACTAGCCTCACCTGGAAGGGAGCTACGACCCCCTGATCTCATTTACCAGCCTCACCTGGAAGGGAGCTACAACCCCCTGACTGAAGGCTACAACCCTCAGCACCTCTATGGACCACGTTTCATCAATTTTCACACTTTATCCAAAGCTTCCTTTAGAATACAACTTGCAGGTCATGTTTCATCATATTTTCAGACTGGACCCACTCCATACTTTTAAGCACAGTCAAACATGAAACTAATACATATAACTCACTGACAGATATCAATAAACCAGCAGAACAAATCATACATTTCTTACCACAGACTTCAGCAAACCCTAGTTCGCATACACGCTTTCCATTCTCTGATGTCGCGTATATACGCACTTCCGTTCACATAAACCAGCGTATAATTCTATACATATTACAGATCCAATTTCATTGCGCATACGCGCTTTCTCTTCAGGGAAGCCGCGTATATACGCGCTTCCTCTTCGGCGAACTAGCCTATGGTTCTTCAGACTTTTATGTCATTGCAATTCTTCACCACAGATACATTACTTCAGATTTTACCCTTTACCTCAGACAGATGTTCGCCTCATCACAGATCCAATCATTCCATAAACAGATCTATCAAATACAAGTACATTTCAGATCTAGATCCCCTTATTCATCATTGGTGCATCATACAATCAGATCTATCATTCAACTGTAACCCTTTCCATTCAGATATACTTCAAAGAGAAGTATTCATTCAAGCTCAGACATCTTGCACCCACACTCATGATTTGCACAATGAATTTCCTCTCTTTATATAGGTTTACCCTTTTTCAATACCATGAGCCCCTTTTTCAATACCATGAGCCAAAACAATACCGTGAGCCCAAAACTACATTACTTCCGATGGTATTCCTGGACGGGGTCATTTAGACGAATCATTACCCAATACAATGGGTCAATACCATGGTGGTCACCCCTGGTTTTGTACTTTATGAGTGCTTTTTCCCATACGTGACTTGGCACGTACTTTACCGCGTGCATACGCAACTTCTCCTAGACAGATCCGTGTATGCCTTGAGACATACTCTTTTCACCATAACTGCTTGTCTTTGAATTCATTCTTCATTATGCAGCCTCCATCGTGAACACAGCATGGTTTAGTTCAAGTCAATACATATTATATAGGCTTCTTCATCAAGTAAGTTGCCATCATCTTCATCAAGTGGTTCATTAAGGGACATACTAGGCATCATGTGCTAACAACATCATATCACATCAGATTTACATCATTTACTAAGTCCATCAAGTCAAGCATAACTTCATCAGGTGGTTTGCCATCAAGGACAACACATGTCAATAGTCGCATGTCTTCATCTTCATTCGGTGGGTTGCCATCAAGGACAACATCCTGCATCATATTTCCAACAATCTCCCCCTTTGGACTTGATGGCAACCATGATGGTGTTTGGTTACCACAACAGATAGATACATTAAGAATACAATGACACCAACACCATGTCACTCTCCATTTTTTACACCATTCTTTCTCTTCATTCAAACACCATGTCACTCTCCCCCTTTGACATCAAGGGCAAAGGGTGGATCAAAACCAACATACTCTCCCCCTTTTCTCCGCATGTGGAAGAAGCGTTCTGCAGATCTGACATATACTGAAGTGACCAAGCTCCCCCTGAGTTCATGCTGGATCTTCAAACATATTTTCCAATGAAGTACATGACTCTATGAAATTCCTATCACCAATGACTCATACTTACATCAAAGATCCATCCAAGTGGATTTACATATAAGACTCAAGTACCCAACCAAGTGGGTTTACACATTTCAACTCAGCTACCCAACCAAGTGGGTTTACAAAATTTGACTCAGCTACCCAACCAAGTGGGTTTACAAATTTTTACAAGTCCTTACATGACTAAAATTTACAATTTTACATCATGGGTCTCAACATGACCTTTTCATCAAAATACAAATATGACTTTTCATAACCAACACCAGAAAGTCCTCAAGAAAGAGAACATATTTCAGAACCATCATAATGCCAACAATGCATTATACTTAGCAGAGCTAATGCTCCCCCTGAATCTGTGCATCCAAGCAACCTTTCCATAAGACTAAGGCTCCCCCTTAGTTTGTGCATCCTGAACACTTTCACCAACAAATCATCAAGGCATCTTTATCAAAACATTAGAAATAGAAATATGAGAACTGGAACACCACCAGAGATACCAAATAGTATCAGAGATACCAAACAGCACTACAGCTATGCTGAAGAGAGCTGACTCCAAATAGAAAATTTGTCAGCAATCAGACATACGCGGTTTTCTATGCATGAACTCGCGTATATACGCAACTGTGTTTTAGGAAACCCGTGTATCCAATGCCATCTTCTAAATTTATGCAGTTTTGATCTTTTGACTGACAGAGAACACTCCCAGCTTCTGTCTTAGATACTCGAACACTTCCCTGGGCTACAGATAGAAAGAACAGTGTAGTTGTGTCTTCAAGCGTCATCAAGCCTTCAGATTATTTGCAGCATCAATACAATCTTTCCAAGAGAGATTATCATACCAGAACAACATCTTCAAATATGTGTCAATCATCCATGTGGTCCAATATCACCATGAAGTAACATATGTATGGAAAAGATCTCAACCATAGTAACAAACTCTACATGTTCTATTCTTATTTCTGAATCAAACGACATCCAACTCATCCATGTGTGAGCACAAAATATACTTATCAGCAACCAGGGCTCAAAATCTCATCATAATAAACCATGTACCAAGTCATCATCATTTGAGCATGAGTATCACAAAAACCAAAGAACAAGCAGTCATATTGCCAATAATGCAATCATTAGTATTCAACCTGCTGCTCCCCCTGAACCAGTGCTCCTTCTTAACTTGTGCAACCTGAATACGTTCATCAGTAAGTCATCAGCAAAAATCTCTGCATGAACTACCCTTATCTCCGAATTATAAGACTTTCATCTCAACAATGAATACTCTTCATCAAAAAGCAAACAGGACTCATCCACAGTCTTCAACATATGTAACCAAGTATCATATCATCATTATTTAAAACTGAGAAATTAAGCTGATACAGAGTCAATAATACAGTTATTAACAGTTAGACTGATACTCCCCCTGAACCTCTGCTCCAGATCTTCAGCTATCATATAAAATCTCTTATCATGAATGCATACGCGACTGTGTCTGCTGTAACTCGTGTGTATACGCGACTTGTGTTCATAGAACCCGCGTATGGAAAGTGAAGCATAATTTTCACATTCCTTGTCTCCCCACCTGAACTTGTGCTTGTACTGTCTTCTTCATGTCGGATATACACGTAGTACATATATGAGGAATAATCAAATCAACCATGAGAGACATCATACATTGCTCCCCCTATGACGATACATTACTAAATCTCATAATGTATCCCACATCATTCCTACAATCAATAAGAAAAGTAAGCTTCAGAAGCGGATGACTGCAGTAGGGTCAGAATTCCCTACGTTTCTGATCGGTCCTCCATCTTTTCCCAGATTTGTTTGAACTTTCTATTTGTGTGCTAGAAGTTATCCAAATTCTCATATCTGTTCAACCTGCATCCTTTTCTACATGTCCATACTTGTTACAAGAATAACATCTCATGTGTCCAGAGAAATAAGCATAAGAATCATAATGAGTATTTCTAATCTTCCTCCTTTTACAATCAGCTGCTTTATGTCCATACTTGTTACATGAAAAATAATATCCCTTGAAGAAACCAGAGTACCTTTCTATGTAGGAACTGTTTGATTGAGGCTGAAATGATCTGCTCCTGCAATTTGCTGCAACATGCCCATAATTATGACATTTAAAACATTCAACGTTCTTGAATGAATTCCTTTGAGAATTCATGATTGTTGGTCGATCTTTTGTCTCTTTCAACACTTCGGGTTTTGCATTGACTTCATCTGAATTTTTAGCACTTCCTTGTGAGCTAGATTCTCCTTTAACAGTTTCATGGAAACCAAGACCATGTTTGATAGCAGGAGACCTTTGATTACTCAGAATATTGTCCAAGATATTAGTGCTATCTTGAAACCTCAAAAGTTTAACCTTTTCTTCTAATTTACCTTTGAGAATGTTTACCTCAACCTCCAAGGCTTGACATTGCTTTGTCATGCTTTCTTCTTTCCTTCTTCCATCTTCTACTTGATCCTTCAGGTTTAGAATCTCTTCTTTCAACCAATTTTCGTTTTCTTCACATGTTTGTTGCAGCTCTTCATTCTTCTTATTTGATTTTTTCAGATCTTCTTTGAGAGAGATGATTTCTGCTTCAAGGCCTTCCTTTTCAAATGGTTGTAGAGGTTCCTCATTCTTCTTACTTGATGCTTCAAGATCTGCTTGCAGAGAGATGATTGCAGCTTCAAGTCCTTCATTCTTCTTGCTTGATTTTTTGAGATCTACATTTAGATCGTTGATTTCTGCTTCTAGATCTTTAATTCGATTGGATGCATACGTATGAAATCTTTGATACTTGTCCACCTGTTCATTCAACATTTCTATTTGTTCTTTCATTTGAGAGATCATCTCTTTGTAGATATAATCTTTCTTATCAATTTCCTTTTGTTGTTCTTCAACTTTGATCTGGATAGCTTCTTCTAGATCCACAACTTTACTTTCACTATCTTCACTATTGTTTGCACCAATAAGAGTATTCCAATGACCCCAATCACTATCTGATTCATCTTCTTCAATTTTTGCTATACAAGTTTTCTGAGATATCTTCTTGTTTCGAGTAGCCTTCTTATTTTGTTTCTTTGCCATGAGTACTTTCAGATCGTGGTCAGAATCTTCTTCATCTTCACTAGACACTTCATCATCATCTTCATTTGCATAATAACTCTTCCTGTTTTCAAATTGTTTCCCTTTACCATGTTTTTCTCTATAAGGACATTTAGCAGCATAATGACCAACTTTTCCACACTCAAAACATTTGAAAGGAAGCTTACCTTTGAATCTTCCAGTCCTTAGTTGAAGTTTTCTCACGAAATTCGCTTCTTCTTCATCGGATATATAGCTGGATTCTTTGACAACTTCCTTTTCTTTTCCTCTTACAGATACCTTAAAATCAGTTTCTATGATTTGAGAAGGACCTCCTTGTCTCATTTCAAAAGCAGTCAGAATACCATGTAATTGAACAATAGTAAGAGTTTGTAGATCTTGCCTTTCTTCAATAGCTGAAACTTTAGAGTCAAATTTAGAAGTCAAGGATCTTAAGACTTTTTCCACCAAAGTAGTATCAGTTATGGTTTCACCCAAATTTCTCATTCGATTTACAATATCATCCAGACGTAAGAAGAAATGGGAAATGCTCTCATCACTATGCATCTTCAAATTTTCATATTCAATTCTAAGAGTTTGGAGTTTTGCACTTTTTACCTTTGTGTCTCCTTCATAGCTTAGAATGATTTTGTCCCATATTTCTTTTGTTGAATGTAGCTACATCACTTTAGCAAATTCTGGTTCAGACATGCTTCCTAATAAGACATTTACTACTTTGGCATTGATTTCATACTTCTTCCTTTCTGCTGCATCAGTAGGAATACTTGTCGGGTATTGATAACCTTCTTCCACGATTGCCCATACATCTGCACCAAGAATTTGCAGATATGATTTTGTTTGTACCTTCCAGAATATCAGATTGCTTCCATTGAATAGAGGTCGCTTTATAGACATTACTCCTTCTTGACTTCCCATTGCGACGGATCTCCTTCAAGCGATCAAGCTTCTGCAGAAGGACCTGCTCTGATACCAATTGTTGGGAAAAATACTGAGAGGGGGGGTGAATCAGTATTTACTGCATATTCAAAAAATTTTACTTTTTCTTACTTCTAAAACCCATACGCTACTTTGCTGAAGCCAACTAGCGTATACACGCGGATATCCTTCATAAAACTCGCGTATACACAGAGATCTAATTATGCCATTAATTCTTCACTTATATCATTCCATCATTCATTCATTAGATGTTCTATAAACAGTAAACATGTGCAGTAAGAACAGAATAAACCATCACACACAAGCATCACACATGAACACCAGGATTTTTAGGTGGAAACCCAAGTCGGGAGAAAACCACCGCTGCAGTTGCTCAGCCTTCAATATTTTATTATAGAGAAAACATATTACAACATATGTGCTGGTGCAGACTCTACCAGCACGCAGGCACCCACCTGCGCTCGTTTACCAGCCTCTCCTGGAAGGGAGCTCCAACCCCCTGACTCGTTTACCAGCCTCTCCTGGAAGGGAGCTACGACCCCCTGCTCTCGTTTACCAGCCTCACCTGGAAGGGAGCTACAACCCCATGACTGAAGGCTACAACCCTCAGCACCTCTATGGACCACGTTTCATCAATTTTCACACTGGATCCAAAGCTTCCTTTAGGACACAACTTGCAGGCCACGTTTCATCATATTTTTAGACTGGACCCACTCCATACTTTTAAGCACAGTCAACCATGAAACAGATACATATAACTCACTGACAGATATCAGTAAACCAGCAGAACAGATCAGACATTTCTTACCACAGACTTCAGCAACCCTAGTTTGCATACGCGCTTTCCTTTCTCTGATGTCGCGTATATACGCGCTTCCGTTCACATAAACTAGCATATACTTCTGTACATATTACAGATCCAATTTCATTGCGCATACGCGCTTTCTCTTCAGCGAAACCGCGTATATACGCGCTTCCTCTTCGGCGAACTAGCGTATGGTTCTTCAGACTTTTATGTCATTGCAATTCTTCACCACAGATACATTACTTCAGATTTTACCCTTTACCTCAGACAGATGTTCGCCTCATCACAGATCTAATCATTCATAAACAGATCTAGCAAATACAATTACATTTCAGATCTAGACCCCCTTCTTCATCATTGGTGCACCATACATTCAGATCTATCATTCAGCTGTAACCCTTTCCATTCAGATATACTTCAGAGAGAAGTATTCATTCAAGCTCAGACATCTTGCACCCACACTCATGATTTGCACAATGAATTTCTTCTCCTTATATAGGTTTACCCTTTTTCAATACCATGAGCCACTTTTTCAATACCATGAGCCAAAACAATACCATGAGCCCAAAACTACATTACTTCCGATGGTATTCCTGGACGGGGTCATTTAGACGAATCATTACCCAATACAATGGGTCAATACCATGGTGGTTACCCCTGGTTTTGCACTTTATGAGCGCTTTTGCCCATACGCGACTTGGAACTTTGTTTCCCGCGTGCATACGCGACTTCTCCTAGACAGATCCGCGTATGCCTTGAGACATACTCTTTTCACCATAGAATTAGCACATGCTGAATTCCTTTCTTCATTGCCTTCTGTACTCACTGTAGATACATCAGTTTTAGTTCATCAAGACATATTCTATCGAGCACAACTTCACTGCTAAGTTGCTGGTCATCTTCACACTGTTAAGCCACAGTCTACAGACAAGACTGCAGATCATATCAAGTAATTAAAGTATCATTTCACATCAGATTTACATCATTTACCAAGTTCATCAAATCAATAATAACTTTATCAGGTGGATTGCCATCAAGGACAACACAAGTCAACAATCTCATGTCTTCATCTTCATTCAGTGGGTTGCCATCAAGGACAACACTCTGCATCATATTTCCAACACTCTTGAGTCTTAACAAAGTATTATGGAATGAAACCGGGTAAGAACTAGATCTAGGTTTACCATGTCAAAACCTAGGTTCATTAAGATGACAACCTTGGTTTGAAGATAACCACTATACAAATTACGACCACCCATACTTATCATTTCCATCTATCTTCCATCATTAATACTAACATACTGAGGACCTGTAACCTGTGGAGGCCCATGGTAGTCATTTCAATGCAATTTATTAGAATACATGCCATGTCCACAAGTTTCTATATTTAATCTCTGCATCCAATGTGACCATTTATTATTATGATATTTATCACATCCAAAAATGACATCATTCACATAATTTTGAAGAATTCTAAAAAGTTCAACAAATTGTTTTTCACATTTACAACTTCCCTTACATTTGTTGGTTCCTGAAGCTCGAGCACTTTCAGAACAAAAATAGGCAATGTCAAGCAACACTAAAAATGGTCCACTAGTCTCTTTTCATCTACTGCTATTAGAATGAAGTTTTATTAGAGACATTGTTTATTTATTTTCTTATTTTGGTTAAAAAAGGGTTTTCTCTTGGTTTTATGTGACTTTTAATTTATCATATGTAGCATTTTGAGAAATGGAAAACAATAATGTGTGACATTTATCTTGCAGAAATTGATTTTGAATGAAAGGATACAAAGTTTAACTAGGCTACAGTTCGCTTTGGTAAAGGAAAAGGAACATCTTAAAAAGATGCGTAAGAATACGCCATATACAAATTTTTAACATAAGTAATATATGGATTTTTCTTTCATAGGTATGTTCTTTTTTCTATCCAAGATATCACAACAAGAAAAATATTGATATTGTATAAATTTTTGGAGGACCTTATTAAGGTGGATTTTTCTGATGTCCTAGTTGATTGATACCTTATCATATGTCAAGAAGGCTTTAAATATGAATTAACATGTTCTTGAAACAAATAAAATTCAAAATTTATAGATATGAAAGATAAAAACAAATTTCAATGGCTTCGTTTGATTGTTAGTTGAATCTGTTGTGGGCAGGTTACAAGAAATGTGATTGGAAAAAGGATGGGGAGACAATGCAGAGCATGTCTTGGATATGTTTAATTTGTTGCTATATATCCTTCAGGCACTTTAGCCATCGACATTGAAAATGTTTCTAGTAGGGATTCCTATGGTTTTCAATTTTGTGATTCTTTCACCTCATGGTTATTTTGGCCAAGGAAATGTTTTAAGAATGCCAGACAAGACATCACTGGAAAGGTAAAGAGATTTTTTATAATTGCAATGTACATTCCATGATATCATCTCTTGATTGTTTGATTATATTTTGAACGTTTCTTTTTATTTTGTTTTTTCTTTTAAATATGAAATTGAAAATGCTTGGTACCATGTCCATTTAAAAAACAACCAAAGCTTGAAGATGAAATTAGTATTACATGATATTGATTGGAATCCTTATAACTATTTTTTGTTAAAATATTTTCATGACTATCAGAAAAGTTTACTTTCATGTTGTTATTTGAGTACATGTTGTTTATATAATTGACCAAGTTCATGTGTTAGAAAATGAAATGTTATTGTCGAATAAGACAACAAGGATTAAACATCACACCTCAGATTATTTATTTTCACAAGTTATCTACAACTTGATATTTTTAGCATGTCACTTATAAGTTGACATGATTGTGCCTAAGCTTTCCTTGAAGGTTGAAAACTAAGTTACTAAGGTGTTATTTTATATGGTTACACTTTATTTTCTCTATTTATACAAGCTATCTGGCCACATAGTGACCACTATCTCTCAATTGAAGAAAATGTGTTCGAGTTTCTTTCTTGTATGGGAAAAAATGGATTTGACATTGTTGATGTTGAGGTATATGTCGTATAAATTATTTATAGTCTACTTTACTTTATGTTCTAGTGTTCATTATATTTCATGTCTTACACTCAACATTGTGTCTTATTTTGTTTTCAGAAAAGGAACTCAATATTGATGGTAAGAAGTAGGAATTGAAGAAAGAGGAGAATAATAACACTCGTGTGACATACTTATTATCTAGTCCTATTTTTTTTCCCCAGGAAAAAATCAGCAACTTTATATTCATAAATTAATGAGAGTTACACACAGTACATGCAACTAAGCATTGAATATGCCCCTAGGGCCCGTGTAATTATTTACACTGTGTAGCGAGGCTACCTATAAAAATTACATATTGCCAGCATGTTTGGGATTTTCACGCTTGCCTTTCCTCTTTTGGACGATCTACCAATTCCCCGAATGTAGGGAGGAAGGAACCAAGGCCAACTCATTTTTCCCTGTTGTATTTTCTTTTTTCAGAGTCTGAATTTTCAGACACATACCCTAATACACCTTCATTCCAGAAGTGGAGCGGAAGGTTATATAGCTTGACCCAAACCGGCATCCTGGTAATCTCCATCATGTTTGCATCAAAATCAGGGAGCCAATGGGTGATCAAGAGTCTTGTAGAGCCACAAAATCATAGTCTTGCCCTGATTATGATATCTATGGCTTCCTGTGATTGAAACTTGACAATAAAATACCCTTTGGAGCATAGATGTATGTCGCAGTCCATGGTCCATTTTGTAAATATCCAATGGAACAGCTCCATTGGTTTTGGACAGTAACGATTAAATCTTCATATTATTGCCTACGTTTCAATTTGGAACGATGTTCCTGAATCTCTGGTGCCTTAATTTTTAGTTCTAGTCCTCAATTTAGCTACTCCACAATGTATGGTTTCAGAGTGTTTTCAATATGTTTTGTTGGTGTTGATGCTTTGTTTTTTCCTTGTAAGATGTGCCATTTAGGGATCCAAATTTGAAGGTGTTGGTTCCCTTCATCTCTCCATGTGTTATGTTCTGTTATGATCTAGTTGAGGTACTTCCTCCTGGTACTCATGCTCCTCCTTTGAGCTTTAAGTTCAGAGCAATGGAGGAGTTCGTTTGGATGGATTAATCCTTTAATCGAGTGTCCCCCTGTAGTAACTTCCCAGCATAAATTAGGCTTTGTTTCATGGCCGAAATGCCTCTAGAAAGTTGGATATTTTCCTTCATATCTGAGATCAAATTTGTCTCCCGTACCCATATTCTTTTGGATTCCCCATCTAAATTTTTAATGAAAATCTGGAACTCGACCTCCTTTTCAGAGATCCACCCTCTTTTATCTGGGTTTGTGGAGTTTGTGGATAAACCCCTTGGCCCAAAACTTCCCACAGGATTCTCTCTGATTCCAAAAGATAGAGAGGCCTCACATAGGAATTTTACCCTAGTGCAGGCAACCTCGCTCCTCCCCTGCCACCAAATCCGCTGAGGGGATAAAATAGGAGTCATACCCCATTCAACCCACACATTGGATGTATATCTTGGTCCCTCTTGACATAGAGTAGAACATTTGGCTGCATATCAAAAACTAAAAAGAATAGAGCATAAAGAGATGGATACCCAAACGATGCGTCGCTTTTGGATCCAATAAGACCCAATTATTTTTAGGGAGAACCCGTACCCATCAGTGCCTCTTCTTGTATGTGGACTGTGCAGGAGATCCATAGTGGATCCGTAGTTGTAGATGAGTTCATCCTTAGCTAGATCACCCACCCATAGCCACCATTGAGGCAGCGGGCCTCCGGCTCTAGCCATGACCTCCATTCTGTCAACTCTATCCCATGTTCCCTTGATCCCACCATTGAGAGACCAAAACCAGGTGCCCGGAGCAATCAGGATCCCAAAAAAATCAATCACCGAGTGGGAGAACAGTGAGTCCAAAGCAGTTCATATTGAGAATAATTGCATGATAAAGAAAATCAAAAAATTATGTCTTGTCGCACCTTTCAAACCTGCTTCCCCTATCCGCCATGAGCCTCTTCTTGGAAAAATAGCTTAGATCCTCCATACGTGTATTCCAGTGCCGAAACAGGTTGAATCCTTTCCCATCCTGACGTTAAATCCAGGGGAGTCATCGTTGCCTCCCCAAAAACCCTCGCCCTGCAAACCCTAACAATTTGATTCTCCATATTTTCCAAAATTATCTAGTCATATATTTCAGTCCTCGATTAAATTAGTCATTTTTAGCTTAGTCACTTATTATCTAGTCGTATATTTTTCCCTATACTAAATTAGTCATTTTTAGTGGCAATGAGATCATTGTTGATTTTTCTGAGCCTCATAAAATATGATTGGATGAATTTATCTTTTCCCTTCTTGACATTATTCAACTTATTCTTGAAGAAAAGAGCTTGATTAGCATTTCTAGCCCTGAACATGCTAAACAACTTATCATACATATCTTTGGATGTGCCTAGCTTAGAGATGTAAGAAACCAAGTGCTTATGTATCGAATCCATGATAATCATATTTTCTTTGATTTACCATTTCTATACTTCATCTTTGTGGTAGTCGATGCATTTGATGGAGGCTCATGGATCGTCCCTTGCACATAATCCATGACATCTTTATCTTCGAAAACCAAATCCAAAGAAATATTCCATGCATGATATTCAAACTTGTCAATCAACTTATCATCAGACTTGAAACCCTTGTATGTGGAGGCCATCAATCCTTGATAGGACTTCTTCTTTGGTGATTTCTTTTCACACTATCTTGGGCTTTGTCTTCACCTCAACTTTGATACCATGTTAAATTTAGATAACCATGGTATGTTCTATGATTAAATGCAATTTTTATTCAATATTCTTTAAGAACCAATTCATATTTAGGAATCACATAAACTTGAAAGTAAAGTGCTGATAGAACATAAAAATAGATCAACAGAGAAGAAGCCAAATAATGTATCAAAAATTGTAATTCTCCTTGTCTAGAAAATGGATAGATAAATGTATGTTAAAGCAGTCAACAGGATGCCCTAGCCAGAAAATTCTTGAGGTTGTCAAACCAAATTCTCCAACAGCTGAATTAGCCTTTCTCCAAGTGTCATATACACCCCTCAAAGACATCTCCAAAAATTCAATGCAACTGGACCCAAACTGGTCAACAAAAAATTCAATGCTGCAGTCAATGGACAACAGTCAAATTCAACATTTCTCCTTTATTTTTATGCCCTCCAATGCGGCCTTAATAAATCATAATTTCATGTTCAAAAATCGAAGTCAAAATCCAAGAGTTGACCCAAAGTCAACGTTGGTCAACGTTGTACATAAACCCTAAAAACAGTCCAAAAATTTGAGCAACTTCTTCAGGTTCAGATTCACATGTGTGAGGGAAAGGAAGCCTCTCCTAATCTGTACGAACCAATTAGAACAAAAGTATAATGTGTGTGATGAGATGATGATGAAATGAACATCATATCTCTCGAATTTATATCCATCAATGAGGGTGTGTGAGACATTTGTTGGGCTTGTGAGCCTATATTACAAATCTGTTTGACCTTGGACATGTGTGGAAAATAAAATAAAAATATATTTTCTACTCATCCAAACAAGATGATATTTAGATCAATATTGCACCTACTAGAAATAGGAATCTAAAAAATATATAATCAGCGTCATATGAGCAGTGCACCATGGAGTTTGGAACTAGTTGCGCAAAATTAACAAGTAGACATAACAAGTTACAAATAGAAAGGAGAAATTTGGATGATGTGTGACCTTCTGTAGATATGATGTCTCTATTGTTGGATATATTTAACATCCAAGACCAAGATATATATTTAGGTGAAATTTGGATGAGGATGCAACCTTCTCTAGAAATGGTGTCTCTAATGCTCGATACATTTGCATCCCACACTAAGAAATAAATTTAGGGACATAATATGTTTAGGGAACGGTAACAAGTTCCAAACTAGGCTCCTATACATAGAAATAATAAATTAGGTGGAAAAGTTTACTATAGTTTCCTTCTCTGATTTGAAATAAGTCAAAATTTAAATAAGTATCATAGTTATCTACCTCAGTGTCCACTAATGACATGCTTTCAAAATTTACAGGCTCATGAAGTGGAGGGTTTGACCTCCTATACTTAGTCATTGTTTTAAAAGAATAGAGAATAGTGAAAGAGACTACATGGAATTTTTCTTGAAAATTTTGTTGACCTAGATATAAATGTACATGGTTCCAACTCTTACACTCAACGATTGTTTTAAAAGGATAGATAATAGTGAAAGAGACTACATTGAATTTTTGTTCAAAAAATTGTTAAGTTAGAGATCAATGTACAATGTTGTGAATGTGTTGGCTGATTTGACAGTGTTGTCAAAGGATCCATTGTGGTATTTGTTCATGGTAAAATAGTAATATTTTCCCTCTTTTCCCCTTATCGAGGCCAACTTCCTTTCGTTGTATACAAATTTCGAAAATTCTATTGATGTCACTAATGACATGATGCTGACCTAGAGTGGCACATTGTCCATCCACCGGAAATGCATGCCAATATGTTACTTGTGTTGAGGCATATGTTTCCATGCTTACATATCTACAAAAATATTGTTTTGTTACATTCTCACATAGTGGTAAGAAACTAGTTTTATTAAACCAAAGGTATCAACATCCCCACCCCATCAGTTGTCTTGAAGTCTTGGTGAAAGAGCACCCTCAATGAATCTAATTAGTTGATATATGATGAGTAGTTTGGTGTGAATCTAGACTTTATCCCCATATTCGAACCTCATCAAAGTTCCAATCCATTATAATATAATTTAGTAACCATGCACTTTATTGTGATAACTATAATACAATTTTTTTATTTGTGTTTGTGTGTTCCTTTTAATTTTTCTTCACACTTATCTACATATTCATGAAACTAAAAATTATTTTCCTACAAGAGGCCACCTAAATGTGAATCATTCCATTTATCTTTGGGGCTAAGATAATCAATTTTTCTTTTATTCAAATATATGAGGCATTGGCAACGAAGTGGGTATGGGATAATGATGGGACTATGACTAAGGCTCTGGTTTTTCCATGTAGTTTCATTTATCACTGCTAATTTTTTTCCCTGTCAACATAATGTGGAAAAGGTTGTTAGGGCCATACTAAACAATGAGAAAAACATTGAACTAAAAAAGCTGACACATAGAAATCAACCTAAATATGGGATGTGAATATAAGGAAGAGATGGAAAACCTTAAGTATGGGTTACCACAAACATGAAATGTCAATTATAACCTCCTAGTTGTGCCCCTTCTTAGACAAAGGAAATAAAGTACTCACGAGGAGTCACATTGGAATGGGTGGAAGAGATAACAACTAAGGTGAAGCATGGGAACAGGAATATGGTGAAAATTGAGCATTTATTTAATTCAACGTATGATCCATGATATACTTACCTTAAACATTTAATGAAAACACTTTATTTATAAAAAGGCTCATGTACCTCACATCTAATAACCCATTTTCATATGATTAGTCTAGATGTAAAATAGAACTAAGGAGAACATGGATGGGATTTATGTGAGACTAGTTGTCCATAAATCATCATATGGGTGTTGGGTGTCAAGCTAAAACAATAAGATAATTTTTTTCTCCTAGTAATTCCCTATATGGGTGGCTAGATGGAAACATACAACTAAAAAAATAGGAGAATTTTTTTTTTTATGGTAGTGGTTACCTACATAAGTGGGTAGATGGAAACATATCTATGTAACATTTTAGCATAGTTATCATAAATTTATATTTATAGATTAGTTATGGTTATTTTTATGTATTTCATCTTGTTAATGTTCAATACTTTCTTAATTCTTATGTATTTCATTGTTTAATAATATTTTAATTTTTATGTGTTTACTGTCTAATAATTTTTTAATATTTATAGGATTGATTAATTTTTTAATATTTAATAATTACCATCACTATTATCTACAATTGAACTCAATGGGAGATAATTAGATGGCCATTATCAGCAAGTCAACTCAACCCGAGTTTTTTTTTTTTCAGAAAGAAAAAAACGTTGATTTATATTATGAATATAAACAGTACATAGACATATAATCTTAGCTGTGAGAGATCCCTAGCGAGAAATCCTGCATATAAGGCTAGTAGAAAATGCTCTTTTAGAAAGATGAGCAAAGAGAATTAATATGGCTTCCTCATTGCCGGGACAGATTCTTCCCATTCATATAAAACATCAAAATTAACAAAAAAGGATGTAGAGATGAAAGAATTCATCCAATAACATTCCCAAATCTGAGAAAAAGATTAGAACATCTCAAGAGCCGAGAGAAATGATTGAAACGTTGATCATAAGCTGACCCGCTTGTTAATCTGAAAAGTATTGTCAAAAATATGGCATGTTACTGAGAGCAAGCATGATTGAATATAATTGATCAGCAACCCAAAAGAATTTAAGCCTTGGAAGGCGCTAGATAATTAGATGGGAAGCAGGCTCGCTTGAAATTATATTCCGTCTGATATGATAATGTGAACCCGCTCTCTTGTTATAGAGATCACGCTCGCTTGATGTTATTGTTCAGGCTCGCTTGCAATCTGGGATCCCGCTTGCTTGTAATAGAGAACACCCTCGCTTGTTATATTAGGACAGGCTTGCATGTAGCGTGTAAACCTGACTCCCTAGAATTGGAGAAAGTAAAAGATATATAGGTAGCCAAATCCATGTAAGCATTATCAAATGGTACGAACATTGTCGAGAGGATGATTAGATAATAAGGATTCCAAGTGTTGTTGACGAGATATATGTCCGACTCGCTTGTTGAATTGAGACAGGCCCACATGTAGATATATAAACCAGCACCGACACGTATGATTGATAGATTGAGAGTCACTTCTAATATTATCACCGGCTCGCTTGTATATGGAGAGATTGATTTTTCCTACAAATAATACCCCATGTACACAAAAATCCAGAACAAAAACCAATACAAAAACCTTATAAGTCAGCTCTATGGAATGGAAATGTCAGTGTGCCAAAAAGGAAGACCATCTCTAAACAACTGAACCTGCATAATTCCAAAATCCGAGTCTAAGCCTTTTTTGGAAAGACCATTTGCCCTAGTATTGTCTTCCCGATATATGTGACAGATGGAAGGCCTATTGAGGATCGACCATAAATGCCTAGTTCTATGTACCCAGCCTTGTAGTTATGTAGGAATCAAAACCATCAGATTTGTGATCCACCCAATGACAATATTTGAATCCCCATAAACATGAATATCTTGTAGTTGTAAATAGGCTGCAAAACGTAGACCTCCCCAAAGGGCAATAACCTCCGCTTTATTGTTGGTTCCTTGTCCTCCATTCCAATGGATATGGATCCTTTCCCTCTGTGATAACTTGATCCAAGACCCACACCCCATATCACCTTCCCTACAAGCACCATCAAAGTAAACAGTCGGGATTGCCACCTCATGTGGCCTGATGCGAATAGAGCAATCCGTAATAGGCTTTATCGTCATGGGTCGATCCTCTATCCACTTTAAGATTGCTGAAAATATTCGAGGAATATGAAAGGGAACGTTTTCAAAAATCAATTTGTTTCTTCCCAACCATACCTCCCACATGAGGAAAAATGGTAGTGATCTATATTTTCCTTTTAGATTGTCCCATTCCGTAGCAGCTGAAATGAAATCAACAGGAGACCAAGTTGGACCCATGAAATGTACAGAGAAAAGCCGCCACATTTTGATTATAATTGGGCACCTGAAAAACAAGTGAATGGTAGATTCATAATCCGCGCAACATATTTGACATCTGAATGGACCTGAATAGCCCCTCTTAATCAAATTATTTCTAGTGAGGACCTTATCCTTCCATATCAGCCATCCAAATAGCACTATCTTATTGGGGATTTTGCGTCGCCAGAACCCAGAAAAGGACCTTGTAAACTATCCCTGTTAAGATTCCACATTTATTCCTCTATATATATCTTTAACAACAGGGACACCATCAATCGTAGGTCCATCACAGACTAATGAGTCTCCCCCGGATTTCCAACAGAAACCCGCAGCCCAAAAATTATCTCTGAGGACCCCCCACTCATCATCCTCGGGCGCCCTCAACTCCATCTGTGTAGCAGATTTAAATATAGGAGCCCCATAGGACCACACTCGGATTGACTGTGAAAGATATATAATACCCCTGTGAGCTAGCCTGTGAATGAGTTGCGGAGAAGGGCTGACGTTTAGAGGGAAACCAATTAACTTGTTGAAAGACATTGGAATATGACTCCTATCCCGGAAACGCCAAGCTAGCCTTTCCGCCATATGATTCAACACCATCCTGAAGCTGCGCCAAATAACGGAGATGTAACGAGGTTGTGAGAGTTGCAGATTATGGATTTGTTGTAAAATGTCACCCTCAATATATTTACAACTGATGACTTCGTTCCAGATGTCATTTCCTCGAATAGCCCTCCAAAATGACTTTATGAGAAGTGCCTTATTGAAGTTCCTCGTGTCAAGAATACCCTATCCGTCATGTTCCTTTGGCCTACAAAGACTTTGAAGTTTGCATAGATGTATTTTGTGAGATGGCTGTGTATCTCCCCATAGAAACTTAGCAATATTGCAATTTATCATTTTAATTATACCATCAGGCAAATAGTATAGATGACCCCAATATACCATCATCTGAGAGAGTACTGCCTGGATCATGATAAGCCTACCCCCCATTGACAACCATTTGTGTGTCCATCTAAAAATCCTCCTTCTAAATTTATCAATCAACCACATCCAATCCTGAATCTTATAACCACATGGTTTGATTTTAAAACCCAGATATGTAAAACCAACATAAGCTTCTCTTAATTCAACGCCCATAAAATCAGCTGTGAAAGCGATTTCCCTAAGGTCTCCATATTCATATATAATGAACGATTTTCTCTTGTTGATGGCCAGCCCAGTAGTCGATTCGAAGCGTATGAAGATTAGATGAATATAGAACCAATGGTTGCATTGTAGATAACCAAATACTAGCAGATCATCAACAAATAAAGAGTGTGTGCATGATACTGCATTAGAGAAAGAGAAACCCTTTATATAACCCCATTTCTCCGCCTTGTGTAGAAGACTACTGAATCCATCCATAATTAAAATAAAGATTAGTGGAGACAGCACACAGCCTTGTCTAAGACCACGACCAGCAGTGAAGAAAGTTGTAGGAACAACATTGATAATGACCGCATATTTGACAATGGTAATACATGACATAATCCATCTTATAATTCTGATTGGGAGCCCAATCTTCATGAGCACCATCCTAATGTAAGCCCAATCAATAGAGTCATAGGCTTTATGGATATCCACCTTCATCATGATGGCCTCCCTTTTTTCCGTGTGCATGGAATGTAAGACTTCTTGTGCAATTGCCGTGGCATCATGAATAGAACGGCCTTTTAGGAAACCATATTGCTCCCTTGAGATAAAGGTTGACAATGTACCTTTTAACCACTCTGCAATGATCTTGGACGTAATCTTGTATAGTACATTACACAGGGCGATCGGCCTGAAATCTGCAAAGGTTTGGGGTTCATCTTTCTTTGGAATTAATGCAATGAACGTAGAGTTGAGATTGGCCGGCATGAATCCTCAAATCCGGATATGTTCAATGACCCTTGTCAATTTGTCACCCATCATATCAAAAAAGTGGATAAAAAATTCCGCGGGCCACCCATCCGGCCCCGGACATTTATCCTTAGAGAATGTTTTTAGGACCATTAGTAATTCATTCCCTGTGACAGTATTATCCAATAAAGAAATACCGTCAGCATCAAAATAACGAGAGACGTGTTCCAACATCCATACCTAGTTTTCCTTGTTTATCCCATCCTGTCTAGTGTAGAATGTAGCGAAATATGTCAGCGCCTCATTCTGTATATCATGGCATGTTTGAGCGAAATATCCATCCGATCTTTTTATATGCCAGATGGTGTTTCTATTTTTCCTTTCATTCGCACACTTATGAAAATATTTTGTATTCTGGTCCCCCTCAGCCAGCCATTGAACCCTGCTCTTTAACCTCTAGGTGATCTCTTCAATTCGCAGAATTTCTCTTTTTCTTGCACCTAAGCACTTGAGATTGTCAAGTGTTTGCTCGTCCGGAAATTTAGTAAGGACGGAATTGATAATCTTCTCCATCTAGTCCTATATATCCAGAAATTCCTCTCTGAGCTTCAACTTCTTTTTTCACTCCCATGTCTTGGACGCGACCTTTATGTTCTGTAGCCTATGATGAAAGAATTCCCACTCCCCAGACGTCGGGAAATCGCGATCAGCCCTCCATATCCCTTCCACCATGCTTATATAATCGGGATCCTCCAACCATATTCTATTGAACTTAAAAGGACGCCCAGGGACCCTCCCAACATTGGACCATGTTAGCGTAATCGGCATATGGTCCGAGATATCAGATGCCAGAGTATTTGATCTTGGACCCTCCAAGATATCCATGATTGATTCGTTAACCACCACCCTATCAAGCCTTTTCCCAATAAAATTGTCTGCTGATCTTCTGTTGGTCCAAGTTGGTGCAAGTGGATGAGGCCTAATGTCCACCAGTCCATATG
Source organism: Pinus albicaulis (assembly GCA_034641835.2). Lineage (NCBI taxonomy): Eukaryota > Viridiplantae > Streptophyta > Pinopsida > Pinales > Pinaceae > Pinus > Pinus albicaulis. The sequence continues at coordinate 1,053,946,710 of CM076577.1, read as the reverse complement.
ACAGTAAGATGTCGTTTAAATACCTGGCCAAAGAATCCATGCATGCGCTACTGCCCCATATTTCATCAGCATTAAGCATTGAATTGAAATCACCCATAACGATAAGATTTGGGAGAGATAATATACCCGCCAACTGCATTCTGTCCCAAAAAACCCTTCTATTTGAATATGGTGCGTAAATATTGATGAGATTAAAAATACTCTGCATACCTCTAAGGCGTCCAGATAGCAAAATACCCCCGAATAAACTGTAAGCTTTGAACGAAACTTGATATGGGTTCCACATAGCAACCATTCCCCCCGATCTGCCAGTAGAGTTAGCCGCAGCCACATGCAAATCTTTCTTGATTTTTAAAAACATATTTATAGCCTTTGTTCTTTCAGTCATGGTCTCCTACCCCAACAAAATTATCAAATTATTAGATATTAGAAAGTCCTTTAGGCAATGGAATTTGGGAGCATCGCCCAACCCCCTCAAGTTTAATGATATAATGTGAGTCATGAGGAAGATGATCAAGGGTTGATTGCTCTAAGCGCCCTTGATGTGTTATCCAATACATCATGTCTGTGAATGGGAACATCTGAAAGACCCACATCATCATCAGAGAACAGTGCTATCGATCTTAGCTTATCCTTTTTCCTGCAGCATGCAGCTTTTGCCTTCTTTTTGATGGACATGATAGCCTCCGATAAGGTAGGGGATTGTTTTGTAGTAGTGGAGATAATTTTGTCAAAGACTGTAAGCGAGATCAAGGTTGGAATTTCTCATAAGTGATTCAATATCACTCCTCTAACAAACTACTAATGACTTTACGTGAAGACTCCCCGCCAGCATGCATGGACGATTTATATATCCCGAGAGTTTTCCCATCCTCATCACTATCATCTAGCAAACTACGAACGACCACATGGAAAGACTCCCCCCCCAGCATGCATGGACGATTTATATATCCCGAGATTTTTCCCATCCTCATCACTATCATCTAGAAAACTACGAACGACCATATGGGAAGACTCCCCCCCAGCATGCATGGACGATTTATATATAGGCAGGTCATCTGTAGGCGAGAAAAGTCCAGTAGAGTAGACGAGAACCACAGATCGATTGTCAACAGAGTCAACATCGATCATTGTCCTCTTATCAGGATTCCTACTGCTCAAATTTCCGGCAAATGAGATGGGATTATTGTCAAGAAAAGTGGGTTCAGTGGGAGCAAATGTAGGACATGGTACCGGGCCATCTGAGTCATCGCGAAGGCTAGTGAATGGTTGATGGGCAACATGTGTTACATGTTCTGACTCGGGATCCAGAACTCTATACATATTCCTAGCAATAGATGGATGACTAGCAATATTAGAAGGGACGATAGAGTCAGGGATCGTAAAGTCATATTGACCCTCCGCTGTTTTACATGCATCTTCATCAGATGATGTATTAAAGGTGTTACCTGGTTTCTGGCCAATCGACAGACCCTGGAGAGTTTTATGTCGTCGTTCTGCCTCCGCTGCCTTTGCCTTCTGATCCACCCTCGCCATGCGCAAGCGTAAAGGACAGTGTTCTCTGAGGTGACCAGTCTTGTGGCATATCAAACACCGAAAGGGAATCCCCCAGAAGTCGATTCGTTGTCGGTGCCTCCTATTTCTCCAAAGTAGATCAACATCACCTGGCAGACCACCCAAGTATTCCACCTCAACAAGTAGCCAAGCAATCCTCTTATCAGATGCCCCCACAATACTAGGATCAATATATTTGGTGGATCCAATTGAATCTCCAATCGCCCTCAGCGCCTTAAGGGTCCAGAATTCCAATGGAAGGCCTGGTAGTTTAACCCAGACCACCTTACTTCTAGGTGCCTCTAGAACCGGATTAAATCCAATATACCATGGTATAATTTGCATGAAACTTCTACCACGGACCCATGTCCGGCTCGTGATTTTAAAAACATCCTTCTCGTCCATGAAATGGACGCTGAACCACCCATTTAGTAACTTACTAACCTTGGGCGAGTAGCCGATAATGGAATTCCACTGCTGATTGATCCATGAAGCAGTGTCGAAATCCTCTCTATCAGGAAATACCCACCTCCCGATAACAGCCCTACGCTGCAAACTTGCCACCCTAATACAAAGATCATCATAGTTCAAATTTATTTCTTTAATTTCCATCTTATGCTTGAAAATGTTCCTCTTACCTCGACTGGCACCACAGCCTACCCCTCGTTGATGGTGTCTACTGTGTCGGCGATATGTGTTTTCCTTACGCGCTGTAAAATCCTGAAAAACTTGTTTGATAATAGCATCGTCCACTTAAAAATCGGCTGAAGAAGTCTGACCGCCAGAAATAGGTATTTTCCCCCTCGAAATATCAGATCTGATACCGTCCATCTTGTAATTATATCAACTGCTTACCAATAGTCACTTCATCTGAGAAGGCAGAGTGTCGTCACCTACTAGTGTTGTCTGGCTAATCAGAGAGAAGATCAGATGTCAGAGTGTATCCACCCAATTTACACTTCGACCATAATGATCCACGTATGCACTATCCCAATATATGATCGTCGTAGATATGCCTGATCCCAATATCAAAAAACCCCCTTTAGTTCAGACTATCATCATCCCTTATTAATGATCCGACCAAACAATCGTCCCAGCTCGGAGAGGTAAGTTCATTGTTCCATGGACGTGACATACTAGCCATAAATAGTTATATGGCAAAAATAGTAATTGCACAAGTCCCTATGGCATATCCCGAAAATTCAATGATCTGATCATACTCAGAGATATACGTTACACATAAACAACACCATATAAGGCCTACAGCATCCTCAGGACTTCCCTGTCCACCTGCATTCGCCTGAGGTCACACCCAACCACCCACCGCCGCCACTGTGAGCCATATTAATTAACAAGTGTTTCGATATTTGTCCTCAAAATTCAAATTTTCTAAGAGGATGTCGGAAAAAGACCCTGTTTTCCGGGATAGCACCACCCGAATAACCAGAGCCAGACCTATCCTAAATTATGGTAAACAACAACAACAACAAAAACATCCTGGTAAGGACCACCATCTTTTACATAATCTGAACCCTATACTCTTGCATGGCCGTGAGATGAATATAATATCCTTACAACTGTTCCACCCACCGAAACACTTGTTATTTTGACTTATAACGTCCAATACAGATTCAGAAGATGACGATGAGAACTCACAGTTGTTCTTTTGTGCTAACATGAGTTCAATGTCTTTGTCTCTTTGTTTCTCATCTCGCATCTTTGTATCCTTATTAACAACTGTTCTCATAAATCAGCAATAGCCACCATAAGCAATAATAAATTGTCCACGTTGGGTTCCAGCCATATGATTTGAGAAATCTCGCAGCAATTGTTAATAACTGCGTCTCTCAAGATTCAGAGATAGCCAACAAATGCCACAACCAATTGTCCCCATGGGGTACCAGCTATTTGAAATGAGAAAGATCCCCTGAAATCTTACTTACCATAACAAACTATACGAGAGATAGATGCCCAGCCTGCATTGTCCGATCCCCATCAGTGCCAACCAAATATATCCGGAAGGATGCCGGGGCCTACCCTCCCACTCTCGTTTTCTGCAGCGCTGGTTGCCTCTTGGCATGAAATAGCCAACTATAGTGGATTTATATATTCTTTTGTAATTTGTGTAAACTCAAAGAAACTTTGTGTTTGATTCAAGACTGACGGTACACATTCCTCTCCTCAGATCCAGTCCTTTGGTCAGATGCTTGGTCGACTACGATTCCATTCCAGTGTAATTAATGTAAGTTCCTTTCTGGTTTACCTCAGATCCGATTATTACAAAAACACAGTTTAGAACCCTAGTGAACTGCAGTGTACAAATTTATTGGTTGACATTAGGGTTACGACTATTTCCACTGCTAGTGTGGTTTACGACCTTGAAAATCGAAGATGGAATAACACCCTTTTTGTCTTCTGGCGACAAACCCTTTTTTACACAGTACGCTCCTGTAGCTGGAAAAGAGTTATTTTCCAACTCAACCCGAGTTACTTAGCCCGGTATGCGAAATGTCTGTGCCGGATATGCGATTTCCCTCTGGCGCGAGAAGCCGTTTACGCGAGTAAATTCCGGGCCAGCTGGTACGATATATGCCGGATTTGCGACTTTATTTGTGCCTATCTCTGCCGGATATTCGAGTTATCATTCCGGTTATCTCCGGCAGATAGCACGCGTATACGGGAATGATAAGTCGCGTTTGAGATGGATAATTCGCATATAGGGAAAAACTAACCCGCATTGCCTAGAAACTAACTAGCGTATCTGGCAAAATTGGTCAGATAGCCAGAAATAAACTCGCGTATTGGAGGAGATAGCTGTCGGAAATGGTTCGCGTTAGGGGAAGATCGCATATCGGCGGAGAAATTTGGCATATCTAGCTGCGTATCCTGTGAGTAACTGACTTATCAGTACCGCGTTGATAACCAATAACTCACCTATCAACAACGAACATCTATCAACAAACGCTACCCTATCGCGTAGGCATTACCGAAACAACACAGCGCGGCGAAAAGATTTGCAGAAACATACTCACTGGCAAGATATTGGACCTCCTCACTGTTTCGAAAAGACCTCCTTTCCGTGTAATTGACTATGACAACAGCTCTCTACTTGATTTATATATAATATAGAGTTAGAGAGATGTTTAATATATAATGTTATTATTATATTCTAATATAGACTTGGGTGTTTTTTAATTTCTTATTTTTATATTAAATAATGTCATATTAATGTTATATATACACCCAAAAGAACTTGGGTCTTAATTAATTAATCAAATCAATTTATAAAAGTTAAGACTAATATGATGGAGATCCCATGAAATAGGAGCTAGGTTTAGGGTTTACATGCCTTTGCATAATTTCCACTCTCCCCTCTAATATTTTGCTAGGACTTTGTTTTTAGCTTGATTCTCTTCCGATTATGGCCGCCTCGTCTCAGGGAGAGAGTGTGGCCCCCATCCTAGTGTAATGTAGTCCTATGAGATGCTAAGTCTAGGAACGAGGTGGCGGCAACAACTCCTCATCAATCCTCCCACCCCCCTCGGAAAATTCATCACAAGGAGGTCGAAAATATGCCCCAATCCCGCACACTACATGGCACAAAAATACATCAAGCCATTGTGTTCCAATCATTCAAAACCCCAGATTTGAGGTCAAGTCACATAAAATCTTGGAGCACATAGAATTCATGCCACACCATGCTTTAATTTGCAAATTTATTGGTGCTTTCCCATCAAAACAAGATCTCACAGCATGGATCAAGGCTAATTGGTAGCCAAAAGTACATGTATATTTGTAGACTCGAGCCAAAGGTTTTTTTACGATGATCTTCACTATTTTAGAGGATCATTCAAGGGTATTTGAGAACGGACCTTATTTTCTTAACAATGTCAGTCTCTTTGTCTCGTTCTCCATGCCTCATTTCACCCCACACAAAGAAACGTTTTTCGCTTAGCAAAGCAAGATTCACATAGCAAGATCCAAAAATTGAACCCCTAGCAGAGCAAGATTTGCTGCAACACGATTAAAAGTCACCTAAGGAATCCTTGCGGCAACAACACAATCCCATGCAAGACATTTCTACAAAGAAAAGGAAGAACCCACATAACACACTGGAATACATAACTCATACAAACAATAAAATGCATGATGTAAAGACAATGTTGACAGAAATAATAATAAAGACAAGTTCTCACGTAAGCATAGAAGGCTTGGATGAAATGGAAGTAGAGGAGAAAACCCTCTTCGAGGTACTGGAGCAACTACAATGCCAAGGACCCAATTACGTTTTCGAGGCGCAAATGCCTCTTCGCGAACAATCATATCTCAAGATTCAATTCACCCTTTCTAAAAGAGTCTCAAATCTTACAACTTCTCATCAGTGTTCTCATTCTTCATATCTCGGAGACCACCTCAAACTAGTAAAACAAGATAAATGATGGGGGATGAAAACTACATATGAGGTAGTATAATAGGTAGGGAATCTTCTCTCCAAATTTTGTAAAATTACTTTGCTTTCAAGGGTGTTTCACATCCCTCCTTCTTAATGAAAGTGATTTTGTGGAATATAAGGGGTCTCAATATCAAGGGAAAATAGAGACTTCTTAAATACACAATTGTTTGGTTTCTCCTATATGGGTAATTTTGTACACCATACCAATTAAATATTTCAAAGAAATGTTTTTGTGGGAGTTGGAAATATCATTGGAAACTATGCAAAAGCCTAATAAATAACCAAATCCAAGAGGTTCACTAAATATGTTAGTATATGCGTGTACATGAATGTATCAGATGCACTCTTAGAATCCATAATTATCTTCCCCAATGATGAGGATATCATCCAACCCATTGATTATGAGCATATCCTCTTTTTTGTAGAAGGCTCCATGAATATGGCTAACTCTACAGGTATTTTCCCCTCACCAATCCCCCCAAGATGAAAGAGATAGTAATATAAGCACTAATTAGAAAGGTTTCAAAAATTATTGGGAAGTAGGAGGATTATAAGCCCTAAAACACTAACCCCAAGGAGCCGCTTTAGTCGAAAAACAAAGTTTAATCCCTAGTATAGTAAGATACGCTACAACATGATGAAAAGTCACACTGAAGAATCGTTGGGACCACAAACAAAGCCCCATCTATAAGGAAAAGGAAAACCCCATATAAGATAGTGAGAGGAACAATGGATATGGAGATTAAAATGCATGATGCCGAGACAATGATGGAAAAAATCGCAATGGAGAAGAGTTCTAAGGTAAGCGAAGAATATTTGGATGAAACGGAAGTAGAGGAGAAAACCCTCTTTGAGAGACTAAATTTGTTGCATAGGCAAGGAGCCGTTTCAATTTTTAAGGTGAAAATGTCTCTTCTTGAACAATCGTATATGTACCACACCCCCTTACTAGAAATTAAGCCTAAGGAGGTGGATACTAGGTTCACCAACTATTTTGGATACCAACATATTTTGGATATTTAACCTCTCTCTAATTCCACTCACCTCCTGTTTTGTTTTATGGTTGATGATCGGAAGAAGCTGCAATCGAACAATGAAAAACACTTCATTCCTATCTTCGGGTATTAACCATGCGCTTTCCTTTCCGTGCAATTGACTATGACAACAACTCTCTACTTTATTTATATATAATATAGAGTTAGAGAGATGTCTAATGTATAATTTTATTATTATATTCTAATATAGAATTAGGTGTTTTTTAATTTCTTATTTTTATATTAAATATTGTCATATTAATGTTATATATACAAAGAAAATAACTTGGGTCTTAATTAATTAATCAAATCAACTTATAAGAGATAGTAATATAAGCACTAATCAGAAAGGTTTCAAAAATCAGTGGGAAGTAGGAGGAATATAATCCCTAAAACACTAACCCCAAGGAGCTGCTTCAGTCGAAAAACAAAGTTGAATCCCTAGTAGAGTAGGATACGCTATAACATGATGAAAATTCACACTAAGGAATCCTTGGAACCAACAAAGCCCCATCTATAAGGAAAAGGAAAACCCCATATAAGACAGTGAGAGGAACAATGGATATGGAGATTGAAATGCATGATACCGAGAAAATGATGGAAAAAATATCAATGGAGACAAGTTCTAAGGTAAGCGAAGAATATTTGGATGAAATGGAAGTAGAGGAGAAAACCATCTTCAAAAGACTAAAGTTGTTGCATAGGCATGGAACCGTTTCAATTTCTAAGGTGAAAATGTCTCTTCTTGAACAATCGTATATGTACCACACCCACTTACTAGAAATTAAGCCTAAGGAGGTGGACACTAGGTTCACCGAATATTAGTGTGTGATTATGAAAATGAGGTCTAAATTTTTTTTGCTCTTCTCTATTCATATTTCAAGGTCAAAAGTTATGTTGTCCTATGGTTTCCATCTTCATTTTTTAAGGTTGCTTAATCAGGCCTCATTACACCCACGTGGAATGCATGTGGTGCCATATGGCATATTACCCTAGGGATTCTTCATTGACATAATTTCATTGATTCCTAGGGAAATCCAACCCTATGACCTTGATGGAGGTTCCATCATAGTTAGAGAAAGGGAGGCATCATCTCATGTGAGGGCACTTGAACCTTTGTGCTTAGTATTTCTATTGAAATAGTCACTATAATACACCCCTTTCGCTAAGAAATTGTCAATCTAGTGTATCCACTATTCCATGCAACTCCTTATGGTTGGATATTTTATCATCACTTCAAATAATGTCTTCAAGATTCTATTGCACCACTAAGCATGGATCCCTTGGTACATATCAATATCAAGATCCACTTGTAATGGCAGTTTTTCTAGCATTGTTAGCAGAGGTGCATTATAGATTTGTGCCTTGGGTTCATCAAAAGATCGTTATTCATGTTCCCATTTATTGTATGCATTTTCTTTGGTTAAGGAATTGAAACACAATAAGAAGTCAAATTAATGTGAGGGAGACTTGGAATTGGTCATTGAGATAGGTTGGCATTGACAACTTAGGTTATGAACCATATCATCTCTAGGTTTATATCCAATATGTAAAACCCTCTTCCCACATACACCCAAGTAACCGGCCAATCAGGGTAAACATGCAACAAGAGGCTACAAATATGAGATTCAACCTCCTAGATGACCTTAATGAAGTGGAACATACATAAACCTAACAAACGTACCTTACACAACATCAAAAACACCTCTAGGAGGTAACCCAACCTCCTAGACCCCTGAAGCCTGAGGGGGAATTTATTTTTGACCCATATGAGCCTTATTCGTGGGCATGTAATGGAAAGGGAGTGGCTAGGAGTCTATAGCCATGGGAATTCCAAGGCAAGGTCATGATGAGGGCCCAAAAAATTTAGTCTTGTGTGCGTAACTCTAGGATTTGTGCTTCCTTTTTATCTCGAAAACCTAGGTCACTGCCCAGAACTTCATGGAAATCTAGGAGATGATAAATACCATTAAGAAAAAGGTATAAAAGAAATCACATCATCAAGAACTCATCTATACCCCTCCCGACCATGACATGAATTTCGCTAACCATGTCACAAACATTGCATCTACAAGTATAAACAACATATTTAAACAAGGGGTTCTCTTACTTATCTAAGAATAACTAAGAAGCATTTCTCCCCTGCATCATAAGCTACAATAAAATCTACTTTATCATAGATACATTGTTTATTCATCTACAGGTAAAAACATATATAGAGCCATACATCATCACTGATTGAATACATTCTTATAACCAACATAATAACAACTAAAATACAATAGATAAAACACCAATTAAATCCATACATAAATCAATACATTTTCATATTGAATACCATACATTACTGAATGTAAAAACCAACCGAAGATGGGGCTTCCATGTTCCACCCGAACATAGATTGGTTGAGCCAAGTCTCAGTTCAGCCAATCAGCCCCATGTCATATTCCAAGTCTCAGTTCAGCCAATCAGCCCCATGCCATATTCCAAGCATCAATCATAATCAATCCAAGGCTTCCACATGTTAAATTGCCAACGCCCTTAACTAGTGATTCCACCTATCAGTCAGACATCACAACTGTCATGGATTGGTCTCTATCAAATCTATTCTAGAGCTCCAGAGTGTTTATACCAACCAGGGCTTCCAAGGCTAGTAACTCAACCTCAACTGTTACAGGTCTTCTAGAGAGTATGTCCAACCAAGGTTTCCAGGACTATTAACTCAACCCTTTCTGTGCCTAGGATCTAGAGTGTTTGTCCAACCAAGGGTCTAAGACTAGTAACTCAATGCACCTTGGGTTCAAGAGCATTTTTCCAACCAAGGCTCCAAGACTAGTAACTCAACCCAATAGTTGTCTGTTTGGATCCAAAGTGTTTTTCCAATCAAGGCTTCTAGGACTAGTAACTTAACCAACATTTGTTTGTCAGGCTCTAGAGATTTTCTCCAACCAAGGCTCCAAGAACTAATAAATCAACCCACAGGTAAAGGAATCATGAGGACCAACCCAAAAAAAATAAATGGAAATAAACCCACAACATCATCGTTATCCAAGAAATGGAAAGGCTAGGAAAATTGTATCCAATATGGTGCTAACGTCCTTTGATGGGGTTTCAAGTCCTCAGGTAAATTTACTATTGAAGATTCTTAAAATCACATGGGAGATTTGGAAAACTTCCTTGAAGAGGAGATATCAAATTACATTTGGAAATAATTTCTATGGCCTAAGGTATCCTCCTTCCTTCAGATTTTGTCTAGGAACACACTCTAACATGGGAAAAAATAAGAAACAATGAATTTGAAGGAACATCCTCATGTTATCTGTGATATCAACTACAAGAAATATAAAATCACATTTTTAATGAGTGCCCCTTTCTAGAGTACATCTGGAATAAAGAAACATACACAATCATGCAAACAGATTAGAATTCTCATGATGATGCTGGGGATCTCATCAAAACCTGGTTTTCATCAACCTTCCCAATTCTTATTCTCAAAAAATCCTAGACACTCATTTTGGGATTTTTCTTATCGACAATTTGGAAGAAAAGGAATTATAGAATATTCAACTAATCGTTGAGAATTGAAGTAGTTCTTTGGAAATTTATCCTGAATAACATTCATGGATCCATTATTCCCAACTCTTGGGGGTTCGATGATTGCCCAACTTCCCCAGTTGAGTCTTCCATTCTGGAGGCCCTCTCCATATTCCCTCCCTCATATTAATTTGGAAATATTCTCATCCACCTCATCCCATCCACTCAATCCTTTTGGTCCTCTACTCCTTTGGGCTTCCTTAAATTTAACTTTGATGGTGCCTCAAAGGGAAATGTAGGAAATAAAGATTTTGGAGGAGTCTTCCACAATCATATTGGGCTTCCAACACACATTGCAATAGGATATTTGGACCCTAGTATGAACAATGATATATCAATTTATTCCCTAGAAGAAGGTAAAGTACTTCAAAAAAACACATCCATAGAATGATCGTTGAGGGTGATTCAAAAATTTTCATAAATATTGTCAAGAAAATTCTAAATGGATCCAACCCAAAAAAAACTATCATATTTGCTGTCTATAATCCTTCATCCCTAGAATCAATAAAATTATTATAGGTATCTTAGTCATCAATCCTATGCATGTAAAAAGAGCACAAAACAAAGTTAATGACCTATTAAATAATATAGGTTGATAGAACTTGCCAATAAACATTTCCTCACACATGGAAAATTTTTCAAAATATATATGGGTTAAGGAATGAAATTATTTAGCAAGCAATGATTGGAAAATTATCATGGAAAAATAAATCCTCCAGATCCTCCCACCAATTGAGGTGTCTTAGGATTAAAAAGGTTGAAAGTGTAATGCTATATTTTTTTTCTTTTGGATATTACTTGGTAGCATGTTGCATTCATGATTATGAATAAAAATGAAGGCCTTGGTTCCCACCATGATGTCTTATATAGTCCTATCTATCAGGATTTTTGTATGTTCATCGGTCTCACAGTTATTCTAGTATTTTATGATACTTTTTCAGGAGATAAAATAATTTTCTTCCACTGTTTTGTTATACATGAAAATAAATCCTCATCGGATCATTGGAGAAGTCCATATTTTTTACTTAATTCACCCCTACTTCAGGCCTTTTGCCACTACAAGACACCCTACAAGACCTACATAGAGTGTGTTAACACTGGACTCTAACTAGTAATCTTTATAACCCTATAAATGAACACTTTGTTTATTCATAAGGACTGTGTTATATGAATTTCATGTAGACACGAAAAAAAAAAAATATCTCACTTGTTGTGGTTCCATTTTTCACTCAAGTGGACTCTAAAATGGTGGAAAAATATAACCTCAAGATCATTGATTGATGTTTCCTTTCCCAACCAAGCAAACGCAAAATAAATATATAAAACAAAGGAAAAATCTTACACCCTAATGGCTTTCGCCCAAAGTGAACTGAAGGAGAAATTGGTAAATTTATGAACCTCCCCTCACCTATATATTGGAGGCTATGACATTGAGAATTGTATTATAATTCATGTAATCTTATGGGTTGAATGTGTTGGAAATCTATCAACCAAGGGGGTCTCCTCAATGAAAAATGTCATTTAGACTTCACACCATTTGGTGTAGGTGCCCTTATGGAAATAAGGCTTGGCTACTGTATTTTCTTAAAGATATTCCTTGGCTAAAATGGTCAGCACAAGAGAGCAATGCACTAGTATTATTGAGTGAATAAGTGAATATACGTTGTGGAATGTTCAGTTGAAGAATATATCAAGGTTATTCTACCAAAAGGGAGATAAAAGCGAGCTTTCAAAAGAATAGTAATAGTATCGATCTAGTAAAGACACACAAGAATATACATATGAATGAATCATTGTACAACTAGTGAAGTAGTTCACATAGCAGCAACAATTGTTACAACACATAGAACAAAACTTTAACAAGATAAGTACCAAAGCCATTAGAATAGCTAAATTTTTTCAGTCCAAATGAAAACAAAATACATCACAAATATTCAAAGAATAGTATTACAATATTTAAGACATACACATGAAAGTGTGATGGCTCAACAAGCTTTGAAATTAAGAAAAAATTTCAACATAAATTAGTGCAATGTTCAACAGGTAAATCCAATAGTGGAGCATTAGAGAAACCACTGTCTCCCCCACACAAATTTTTTTCCTCTCTAATGATTGGCAGGATGATCCAAGGTGAAAATTCCTTTGCATTACATATGGGGGTGTATATATAAAAAATGGGGTGACCATTCACCTCCATTGTGACTCTTGGACTTCCCTCATGACTGTTTGACTTCTCTATGACTCTTTGACTCCTTCATGACTTTTCAGATTCTACGGATCACTCTATTATGTCCACTTTACATTACATTTCTCTGATATTGAATTTACACAATTCATAAATGATATGGAAAATGATGACTTCTAACATGACAAGACATGCCACTGATTACATTGACTACATGATGAAATGGAAATAGAACCCCATTATTTCTTGATGATTTATTTGTGTCTTTATAAAATATTTAAAATGTTCTTCTTCTTCCTCCTTCATAAGGCTTGAAGCTAGGGAGTCTTCAATGTGATCTTGATTTCTAGCTATTGTCACAATCTGGCATTTCTTTATCTTTATTGATTGATCAACTTGTCTTTGTAGCTACAAACGTGTCTTCTAGTAGGGTCTCCTTCTTCACCTCCTTCATCATCATCATATCATAACATAGAAGAATACCTACGATTAAAATCCGCTCATAACAAGATGACATCAGTCTGATAAACCCATAGTATAACATGCTTCATGAAAACCACTAACTAAGCTATAACTTGGTGACATGCCAGGAGATACGTTCTGCTAGACTCCTGTATTTTTACAGTATCACCAGATGACTACCTATTCCTTATATTTTTCATGCTGAAAGTAGTATTCCATGACTATCATTTATTTTCAGAAAGGAAAGGAGATCGTAGGTGACAAAGGGGTCAAATAAGTCCATCTACCATTTGATTTAGTTAAAAGAGGACTATTTTTCTGATTAAGTGTGATGGAAAGCCAAATCTCACTGTCTTCATTATTTTCCATTTACCCTCTCCATTACCTTTCATTTCACTTTTTCTGACACTCCCATGCTCTGAAATCCCATTTTAAACCCTAATCCCCTCATTTTAACCTTTTTCCCTTCTTAAACCCCTGTCCCTAGCTAAAACCCCATTCCCATTTCTAATGTACCTTCCCCTTTACTCATTCCCCCTTTTTCATTAAAAACAATGTAAAACCCACTTTTACATTATTTTCAAAAAAAATTAAACTATCGGGTCCCACTTTAAGTAAACCCTTTTTATTTAACCCGACCTATGTTATGTTAAAACCCCGACTCATAGTTTAATGCCATCCACTTTAAAATACTTTCCCTCCTCTTTAATATACCATAGGGCCCCACTTTACACTACTACCCTCCAAATATATGAAACTCCGCTTTCATTTTATTAACCCCCTCACTAAATTTAACCATGGCCCCACTTTTTATTTAAACCACCATTTCATTCAGCCCCGACCCCACCTTTCAAACGGATCTGTACCCAATCCACCACTCGACCACCGTCTAATCTCCATTATCCGATCCGATAGCTCCCAACCCTTTTCGCACCCGCAACTACCCATTGTTTAAAACCTTCAGGGGGTTGCAAAATTGGTTTTTTTGTAACCCTTCCCATCTTCCACATGTCATCACCACACTTCATCACATCCTTTTAGACTAAAACCGCCTAATCGCTTATCACCGCGTGATAAAACCAGAAACTGCCTCCTCACATATAACGAAACCATCCACTGTGTGAAGTTAAACTTTCTTGCCTCACCCTACGCTATGGGACAAACCACCATTTCCTGCCTCCATGTGGAGTCCTTTTTTATTAATAATTGTTTTAATTTTGCAGGTGATCTGCATATCAAGAGGCGGGGTAAAAAATTTGTGATACTAGGTCCAAAGAGTTGTTTAAATCTAGACTCTCTAGATTTCAATTTAAAGGCATTATTCACTAAAATATTATGAGAAAAAGGATAAATAAAAGCAAGAAATAGAGCAGAAAGGAAGACAATCATGATTATCAAGGATTATACTTTTACTCCAATAAAAACAAAGTTTATTCAAAATAGAAGATTTACTGTGGAAGTAAAAGGTATAAGAAGAAGACAGAGCAGTTAGGGGTAAAGATGAAAACAAATGAAATACACAGTTAAAGGACAAAGTTAAGGAAAATACATATAAAGAGGTAAAAGAAGAAAATTACAAGTGACAACAAAGGTAGTAAGAATATATATAGATGAAGATAGGATAAAGTTAAAAGACAAATCAGAGAACAAATCAACGAGGAAGACAAAGCCATATGTCAAGGCCACTCAGCATTTGAATCTTGAAAATCATGTTGGCCACCTCCAGCTTAATTTTGATTTAATGAAATCTACCACAGTTAATATTATAGTTAGAGATATTTTAGCATCAGTTCAGAAGTTATTGTAAAATTTAATTTTACAGGCAGTTTGTCAAAGATATTTTAAAGTTAGCTCAGGAGTTAATTTAAAAGTTATTATTATAGTAGGATTGTCAGAGATATTTTTGGCTTGGGCCTTGCATGGTCACAATTGTCAAAATTTCATTTACTCTGTAGTAAATGTAGTCTATCACCCTAGATTAGGGAAACCACCTCAGTTGCAGTTAAATACTGCATGTATTTTCATTAACAGTGTTGGTTGGTTGGACTTTGTTTAGACTCTGAGTTTCAAAGGTTATTGTTTTGGAGCATTGTAACTGTTTTTGAGCTAGACATCAATAATACAAGCACATTCATAGGATCCTTGAGCTATGTTAATGGTGATGTTATACCTTTTATGTTAATGTTTTCCATTTTTTTTCCATACTGTACATCAATTTCTATGATGGAAAAACGGAAATTTTAGATTAAGATATGCTGCATGAGCACCTTAACTCTGTTTTTTATTGTTATCTTAATGTTTTCCTCTAAAAATATAACTAAATAATTCTTAAATTATATTTAGTATTTCTGGATTGTTGTCTTAAGGTTGAATTTGTGAAGTATAGCTAAGGAATTCTGAAATGCTCTTTAGTTTTACCAGACTGTTATCTTAAGGTTTTATCTGAATTTTAGTTAAAGAATTCTTAACTACTCTTTAATTTCACTAAACTGTTATCTTAAATGTTTTTCTATAAAGACCTAAATGCAGAATTCAAAGACTATCTGCTCTACATTTATGTTGAATTATAGTTAGAGGATTATTAATTTCCCTTTATCTCTACTAAATTCACAGCTTTCTGTCATCTCATATTCATATTTCCATAGAGATCCATTTGACATAGTTATCTTGCCCCATGAAAACCCCTGTAAATTTGATGTACAACTCAACCCTTTTATGACTCCATATCCCAGTGGATCAAGCTTCCCAGATTCCATCTATCCAGCCAAAAAATCAAACAAACAACCCCAATATTTATAACTAGCCTAAAATCAGAAAATATAATCATAAAGCTAAATTAGTTAATAATAAATATAGAGAGAGCCCTCTCTGAGCCCAAGAAGGGTAGGTCCTATACTCCAAAGTGGTTTGATGTTGTTCCCTGCTACATTTTCTTGCTAATATTACAAATTTAACATAATGGCGACTGTACTGGGGAGTTATTAAGAAAACCTAGTATTATAAAAAATAAAATAAAAACCCAGTAAAAAAAATTTGTGAATTAAGTATTTTTTTCATAGATTGGTTTGTTTTTTAGCTATTTATAACATTTTCAACCTCTTTGTGCCTTGGGTCTAAGTTCTAGCTTCTAAAAGAATCTGTACCAGATCCCATCTTGACCCAAACCCTCCTGCAATAGTTGAAAATATAGAGAAAATCCTAAGGAAAACTCCTAGATTTGAGAGTTCAATTGTTAGCAAGCATATTCACAAGGCAAGTTCCCTACCTGAAAACCTTAATAACTTGCAGGATATCCAATTTAACTCTAAATTTGAACAAAGCTTGATCAGGACTAAATCCCACAATTGGATAACCCAGACAGTGTTAAACCCATCCATCTTACAGAAGAGTCCTATTGTAGAAGCTTCTACCCCCATTCCTACTGACTTTCAGCTTCTCCAACACTTTAACTCCCTTCAACGAAGGGTAACTGAGCTCACTTCAGCTATTGATGATGCTTACCTTCAACAGTCTGTAGAAATATCTGCACTTACTACAATAGTATTTGGTCCAAGTATACCTACAACCCCTATCATTTCCTTGGACCTTACCCACCAGAGTCCCCAAACCTCCATTCATACACCCACTGTACACCTTCCTCCATTCAACCCTCCACCTCCCTTTATCAATGTTAGGTCCCTATATTACTAGTATAGTCCCTTATTGTTGTTAGTGTAACCCCCTTATTGCTATTATTGTACCCTTGTAACACCCATATTGTTATTATTGTGCCCTTAAATTATTATTGTTAAGTCAGCTAGGATTACATTGTGGCCCCACTAGGATTACATTGTGGCCCCACTAGGATTACATTATGGCCCCATGGACTCCTATATATAGAAAGGAGATTTTGTAATTTGTATCATCTAAGAATTTTTCATTCATGTAATGTATTGGAGGTTTCCCCCTCAAAGTGGCTTATTTCTTAGGCGTTGATATCTCTTTTCTTCTATTTTTGGAGTTGGTTACACAACATTTGGTATCGGAAGTTTGGATTCTAGGGTTTCACTACTCCAAACAGGTCATCGTGGCATTTTCGCTATAACTTTTTTTCTACGAAGTTTCAGAAGCTGAAATATTTAGGGTGAAAAGAAAAAATCCTCAGGAACATCGTCAAAACATTTTAGAGCTCGCTTCACAATATTTTTGGAGATATGATCAGTGGAAGTTAGGTCTTTTTGCAGGCTCCTCAATTTAATCTAAACAGGTCATCGTAGAATTTGCGCTATAATTTTTTTTCTATGAAGGTTCAGAATCTGAAAATTTTAAGGCACAAAGCTGAAATCCTAAGGAAACGCATCGAAAAATTTCAGAGCTTGGTTCGCAATATTTTCGAATATATGATCTATGGAAGGTAGTGTTTTTTCAGGCTCCTGAATTTCATCTGAAAGAGGTGATCGTGGGAAAATATTCATAACTCTCTCTCTGACCATCGGATTGGAGTTTCATAAAAGTTAGTCACAATTAAACAGACTATAGTTTCTTTGCTATCAATTTCAGAGCTAAAATATGAAACAGTGACACGTGGCAAGTCGTACAAGTTTTCTCTACTGAACTAGTCCATAATTAGGTCATTGTGGGAGATTGGACATAACTTTGCCTTGGAGAATCCAAATCAAGTCAAACCTGTGGCATTCGAAAGATAATTTAGAAGGCTACCTCAGTGCCCAATTTCATATATTGAAGAGCCACAATCACAAATATAATCCAATTTCAATATTGAGCTCCTCAAAAGCAAGAAAAAGGTGTGTTTTTTTTTTACGAATTTCATAACTCTTGTTTGAAGAATCAATTTGAATTGATTCCAAGGGCATATTGTAGAATATATATCATTATGGGGTTCAAAAAAAATGCCCCATAAAAATAATTCAACACCCATTAAGCCTTCAGAAGGCTCTACTATGACTCATGAAGATGAAGAATTGCAACATGATCTATCAAAATTACAAGAGCAAGTGCACCAAATTTCGCTGTCGTAAAGAGCAACAAAAAATGAAATGGATGTTTTGAAGAAAGGCATGGAATCAAAGATGGATGGTTTGAAGAAAGGTGTGGAATCTAAGATAGATGGCATGGAATCTAAGATGGATGACATGGAAGCTAAGATCGATGAAAAAATGAAAGACAACATGGAAAACATGAAGAATGATCTAAAAGCAGACATGGAAGGTTTGACAAAGTTGATACAAGAAATGTTTCCTAATGGTGAAAAGATAGTAAAGGAAACTCATGATGAGAAAAAATAAATGTTAATCGTGACTTCATAAACTCTAATGTTGGTGGGAAGAACCACCATATTCCAAAAATGGATATGAGGAAGTTTGATGGAAAGGATCCTGTAACATGGATACTACAGATGGAGCAATATTTCGATCTCCATAATGTGAAAAACACACAAAAGGTACGCATTGCAACTTTACATTTAAAACAAAATACATTTGTATGGTATCGACGGCTTTGATCCCGTAAAAAAATTGTCACTTGGTCAATTTTTACAGAGGAAATGATAGCACATTATGAGGATACAAAGAGCAACACCTTCTTTAGCCAATTGATAAATCTCAAACAAAAGGGTTTAGTAGGGGAGCACATTGAGGACTTCCAAAAATTGAATATAAGGGTAACTAATATTCTAGAGGAACACAGGATTGATCTCTTCATAGGTACTTTAAAGGATAACATCCAACATGAAGTTCGCATTTTGGAACCTGATTCATTGGAGAAGGCATTCAGGTTGGCAAGAAAAATTGAATGTAAAATTATGGCGACAAGGAAACCTACCACTCACTTCTATAAAGAAGGAAGTGTTGCTACGCCTAGATTTCCACAACCTACAAGGTTGACACCACAACAATTGGAAGAAAAAAGACCAAAAGGGCTTTGCTACAGTTGTGATAGCAAATACACTAAAGGTCATAAGTGTGCTGAGAAGAAATTATTTTACATAGATTGTGAAGAGGAAGAAGAAATGAACAAGAAGAGGATATACACCAGGAACCAGCCCTAGAAGAGGAAGAAATGAATCCGACCATATCGTGTAATGCACTGGCAGGAATTACCACTCCTCAAACTCTCAAGATAGAAGGACATATCAAGAAGAAAAGGGTAATAGTGTTGATTGATTCAGGTAGCACCCATAATTTTATTCATCATAAGGTAGCCAAGGAATTAAATTGTTTCCTATACCCAGCACCAGAATGTCAAGTGATGGTTGCAAATGGAGGAACTATAAATTGCTCTGGAAAATGCCATAATATCAAGCTAACTATGGGGGAATATGTGTTGACTAGTCCAATTCTTTCCATTCCTATGGGAGGTGCTGATGTTGTATTAGGAGTACAATGGTTACAATCTTTGGGGACGGTAGCTTTTAATTTTCAAGAACTTTTCTTGAAATTTTTTTCATAAGGAAAGGAAGTCGAATTACGGGGTATTGAAGGGAAGCCGGGAAGGATAATAAGCTCTAATGTCATGACAAAGCTTCTAAAGAAAGAACAACGAGGTTTAATTGCACAATTATGCTCACTAGAAGTTCCAACATCAAAATCATCTATTTCTTCAAATCTCCAAAAAGTCTTGGACAATCATTCCAAGGTGTTTGAAACTCCCAAAGGACTCCCACCTATTCGTGATCATGATCATGCTATTCATTTGATTCCAGGAAGTGTTCCTCCAAACATCAGGCCTTATAGATATCTTTATGTCCAAAAGAGCGAAATTGAACGTATGATTGCAGAAATGTTAGAGGCAGGTATAATTCAACCTAGTCAAAGTTCTTTCTCTGCTCCTATAGTATTGGTACACAAGAAGGATGGATCATGGCGCATGTGTCCGGATTATAGGGAGCTCAATACGCTCACCATTAAAGATAAATTTCCCATTCCTGTGATTGATGAATTATTGGATGAATTACATGGAGCAATTTATTTTACCAAGTTGGATCTTCGTTCAGGATATCATCAAATTAGAACGAAGACTGAAGATATTCCAAAAACAACATTTCGAACTCATGAGGGTCATTATGAATTTTTGGTCATGCCTTTTGGCCTTACCAATGCACCTTCTACATTTCAAGGGTTGATGAATTCCATTTTAAAACCCTTCCTTAGAAAATTTGTGCTAGTATTTTTCGATGATATACTAATCTACAGCAGGTCTTGGAAGGATCATGTTGAACATGTTGACAGGGTGCTCAAACTATTGCAGGAGAAACAATTATATGCAAAAACATCCAAATGTTTCTTTGGAGTACAAGAGGTGAAATATCTGGGTCATATTGTATCTCACGAGGGTGTTAAAGTAGACCCTAACAAAATTAAAGCCATTAAGGAATGGAAAGTCCCCATAACCATAAAGCAGTTGCGAGGATTTCTCGGGTTAAAATTGTATTATCACAAGTTTGTTAAGAATTATGGGAGAATAGCAGCACCTCTAACAACATTATTGAAGAAAGATGCATTTTCATGGACTCCTGAAGCAACTAAGGCCTTTGAATATCTTAAAGAGGCAATGTGCCTAGCACCGGTCTTAGCTACGCCAGACTTCACAAAAACCTTTATTGTGGAATGTGATGCCTCAGGAAATGGAATTGGTGTTGTTTTAATGCAGGAAGGAAGACCCATTTCTTTTTAAAGTCATCCAATCAAAGGAAAGTATTTACAAAAACCTATTTATGAGAAGGAAATGTTAGAAATACTGCATGCACTAAAGAAATGGCGAACTTACCTAATGGGAAGACAATTCAAGGTAAAAATTGATCATGATAGCCTTAAACACTTTTTGGAACAAAGAATATCTTCAGAAGAGCAGAAAAAATGGGTCACAAAGATGTTGGGTTATGACTTTGAAATAATCTACAAAAAAAGGAATCTTAATGTTGTTGCAGATGCACTCTCAAGAAAGAATGAAGAGGTGGAAGAATTTCTTTGTGCCATTTCTATTATCCAAATAGATTGGATAACTGAAGCAAGAGATGAATGGAAGAAGGACAAAGAAGTATGGACACTCATTCAAAAGTTGCAGCAAGATCCTAGTACATCTGATACATTTAGTTGGAGAAATGATTCTTTATGGTACAAAGATCGCTTATATATTTGTAATAATTCCCAACCAAAACAAAATATTCTTTTGGAATTGCACACCTCTCCTTTAGGAGGACACTCAGGATTTTTAAAAACTTACCACAGGGTGAAGAAAGAATTTTTTTGGGATGGCCTTAAATCTGATATTCAAAACTTTGTGGCAGAATGTTTGGTTCGCCAGTAGAATAAATTTGAGACAATTAAGACCCTGGGACTTCTACAACCTTTATCCATTCCAAGTAAACGTTGGGAGGATATTTCAATGGATTTTATCACAGGTTTACCTAAGTCCGAAGGAAATAGTGTCATCATGGTGGTAGTTGTTAGACTTACCAAGTATGCACACTTTTGTGCATTATCTCATCCATTTAAAGCAATTACAGTTGCTACGACATTTATGGACACAATTCAAAAGCTACATGGAAACCCAAGGGTTATTGTGAGTGATAGAGATCCCATTTTTACTGGAAATTTTTGGACGGAGTTATTTTCTTGTTTGGGAACTCAATTAGCTCATAGCTCATCTTATCATCCTTAATCTAATGGTCAAACTGAGATAGTAAATAAATGTTTGGAAGGATATCTTTTTTGTTTTATATCTGATAAAAAAACACAATGGGTCATGTGGTTACCTCTCGCTGAATGGTGGTATAACACTTCCTTCCATACTGCAGCAAAAATGACCCCATTTATGGCACTTTATGGATATCATCCACCATCCATCACATCATATTTAAGAGAAAATTCGAAGGTTCAAGCAGTGGAAGATCACATTGAGCATCAACAAGAAGTTCTCCCTCTCTTAAAGGATAACCTAAATTTGGCACAAAATCGAATGAAACATCAGGCAGATCAACATCGCAGCGAGAGAAGTTTTGATGTAGGAGACTAGGCATTTTTACGGCTATGACCATACAAACAAATGTCCCTCAATCAAGCTAAGAAGGATAATAAATTATCGCCAAAGTAATATGGTCTTTACAAGGTGTTGCAAAAGTTTGGCACTATGGCATACAAATTGGAGCTTCCTGCTTCTTCACGAGTGCATCCAATTTTCCATGTTTCATTCTTAAAGAAGGTTATAGGTGAAAATCTTCCAGTTCAAACAATATTGCCAAAAATTTATGAGGAAGGAAAAATCATATTGGAACCTGAAGCGGTCATGGAAACAAGAACTCGACAACTATGGAATCGATCAATTTCAGAGTATCTCATCAAGTGGAAGAACTTACCCACTGAAGATTCTACATGGGAGGATGAGAATTTTACATAGAAGCACCCAGAGCTACTCAAGCATTGAGGACAACACTTTTTTGAAGAGATGGGCATGTTAGGTCCCTATATTACTAGTATAGTCCCTTATTGTTATTAGTGTAACCCCCTTATTGTTATTATTGTACTCCTGTAACCTTCATATTGTTATTATTGTGCCCTTAAATTATTATTGTTAGGTCATTTTGGATTAAATTGTGGCCCCACTAGGATTACATTATGGCCCCATGGACTCCTATATATAGAAAGGAGGTTTTCTAATTTGTATCATCCAAGAATTTTTCATTCATGTAATGTATTAGAGGTTTTCCCCTCGAAGTGCCTTATTTCTAAGGCGTTGATATCTCTTTTCTTATATTTTTGGAGCTGGTTTCACAACAATCAACCCCCCACTTGTTACCCCCCCTTGGATTACCCAACCACCATCCATGGTAGCCTGGTATGCCCCATTAGTCTTACCACTGCCTATAGTGCCTCTACCATAGGAATATTAGTCTAAAATCCCCCTATTTGATGAAAGTATTTTTACAACTACCCAACAACACGTGGATATAATGGATGACTATTTTGATTGACAAGAGATAGATGATGAAACTATCAAGTTAAGAATGTTTGCTCAAAGCTTAGGGGGAGAAGAAATAAACTGGTTTAAAGGCCTGACCCCTAATAGTATACATGACGTCCCTAATTTTCACCAATTGTTCCTAAATAAATGGGAAGTCAAGAAAAATTATCTCCAAATATTTTCAGAATATGAAAACATCAAGAGAAACATTGAAGAGAGTTTCTAAGATTACTACACTATGTTCAAAAGTGTGTATAATGCACGACCTCCTCACATGAAACCCCCACAAGGTCTAACCCTAATGAAATTTCCTGATGGTTTTAACCCAGAGATGGCTTATCAGATGAGAGAGAGAGACCCTCCTACATTAGAAGACATGTAGAGGGGTGTAGTAAGTGTGGAAGAAAATCTAATTTCCAAAAGGGCTAGAACGAAAAATGAAAAGAGAGTCACATATAGGGAAGAGGCTATATCCTCCACATCTGATACTAAGATTGATATCATCGTTAGAAACATGGAAAGGATGATGGAGAGAATCAACCTAAATGAGAGAGCTTTCCCTAGAGAAAACCAAGCAGCTCCTCAGAATAGAAACCAGAACAAAAACCAAGACTTTAGGATAAACCCCCCTCAAATAAGACAGAGGGAACAAAGAGGACCTGGCCAACAAATAATGTCTCCTTTCCAAGAAAACTATGTTGATGAGGATGAGGGGGTGATTGAAGAGACAAAAGAAATTCAAATTAATCGAATGGGAGTTAATAATGAGGATATGGTATTCCTCACTCAGGAAGAGCAGGGCATGTTTTCCCCAACTCAAATTGAAGAGGAATGCAAATAATTTGAGGATTATATACAAGGATTCAAAAATGCTATCATGGAGGTGCATAGACAATATGACCTCAGAAGCAAGAAATCCCAAGACATTCCCAAGAGAAATAATTCTGAAAATTCTGCTAGAAAGACCCCTGAAACTGATCCTAAAAAGACATTAGAGAGTTTAAATAAAATGGTCAAAAGTTCTGATAAAAGGAAAATTAGTCTAGAAAGAAGCACTAGTAAATCAACTGTTAGACCTAACAAAATTGATTCAACTAATATCCATAATGTAAAACAACAATCTAAAGTTGCTGCAAAAATAATGTTTGATAAAAATGATTCAAATCTGCCAAAAACACAGACACCATTTAGTATTGAGAATGAAATTGCCAAGATAAAGATTTCCATACCTCTCACTGAATTGGTAGGCCAAGATGTATATAGATCCCAAGTGTTGAAAGCACTAAACATAGGAGAAAATACTGATACTGTAAATTTGAATGATGAAAAACCTAATCTTTTGTTTGGTCTTGAAGTAGAAGGTAAATTCCAGGAGGGAGGTGTGCCCCCATTTTATGTCAGTTTTAATATTCATGATAAATTCCTCCATAATGCCATGTTAGATTCAGGAGCATCTCATAACTCATGCCAAAGGTAATTATGGAGAGACTTGGCCTTGAAATAACTAGACCATACAAAGACCTATACTCTTTTCACTCCAGTAGAGTTAAATGTCTAGGCCTGATCAAAGATCTCTATGTTACTTTAGCACAAATACCAGCCAAAATTCTACTAATAGATATTGTAATGGCTAACATTCCCCCTAAATATGGCATGCTTCTATCACGCTTATGGGGAGAAAAGCTTCAAGACACCCTCCAAATAGATATAATCTATGCTACCATATCTTTAGTCAACCAAGAATATTATATAGGGAAACTCATATGAAATACATGGTGAGCAGTCAAGAAAAGCCTGATAACTCCCCCCTCTACTCTGTCCACTCAGACCATCATTCATTTATCCTTTACAATGATGAAAACGTTAGTGAACAAGTAGAATTTAATGAACAAATAGCTGAAAAAGAAGAAGAAAAGGAGGAACAATCAGACCAAGTGGATAATGAAAAACATAAGTCTGAACTTGAACTTATTTGGAGCATGAGTTTTGATGGTTCTTGTGGAAAACCTGGATCAAGAGCAGGTGTTTGGGTACACAATACTAGGAATAACCACACAGAGGGTCACTCTTACAAACTAAACTTTCAGTGTACAAATAATATAGAAGAATATGAGGCACTCCCAGGATTAAAATTACTGAAGAAATTAGAAGTCAAAAGGATCTCTGTCCATGGGGATTCTGAGCTAGTCATTAGGAAAATTAAGGGAGAATATTCAGCTAAGCATTCTAGATTAAGAGCATATAGGAATGCCACCCTTGACCTCCAAAAAAAATTCAAAGAATATGACCTTGCCTCTATCCCAAGAAATCAAAATATCCTTGCCAATGGACTAGCATTTGCAGCTAGCACTTGTCAACTACCTCATCCTAACAAACAATACATAGTACATGTTAGATACAGACCAATAGTCCCTCATAATATGAGATATTGGAAAGTTTTTGAAGATGACCAGCAGATTGAAGATTTCCTGCAATCCAAAAATGAGTTTGAAATTCCAAATTCAGACTTAGATCATGAAGAGGACCGCTCTATTGTGGAACAAATATACAAGGAGGATGCCCCTCATGATGCTGATATAAATATGCTAGTAGGTCAAATTTGCAGCCGTGGGTTTATTGACTATGTGGAAGTGGTGGGTCTATGGACTATGCAGAGGATCAGTTTATCAGATCGGATCGGTTTATTAGTTTAGCTGGAAGCCCATAAACAAATCATGCTTAAAAAAGACAAATCGACGTAGATGAAAATTGAAGGGTAGCAAAAATTTTCTGCTCTAACCCTATTCTCTTGAGATGGAACAAGGAAGGGCTAAATGAAAATTGAAGGGCTAACTAATTAAACCAATGCTCCACGAAATAAACTCCTCAATAGAAAACAGATGAAGAGAAATAATTCTAAAGACATGTTTGAAACATGTGTTCGAATTCAAATTTGTAGAAGATCCTCAATAAAAAAATCGAATGGCTACTTCTATGCATTCTATGAATTCAAAAAAATCGTTTAGTTTGACTCACAGTGTTTGGAATGGCTACTTTTATGCATTCAAAAAAATAATTTAGTTCGACTCAGAGTGTTTGGAATGGCTACTTCTATACATTCAACAAAATCGAACTAATGAAAAATAATAAATAATACAGACATAAACAAAGAGACACATAAACACAGAGACTATACATAATTTTTCTAAAGGTGAGGAGGATGAGGATTTGATAACACCCCATCATTTTGTGCGATGAATGCAAAGTTCGTAGCAATTCTAGGAAGTCATTTCTCTGTTTGCGATTGCCATAGCTTATGCACCACTACCTGGTTATCAACTTGAACATTGGTCCTCTGAATTCCACTTAATCATACTGCAACATTGGTCTTATGAATTCCACTTGCTCATTTAGCTGTCAAAGACCAAAGACCAAACATTCCAGAGACTACAGACCAACCAGAACATTCTAGAGACTGGAGACCAAACCGAACAAAACCCACATACAAGCAGACAAGCTAGACTAGACCAAAATGATACCAAACCAAACTCATACAAATGTACTAGGCTACCGCGGCGAAGAGACAACACAAATTTAAATAAATATTTGTTGGATTCAACATTCATGCGGTAGCTATGAGAGGAGGAGAAGATTATGAAAGCAGAGATTTAAATAAATATTCATTGGATTCTAACAGTTAGACTTTTGCTAATTTCCAGCAGTGCAAAAAAAGAGTGGCCCCAACATCTTTTGTTGTAAGAAAAGCTATGTAACCCTGTTTAAAAGAAAAAAAGGAAAAAAATTGCTCTAATGGACCATTGAATCCTTTCAAATAAAACCAGTTGAGCTTTTTAACATTTTTTTTAAATGAAAAAAAACCTGTTTAATAAAAAAGACAACAGATCATCCTAAGGAATAATTGAATCTTTTCAAAAAAACCAGTTTAGCCTTTTAAAATTTTTGTTATAAGAAAAAAAATATAACGACAGTCGTATCTCTACATCTTCAATCCCAATTAGTTAATATTTTGAAATTTTATTTTTGAAAGTTATATAATTTTGAACATTTTTGTTATAAGAAAAAAAAATATGATAACAATCCTATCTCTACATCTTCAATCCCAATTAGTTGATATTTTGAAATTTTATTTTTGAAAGTTATAGAATTTATAATTTAAATTATGTGATAAAAATGTTAAGGGTTTAATTTTTAAAAATTGAGTTATTTAAAAATTATTTTAATTTAATTATTAAAATATATTTATAATCATAAATAGGAGTTAATTTTTTTTTTTAAATTAATATTATAAAACATTTTAAATTTTTAAATAATTGTATAACTGTAAATAAATTATCAATTTCAAATATATATATATATATATATATATATATATATATATATATATATATATATATATATACATTTTATATAATTATTAAATTAAATATGTGTAAATAAATTATCAATTTCACACATATATTTACACATATTTAATTTAATAATTTAGAAAATAAAATTATATATATATATATATATATATATATATATATATATATATATATATATATATATATATATATAATTATAATTTTATTTTCTAAATTATTAAATTAAATATATGTGCATGTAACGTTTAAAGATGCATATATGGTATATATTTGGTTGTAAAAAGTTTTTAATTTAATATTGTCAATCTTATAGTAAATATGATTTTTATAATTAATACTTATTGTTCAAAAAAATAAAAAAATAAAAATTATTAAATTAGGAAATAATAATTTTTATGAATGAAATATTGAAACATATCAAATGCTAGTTAAAATGTATTTATAATTAAATGTGATATAAATGGAAGTATTAAATAAATTGTGATACTTATAATTAAAAGAGAAAAAGGTAAAAGGTAGCAAATGTACAAAGGATTTAGTTTAATTCCAAAGACGACTTCCATAAATATTATTCATTGGTTAGGAACCATTACCAATAATAATTATGAAATGTTAGAGTTGTACCATGGTATTGAAAGCGCAACATAAATAAATATAAGTCATATAAAAAATGGTTAAAACTTCTAAAATATTGAATCTTTGCATTTTTCTATTGGTCAAACAATTTCCACCAACAATGTAAAATTGACTTGATAAAGTTGTTTTACCTGTAAAAGTAAATCCATCTTCCAAGAATACACCTAGTACAACCAATTTGTATTATTTAACACTTGACTAATGCAACACTCACAAAATTTTCTAAATATCTTGGACAATTCCCTCACCCTCACACATGCATAGCCTCAACAACTACTTCAATCATTTAAAATTTTATTTATATATTAGTGCCCATTTTACCATGGGCATTGTTCCATGGTGTTGACCCATGGTATCATAGGTTGACTCAGTCACACAATTCAACATGTTTTTATGTTCTCAATAGTTCCTATAGTTCCTTGAGTCCTATAGATCTTACACACAACTCTTAAAATACTAAGATGCAATTTATATTCCTAAAGGTGTGAAATTTCTATATCCATTTTGTCCAACCCTGTATCTTTACATATGTTGCATATGCACATGTCCATAGCCATGGGCCCATCATACTAGGAGATATCTATACAAGAACCTTTTTCACTTTGAATTTCATGGTACACTAACGATTAAACCTCAGAGGTTATTTATCTACTCCTCCTCACAGAGTTTCATGACCAACTCCTTCACATAATGAATATCAGAGATCCTTCAAATCCCTCAACTCCAAGTACCATAAGAATCATCATCATGTGCTAGAATTTTAAGCCCTCGTGATCGTGGGAAGTGACAACATCCTATTATCCATATAAGATATTGATTTAATTATTTTTCTCCAAGTTATATCATGGAAGGTTTTAGGTTATAACCTCGATTGTATATCAATGTTAGTTAAGTGTTCTCCATTCACTAATATCTAGTATACATAACTATATCTGAAAAAAATTCTACCTTGGTTGTAATTGTTGGAAAATTTCTCATCGCATCACACTCCTCATACAAAAATATTCTAATACATGTTCATTTTGACCTACATTTACTCAGGTAGCCCAACATAGGGCCCACACTAGGCTATCCACTAGAAATGCCAACTTTGGTGCAAAACATTGGTTTTCAAGAGCACTTAAACCACCACACACATTGTAAGCATGATATTGATCTAGGCCATTGATCTACAAGAAGGGTGATTTCCATGGAAACACTAGTTTTTGGTCCATGAAACACTAATTCACATACAATTCCCACACCATCATGTCATGAAAAAAATCCAATACCCTATTTGGTCATTTAATCCACTATCTTGGTTGCCACCCTACTCAAATAACTTTATTTTCTTGTCTGTTGCGTGACCCTGGCTTGGCTCCCCCTAAGCTTGAAATAAAAAATATTTCCTAACTTGACATAAATTACATGTGTGAAAAAATCTCCACATTTGGCATTGATGGCAAAACCACCAAACATTATCTAGTTATTGATGTACTATCGGAAAATTCTTCTTTTGTCTACTTCTTTCTCCTTAAAAATGCTTATTTGATTCCAGTCATCATTAAGGATTCATATTTGATCTCAAATATCGTAATGTATTCTTCTTTCCCCTCCTTTGACATCAATGGAAAAGGATGGAATATCACTACAAATGGATAATTCATAATTTAGGAATTGTTTTCCCTAATATAATGCTTCTATAACTCTTGTAACATCAACGAGATGTGCCCTTTATGTGCATGATTACTTTGATGAGTTCATGACACTCCTTGGGTGTTAATACCCTCTTTACCTCTCATGATGAAAGTATAGCTCTCACTCATTCTAATAAAGGGCTACTCCACGTATGACTATGTTGTATATGAAAAAAAACTTTGTCTTCTATAATGCACCTTCTAATAAAGTCATGATGTGGTGATTTGTATTCGTGTTCTAATCCTTTTACTGAAAAAGTGAGGGACAAATCACTACCAACCTCTTTATCTTTTTTTCACTAATGTGCACTTCAATATGATGAGAGTAATTCAAGACAAGTGACTTAGTTGCAAGTTTAACATGTCATTGGAAATTCCTAAGAACCCAATTAAATGGAAAGTTCTAATGTAGAACAATTTATTTTCCCTTTGCTATGTCAAATGACCATCCAAGTAAAAAATTTACCAATAAAACAATTCCAAAAAATAACACAAATAGTGTCAATCAATATCCCAATCATGTATCAGGTGTGTGATTCAAATGAAAGGCACTGAAAAATAATTATACAAAATAGAAAGTGAATAGTAAACTAGTTGTATTAATTGCGCTACTCAAATCCAAAATGAAATGATGTTCTAGAAAATATGGAAAGTGGAAAAATAACTCAAAATCCCATTTTGAAAATTATCTAAGTGATGAGATCTAAGTTGGTAATCTATTGATGTCCATTTGACATATTATTTGTTGAATTATTCCATATATAGATTATTTTTACTGATTTGGAGAATTTTTTTATTGAAGTATACAATCTAAGAAATATTATTATCCCTTTGGAAAAATTCTTCATGTTGTTAAAAGTATAAATTTGATAGTTGTAATTAATCCCCCACTTTGTGAACTGAAAGGAGAGAGTAACCATATTCATTTGATTTTGTAGTTTTAGTTTATCACTAACCATATTCACGTGATATATTCCCTACTCCACTTAATGTGCACACAAGTTTCATCATTGTGCTCCCACATTTTAGTTAAAAGAAGCACCATTCTAATTTCATTTCTAACCTCAAGATATGTTTTCTCGAGATTGAATTTTATAGTAATACTCATATAAATTATTTTTTAAGGCCCTAGGGACCCCTTGTTACATAACTAATAACCATTCATTGTTAGTTAATCAACCATGGTTAGTTTTACCTAATGTTATGCTACATCATTGCACTTGATCTCATATTTATAATAAATTAAATTCATTTCTATAAACATCATATCTTTTCATGTACATTAGATTAATTTAAAAATGAGATTTCACTATAAATGTGGACCATATTTATTCAATTTTAATATTTTTTAAGAAATTTAGTTCTTAACGTGTATTATCAGAGCTATGATTCTAGGGTTTTGTTTCTTCAATCAAAACATCTTGAATTTATTCGCTAAATTTCAATGAATAGGTTGTCAAAATTAGTCATATTGGAGGTTTTGGATATTAAAATTTGTAGATATCAAGGAAAAATATCATAGTACAAGTGATAAAAATTTTAGGCTTTGGTTCACTATATTTTCAGAAATATGATATGGAAGATATGTTTTCTGACTAATCTAAAGATCAACTTTAAAATAGTCATCTTGGATTTTTTTGTATCATTTTTTTTGTCAAGTTTAAAATTCCAAGAGTTTTAAAACATTGAGATGACATAGTTAATTACATAGTGAATATTTTCCAAATTTTGAATCACTATGTTTTATGATATATATGATGTAGAAGTTAGTCCTTTGACTAGTTATTTGCTAGTGATTTAAATATAATTTTCTAGGGTTAGAAAGTACATTATTTTTTATTTATTTTTAGAGACATGCTCTAGTGTCTTTAGATAACATATAAATATGGTAAGGGAAGGATACACATTGAAACTACACATGGTTTAACATTGTTATAAACTCCTATAGCCACTCTTGGTACCTTTTTTGTGTGATAACACATTAGATATTACCCATATATGGAATATCACTTCAATGTAAATTTGAGTCAATAAGAGTTATTGGAATTTGTTTAAAAGATAGAATTTATAATCATGAAAATTACTTGTGACGATTTATATATATGATTTTCATTTGTCATTTACTTCTTTCATTACCTCATCAAGAAATTACACAATTACAAGGCATAAAAGAACAAGATACACCAAGAATTGGGCCAGAGGCTAGTGAAAAACCCACAAGGGGAAAACCCACCAGTCCTTTGCTTATAGATTCTTTTTCAAAAAGACAAATCCAAGTGAAGCTAACCAGTGATCCAAGTGCGAAGTTAAGCCTCAAAACTTTGTCATGATTTTTCCACAATATATTCAATCAATCTACCACATCACATAAATGTAGGTACCATAGAAATCTTGATTCATTATAGGGAAAGATACTATATGAGCTTTCATAAATATAAATAAATATATCCACAAGAACTTATTGAAAATTTTGAGAGGGGAGTGCATAAGTATTTCTTATCAGTATTTGGCATTGACAACTTAGTTTATGAACCATATCATCTCTAGGTTTATATACAATATGTAAAACCCTCTTCCCACATATACCCAAGTAACTGTCCAATCGGGGTAAACATGCAAAAATATGCTACTAATATGAGATTCAACCTCCTAGATGACCTTAACGAAGTGGAAAATACATAAACCTAACAAACGTACCTTAGACAACATCAACAACACCTCTAGGAGGTAACCCAACCTCGCAGACACCTGAAGCCTGAGGGGGAATTTATTTTTGACCCTTTTGCGCCTTATTCATGGGCATGTAATGGAAAGGGAGTGGCTAGGAGTATATAGCCATGGGAATGCCAAGGCAAGGTCATGATGAGGGCCCCAAAAATTCAGTTCTGTGTGCGTAACTCCAAGATTTTTGTTGCCTTTTTATCCCGGAAACCTAGGTCACTAACCAGAACTTCATGAAACTTTAGGAGATGATAAATAACATTAAGAAAAAGGTATGAAATAAATCACATCATCAAGAACTCATCACACCCCTCCCAACCATGACATGAATTTCGTTAACCATGTCACAAACATTGCATCTATAGGTATAAACAACATATTTAAACAAGGGGTTCTCTAAATTATCTGAGAATAACTAAGAAGCATTTCTCCCCTACATCATAAGCTACAATACAATCTATTTTATCGTAGATACATTGTGTATTCATTTACAGGTAAAAACATAGATAGAGCCATACATCATCACTAATTGAATACATTCTTATAACCAACATAATAACAACTAAAATACAATAGATAAAACACCAATTAAATCCATACATAAATCAATACATTTTCATATTGAATACCATAGGAATGATCTCTACATTACTGAATGTAAAAACCAACCGGAGATGGGGCTTCCATGTTCCACCCGAACATATATTGGTTGAGCCAAGTCTCACTTCAGCCAATCACCCCCATGCCATATTCCAAGTCTCACTTCATCCAATCACCCCTGTGCCATATTCCAAGCATCAATCACAATCAATCCAAGGCTTCCATAGGCCAAATAACCTGCCCCCTTAGCTAGTGATTCCACTTATCGGTCAAACATCACAACCATCATGGATTGGTCTCTATAAAATCTTTTCCAAAGCTCTAGAGTGTTTATTTCAACCAGGGCTTCCAAGACTAGTAACTAAACCCCAACTGTTACAGGGCTTCTAGAGAGTTTGTCCAACCAAGGCTTCTAGGACTAGTAACTGAACCCCAACTATGCCCAGGCTCTAGAACATTTTTCCAACCAAGGGTCCAGGAATAGTAACTCAATGCACCGAGGGGTCGAGAGAGTTTTTCCAACCAAGGCTCTAGGACTAGTAACTCAACCCAATAGTTTTCTATTGGGCTCTAGAGTGTTTTTCCAACAAAGTCTTGCAAGACTAGTAACTCAACCCACAATTTTCCATTGGGCTCTAGAGAGTTTCTCCAACCAAGGCTCCAAGAACTAATAACTCAAACCACAGCTAAAGGAATCATGAGAACCAACCAAAAGAAAATCAATGGAAATAAACCCACAACACCATGGTTATCGAGGAAATGGAAAGGCTAGGAAAATTGTATCCAAGATGGTGCTAACATTCTTTGATGGGGTTTCAAGCCCTTAGGTAAATTTTCTATTGAAGATTCTATGGGAGATTTGGAAAACTTCCTCGAAGAGGAGATATGGAATTACATTTGGAAATAAGTTCTATGGCCCAAGATATCCTCCTTCCTTCATATTTTGTCTAGGAAACACACTCTAACATGGGAAAAAATTAGAAACAATGAATTTGAAGGAACATCTTCATGTTATCTGTGATATCAACAACAAGAAATAGAAAATCAAATTTTTAATGAGTGCCCCTTTTTGGGCTCGATGATTGACCAACTTCCCCTGCTAAGTCTTACATTCTGGAGGCCCTCTCCATATTCCCCCCCCATATTAATTTGGAAATATTCCCATCCACCTCATCACTCCACTCAATCCTTTTGGTCCTCTCCTCCTTCGGGCTTCCTCAAATTTAACTTTGATGGTGTCTCAAAGGGAAATGTAGGAAATGAAGGTTTTGGAGGAGTCTTCCACAATCATATTGGCCTTCCAACATACATTATAATAGGTTATTTTGGCCCTAGTATGAAAAATGATATATTGATTTCTTCCCTAGAAGAAGGTATACAAACTACTTCGACAAAACACATCCATAGAATGATCGTTGAGGGTGATTCAAAATTTGTCATAAATATTTTCAAGAAACTTCTAAATGGATCCAACCCAAAAAAAATCTCTCACAATTGCTGTCTATAATCCCTCATCTCTAGAATCAATAAAATTATTCTAGGTATCTTAGCCATCAATCCTATGCATATAAAAAGAGAACGAAACAAAGTGAATGACCTATTAAATAATATAGGTTGAGAGAACTCACCAATACAAATTTCCTCACACATGGAAGATTTTTCAAAATATATATGGGTTAAGGAATGAAATTATTTAGCAAGTAATGATTGAAAAATTATGATGGAAAAACAAATCCTCCCAATCCTCCCACCAATTGAGGTGTCTTGGGATTTAAAAGGTTGAAAGTGTAATGCTATATTTTTTTTCTTTTGGATATTACTTGGTAGCATGTTTCATTCATGATTATGAACAAAAATGAAGACCTTGGCTCCCAGCATGATGTCTTATATAGCCTTATCTATCAGGATTTTTGTATGTTCATCGGTCTCACAGTTAGTCTAGTAGTTTATGATAATTTTTCTCGAGATAAAATAATTTTCTTCCACCATTTTTTTATACATGAAAATAGCTCCTCATCAGCTCACAGGAGAAGTCCATATTTTTTACTTAATTCACCCCTACTTCAGGACTTTTTCCACTATATGACACCCTACAATACCTACATAGAGTATGTTAACGCTGGAATCTAACTAGTAATCTCTATTACCCTAGAAATGAGCACTTTGTTTATTCATAAGGACTGTGTTATTTGACTTTCATGTAGCCAAGAAAAAATATAAAGAGCTCACTCGTTTTGGTTCCATTTTTCACTCAATTCGACTCTAAAAAGGTGGAAAAATATAACCTCAAGATCATTAATTGATGTTGCCTTTCCTAGCCAATAAAACTAAAGTAGAAGAAATCTAGAAAACAAAGGAAACATCTTACACCCTAATGGCTTTCACCCAAAGTGAACTGAAGGAGAAATTGGTAAAGTTATGAACCTCCCCTTACCTATATATTCTAGGCTAGGCTGTTGAGATTGGTATTAGAATTCATGTAATCTTATGGGTTGAATGTGCTGGAAATCCGTCAACCAAAGGGGTCTCCTCGATGAAAAATCCCTCTTAGACTTTGCAAAATTTGGTGGAGGAACCCTTATGGAAATAAGGCTTGGATACCATATTTTCTTAAAGATATTCCTTGGCTATAATGATCATCACAAGAGAGTAATGCATTGGTATTATTGAGTGAAAAATTGAATACACATTGTGGGATGTTCAGTTGCAGAATATATCAAGGTTCTTCTACCAAAAGGGAGATAAAAGTGAGCCTTCAAAAGAAGAGTAATAATATTGATCTATTAAAGACACAAGAATATACATACGAATCAATGATTGGACAACTAGTGAAGTAGTTCACATGGCAACAGCAATTTTTAAAACACATAGAACACACATTCAACAAGATAAGTACCAAAGCCACCATAATAGCTCAATTTACTTAGTAAAAATGAAAAAAAAAATTTACATCGCAAACATTCAAATAATAGTATTATAATATTTACGACATAAACATGAAAGTGTGATGGCTCAAAAATATTTGAAATTAAGCAAAAATTCCAACATAAATTAGTACAATGAACAACAGGTAAATCCAATAGGGGAGCGTTAGAGAAACCACTGTCCCCTCCAAACAAATTGTTTTCCTCTCTAATGATTGGTAGGAGGATCTAAGGTTAAATGTCCTTTGCATTACCTATGAGGTTGTATATATAAAAAATTGGTTGACCATTCACCTCCATTGTGACTCTTGGACTTCCCTCATGGCTGTTTGACTTCTCTATGAGTCTTTTACTCCTTCATGAATTTTCAGATTCTATGGATCACTCTAGGATGTCCACTTTACATTACATTTTTCTAATATTTAATTTACATAATTCACAATTGATATGGAAAATGATGACTTCTAACATGACAAGACATGCCACTGAATACATGGAATACATGATGAAATGGAAATAGCAAGCCATTTTTTCTTCAATGTGATCTTGATATCTAGATATTGTCACAATCTGTTGTCCCTTTATCTTTACTGATTGATCAACATGTCTTTGTAGCTACAAACATGACTTTTAGAAGGGTATCCTTCTTCATATACTTCATCATATCATAACATGAAATAATACCTACAAGTGAAATCCACTAATAACAAGATGAAATCAGTCGCATAAACCCGTAGTATAACATGATTCATGACAACCACCGACTAAGCTAGAACTTGGTGACATGCTGGGAGATAGGTTCAAGGATTACGTAGTTTCACAACTAAGGAGGTCAAGGGTCGTGAATAAGCCTTGAGATTGTGAAGTGTGTAGTTCAGGCAGGTAAGGGCTAGACTACTACGCAATTGAGGGGATCAAGCGGTAAGAAAGAAATCTTGAGGATTTAGGTTTTCCACTACATATTTCTAAAGGGACATAGGACAATGGATTACCCAGTTTCACAATTTAAGAGGTAAATGTTGAGGCCTTTTTCTTGAGACTATGAAACACATAGAAGAGGAGGATTGGAGGCATGGGCTACGTAGTTCTGTAGCTCAAGAGTCAAGGATGAGAACTGAGACTGTATAGTGTGTTATTATGGAAGGCAATGGCTGTGCATTAAACAATGCCAAGAGGAAATTT
Source organism: Pinus albicaulis (assembly GCA_034641835.2). Lineage (NCBI taxonomy): Eukaryota > Viridiplantae > Streptophyta > Pinopsida > Pinales > Pinaceae > Pinus > Pinus albicaulis. Next base: position 1,053,909,365 of record CM076577.1, on the reverse strand, counting down.
ATGAGCTTGATGGTTGAGACTATGCAATGCATAGTGCAAGAAGGTTGAGTGAGGTGAAGTTTCTCGAGAAGGAAATTTTATAGATTTGGCTAAGTATTGGATCAGTAAGGACCAAGTGAACAAGGAAAAAACTTCATCATGATCATAAACTTAGAAAAATTGAAAACACAACATTGATCACTCAGAACACATGAACAACATACTTCCGTCAATGGGACAAAATTGTGACAACTTTCTCCAAATGTGATGCTAAAGGTACACTTTGTGACAACAATGTCAAAACTTGTGTGACAATGTTTGAAACTTTTGGAATGAGTGTGATACATGTCTACATGATAATAATGACTCATTAGTTCCAAGGTTACCCCTTGAATCAAACCAAAAATACATATGTGTGATGTGCGATGCTTGTCATTTTAAAAAATTACACTTATCATAGTAAGAGGAAAGTCCACACAACACTTGAAAAATGAGAAAAAAAATTGAAAGCAACACATGCCAAAAAGAATAAATCATGAAAAAAACACTTATTAAAGTGAAAAAATGAAAAATCAGTAGCTGTAAACGTGAATGTGACACCTGCAAAAGAAAAGGTGTGCAAAGCAACAATAGGAAAAATTCACCGAAATAAAAGATCAATGATGACTAAAAGTGAGAGATTGTGGATGAGAGTGCACACTCACTATCAAAATTGGTTGAACATTGCACATGCATTTTCTTAATGGAATTTTTTCTATTCCTGTTCAAGATTGCATAAAAGAGTGTGCTCACAAAAAAAATTTCAGATTGAGCATGTATGAACAGGTGACTATGACACTTAGAAATTGAGAAAAAATACTAGAATACTTAAAAAAGAATTGATTGACCATAAAGTGACTATGGAACAAATGATTGACCATAATATTTAATGGTATTATTTTTCTTGCTAGTGTTTCAGATTGGTGAATTTATTTCTTGTGAAATCACATTTTCCCGTCTTTTATGCAGGACTTGTCCTTGGATTTGGTTGAGGATCCTTTCTCAACCACACTGACTGTTACAACTGATCTTGTTAATTTTTGAAACTAGAGTAAAATTTTACATTGGATAACTCAGATGGAATGATGATTGCATTAAATTCCTCTTTTCGAGAGGACCAAAATCAACCTAAATATAACATATTTTGGATAAGAAGTTGGATTTTGAATTTATTAACCCCTCATATTTACATTGGATTAGGTTGACCCTATACACATGTACAAAAGTTTAGGTTAGCCTCAACATCAATTGGAACATCATGGAAACCTATAAATAGAAGAGACCTCAAGATCATTTGGACACACATTTTAATCAAGCATTATTTTCTCTTCTATTATCTTGGTTCACACAGGTCTGATGGAGGAAGTTTGCACAAGGGTCTGAAACTATAGGTTTGAGGCTCACATGTATCTATGGTTTCTGCTTTTGGGTCAGACACATGTCACTGGGAATTCTTTACCATAATTTTAGGCACATAGTGTGCCTCAATGTGATTGTGAGGCTAAATTCGCATGCACAGTGACCTGAAGGGAGAAACTCGGGTTTGAAGGAAGATCTGGAAGAAATTTACCCCATTCACATGCTTTTAGTGTTCCTCGATGCAACTAGGAAGGAAGATACACACACAGACACTTGAAGGGTGCAGCGAAGGGTTTGATGCAGATTTGGGTCAATTTATCCTCAATATGTCGCTTACATTTCTCCTAGGATCAGCCAACTCTTTGCATACAGTGTCTCAGGGAGTGACAGAGAATTTAAAATCACTCACAGAATATCTATATGAGTGTGACCAAGGTTCTGAGCTAGGATTTTACAGTAGATCGCATTTCACTACAATTCTCTAATGGATGGATGGTTTCTCTCTATTAAACAATAGTTCTGGATTTTTTTCTCTATATTTTATTATGTAAATATCTGCTATAATTTTATGTATTGGGATCATTATACTCTCTACTGAAACACTTTTTTAACAATCTAATAAAAATAATATTTCAAAATATTTTCCCCAAAGTGGGTTTTCCCCTGGTATTTGACCAATCTAGTGTCTATTATGGTTGTGCTATTCTCTCATTTTTCATTCCATATCTTGTTCTATCGTAAGTTACTACTTATGATTGGAATAATTGTTAATAATTGGATGCGCTGATTAACAAAGAATTGAATTGGGTTGAAGTAATTGAAACAACATGGAACAATAACAAAAATTAACATGGAATTAGAGTTGAGGTGAAGGACAAGAACAAGAGGAGACAAGCATTGAAGCCATATTCCTTGGAAAGTGGAAGGAGTGATATGAATTTAAATTTTAGTTTTTCTGTGCTAATTTCTTTTTCAGATATAAAACTTACTTACAGATCATATGCTTGATATGTAGGTTCCCCTGTTGCTTATGTGTGTTAAAGAGGTAATTAAAACTAAATTTTATGCGTTAATTTGAAAGAATAAAGTGTTAATTTAAATGGATAAATATCAGCAACACAAATAACAACAAACCATAACAACTGATCCATTAAAAAAGAGTTTTATGAAGGATTTCACCACTCCTAGGCTACATCTCCTTAGTCCAGCTTCATAGCTTGGGCCTCTGTATTAGCTCAATTGTGCTCAAATTTCTATTGGAATGCATCAAATTCTCTTGGAACCTATTCCAATGAGTTCAAAATGTCAAAATATATTAAAAATGACTATTTAGTTACTCAATTTGGTTACTAGATGCTCTAGCCATGGCCTTCCCTCCTAGTGGCCCTAGGCTTAAAAATTCTTCAAGACAACAAAAACCTATGTAAAATTTCTCCTCTGCCTCTACAAAATATTGAAATGGATCGAAAACATCAAAATCTACCAATAATGACTCTTCTTGAGCAAAATTTTTTTGAAAATTTCCTCAGTTATGGCAAAAACAAACTTTCCTACATTTTGTCCACCAATTTTGGGAACTGTCTAGCTAACTCCACTAATTTTGGAGCTCTGCCACATTTGGCAGACACCGCCAACTCCGACGCCAACTTAACTACTCATTGACTAAATGATAAGTTCACTTTAATGGTGATTAACTTTATGTTTAGTGCTAAGAATGTTTTAAGGTCGGAGCCCTCCGACACGGCCACATGCTTGGTCTTATGGAGGAGGGTTGGCTCCCTCCTTCCACCATCGGACAAATATGCATTTAAAGACAGGTTGGCTGGATTGGTTTTCAATGAACGGAGATGCAATGGTAAGGAATAGAGTTGGTTGGCGGGAGCTCATGGGTTCAAACCTGACCTTGACCCGCGTTGTATTGTTTTTTGCATCGCCATTCGAAAACCTTAATCAATTTCCATAACATACGCTGGCACCATAATGCATTCGCCAACGCATATGTCGGACCCACTATATTTTCCATACGCACATTATAATAAAACCTTTGTAATGTTTAATATTACATACACCACGATAACATTACACAACCCATGCCATAATATATATTTCTCCATAGAAATATATTGCATACCCTTTGAACTAAGGTTTAGTTAATAAAATATATATGCGGAATTTTAAATTAATATTAAGGTTTGAAATAAAAAATGAAATATATAATATAATATATGATTTAAAATAAACCATATCATATATATATATATATATATATATATATATATATACCCAAATTCAACCTTAGGAGGTCAATGGATAAATTTTACCTTCACAAACCAAACTGGCGAATCCCGCAGTGACACTTGTCATAGTCCCATTGGACTAAAACTGAAGAATATTCCCTGAATGCTGACTGGCATGCCATGTCATCAGCTTGTACCTATTCTGCAATATTTTATTAAAAATTTGCATGTTCTAAATGGCGATCAACAAACCATAACTCCTTCATCTGAACTTAGTTTTCAACGAAACGAGTTGCATTGGATTCTTTGCAATGGATCAGTCGTTGTCGTTATAGTTTCATTAAATCTTTGGCACTTTCATTTTCTAGCTAAAATATTGAGCCTCTAATCATTCCTCCCCACTAGAAGCCTTTTGGACCCCAAAATCCCTATTATTATTGATCATGTGGATGAGGGTATTGTTCCCTCACCCTTCCAGTCTCTATCCACTGAAATTTTCCCAATTTCATTATTTGAAGATTTTCACAAAAAGTCAACTTTTTCCTTGATTCTTGCAACCTTCTCTTGCTATCATTGACACTGTAATGCTGCAATATTTTTGAATTCGCAGAACAAAAATCTATTCCTGCAGAAACCATATTGTTCTTACCTTGGTCAATAATCAAAGGAAACTTACAAACTTTCTCACCTTGGACATTGTCACCATGGCGATTTTTAGCTGATCTTGCTTTGTAGTTGCATCGACTCTTGACCAAGTATCTTTGCCATTTCCATGTACCTTTTGGAAACCATACACTATAATTTTTGGAATCCATGCCTTCTTTTCCAAGCTACTTTTTTTCTTTCTCTTTGACCTTTGCACTCTCTTTCACCGACATCTTGTTTCCAACACTGCTCAACACTGATGTTGACTACTACAAATGTTTTACATATTTTTCACCTTCTTTCAAAGACAACATGTTAACATCTTGAAAGAACTCATTACAATCATAAGAATATTTTTGAAAAGTGCGATTCAATACATCTCTTTGTTTGATCATCAACAATGTCAATTTCTGACTTTCATTCACTATCCTCTTCATTTCACTTGCATGTACAAGAGAAATACATGCCTTCTTCTTATGCTCTCTAATTATGTACTCAATACCATCCTTAAAAAAATAATACTTGTTCTCATGGCATGAAATATTTCTTTCCTATCATATAGATAAGGACTTCCCAATGCAATACCTCATATCTCAAGCTACACCACATCAAGCTCAACTTCATCAAGAAAGTTTGAGTTGATGGTGAATCTTAGTAAGCACTTCCTTATAACCTAAAATTTTTCGTTCTTGCATATCCAACCCAAAGGATATGGTCTTGGATGTCTAATAGTTTCAAGGCCTAGTTGCTTAACCAATTCTTTGGAAATCAAGTGAGCTTGCGAACCACTATCAAAAACTATTTCAATTTGGTATGATTAGAGACAACACTAATATGGAAAAGTTATATTCTTGTATATTCATCATTAGTATCATTTGAAAAATTTGAAGAACTAGTGCTTGCAACATGTTTACCTTTCAAACCCATGGTTGTAATTTTTGTCCCATCTCATGAATCTCACCCTAAGTCATGTTCAGTTATAACCATAGTTTTCCCTTTCTCTTTGGCATTCAGTCTATTTGGTTTCAATTCTGGATGAAGTTTTCAACAATGGTCTTCATCATGGCCAGTCTTTGAACAATTTTTGCATGTGATTTTTTCCTTCCCTCTTTTTAAAGAGATATTGATTTTTCCTCTTCCATAAAACTTTCCTTTTCCTTTACCCTCACTTTCACTTTTCTCCTCTATGTTTTGTTTCCCTCTTGCCTCTAAGTGTGTGACTTGTACACAAACTTCATCTAAATTTCTTTGGTTAAACATAAGGATAGTATGTTTCAAATAGGAATGTAAACCCCCAATGTATTTCAAGAGTGTATCTTTGGAATTCAAATTTATTCCTAACAAAAATATCTCTTTCTAAACTCCTGGGTATATTATTGAATTCTTTGACCCTTGAGTTTCTTAAAAAATTTCCAACTCATAATAGCTTTTTGCATATATACTAATGGATAAAATTGTCTTTTAATGGAAAAAATAAACTCAACCCAAGAAATGGATATCTTATCATCGATTCAAATTTCCTCTTGATTCTTTGCTTCCCACCAAACTAGTGCAGCTCCTTCTAGCCTGAATGAAGCCAACTGGATCTTTATGTCATCTTCATGAAGGTTCTGAGTTCTGCAATACACCTCCAGTTAACGTATCCAATTGTTAAGCCTCTCTGCATTTACCTCACCATTATATATGGGTAATTCAAACTTAATGTCCAATTTGAGTAATGGAGTTTTTCCTTTTATGGATTTTGAGTGAGTTTGAGTGGTTTTTGTGGTGGAAGTGGAAGATGATGCAGATGGAGATGATGAGGATGATGAATATGGTGGAGATGGAGATGGACTTCATCCACTACCCTTTGAACTCTTCTCTACATCCTTCTTACCATATGAAGTTCCTTCTCAATATGGAGGCTTAGAACCTTCTCCTCCCATCCCAAAAGTAAATACATCAAACATAAATTTAACCATCCTCTTTATGTATTTGAAGTCTCTCTTGAAATCTTCATCTTTTTAATGTCCTTGAGTCTCTTCAACACCTGACATGATGGCTATGGATTCAAGCTCAAATTTTGATTCTTGTACCTCTTCAATCAAATCAGCTTCTTGTACAAATTTCACCTCTTCAATATTAGCTTCTTGAGACAAAACTTGAGGTTCTTCAAGTGTAGCTATGAGTGGAATTTTGGGTGAGGATGACACTCTTTCAACTCTCCTTCTTTTGGTCCTAATATCAAGACTTGCAACCAACAATTTCCCTTCATATTTCTGCAACTTTAACCTTGTCAGCATCACAAATTGCAACCATTAAACTTGCACAAATATTCAAGCAACTATCAAGAAAATAACCTCAGCAACCTTGTGCTCTGATACCAACTTGATCTGAATTTGAATGCTAGTTTTGCTGTGCTAATTTCACATACACTGTCCACATAAAATTCCAATGCACTTATAATAAAACCTTTCTAATGTGTAATATTACATACACCACCGTAAAATTACACAACCCATGCCATAATATATATTTCTCCATAGAAATATATTGCGGACCCTTTGAACTAAGGTTTAGTTGATTAAATATATATGCAGAATTTTAAATTAATATTAAGGTTTGAAATAAAAAATTATATATATATATATATATATATATATATATATATATATATATATATATATTCATTAATCTAACCTCAAATAATTATTAAAGAAAATAAAAATTTCCAACACATAATATCATAAACCTAAATTCAACCTTAGGAGGTCATTGGACAAATTTTACCTTCACAAAACAAACTAGTGAATGAAACAGTGACACTTGTCATAGTCCCATTGAAATAAAACTGAAGAATATTCCATGAATGCTAATGGGGCTGCCATGTTATCAGTCTGTACTTGTTCTGCAATTTTTTAATAAAAAATTGCATGTTCTGAATGGCAATCAACAGACCATAACTCCTTCATTCGAACTCGATTTTCAACGAAACGAGTTACATTGGATTCCTTGCAATGGGTCAGTCATTTTTTTCCTAGTTTCATTCAATTCTGAGCACTTTCATTTTTGAGTTAAAATACTAAGCCTCTGATCAAGGAGTCTTTCTAGTCAAAGTCAAGATGTCTTCCTCTACCTTCAAGGAGGATGAAAATTTTGTTTATGCATCAAACTTTGCTGCATGGAAATTCAGGTTGGAGACCATAGCTGACAACAATGATGTGTTGGAATACATTCAAGGAAGGATGCTCGAGCCTCCAGAAAATTCTTCTACTTCCCTCCAAAATAGGTACAAGAAAGGTGATACCAAAGAGAAAGAAATTATATCTGATGGTTTACAAGATCATTTACTTGCATATGTTGGGAATTTAAGGAATTATAAAGAAATGTGTGGCAATATAGAAAACATGTATGAAATAAAAAATCTAAATGAGATCATCACCTTGAAATATCAACTCAAGGAAACCAAGATTACCAAAGGAGAAGTTGTACAACCCTACATTATGAGGATATCTCGCGTTAGAGATCAATTGCAAAGAGTTGGGGAAAATGTTTCTCATAGGAAACTAGTGCTTGTGACTCTTAGAGGTCTCCCTCCTATTTGGAAAACCTTCATTAATAAAATAAATAACATCAATGTCCTCCTTTCATTTGATGAAATTGTTGGAAATATTAGTTAATAAGAATCAAGGATTAGCAAGAGGAAGCATTTAAAAGCATGAAGATGGAGAGATCGTTTCATATATCACACATGAAAAAAGGAAGAATAAAGGGAAAAGAGTTACATCAAAGCATCCTCCACAAAACAAAAGAAAGAGGAATGATAGAACATAATCTCATATTGAATTCTATAAATGTTACAAGAAAGATCATTATGCATGAGATTTCCACAAGAAATATCATTATAGACAAGATTGTCCCAAGAAGATAAAAGGTCCATGGTACAACACTAGAATCTACAATAATGAAAGAAGAAAATATGATAGAAGAAAAAACAAAATAGAAGATATGAAATAATAAGAAGAGATACCTCAAGTGACCATGAAGAATATCATCCTCCTTAAAAGAAGTCAAGAGCTCCCAGGTATGAAATTAATGTTGTAAATAAATCATAATACTTTCTTATTTATGACCTTACTAGTTCTTCTCCACCAGATTCATGGGATAGTTGGTTGGTTGATAGTGGGGACACTCATCATTTCTCTAGATCCAAGGAAGTACTCTATAATCTAGTAGAGAATGATACTAAGCTTAAGATCATTCTTGGAGACAACTCCACTCATCTCATGAAAGTTTTTGGGTCTATCTAATTTCAGTTGAATTCTTGGGAATCAGTTCTCCTGCATGATGTTATCAATGTGTCAAGATTAATGAAGAATTTGGTATCTATATCAGCATTGGAAGATAAATGGATGAGGGCTGTATTCATCAAAGGAAACATTTTAACTTATTTTGTTGGTTCAACTATGAGATCTGAATTTATATTAGGATCAAGGTTTGAAGGACTCTATAGAGGCACTAGAAGGTCAATTCTAGCATCCGTTCATAATAAAAATCATTTGACTGAGTTGTGGCACTGCAGATTGGCTTTATTTACATTATGATGCTCTTTCGAAACTTAATTATTTGGTGTCAGGTATTCCTTATGTTCAATCCCATCATGATGGAGTTTATATAGATTATTTTAGTGGAAAGAAAACAAGGGGACCATTCCCCTCTAGTGAGAACAAGGCAAATCACATCCTTCATCTCATGCATTCCGATATATGTGGAATGATTCTTGCGCATCCTATTAGTGGTCATCTCTACTACATCACCTTCATTGATGACTTCTCAAGAAATACATGGATATACTACTTAAACCAAAAGGATAAAGCCTCTGAAATTTTTAAGGAATTCAAATCTTTGATCTAAAATCAAACAGGGAAGAGAATCAAAGTACTCAGGTTCGAAAATGGAGGGGAATGCATGTCAAATGAGTTCATAGAATTTTTCAAGAAAGAAGGGACCAAGAAGGAAAAAATTGTGCCATATACTCTTGAACATAATGGATTATCATAAATAAAGAACAATTCTATACTATAAGCTACCTATGCCATGCTCTTTGATCAAAATGTGGCAACGTTCCTTCGGGGAGAAGCTACACATGTTGTTGTACATGTTTGTAGATTGAAGAAGGCATTGTATGGTTTGAAGCAAGCTCCCTGAACTTGGTATGCACACACTGACATTTATTTACAGAATCAATGTTGATCCCAACCTCTACTTCAAGCTATTCCAAGGTATTTCATTGATTTTGGTTTTATATGTTGACGATCCATTCTTAACAGATAGTGAACCTATGATGATCAAGTGTAAGAGGGAGATAGCCTCTGAATTTGAGATGAATGACCTTGGACTTATTCACTACTTTCTAGGACTTGAGGTGTGAAAAAGGCCTAATGAGATTTTCCTTTCACAAGGAAAATATGTTGTGAAGCTCTTGGAAAGATTTGGAATGACACTATTCAAATCCATGGCTACACCGATCGAAAAAAAATTCAATAATTTATGTGGAGAACCTTCATGATTCGATTTGGAAAATTCATCCAATTATAGATAATTTATGAAGCCTCTGATGTTCCTTGTAAACACCCATCCATACATATGCTATGAAGTGAAAACATTGATTTTATTCATGACTGATCCCCTCCATGCACATTAGATTTCTTCCAAACACATATTGAGATATTCGCATGGGACGATCACACTTAGTCTGATATACTCTACTGGAGATGTTTGAATTTTTCGATACACAAATGTTGAATAGGATGGAAATGATATTGAAAGGAATATTACATCTAGATGTTGTTTTAGTCTTGGATTTCCCATGATATCCTGGATGAGCAGGAAACAAATGTTTGTAGCATTGAGCATTGCAGAAGCAGAGTATGTTGTTGCTAGCATGGCTAGTTGAGAAGCAATTTGGTTGAAGAATATATTTGGAGATCCATTTGAGAAGGTCTTAGATACTACAGTGATATATTGCGACAATAGGAGTGGGATCTATCTAGCAGAGAATCTCATGTTTCATGACAATTCCAAGCATATAGAGAGTCTATATCACTTTATTCGAGAAATGGTGCAGAGACGAGCTATTAGACTCGATCACATATCAATAGATGATAATATTGTAGATATTCTCACCAAGTCACTACCAAAATGAAAGTTATTGGTCTTAAAAGAGAATCTTGAACTGATGGATGTGACCCCTCCAGACAAGGGGCAGTGATGATCGAGAACACTGAGCCAACTCTTCCCACCCTATTGAGATCCCACGGTGAGGAATTGAGATAGAGGGCTCTTGAGATTGAGGGATCCCTGTACAATAGGGGATCTGTTGAAAATAGTGGATCACAATTATTTGTTACCCAAAAGGTTGATATTCTTCTCTCCTATTTACATAGGGTTCGAGATGTTTCTCCCTACTTGTTCTATGCAGATTATACCCAAGTTGGAATCATACCCACATGTAAATCTTGTTGGGAATACTAGTCCCTATTTGGCCAAAGGGTTGAAAATGTACTTAGGGTTTACAACCCAAGTAAATTATGATTCAGGTGTTCTACCACATGACTACTTAGATTCATCAATGTGAAGATCAATAAGAAATAGGATTGGGTTGATACTTTATCCCCTTTATGGTTTCATGTTGAGAATGAACTCCTTGATGAGATTCCAAGGTTGAAGATGTGCTCCTCTATATGATTAGATATCTTATTTCTTGGTATGGGTGGAAGTTAATGAACCATGATTGGTCTTCTTTTATATTATTTATTTTTTTAGAATATAGAGTTGAGCAGAGATGGTCAAAGCATGATAGAATGATGTGATGATCAACAAACATATATTAGTAGGTACAATTCTTCTTAGTTGAGAGGGAGTGTTAATTTTTTCAACTAGGGTAAAAATTGCATCTTGGACCACTCATATGGAAGAGATGATGGTTGCATTAAATTCCTATTTTTGAAAGGAACTAAATAGACCTAAATATAGCCTCATTTGGATAAACAGAAGTTGGATTTTTGATCTATGAACTCATATTTACATCGAATTAGGTCGGCCCTATACACATGTACAAAATTTCAAGTCAGCCTCAAAATCAAGTGGACCCTCATGTAAACCTATAAATAGAAGATACCTAAAGCTAATTTGGACTCACATTTTCATCAATAAATATCTTCTCTTCTATTGTCTAGGTTCACATAGGTCTGGTAGAGGAAGTTCACATAAGTATTTGAAACTACAGGTCCAAGGCTTGTAGATATCTAGGGTTTTTGTTTCCTGGTCACATGCACGACACTGGGAATTTTTTACCATAGTCCCATTCACACATTGTCCCTTAGTGAAAGTTAGAGGCTAAATTCCCATGCACAACAACCTGAAGGGAGAAAATTGGGTTTGAAGGCATATCAAGAACAACTTGTCCCTAGTCGAACGATTGTAGTGTTTCTAAATGTGACTAAGAAGGTAGATTCTCACGCACAAACACTTGAAGGGTCTGACTAAGCATTTGAACAAAATTTGGGTTAACTTATCCCCATTCACTCACTTATAGTTCTCTTGGCATTGACCAACCACTTGCATACAGTGTCATAGGGATCGAACTAGAAGTTAAGGTCGCTCACATAATATCTTGATGAGTGCGACAAGGGTCATGAGCTATGGTTTGATAGTTGACTGCAGTTGACTATAATTTCCTAATGGCTAGATGGTTTCTCTTTTCTAAATAGTAATTCTGGAAGTGCGTCCCTTTATTATATTGGATAAATCTCTACTATAATTTTATCTATTGGACTCATTATACTCTTTTCTAAAACATTTTATGACAATCTAGAAAGAAGAATATTTCAAATGGTTTTCCCCATAGTTGTTTTTTCCTTGGTCATTGACCAATCTGGTGTCTCTTATGGTTGTGCTATTGTCTCCTTTGTCATTGCATATATTTATCTATCTTGAGTTTCTACTTATAATTGGAATCATTTTTGATAATTGGATGTGTTCCTTAATAAATAGTTCAATTGGGATGAAATAATTGAAACAACATAGAACAATAATAAAAATTAACAAAATTGTGTGTAATGACAAAATGAATATATTTTACCTCTTCTTTGCCAATTTATATATAACAATAACTTTTTTTAGTACATCTACCTTGACTGGAATAGGTCCCTTGATATTTCTTCTTTAGGTTCAGAGAAAACTTAAGAGGGTTTTCTAGTTTCTCTAACTAAGCTGAAATCCATATAGCGGAATTGACGACTCCACTTGGGATCGACTTGATTCCTAGATTTGCTTATACCTCTTAGATCCTGAACCTTTGATCTTGTTTGGTGTAGTCAGCTTTGAATTCTTTTCATTGATATGTTTTCCTGCTAGTTTTATTGGTATGAGTCTCTATTGTGACACTTCATCTTACTATGCATGATCCGTTTTCTTGCAATACAAAAAAATAAATTATTATACAAGATCTTGTGCAAGCGCCTTGTGCCATGTCATCTCTATAAGTACTACAGAGTTGTCTTGTCTAACAAAATGCATTTATTTTAGTCATAGGTGGAGTTGACCCTCAATATTCCAACCTAGTTGTATTTGACATGGAGAAAAGTACAACTCGCCTTTCCCATGAACTTGCATTCCATGTGTAGGCTCAAGTGAAGGGAAAAGTCATCCATTGCACCATCATTGATCAAGGTGCATCAACCTTTTGTGATGGATACTTCTTGTTGGTTTGACTTGGGTTTACCACTTTATCCCCTTCATCCAATTCCTTGAAATCTTTTGATGACCACACCTTCACCCCTAAAGGATATGTAGCTAGCTTCACCATCACTCTTGGGGGAAAAACTACATATGTTGATATTTAATTTTTATACTGTTCACTTGATAAAAATATTCTTTTTGGATGTAATTGGATGTACGAAATATGAGCCATCGTCTCGTTAATCTTCCGAGTTATTACTTTCCCTCATCAAGGAAATATTTTCACTTTGGATCAAATTTTCTTCTATACACATGATATTCAACTTGCCAACAATTCTACTCTAGAGAGTGGCTCTCCTAACACATTTGTCAGCATTGGTACTTTTTTGTTGAAAGCCTCCATTCTTTTTGGGTGTTTTCCTCTTCCACAGCCCAAGGTTCCTCTGATAGTTTAAATTGTCTTGACTATTTTTTATGGCCCTACCAATCCTTGGATCCTACCTACCCCTTGTACCATTAATCATCTTGTAGACCAGATACCCCTATCACCTGTCAAGCTAGCTTATCTATCTATTGAGATGGCATATGAGTCTCCATATTCCTTGGTTCAAACAAATGGTACCACCAACTCTCCGATCGCAAATCCCTCCATTGAATTCCTTGAAAATGTAGTTCCTTCTAAAAATTATATCATGGAAGTCATGTATTTAGACAAGCTATTGAGATTCAACAAGATGATGAGCTTAGTGAAAAGAGTCACCTTCACTAAGTGGGCCCACAGGCTATTTTTGGCGCAAGTCTATTTTTAGACAATGTCTATTTTTAGACATGATGATCATATTTCAGAAGTTGTAGGATGCTATTTGTGGATGGTTGATCAAGTTGGAAAAATAGATGAAATTATACTTTTAGAATTTTAGGCGAATTCTATTTATAGATCGCTGATCTAAAAATAGATGCATGTCAATTATTATTAGCTCTTAATAATAATCAGACACTAAACAACAACTTATTCTCTTGGAGCACTTCAGTTCAGTGCATAGATGTGGCATATTAGTGGACTGAGGGAATTACGTAATTCCCAAGGGTTTACTAGAGCTAATGCATGGAGGAATCAGTTAGAACTCAAGTGGCAGAGTTATGACACACTTGGAAGAAGTAGTTATGGAGTTGTATTTAGTTTAACTCAGTTAGACTCAGTTGAGCTAGTTGTATCTAGTCTAACTGAATGATACACTAGTGAGAGTGGAGTGAATTAATTAGTTAATTAATTCACAAATAATAACTCATTAATCAACTAAACAATACATCAGTTATCTACAGTGCATGGTAGTTTCAATGGAGACCCATTGGAGAGATAGGTGAAAGGGAAAGATAATCTGTTGTGACTATAGTGATGCATTGATTGCATCACACACACGTTGGAGTTGCATCACACACACATTGGAGTTGCCAATGAGGATTGCGCAGTTAAGGAAAGAGTAATTCGAATTCATTCAAAGCTATTCTTCAGTAGGGATTGTGTAGTGGAGGAAAGCTTGCATGAGGCAAAGATCGGTGCATGGATTTGCAAGATTGGTCATGATTAGTGTATGACGATTGTATTGTACTGAGAGCTTGATAAGCTTTGTATGAGGATTGTCATATGATTCCATGATACATAATATATAGTTGGGGTTTTCAGCTTTAGGCTTTCCTAGTTAAAAATTGTGTTATGTGCAATTGATTATTTTTGTTTATGCTTCACATGTGTGTGCAATTAATTTTTCCGCAAAATATTAACAAGTGGAATTGATTCAGTATTTTGCATAAAGTTAAATAGTGTGATATCAGGTGAATCAAAGACATATGGATGCTTAGTGCATATAATTTCTACATGGTATCAGAGCATTTTTGATTGAATATTGCAATTGTGAAGTGAGTTTGTGCTGGTGGACAATTCGAATTTGCTACAGAAGATTCTTGGTGCAGAAGTTGAGTATACATTGAAATGTCTTTCAATGGGTGGCGATTGGAGTATGCCCTTGATGGGATCTCAAATTACATAGCCTAGAAGGATAGGATGGAGGCAGTGTTGGAGGATAATGGACTGAAGGAGTTCATCGATAGCAATGTTCCTAAGCCGGGATTCAGCGATGCTACATTACTTGACGCATGGCAAAAGAAGACATCAAAGACAAGGAGAATTCTGTTGGAAGGTGTGAAGGACCATATTGTGTCCAGAATTCATGGGAAAGCAACTCAATTCTTAATGTGGAAGGCTTTGACAGACTTGTTCCAAATCATAAGTGACCAGAGGAAGTTGGTGCTTAAAGACAAGCTTAGAAAAATAAAAATGGAGAAGGGCGACAGTATACCAAAATACCTCACGAAGTTTTTCCACTGCATGGATGAACTGGAAGTGTGGGGGTTACTATTGATGAAGAAGAATTGGTGAGCTTAGCTCTCCTTGGGCTTCTGAAGAGTTGGAATAGCTACAAAGACTTTGTCAATGGACGGGAGAATCTGTCGAGATGGGAGCGACTTTGGTCGGATCTTGTGCAGGAGGAGATAAGGCGGGGTACCAGGGATGGATCTTCATTGAAGAATGAAGATGAAGATAATTTCACTTTGGCTACCAAAGAAAGGAAAGGGAAGGGGAAGAAACATCCTTCAAAATCTGATGCTAAAGGCAAGAAGCAGGATTTGTCCAAAGTGAAGTGTTTTCACTGTTACGAACATGGACATTTCGCCACTAACTTCCCACAGAAGAAGAGGAAAAAGAAGGCTGCTGGATCTGCAGTTGGAGAGGCTTTAGCCTCGCAATTTGAGCTTGATTTCTCCTTGATCACTTGGTTGGTTTCAATCTGTATGGGATCAGCGTGGTATCTTGATAGTGGTGCGTCTTTCCATATGACAGGAGACAAAGAGTTGTTTAGTGACTTGGAGGAGAAGGACCTCCAGATGCATATAGAGATGGGAGACGATGGTCGGTACAGTGCGATTGGAATTGGGACCATTATTTTTGAGAGGGAGGCCGGTAATCCATTATTGTTGAAGAATGTTATGCATGTTCCAGGTCTAAAGAATAACTTGGTCTCGGTCGCAATGCTGGAAGACAAAGGTTATGATGTTGTTTTCACTGAGGGAAAATCCTTCCTTCAACATAAAACAATGGGTCAAAACAAGAATATATGGGTTAGAATTAATAATCTCTACAAGCTGGAGGTAGATGGTTGCGCTGCAATGGTGGGCAAAGTAGAAGAAGTGGTGAGCTGGGATGAGGGCGAATTATGGCATAGGAGAATGGGCCATCTTCACCATGGCGCTTTGAAGATTTTGTAGCAGATTTCTACTGGACTTCCCAAGGGTACTCTTGCACAGTCATATCAGTGCAAGGGATGTACTATGGGTAAGTTTGTGAAGACCACCTTTTATGAGAAGGAGAACTGTGCTTTAGTGATCCTGGAGAGAATTCACATAGATGTGTGTGGAACTTTCTCGGTTGCTTCAATAGAAAAACACAGGTATTATGTTATATTTTTTTATGCCTATTCTCATATATGTCAGATCTTCTTCATGTAGAAGAAGAGTGAAACATTCTCAAAGTTCTGTGAGTTCAAGGCATTGGTGGAGAAGGAATCAGGGAAGCAAGTGAAAGCTCTACAGAGCGATAATGGTGGTGAATACATCTCGGGCGAATTCAAAGACTTCTGTAGAAAAGAAGGAATTCAAAGAGAACTCATAGCACCTCACAACCCACAGCAGAATGGGGTCATGGAGAGGAAGAATAGAATGATCGTGGGCGTTGCACAAGCTATGCTTGAGAGGGAGCTAGACTTGCATGCAGTGAAGGAACTGCTTGTTCTGAAAGATGAGCCTCCCGATGTGGATCAGCTACAAGAGGAGATTCATGGAGTGGAGGAGTCAACTCATGCAGAACCAAAAATCAGACAAGGAAGAAATCGTACCACAGAAGCTGAGAGATTGAAGCTTGATGCGGCACAGAATGTAGGAGTTCCTACATCACAACGCAGACAAAGATAATCGCCTGACCTATTTACTAGATACATGGCTCTTATGAGCAAGTGTATTGTGATTGATCCATATTCTTTTGAAGAAGAAGTGCAGAAGCCCACATGGGTAGATGTCGTGGTGGAGGAGTATGACTCCATTGTCAGAAACAATGCTTGGGAGTTTGTTCCAAGTCCGGTGGGAAAATTAGTTGTAGGATCAAGATGGATCTACAAGGTAAAGCAAGTTGTTGATGGGATCGTCGAGAAGTATAAGGAAAGATTTGTTGCCCAAGGCTTCTCAAAAATCAAGGGGATTGACTATGAAGAAATATTTTCACCTGTCGCACGATATTCTTCCATACTGACCATCCTTTCTCTCTCAGCGCAGATGGGTTGGCACATTCATCAGATGGATGTGAAGACTACGTTCCTTAATGGGATTATTGAGGAAGAGGTGTACATTGAGCAGCCTGAAGGATTCGAGATCTTCAACAGTGAGTCACATGTGTGTAGACTCAAAGGAGCATTGTATGGGCTGAAACAAGCACCATGTGCTTGGTACACTCGGATCGATAGCTATTTCACTGGACTAGGCTTCACCAAGAGTGAGGCGGATGAAAACCTGTACCAGATTGTGGTTGAGGGTATGCTTTTAATCATTGTAAATTATGTTGATGATTTAATACTAATAGGTGATGAGCAGTTGATACACTCATGCAAGGAAGATCTTGCAAAGGAGTTTGAGATGAAGGACTTGGGCCTCCTTCATTATTTCCTTGGATTGGAAATATGGTAGTGGGAAGGTGAACTGTTTGTGTCTCAAGGAAAGTATGCCCAGGATATACTGAAGAAGTTTCACATGTAAGGCTGCAAGCCTATCGACACTCCTCTTCCAGGAAATTGGAAGAAAGAGGATGCTACATCGGCAAAGGGAGTAGATGCGACTATTTATCGACAGTTGGTGGGTTCGCTCATGTATTTAGTCAATACAAGATGGGAAATATGCTATGCGGTGAACCAGATTTCCCAAGAAATGGTTAAGCCTGCCAAGCTCTTTTGGAAGGTAGGTAAGCATGTTTTGAGATATCTCAGGGGAACATCTGAGTATGGTTTATGGTATAGACAGATGGATGAGGTTGCATGGCTTCACGGATGCAGATTGGGTAGAAAGCCCAACAGACAGAAAGAGCGCATCAGGAGGGATTTTTACTATCGGATCTACGGTAGTTTCTTGGTACAGCAGGAAACAAAGATCTGTGGCACTCAGTTCAGCGGAAGCAGAATACATGGCAGCAAGTCAAGATGCATGTGAGGCTATCTAGATGATGACGATTCGGGTTGGTTTGTTTGATTCACATTTAGATCCCACATTGATACCTTGTGATAATCATAGTTGCATTAAACTCTCGGTAAATCTTGTGTTTCAAGATATATCTAAACATATTGATATCTGGTATCATCATATCAGAGATTGTGTGCAACGAAAGATCATGTTGCTTCAGTACATTCCTACAGAGGATTAGGATGCACATATTTTGACGAAGGCACTCACCAGGAGAAAATACGAATACCATAGAGGCAGGATCGGGGTGAAGGATAATCCCTAACTTGTTGAGAGGGAGTGTTGAGATTCAACAAGATGATGAGCTTAGTGAAAAGAGTCGCCTACACTAAGTGGGCCTGAAGGCTATTTTTGGTGCAAGTCTATTTTTAGAGTATGTCTATTTTTAGACATGATGATCATATTTCATAAGTTGCAGGATGCTATTTGTGGATGGTTGATCAAGTTGGAAAAATAGATGAAATTTTTTTTTTATAATATTGGGTGAAGTCTATTTATAGATCATTGATCTAAGAATAGATGCATGTCGATTATTATTAGCTCTTAATAATAATCAGACACTAAACAACAACTTATTCTCTTGGAGCACTTCAGTTCAGTGCACAGATGTGGCACATTAGTGGACTGAGGGAATTACACAATTCCCAAGGGTTTAATGGACCTAATGCATGGAGGACTCAGTTAGAACTCAAGTGGCAGAGTTATGATATAGTTGGAAGAAGTAGTTATGGAGTTGTATTTAGTTTAACTCAGTTAGACTCAATTGAGCTAGTTGTATCTAGTCTAACTGAATGATACACTAGTGAGAGTGGAGTGAATTAATTATTTAATTAATTCACAAATAATAACTCATTAATCAATTGAACAATACATCAGTTAAATATAGTGCATGGCAGTTTCAGTGGATACCCAGTGGAGAGATAGGTGAAAGGGCAAGATAGAATATCTGTTGTGACTATAGTGATGCTTTGATTGAATCACACACACATTGGAGTTTCTAATGAGGATTGCATAGTCAAGGCAAGAGTAATTTGAATTCATTCAGAGCTATTCTTCAGTAGGGATTGCGCAGTGGAGGTAGGCTAGCAGGAGGCAAAGATTAGTGCATGGATTTGCAAGATTGGTCTTGATTAGTGTATGATGATTGTACTGTACTGAGAGCTTGATAAGATTTGTATGAGGATTGTCATATTATTCCATGATACATAATATATATTTGGGGTTTTCAGCTTCAGGCTTTCCCAGTTAAAAAATGTGTTATGTATGATTGATTACTTTTGTTTATGCTTCACATGTGTGTGCAATTCATTTTTCCGCAAAATATTAACAAGTGGAATTGATTAAGTATATTGCATAAAGTTAGTATGATATCAGGTGAATCAAGGACATATGCATGCTTAGTGCATATAATTTCTACACAAGCCACGTTGGGATGAGTTTCATCATTGCACCTTAGACTCTCTTCAAACCAAATTGGGCACTTATCGTTTAAAAATATTGTCTATTGATCGACCTGATATTGTACCTTACCCTTTTACAACCATTCATGAGATTGGTGTAGAAGGAAACTTAGGAAAACTATATAAAACCATGTGTATCAATATATTTATCAATAAATATGTTGACGAAAACATACAAATTGGAGGAAATTTCACTCCCATGGATATTGCTAGTTTCACCTGCCTCTTCGAAAAATTTAGCAATGTTTTTTCTTTGTCTTATGAGGAAATTCCTAATATAGACACTTCTATTGTCGAGCACGAGATCCAAACATATGTTGGCATGAAAGTTATTTTTTAAGGATTCAAATATTATGCCTATGCATAGTATCATGAGAAATTGTTCTAGTTTTAAAATTCATAAATATAGAGCGTAATCAAATACTCAATTGAAAAAAAATTAATTTACTATCAAAATTGGTAAAATTTTGGTGAATATCATCCATTTAATCATATATGTGTAAAAAATAGGTTAATTTTTAACCACATGACTGAATATTTTTCTCCAAAAATGTCCAAAATATAGTCAATTAGTGAAATTTCAGCCCTAAAATTTTCCCCAGTTGGAGCTAGACCGATTCGACAAAGATGTAGAACAATCCACCCTCGTAAGTCAGCTTCCATTAAGGCTGAAATTGAAAAGTTACTCAAAGCCAATTTAATTTACCATGTTCCTTTAATAGAATGGGCATCTAGCGTATTCCACATTAATAAGAAGAAGGGAACCATCGATGTAATCATCAATTACCGCAATTTGAATCTCGCTTGTCTAAAAGATAATTATCTGACACCTTTCATTAACCAAACTATTGAAAATTCTTCTAGTTTCCATGCTTTTTCCTATAAAACCCAACTTCATAATATTGCTATCAATCCTCTCATACCAAGCCCTGGGTGATTGATTCAACCCATAGAGGGCTTTCTTCAACCTGCATACATGTGACTTTCCATCCATAACTTTGAACTCCTCGGGTTGCTCTATATATACATTCTCCTTAAGAGAGCCATGGAAGAAGGAAATTTTGACATCCATTTGGTGTAAGCTCCATCCTTGAGAGGAAGCAAGAGCGATGATAGATCAGATAGTGCTGTATCAGGATACTAGTGCAAATATCTCATCATAGCCCACTCCTTCCTTTTGAGAGAAGCCTCGAGAAACTAACCTGGGCTTGAAATTTTCAACACTCCCAAAAACTCTAGGTTTGATTCTGTAAAGCCATTTTGAAGTGACCACTGACGTTTCCTTGGGTATAGGAACCACATCACCATCTTCATGATCAACTCATAGCCTTCGTTCATCGAATCCTTCCAAAATTGGTGCTTCACGGCTTCTTCGAACATGCAAGGCTAATATTAAATAATGGTGCTCATGGAATATAAATACCCTTGGTACCTGTTCGGATTTTTACTTTCAAGAAATATCCCCATTGATGCAATGTGTTTCTTGTCATCTTCAATAGTGTATTTGAGCCATGAGGATCTTTTCCTTGAGGTAAATGGCTTACCAAGAGGTGGATCAATGGGATCCATATGGCCTTCAACATTGGGAATTGGTTCATCTGTCGGAGGCTCATCCTTATTTCATGAATCTTCATCATTGTCTGTCATTGGAGTAGGAAGATCTCTAACCTTTCCAAGGGTAGCATCTTCTTCGAAGGTGATATCATGATTTATTTCCACTTCCCTTTGACCATGCACATAGATTCTATATGTCTTTGAAGTTTCATTGTAGCCAAAATTTTCCTTTCTTTTGAGATGAATCTAACTTGCTTATCTTTTCTTTTGGCACATGAAAATATACAGGAAAACCAAAAATTCAAAAATGAGAAACATCAGGTTTAATGTCAGTGAAAACTTCTTCAGGAGTCTTGAGGTCCAATGCTTTATGTAGGAATCTATTTTGAACGTACATGATAGTGTTGGAAGTTTCTCCCCATAATAACTTTGGTAGGCCTTGGTCATGATGCATGGTACAAGTAGCTTCTATGATGGTTCGATTATTCCTTTCGGAAACTCCATTTTTCTTAGGAGTATATGCAGTAGTGGTCTCCCTCTTAATTCCAGCTTCTCTACAATACTCATTGAATTCATTTGACTCATATTCAGTTCCATTATCAGTCCTCAATATTTTTATCTTCTTCCCTGTTTGATTGTCAACCAAGGATTTGAAAGAGAAAAATCATTTGAACACTTTGTCATTCTTCTTCAAGAAATAGATCCAAGTTTTGTGAGACAAGTCATCCACAAAAATAACATAGTACAAATATCCTCCCAAAGATGTTACGGGAAACATACTGGATAAATCAGAATGGATCAATTGAATAGTTTCGGTAGTTTTACTTCTACTTGGGGGGAATGGTGCCCTTGTATGTTTCCCAGAGGCACAACCTTTACAAAAACCTTCATGCTCTACTTTGAATTCGAGCATACCTGTGACCATATTCCCTGCATCAGGTAGAGATTTATAATGAAGTTAAGAGAACCTTCAGTGCCATAATTCGGATTGAAGATAAGTTTCACAAGTCATAGCTCTCAACGTACTTCCTCCAACCTGATAAATACCTTCGACACTAAATTAAGGTGTAGAAGAATTTTTCGGGTTCCTTTTCCAAATACATACCTTCCCATCAATGAATGCTACCTTGAGGCCTTTGTCTTCCATCGCATAAATAGATACCAAGCCCTTTTTCAAGTTAGGTACATATAATACATCTTGTAGATGAAGGATTTGACCTTGATTCAAATGAAGAGTAAAAATACCTATCCCTTTCATGGGGTAGGTGGCATTGTCCCCAAGTATGATCTCCAAAATAGTCTTCTTTTCAATCAAATTTGAGAGTGACTCTTTGTAACCAATGAAGTGCCTTTAGGCACCATTATCAATCAACCAATTATCTAAAGTTTTCGGAGGAGAGGAAGTAGTGAGTGAATAAATTAGATAGAATTCATTTTTATTATCTACAACATTAGTTTCTTGATAGCAGGAGTTTAT
This sequence comes from Pinus albicaulis, assembly GCA_034641835.2. Lineage (NCBI taxonomy): Eukaryota > Viridiplantae > Streptophyta > Pinopsida > Pinales > Pinaceae > Pinus > Pinus albicaulis. Next base: position 1,053,886,557 of record CM076577.1, on the reverse strand, counting down.
CAACATTTTGGGAGGTTGGCCATGTCCATATTGTGCACCAGGTGAATTTATTTTTATTTTGTTGTTGAACCTGTTATTCCTTTGATTGTTTTTTCCCTTAAAATTGTTTTGGTTTTTTTTGTTATCATAATCCCCATATCCATCCTTCTTATTAGGACACTCTCTATCATAGTGGGAAAACATATTACAATTGAAACATCTTCCCTTTCTTCCTTCTTTGAATCCCTTCCTTCCTTCCCTAACCTTGTTTATTTGGACCAAAATTGTTCTTCTTCTTAGCATGATTTGAGAATACAGTGGGATCATTCCCATTTTAGGGCTTGTATCTCTCCATCATCCTTGTCTCCTCTTTAGTGCATCTAGTCAACAATTCATCAAAACTTGGAATCTTATAATTTTTTAGGATAGTGGTATTAAACACATCCCATGCTTCGGTGAGGCCAACAAGAGAAATCAGAGTGAGTTCCCGGCCAACAAAAAATTCTCCAATGGATAGAATAGCATTTTTTATTTCAATAATCCTCATGATGTAGGATTGGATGGATTACCCTCTATCCAAATTGATGTCCTTCAACTTATTCTTGAGAAAGAGGATTTGGTTTTCATTGTTGGATTTAAACATACCAACAAACTTGTCATACACCTCCCTATATGTTCCCAACTTGGAAATGTAAGAAACCAAATGTTTTTGAATCAAATCCCAAATGATTTTCTCACCTTTGACCTCACCTTTCTTATAATTTTTCTTAGTAGTGACCGGATAATTTGATGGAGGATCCACAACTTTTCCCTGCACATTTTCCATGACATCATTCTCTTCTAAAGTCAAGGCTAGAGAAATTTTCCATGCATGATAATCAGATTTATCATTAAGCTTATCCTCGGATTTGAAGTAAGTTGAGGAAGCCATTGAATCTTTTTCATTGTTCAACAAATCTTAGTGATTTATTTTGTCACCCTTCTTTGCACTTTGTCTTCACCTAGGCTCTAATACCATGTTAATTTTAGTTACAATGGTATGTTCTATGCTTAGCACAATTTAATTCAATGTTCCTTAGTAGCTCAATATCGATTTTCAATTCAGAAATTACGTTAAATTAATCACATTGATATTAAATTTAGATAAAACATAAACAAAATGCAGAAGACAAGCCAAGATAAGAGGAAACAAATATTTGGCGGATTCTAGGGAAAAACACCAATGTGGGGAAAAACCTTTGATCAATTCTTCTTAATATTCTCCAATATTTCAACAGAGAGAGAGAGAGAGAGTAAAAATATCAAATTTACTTTTCAAAAAAAGTCCTGTCAAAATCAATAGCCAACAATAGTCAACGACATCCTTACCAAAAAGTCAACGATGGTGAAAGTCGTTCCAAAACTTCCTTGAAGCATATTAGTCAATTTCAGTCCAATTCATCCTTCGAAGAGAGTCAAATTCAACCCAAGCCAATTTTTTCAAACCGAGTCAAATGTTGTTGTAAATTCTACGGTCAAACATGAAGTCAACGTTGAAGTCAAACTGGTCAAACTATCTCAAATTCCTCGATTTATGTACTAATGAATGCGGCCTCCAGAAATCATAATTTCTACTTCAAAACTAATGTCAACATAGGTCAATTGGCCCTTTTTCAATGTTCTCTTCATTCTCTCAAACCCACGAAATTTTTCCTTTTGTTCACATGTGTGAAGTAGAGGAGGGTTGATCCAAGATGTACAAAAAAATTAGACGAGAGAGATTTTTTTTGTGATGAGTGATGATATCCAAATGAGGATAATGTCACTCCTATTTATACAAATTCTTGAGGGTGTGGTGACACATCTCTTGGGCTTCATGAGCCTACATTTGACTCAGGCCGACCGTGACAATTTGCACATGTGTGAATAATAAATTCAAAATCATACTTCTCCTTGCTTGAATAAGACAATCTTTAGATCAATCTTATACCTCTCCAAAATATGAATCCAATAAAAATATCATTTCCATCATATGATTTGTCGAAGGTGGAGTTTCGAGCTAGTTTCCAATTTTAACAGAAACATGGAGCAAGTTTAGAAAAGAGAGTGCCAAAAATTATCTTGCATGGCCTTCTTTTCGGCCTCTCGTAACTCTATATGTAATTGAATTGCATTATATTTAGTGAGGGTGTGAAGGTTTTTGATAGGTAGAAGACATAACATATTACAAATACAAAGGAAATTTTTTGACAAGGATGTGACCTTCTCTGGATATGATGTATGGATTGTTGGATATATTTAACATCTCACACTAAGGTATAAATTTAGATGAAATTCAGACGAGGGTGTGGCCTTCTTTAGATATGACATCTCTAATGTTGGATACATTTGGCATCCCACAATAAGAGATAAATTAAGGGAAATCATATGTTTGGGGAATGGTAACAAACCCCAAACTAAACTCATCTACTGGGAAATAGTAAATTGGGTGGACAAGTTTACTATATGTTCCTTATCTGATTTGAAACCACTTTTAGTAAACCAATGGTATCACGACCCCCACCCCATGATTTGTCTTGAACTCTCATGAAAGAGGACCCTCAATGAATATAATTACTTGATATATGATGATTAGTTTGTTGCAAATCTATACTTTCTCCCCATCTCCCAATATCATTAAAGTGTTAATCCATTATAATATAATTTCGTAACCATGCCCTTTATTATTATAAATATAATACATATTTTTTTTTATGTGTGTGTATTCATTTTACGTTTTCTTCACATTTATCTACATATTCATAAAACTAAAAATTATTCTCCTAAAAGAGGCCACCTAAATATGAATAATTCCATTTCTCTTCTGGGTTCAGATAATCAAAGTTTATTTTATTCAAATATCTTAGGAACTAGAAAACAAGTGGGTGAGGGATAATGAGTGGACTAGGGCTAAGGCTCTAGTTTTTCCATGTTGTTTCATTATGCCTACAAATATTTTTCATTTTAACATTATGGGGAAAATGTTTTTAGGGCCAAACTAAAGAATGAGAAAAAATGGAACTAATAAATCCCATAGATAGGAATAAACCTAAATATGGGATGTGAATATATGGGAGAGATGTAAAACCTTAATTATGGGCTACCAAAAACATGCAATGTCAATTAGAACATTTTATTTCTGGCCCTTTTAAAAATAGGAAATAAAGTACTCACGACTCATCACATTGGAGTGGGGGAAAGTGATAACAACCAAAGTAAAGTATGGGAACAAGAATATGGTGAAAATTGAGCGTTAATCCAATTTGGCTTATGATCCATGACATAAGTAATCCACTACAGAGAAATTATTTGGACCAATATCCATTGAAAACTCAAATGAAGAAAATATATATTCACATGTAAGGAAATTAACCTCAAAACACTCATACAACCTCGAAAAAAGAGAGGATAAAACTAAAACACAAGAAAAATCAATATCTAAAGCCAAAAGAGGATATGGGAAACTGAAAATTAATGGTATGTGAGATATATATATAGTAAGATAAAAAATTATTTTGGTCATTCTTATAGTGATAAGGGTATTAAAAATTCACAAAACACTTTCATTAGTAGTATTTGCATCATCATGGACTAAAATACAAGCAATACAAGACAATACTTCATAGATTGACTCAAAGAACAATTTTAATGGGAAAAATAGAGCCAATTTAGAAGAGAAGGTGCCAACAAGTGTCATAAAATCTTGCATGACCTTCTTTTCAGCCTCTAATCACTCTATATATAATTTAATTTTATTATATTAAGTGATGATGTGAAGGTTTTTGGTAGGTAGTAGTGTCAAATTTAGATAACAATGGTATATTCTATGCTTAAATGCAAGTTTAATTCAATCTTCTTTGAGGCCCAATTTATATTTAGCAATCATATAAACTTTAAAGTAAAATTATAATAGAACATAAAAATAGATCAACAGAAGACAAGCCAAATAATGTTTCAAATTTTCTAATTTTCCTTGTCCAGAAAATGGATAGATAAATGTTTGTTACAATAGTCAACAGGATGCCCTAGCCAGCAAAGTCTTGAGTTGGTCAAACCAACTTCTCCAACAGCCAAATCAACCTTTCTCCAAGTGTCACACATACTCCTCAAAGACAACTCCCAACATCAACGCAAGTCAACACAAACTGGTCAACGAAAAATTCAACATTGGAGTCAAAGTTGCAGTCAACGAACAATAATCAAAGTCAGTGATTTTCCTCTATATTTGTGCGCTCCAATGCGGCCTCAAGAAATTGGAATTTCTGTCAAAAAATCGAATTCAAAATCGAATAGTTTACCAAAATTAAATGTTGGTCAATGCTATCCAGAAATGCTAAAAAAAGTCAAAAATTGCAGCAACTTCTTCAGGCTTAAATTCACACGTGTGAGGGAAAGGAAGCCTCTCTTAGGCTATACGAACAAATCAAAATACAAGTAGAATGTGTGTGATGAGATGATGATGAAATTATCATCATCTCTCTCCAATTTATATCCATCAATGAGGGTGTGTGACACATATGTTGGGCTTGTGAGCCTATATTAAAAATCTGCCTGACCTTGCACATGTATGGAAAATAAAATAAAAATATATGTTCTACTCATCCAAACAAGATGATATTTAGAGAAATATTTCACCTCTCCGAAACAGGAATCCAAAAGAAATATAATCATCATCATATGAGTAGTGCAACATGGATTTTGGACCTAGTTTCCCAAAATTAACACTCCCTCTCAACTAGGGAGAACTCCATTTGTCCTCCTGTGCCATCCTATCATCAATACCATCATGTACTATCATCATCATAATCCTACAATCCTGTGTCATGCTTTTTTAACATGATTTTCTAGCTCAAGGAAAAAAAATGAGATTGAGTCACAAAGACATCACACATTGCTGACCCGAAGTCAACCTAGAGGGTAAAACCTCAATAGACTCAAGAGAATCACATACTAATACGAAGTCAGTTTAGAGGTAAAAACCTCATCAAACTTGATCCCAGATCAAGGTGTTGGACACAACCCATCCTAGACATAGAGAGTATGGAAATACCTTATGCGTCCATCGGTCTTCCTATGGTCTCTATCCACATTTCCCACCTCATTGGCCAAATGAGAGGTACTTCCCATGAGTTTGAAATTCCATGGGTAGGATTCATGCGGGGCATAGATAAAAGAGATGGTGAACTAGCTCGACATCATAACAATGGGGTAGAAGCACAAAATATTTTGAAAAGCCTAGCCTTGTGTGTGCTTATAGCTCCAAGAAGCTATCCCCAAGCCCCCTGGAGCTCCTAGAGCTCATTTTCCAACTCAATCAGGACCCTCAAAATAGGGTCTTTCCATGATTCCAAGCTTCTCAAGGAAGGTTATGAACTTGACCTTCCCCAGGGGTTCCGTGAGAATATCTCTAACACTTGAGGGGAATGATCCCCTTGTATGATTCCCTTTGGCACAACCCTGAAATATACTTTCATGATCATATTTAAACTTGGGCATTCTTATCACCACCTTCCCTGCTTCGGTAAGGGATTTACAATTAAGGTGTGAAAACCTTTGGTGCCATAACTTGATGAGTTGTGTCACATAACATGGCCCCCAATAGACTTCCTCCAACCTGATAGAGTGTATCAACTCTAAAACCAATAGTAAGATCTTCTTTCAGATGCGTACCTTTCCATCAATGAATGCCACCTTGAATCCTTTGTCTTCCATTTCCAAAATGGACACAAGGTTCTTCTTAAAATGAGGTACGTATAAGACATATTGTAAGCGAAGGACTTGACCTTGAGATAGATGAAGGGTCGCAGTCCCTGTCCCTAGAATTCCTTGACATCTTGAAATGTTGTCCATTTCCACTTCGATAAGAGGGAGCCTACCCCTTTCCTTTGAACATGTTGTTCCTTTGATTTTCATTCCCCCTGAAATTGTTGTACTCATCATCCCTATGAGAGTCCCTTATATTAAGGCACTCTCTTGCATAGTCACCAATCTTGTTACAAGTGTAACATCTTCTCTTCCTTCCTTTGGGCCCCGCTCTTCTATGGTATTGATTTCTCGAACCACCATGGTTCTTCTTTTTTTTCATGACCACCATTTCCATTATAGGGATGGTCTCTCTCCATCATTCTTGTCTCCTCTTGAATGCAACTCATCAGAAATTCATCAAAATAAATAATCGCATTATTATTAAGAATCACAGTATTAAATACATACTAGTCTCAGAGAACTCTTCCGAGAGCAATGAGGATGAGCTCTCGATTAGCTACTTCTTCTCCTATGGAAAGGAGATCATTCTTGATTTTTGTGAGCCTCATAAAATATGATTAGATGAATTTATATTTTCCCTCCTTGATATTCTTCAACTTGTTCTTGAAGTAAAGAACTTGATTAGCATTGATAGCCCTGAACATGCTAACCAACTTATCATACATATCTTTAGATGTGCCCATCTCAGAGATGTAAGCAACCAAGTGCTTATGTATTGAATCCCTGATAATCATGTTTTCTTTGATTTCCCTTTTTCTATACTTTGTCTTTGTGGCAACTGATGCATTTGATGGAGGCTCATGGATCTTCCCCTGCACATAATCCATGACATCTTGGTCTTCAAAAAAAAAATCCGAAAACATCTTCCATACATGATAATAGCACTTGTTGGTCAACTTATAATAAAAATTTAAACCCTTGTATGTGAAGGCCATTGATCCTTGATAGGACTTTTTCTTTGGTGATTTCTTTTCACACTATCTTGGGCATTGTCTTCACCTCAGCTCTGATACCATGTTAAATTTAGATAACCATGGTATGTTCTATGCTTAAATGCAGTTTTACTTCAATCTTCTTTAAGGCCCAATTCAGATTTAGGAATCACATAAACTTGAAAGTAAAATGCTGATAGAACATAAAAATAGATCAACAGAAGATAAATGTTTGTTAAAGTAGTCCAGAAAATGGATAGATAAATGTTTGTTAAAGCAGTCAACAGGATTCCCTAGAAAGAAAAGCCTTGAGGTTGTCAAACCAAATTCTCCAACAGTGAAATCAACCTTTCTCCAAGTGTCATAGACACCCCTCGAAGATATCTCCAAAAATTCAATGCAACTGAACCCAAACTGTTCAACAAAAAATTCAACTATGCAGTCAATGGATAACAGTCGAATTCCACACTTCTCCTCCATTTTTGTGCCCTCCAATGCAGCCTCAATAAATCATAATTACCTATTCAAAAATCAAATTCAAAATCCAAGATTTGACCCAAATTCAACGTTGGTCAACGCTGTCCAGAAACCCTAAAAACAGTCCAAAAATTTGAGCAATGACTTCAGGTTCAAATTTGCACATGTGAGGGAAAGGAAGCCTCTCCTAGGTTGTATGAAACAATTAGAACAAAAGTAGAATGTGTGTGATGATATGATGATGAAATGAATCATCTCTATCGAATCCATCAATGAGGAAGTGTGAGATATTAGTTGGGATTGTGAGCCTATATTACAAATCTGGTCGACCTTGCACATGTGTGGAAAATAAAATAAAAATATATTTTCTGCTCATCTAGACAAGATGATATTTAGATCAATATTGCACCTCTCATAAAGAGGAATCTAAAAAAAAAATAACCAGCATCATATGAGCAATGCAACATGGAGTTTGGACCTAGTTGCCCAAAATTAACAAGTAGACGTAACAAGTTACAAATAGAAAGGAGAAATTTGGATGATGTGTGACCTTCTGTATATATGATGTCTCTATTGTTGGATATATTTAACATCCAAGACCAAGATATAGATTTAGGTGAAATTTGGATGAGGATGCAACCTTCATTGACTATAGTGTTTGTTTTTGTTAATCATTTTTAATTTTGTCACTTATTATGTAGTCATATGCTTTTTTTCCCAGGAAAAAATTGGCAACATTATATTAATAAATTAATGAGAGTTACATTTAGTACATGAAATTAAGCATTAAATATTCCCCTAGGTCTTGTGTACTTATGTACACCGTGTAGCGAGGCTACCTATACAAATTACATATTTCTAGCAGGGCGGGGCTTTTCATGCTTGACTTTCCTCATTTGGATGATCTGCCAAGTCCATGAATGTAGGGAGGAAGGAACCAAGGCTAGCTCATTGTTACCTATTGCACTTTCGTTTTCAGAGTCTTAACTTTCGGACACATGTGCTCTCTTTTTTACACCCGAACTTACGTCATAATGTGCTTCAGGTGGCATTGGATCCATCGTCGGATCAACCTGAGAGGTCATGTTAGTTTCCACTAGTTCTTCTAAATCTTGTTTTTGTGTCCCTTCGTCTTCTACTGCATGTTTTCTCTCATTCTGGGTTAGTATATCCCCTTCTTCTTCTATCTATTGATTTGGTCCTCCTGTGGGGAATTTCCATCCCTTAGATGCTTTCCCTGTTTTCTTCTTCTTTCTAGTTTTGGTTTTGCGCCTGGCCATGTGTTTTGTAGATGCCTATATTTCCTGCATATCCTACATCTAAATGATATATTTTCATATTCCAGGTGTTGCATCCATATTTTTTTATTTTGGATCATATAGATACTTTTCAACAACCCCTTATTGAGATCCACTTCCACATAAATTCGTGCAAAGGTGAAAATTATCTCCTCCAGTTGTTACATGTTTGTTTTGATATATCTCCCTAGGTTGTTACCAATTCCCTCTAATACACCTTAATTTCAGAAGTGGAGCAGGAGGTTATATATCCTGACCCAAACCAGAATCCTAGTAATCTCCATAGTGTTTGCATCAAAATCAGGGAACCAATGGGTGATGAAGAGTCTTGTAGAGCCCCAGAACTACAGTTTTTCCTTCATTATGATATCTCTGGCTTCCTGTGATTGAAACTTGACAATAAAATACCCTTTGGAGCATAGATGTATGTCGCAATCCATGGTCCAGTTTGTAAATATCCAATGGAGCAGTTCCATTGGTTTGGGGCAGTAACAATTAAATCTGCATATTATTGCCTACATTTCGAATGTGGAACGATGTTCCTCAATCTCTGTGCCTTAATGTTTAGTTCTAGTACACAATTTAGCTACTCCACAATGTATGGTTTGGGAGTGTTTTCAGTCTATTATGTTGGTGTTGCTGCTTTGCTTTTTCCTTGTAAGATGTTCCTGTAAGATGTGCCATTTTGGGTTCCAATTTTGAAGGTGTTGGTTACCCTCATCTGTCTGTGTGTTCTGTTCTATTATGATCTAGTCAAGCTACTTCCTCCTTCTTCTCCTGCTCCTCCTTTGATCCTTAATTTCATATAAATGGAGGAGTTCCTTTCGATGGAGTAATCCTTTAATCAAGGCCCCCTATAGTAACTTCCCCACATAAATCAGACTTTGTTTCATGGTCGAAATGCCTATAGAAAGTTGTATATTTTCCTTCAAATCTAAGACCAGATCTATATCCTGTACGCATATGCTTTTGAATTCCCCATCTAAATTTTTAATGAAAATCTAGAACTAGACCTCATTTTCAGAGATCCACATTCTTTTATCTAGTTTTGTGGATTTTTTGGATAAAACCCTTGGCCCAAAACTGCTAAAAGGACTCTCTCTGATTCCAAAAGACAAAGAGACTTCACATAGGAAGTTTAACCTAGTGGAGGCAACCCTGCTCCTCCCTTGCCACCAAATCCTCTGAGGGGATAATAGAGGAGTCATACCCCATTCAGCCCATAGAGTGGACGTAGATCCTAGTCCCTCATGACATAGAGAAAAACATTTAGTTGCATATCAAAAAATAAAAAGAATAGAGCATAAAGAGATGGATACCCAAACGAAGCGCTCCCTTTGGATCCAATAAAACCCAATTATTTTTATGGGGAACCCATACCCATCAGCGCCTCTTCTTGTCTAGGGACTATGTAGGAGATCCATAATGGATCCGCAGCTGTAGATGGGTTCATCCTCAACCAGAACACCCATCCCCAACCACCATTGAGGAAGTGAGGCTCTGGCTCCAACCACAACCTCCATTCCATCAGCTCTGTCCCACATTCCCTTGATCCCGCCGTCGAGATACCGAAACCACATGCCTTGAGCAAGTAGGATCCCAGAAAAACCAATCACTGAGTGGGAGAACATCGATCCCAAAGCAGACTCATATTCAGAAAAATTGCATGATAAAGGAAACTGAAAAACTGTGTCTTGCCACACCTTTCTAACCCGCTTCCACTCTCTACCATGAGCCTCTTCTTGGCCAAATAGCTTAGATCCTCCATTCGTGTATTCCAGCACTGAACTAGGCTGAATCCCTTCCCATCCATATGCTAAAGCTAGGGGAGTCATCATCTCCTCCCCAAAAACCCTTGGCCTGCATACCCTAACACTTTGATTCTCCATCTTTTCCAAAATTATATAGTCATGTATTTTAGTCCTCGACTAAATTAGTCATTCAAATTATTCATTTTTAGTTTAGTCACTTATTATCTAGTCATATATTTTGTCCCTATACTAAATTATTCATTTAAGTTAGTCATTTTTAGTTCGGTCACTTAAAATTTCTCAAATTTAGTTGTAACTCACTTGAAATAATTGTGGTGACTAACTTTTTTAGTCACCTAGCCATTAATTTCATCATTTTATACTAGTGAAGGGTATTAAAAATTCACAAAAAACTTTTATTAGTAGTATTTTCATCATCATGGCCTAAAATACAAGCAATACAAGACAATACTTCATAGAACAATTTTAATGGGAAGCCTAGAGCCAGTTTAGAAGAGAAGGTGCCAACAAATGTCATAAACTATTGCATAACCTTATTTTCAGCCTCTATTAACTCTATTTATAATTTAATTGCATTATCTTTAGTGAGGATGTGAAGGTTTATGATAGGTAGTAGTGTTAAATTTAGATAACCATGGTATGTTCTATGCTTAAATGCAGTTTTACTTCAATCTTCTTTCAGGCCCAATTTAGATTTAGCAATCAGATATACTTGAAATTAAAATGCTAATAGAACATAAAAATAGATCAACAGAAGACAAGCCAAATAATGTATCAGAATTTCTAATTCTCCTTATGATCAGGAGATCATGTGTTATGCTCAAAAATGAAAGTGCTCGAAACCATAACGAACCTGAGCAACATAAAAGGTCTCGTCATTGTGATTTTGGTGTTGTGAATGATTCAAAAAACTAATACTGTATGAGGAAGATATCGTGTTCTGTTCTTTTTCCCAAATAGCTAAAATTTTGTGACTGGGATACCCAGTCAGCAGGTGACATATTCTGGGGAATATTCCCTTTTCTCACAGCCAATCAGAATTTGACACGTGGCTGAATTTGGACCATTCATTTAGTGTTAGGAAGTGTGCTTCTGACCGTTGGATGGGATGTACAGGTTTTAAAGTGGCTATTGGATGGGTGACACGTGGCAAGCCTGGAGGCTGCCATGTCTCTCCAGGAGGTTCTATTAAAATTTTGGTGGAGTTGGGGGGGTGGGTCAACCCCGCAACCTTTGGGAACACACAAAGAACTCCAACCATCTCCACAATCCATTAATTATTACCTTAAGAGTCTTCTGATTTAACTTAAAGTATATATGTTTTAAGGTTGAAGGGGGATAGCCAGCGGTCCCAACCTGCTGGTGGCCCCAAGGATTGATCACATGAAACAAGTGTTAAACCACGACATCAAACTTTAAATGGTTGTTACAAAAAACTTTATCCCGACGGTTACGATGGTTGAGATCACATGTCATGCGATGACATTAAAGTTGCAGTTGATGGTTTCTTTTGGGCGACTAATCCAGTGGAGATTTAAAGTTGTCACATGGGTGCAGTGTAATGGAAACAAATGCCATGGGTTGCGGAACATGGATTTATGGTTCCGCTCCTATATTATATGTAGAGTTAACACAAACTTAAACAACAGAGAGTTAGGCAGGGGGTTAGCATGTCGTTAATTTTGGACAAATAGGTCCAAAATCCATGATGTGATGCTCAGATGACGATGCCAATATTTTTATTGGGTTCCTCTTTCGGAATGGTGCAAGATCGATCTAAAGATCATCTTGATTGGATGAGAAGAATATGTATTTTGAATTTATTCCACATGTGCAAGGTCAACCTGTCTTATCCCACATGCATAAGAGATGTGTCACACACCCCCAAATATGCCTATATATTGGAGAGAATTGGAGTTCATTATACACACAATGTGTGGAGGCATTTTCTTCTCTCTTTATGGTGATGGATTTGCATTCTTGGTTCTACGTTTAGGGTTTCTTTGTGCAGCATCTTTGTGGAGTATTCTTGATGAGACGTCTTGGGGTTGTGTAACATATGTGGGTGGCTGACCTTATGGATACTTTGCTAGTTGAAACATCTTGATGATCACCATAACGCCACCATTATTTATCTCTTTTTTTGGCTTGTCTTCCATCGATCTATTGGTATGTTCAATCTTCATCCTACTTTATTTATGCCCTAGAAGGTTAAAGTGTATTTTCATCCTAGCATAGAACATATTCAGAATTTAACATGGTGTTAGAGTGAAGGAGAAGACAAAGCCCGTCATCTTGTATCTAGGGCAGCAAGGGAAATAAGGACAGTTAGGGTAGTTGGTGTGGAAAATTATTTGAATGAATTTGAACTTTGCAACGAAAAATGTTACAGTAATTTTGAACTAGTGTAGAAATTTAATTTAAAGGATTAATTATTTTTTCTCTTTAACTGAGACAGAAAGGATTTGGTATGAGGATTAGTCACCTCGAGTTCTAGAGTTCAAAACATATGCAGAAGCAATGTAAGTTCCATCAGTAATGTCGAGAATGTGTCACGGAGCTACTGCTTATCGGTTCAAACTACCCACGGTTCTTTGAATAACTGTGGTGCAGTTTAGTACACTCCACGACTTCTCTAGTCATCATGTTTATAGTTGTGAAAACCCTTAGATTGGTATTAGTTATATTAAATTATTATTTGCAAACTCTTACATGGGGTAATGCAATTTAGCAGAGAAGTCCAATCTGGAAGTAATTTAAAGTAGGTTGCATAGATTGGAGTTGGAGTTTGACACCTTCTTTATGAGTATGGATTTGACTTTTAAAATGACTACTTAGTTGAGGGCTGCATTTTTTAAGGCCCTCGGACTGCGCAGAAATTATTTTGATTACTTCTGCACATAAATTGCAATGCTGAAGGATGTGAATCCATAGTTATGGCCTAGCATCAGTATCTCGCGCATATGGACATGGTGTGCAGCTACATGAGCATGTGCATTAACACCATGAATAAATTCTTGCCGATCGAGATAGAAACTATGATGTTGGTGGTGGTTAAAAATGACTCGAGACTCTGGATCAAGATTGTCTGTATCTGACATACTGCTCACATAGCTATGCACAGTTTAGCTAGAATAATCTAGTAATTTTCATATGTTATTAGCAGATAAGGGTGCAAGTCATAACTTCCAGAGAAAATGCAGTGTACAATATTTCAAAATAGTGGCTTTGGTAATTCATAAATATTTTTGAGTTTATGCATTTGGCCTGGTAATTAGACCATTCTAACTCTGGGAAAAATTTAGGTCAGCTATGAGAGAGAATGATTTTGATTACTTTTGGTTTTAGTTTCACAAGAATTTTGATTAACATCTTATTTGGGCATTTCAATTTTATTGTGGATGTCATATAGCTTCATGTTATAATAATGTTATCATGCATGTAATCTCAATCTTAATCACTAGCCTTACGAAAATACATAGAAAAAGAGTAAATCTACCCGATTTTTGGCAGGCACATCTCCAAAATATATTTTCACCATGGATGGTGTTTTGGCACCATTGTATCGATGAAAGTTGGAGAGATTTCGGCCAGTGTGAGTTTCAAGAGGATTCCGATCGTAGGAGCCTCTCATGAAGGGATGCTATCATCGGAAAAATAAATCCGAGATGGAACACGTTTGACAATACTTCACGCAATTGTGGCTGGATTTTGTTTCTCCGGGACAGATGTGCATGTAGAACATTCGGACGTCATAGCCAGACCAATGAAGAAGACACAAAATTTCAGTGCAGATCATAGGAAAAACAATCTCAAGAGACTGAGAAGGAAGAGTTTTAAAAAAAAAAAAATCTAAGGTTAAAATTATGAATTGATACCTATAGTATATATTGCAATGGCTCAGAACAGGCAACCAATGAATTTCAGACATGAAAGTGATGACAGAATCTCTATAAAGGCTCATGGTGGAGAGGTTGGGTGTATTATTTCTGTAGCCACAAATTTGACGAGCTAGGAAAGTAATCTATGATTATATGTCACTATAATTATGACAGTGACATAGACATACATACCTATGTTTACGGAATTCATATTAGCAGTAAGCTTGTGACAGTGTCAATCTCACATTGGAGCCCAAATCTGTGGGCATCACAGTCTCGGTGGAGCTTGTATTTGTGGGTAGCATGGTTTTTGTAATCTCAGTGAAATCTTAAACTTGGAAGGTAATCATCCACAACACAACCAATCTGGTGGCTCAAAATTAGATCTCTGCTACCTTGACTGACTAGCAATACAACATTATGAAGGACTATCATCTTTTAAAGATACTGGAGAAGTCCTTGTCACATTATTATAGTTGCTTCAGTGACTCTGTTATATATTTGTGAAAGCTAAATCAGTCAAGATCAAGATAGTCGTTACACTTTGTGTAATGATAAACTTGAAAGTGTGAACTGTGAAGTTTTTGGAGCCTTGGAAAATCATGTTTTTGGAGTCTTGAACTGTCAAGCATTTGAAGCCATGGTCAGCAAAGCCTGTTGTTATGAATAATTATGAATTACGGATAAATCATCCTTCCCTAGACTGGTGCTAATAGAGAAATTAGGTCAAATACTTTACAACTATCTTTCCTAACTGTAAACAGACACACAAAATGAAATAATAAGCTTACTTGGAGTCCAAGCACTTCTAAAATATCCTTCTGTCGCTTTTGTTGTAGCTTCAAATTCCAACCAGCTGTGGAAAATATTTCCTGCAAGAATGAACACTAAATAGCAAGAGATAGCAAAAATACAGATTTCTATTTAAGTTATTTAGCTAAATCAATAAAGCATAAACCATATACATCAAATAAGAAATCATGATATGGAGAATCAAAGATTATACATATGCATATAGGGAAAAACAAGCAGTAATATTTATTAATGATAGGAGGGGCGGTTATAACCCAGTGATTGATTTAGTGTCACCATCTCTTGCAACATCCCAGCCTCATCACAATGCATATATCTCCAGCAATATGTTACTCAAATCAAACCCTCAATTGAAATTCCACCAACATTTCTCTACTCAAATTCTTCCTTCTCAAACACTAAGATCTGTGCTCAATTTATAGAGGAGTTGAAGGTTGTTTTACAATCAATGACTTTCCAATAATAGGTAAGACATGTTCCTGATCTTGTAGATGTCAAATGGACACTTGGATTCGAAGCTTGACACATGTGAACTCTTCTAGAAGGCACTGGCCAAGTGGAGATTCTGAAACAATGATAATTTCGCTACCAATATGACCAATGCACCTATGAATGTCGGGAAGTGCTTTGCAGAGAAACCTTGCATAGTGTTATAGGTCAATTTGGGCACCATTCCCAATGACCTAGTTAACTGGGCATCATCTCCAGGATCAATGATCAAAGGGTCTATCATTCCCTATCATCTCAATTGCTATATTCCCTAAGACAGGAAACAACATGGATCAAATAGTGACTTTCATCAAAGCAAGGATTTTCCATGGTTTGAAGCTTATTATTAAACATATGAGAGCTTACCAACACAGGCTCTAAGGGGCCTAAGTTTTTTGCATATGCAGGTAGCCCCATTCAAGGCTACTTTGCAGAGCACTTCCTGACATTCAAAGGTGCGTTCGTCACATTCGGAGCGAAATTCTCATTGTTTCGGAATCTCCACTTGACTGTCTTCTAGAAGGTTTCACATGTGTCAAGCTTCAGATCCAAGTGTCCATTTGACATATACATGAATGGAAACATGTCTTGCCTATTTTTGGAATGTTATTGATTACAAAACAACCTACAGTTCATCTATAAAATGAACACAGATCTAAGTGTCTGAGAGGAAGAATTTGAGTAGGGAAATGCTAGACAATTTTCAATAAAGATTTTGATTTGTGGAGCTACTGCTGGAGATACTTATGATGTGATGAGACTTGGGAACTCTGCTGGAAGGTCACTACAAATCAATCACTAGGTTGTAACCTTTCCTTCTATCATCAATAAAGAGTACTTCTTGTTTTTCCCTACATGCATCTATGCTTACTTTGATTTTCCATATTGCAAGATCTTGGTTGATGAATGTAGTTTATGCTTAACTGATTTAGCTAAATAGCTTGAATAGATATCTATATTATTGCATCTTTTGCTATTTCAGTGTTCTTTCTTGCAGGAATCATTCAGCCATTTAAAACCTCTTGAATTTGAAGCTGTAGTGGAAACGAAAGAAAGGAGCCATTTGGAAGCAACTGAAATAAGTAAGCATCCAATCCTTGCTGTGTATCTATTATGAGTTAGGAAAAATGGTAGTATAGTCTTTTTCCTGTTGTTATAGGCTAACACCTGCCCAGGGAAGCATAATTTATCCGTAGATTACAATTCTGGCCCAACAAACTGACGACTCCACTGGGGAGAACTTCTCTTGTTTCTAGGTGTTTTAGTCTCTGATCTACTTTCTAAATCCACCTAGTAGCTATTTCACATAAATATTAGACTTTTTCAGAGCTTAATTTGCAAATTTAGTGAGCCGAACATTAGCTTTTTCTTTGTTTACTTCGCCCAATGCACCCTTGGTCAGGGCACAGTGCTTTGCAGAGCACTGTCTCCCTTCTTCGCCTGCATTGCAGAGCACTGTCTCCCTTTGGAGACTGCATTGACTCCTGAAAGCGACCAAATCCCCTTGAATCTGACTTTGTACTTTGCTTCAGTTTTGTTTGTTGATTCGTTCTAAAACATTTGATGCTCTATTGACCAGTAGCTCTATATATTTCTTCGCCTTTGATTGAAAATTTGTTCAATGTTGTTTTAAAAAAGTTTTTCATTATCATTGACAAGTTGATTTCAAAGAACTTTTTATGGTCCCATTAAGAATCATTTTCTTTCGAAATAGGAAATTGTTGTAAAATCTTCATTTCATTGATAGGAGAAATTGTTGTTGAAATCCTCATTTTTCCTTCAAAAGAGAAATTTTTGTTTGTATTCTTCATTTCTTGAAAGTAAAAATCATTTTGATTATTGATCTAGTGCACCTAGTTTCTTTTCTGCATTCATAACATTAAAGAAACTGAAAAGAAAAACTTTCATTTGCATGTAGGATTGTGTGTTTTTTGCAAAAGGAACATTAGGAAATCTGCATTTAGTTTGAGATTCATTGATTTTTTTTTTTCATTGATTTTTTTTCCTCTCGAATTATTTTCTCTCTTCCCTTGGTAATAGCTCTTTCATTGAAAAGCTGAAAGTGAAAGTTTGTTTATCATTCTTAGCTGAATTTTAGGAATTTTATATACATCATCATGGTGAACCTGAAAGGAAAATTGTTAAGCAAGATCAACATAAATCAAATCTCAATTTACTTAATAACGCATTGGAACATTAATGATAACATTTAGAAGGTCTAGGCTAGAGATGTGTTCTGACTTCGTAAAACATAACAGTTGTCGTTAACTTTTCTACGATACATTCCAAGTGTGATACCTCAATCTACGTACGTAATTTTATCATATCTTTTCTACGTAATTTTGAGTATATCGGGCAGTGTTATAGTACGATAAGTATAAAGGGGTGCTCTCACTCTGCAGTTTTGCATCAGACAGTGCTAATACAGACTTGGGCCTCCACGTACCTTCGGGTATATTTGGGAGGACAAATTTTAGGTGATATCCATCCATAGTTAGCTGAATCAGCCACCCTAAAATTGTGATACACTAAACACAACATTTGGGGAGATTACCTGCCCGTACTTCTTGGTTCGCTAGGAGGTATTCTGCAGTTCACAATTTCTTGGTAAACCTTTTTTCCTAGCATTACCCTCTTTTTGTTTATTTGTTTTTGGATAAAATAAATCATTAATGGTGGAAGAACACAATCCTAACCCCCATCATTCACGTAGATTAGCTTTAAAACTAGCTTTGCAACGGAAATTTATTTACGGTAGGTGAAGGCAATCACGATCTGCCAAATCAATTACAATTTGTACCTCTAGTGAAACATCATCTTTTAATACAGAGTTAGCTCAAATTGTTTCCACACATCCCAGTTCATATACTATTGTCGAAATAGAGTCTTCACAGTAACCCGTGGTCACGATCCATTCAATCACTAAGACCATACCTCCTGGACCCGACGTTGTTCAAACACACATTGATCTAGATCCTATCTCTTCTTTTCCAGAATCTCTAAATCCTAAATTTGAATAGCCAGAAGTTGTTCCTACCTTGGTCATCCCACAAAGTTCTGTAGCTATTGAAACTCCTACATTGCACAGTCAACCGTCTGAAATATATTTTGGGCCTGACGGTGAAGTTTTTCCTCCTGGTTTAATTGTGATTGAAGAAATCCCTCAACCTGATACACCTTTAAGTCAAACCCACTTTGGGGGAGACCTTTACTTGTACTAGTCATTTCCTCAATCGTTTCCATATGCTTTTTTTTATCCTATTGTCGTTCAATCACCCATCGATTTTCGAGGGTATAAATTTGATCAAAAAACCATGTCTGAACCAACATCTTCGGTTGGGTATGTTGTTCCAATTACGTCGTCTCCTACCCTTGCTACTCTGTCGATGTTCACAACATCACCAGATTCATATTTTCACGGTGGCCCTTCGGTCCCAATAGGTTACAAATCACTATCTGGCACTTTCTCTAGTGCAGCTTCACGTTCATGGTCTTTTCCAATGTCATCATCTCGTGTTTTAACTGGTAGTCCTATAGTTAGTACTGAATGACTTGATTCATTAAATCCATCATCAGGGCAATATCAAGTCAGTCTTTATGTGTCAATTTCTTTAAATACCATATCCACTGGACTCCCAGCATTTGGAGAACAATATTTTCCATCTTATTAACCTCCTTATGCTGGGGGGAAACCTATGGTCACCCAATACGACAGTACTCAGTCACATTTTGGTCAAACTAATGTTGACAAGAATTTTTGTCAATGGCAGCCCACTCTGCCTATCCAACCACAAACGGTTGTCCAATCGTATCAACCAATTCAACCTGTTACACCCACTTCAATACCACTTGTTAATAAATCTATACCCCTGTTACACAATCAAAATCTTGTACATCAACCTTATCAGGAGAGTTCTTCAACTCAATATCATCAAATTTTGGGTCCACAGACTCAAAATCCTTTGGTTAATTTACAACAACCTGTATCAGGAATCATTTATTCAAAAGTTGGTCAACCATTTTATGGGATGTCACAAACACAATCTGGTTATACATATCAACCGAATCCAACTTATACAAATTTGGGTTATAATCTTGGTGGACAGACCCCTTGGCAGCCACAGGCACAAATTCCTCAAACTTCATATCAACAAGTATCATATCCAGGTTTTGGTCAACAGAACTCTCAAGCATTTTCCATGAAAACCAACCCCTATCTGGGTTAATAGCATCAAATCCCATATGCTGGTGCTCAAAGACCTGTTGCCCAAGAAATTCCATCTTATCTTGGCTATGCTCAACCTGACCTTAATAGACAGTTGCCTTTTGTTGCAACCTTGGAATTACCAGATTTAAACCGGTTAACTAATGATCTTATCAATCATGCTTCTTGGTGGCCAATGATACCACATAAATTACCCTCCGACATTCCTAAATTCAATGGAAACCCTGGAGAAGACACATCAACTCATGTTATGACTTATCATTTATGGTGTTCATCAAATTACCTAAATGATTATTCTGTTCGATTACGTCTTTTCCAGCGAACGCTCACAGATCCGAAAACTAAATGGTACATTGAATTACCTAGAGCTTCTTTCGACAATTTCACTGCCTTGGCTACTGTATTTTTAACCCATTTCTAGTTACCGATTAGATACGAAACTGGAATGGAACTCTTGGCCAAATTCAAACAGAGTAATGCTACTCACATTTCAGATCATATTCATGAGTGGCGTCGCCGTCGACGAATGGTTAATACGTTTGTTCCTAATCAGCTCCTTGCTGAATGGTTCATCAAATCCTTGTTACCATCTATAACGGAGAATGTGGCTAAAGGTGGCGTCATCACAGAAGAGAAATTCATCGCTCATGCCCAGTATTTAGACCTGATTTACACTCAGTCTGGCACGCTCTATGAGAAAATACCAAATGTGTTGCGATCTAATTTCAATGTTCCTCCTCAAATAAAGGACTCTCATGCCAGAGACGGCTCGATAGGCACTGTAAATACACACAATGCTACTGCATCTGATCCTGATCCTACTTCTGAAATCAATGTCATCTCATTTGAAAAAGGCAAAAGTGATAAGCAACCAAGAAGTAAGAAAAAGGGGAAATCAAATTAAAAGAAAACTTATAACCCGCAAGAACAATAATCTGATCAACCATCAAGACCACAGAAACCTTGTTATCCATGCATAATCTGTAATGTGGAACATTTTTTTAGGGATTGTCCTCACCGTGCTGAAGTCTCAAAAATCATCAAGACTTCTAATGCATCAGCTGTGTTGACAAACCCATTTCCAAATCCAGACAAAAATTTGGTTGCTACGAATCCAGTTCCTAGTTCCCAAGTGTTAATGTTATCCACTACAAAACCTTCACAATATATTTTGGTGTCGACGCTGAATAAAGACTATGGTAGTCCGGCCACTAATCAACCTACTACCTCAACAACAAATCCATCTAATGAATTAGTACCACCTCCTGTTATTCCTGAATTGACGATTAAACCACCGAAGGGAGTAATTCATAAATCGAAATATAATCCTCGAGCAAGAGCTACACAAAATTATAATATAGTTGAAGATTTGGCTCAATCCCCTTCAACTATGTCTACTCTTGAGGTATTACAAAATTGTCCCTCCCAGAAGCAGGCTTTATTGTCGGCCATTGGTGGAATTGATCCCACTAATTCTAATCTTGTCGTCTTTAATCATACGGGTTATGTGCCGCAGCTACCAGCAGAATTGGCATTCTCCATCCAAGTGAATGTTCTCAATCACCTTGTTCATAGCACTATTATTAATGATGGAGCATCTAAGTGCATTATGTCTCTAAATTGTTGGAAATCACTTGGCTTGCCACGATTATCGCAATCATCAATGACTTTGAAGGCTTTTGAAGGAAGAACATATAAACCTTGTGGTATTATTATTAACTTGCAAGTTGAATTAGGGGGAAAAACAATAATTATTGATGTTGAGGTTGTTGACGGACCCCTTGACTATAATATTTTACTTGGAATACCATGGGTATATGCGATGACTGCAATTTTTTCTACATATTTTAGAATGGTTGCCTTTCCTCATAAAGATACTATTACAGTCATTAATCAATTATCCTTTTTTTCCTCTGCTTTGCAGGTAATTGGAAGTGTTCTGTATATTCACTTACCCCAGCTAGAAATCCAGAACATTGGTGTATGACTATTAAAGGATTCCACTCTTATGGGAACCTTTGCATTACCGCCACTAGCGACGTTGGCAGAAATTGTAAGCATAGAGACCTGCTACATGATCTCTTCCAATCTATCTGGCTTGAGGAAGAGTACGGGTGATTCTGATATTTCTATGTTGGATGATTTTTTATCGCTCAGCCCTATTGAGCTACAATAGAAATCAATCTATTTGGCTTGGGCGGAAAATCCGAAATAAGCGTCGCCGAGTGTTTGGGTTGATCGTTCATTAGATTTTGGTACTCCATCTGATCCATTTTCCATTTTCCTCAAAAATTTTGACAGATGAAAATATTTTGGAAGCTATGATGGCAGAAGGAGAACCATGGGAAGATTATCATAATCATTCCCATCTTCCAGATTATGAGGAAAATAATCTTAGTGAACTATATCACCCATCCATTCAAAATTTGTTTTCGAATTCTTTTCCGATTAATGCAATTGAATCTGAGCGAAATTTATCAAATATTGATGAAATGATTTCTATCGATATTTCGACTAAACCTGGCATTGTAGAAAATATTCATGTCGGTGTATCTTGTTCTCCATCAGAACTTGATTCATATCGCTCTCTTTTTCATGAATTTTGTGATGTATTCGCTTGGTCTTAAGAGGAAATGCTAGGCATAGATACTAGTATAGTTGAACACACTATTAATATGTATCCTGATGTCAAACTGATGCGTCAACGGCTTCGTCTTGTTCATTCGAAGAAAGCCGCTGCCATCAAAGCAGAAGTTGAAAATATTTTGCATGCTGGTTTCATTTACCCTATTCTACTAACTGAGTGGGTTTCCAATATCGTTCCTGTTATGAAAAAACAAAGAACCATTAGAGTGTGCGTCAATTATCGAGATGTTAATCAGGCTTGTCCAAAATACAACTATCCTACTCCCTTTATCGACCAGATTATTGACGATTGTGCTAGATGTGAAATATTTTCTTTCATGGATGGATTTTCCGGCTACAATAAAATCAATATTCGCCCATATGACCAACATAAGACAACATTCATCTATCCCTGGGGCACATTCGCATATAGGAAACTTTCATTTGGTTTAAAGAACACTGGGGAAACTTTTCAGAGAGAAATGGATTATGCTTTCAACGACATCAAGCACATTGTTCAACCATATCTAGATGATTTACTTGCACATTAAAGAAAACAGACTGATCACCCAATGTAGTTTAGAACCATTTTCTTACGATGCCGACACTACAAGATACGCCGCAATCCGCACAAATGTGTGTTTTGTGTTGGTTTTGGTCGATTGCTCAGATTCGTAGTCTCAAAAGAAGGAATTTGAATAGACCTGCTGAAGGTATAGGCCATTCTTGATTTTCCTGTACCATCAAACTTACTTCAGATACAGAAACTTCAAGGAAAGGCTAACTTCCTAAGAAGGTTCATTCCAAACTACGCCGAAATGGCTAAAGGATTTACTCGATTATTGAAAAAGGGGGTTCCCTTCCATTGGGACTAAGTTGTGCAAGCTTCTTTTAATGCTGTCAAAGACCATCTTGTCTGAGCGTCATTAATGTATCCCCTGAATTATCAAAATGATTATTTCCTATATATCGTCATAGCTGAGACGACCATCGCTATGGTTTTGGTCCAAGTAGAAGACGGAATTGAACATCCGATCTATTATTTGAGTCGTAATCTCAATGATATGGAATTTAAGTACTCGTACGTGGAAAATCTTGCCTTGGCAACTGTTCAAGATATCCAAAGATTTCGCCATTATATACTGCTCTAAAAAACAACAATAGTTTTAGATTGCAACTCCATGACTTAAATTTTATCACGTCAATTTTTGGGGGGGGAATATTCAAAATGGATCGTCATTTTGCAGGAATTTGATTGGAATTCATCAAATCCAAGTCAAAGAAGTCTTTAGTTTTGGCTGAGCTTCTCTGTGACCTTCCCTATGATAGTACTGCAACTACGTCGAAACCATCTATTCCAAACGAGTCTTTGTTTCTGATCGGATTATCTAATCCCTGGTATGGAGATTTCATCATTTATCTCCAAACCAAAAATTTTTGACCTAATATCTCTTGCTCTGATCAGTGACGTATTCGATACCAAGCCAAATATTATCTGATCGTCGGTGATACACTTTATCTTCGTGGTTTCAATACCATTTTAAGGAGTTGCCTCACTTATGAGGAGGCCGAAAAAGTGTTAAATTATTGCCATACTGGGGCTTGTGGTGGAAATTTATCTTGTTATGCTACCGCGCAGAAGATACTCCGCACTGGTTACTTTTGGCCTACTATTTTTCGATATTGTATCCTCGCAGTCAGAAGTTGTCATGCATGCCAGATTTATGACCGTAAAATATGCAAACTGCCATTGCCAACGCATCATGTTTTCTCTACTAGACCATTTACGAAATGGGGTATCGATTTCATGACCTGTAACCCTCCTTCATCTAGGGGGAATGGTTATATTATTTTCGTTGTCAATTATTTTACCAAATGGGCCGAAGCGATGCCTACATTCAATAACACAGGACAAACATCTGCATTGATTTTCTTCAATCACGTCATTGCACGGTTTGGGGTCCCACAGGCTATAGTTACGGATCATGGGAAGAATTTTCACAACCATATGATGTTTGAATTGACATCCAAGTTGGGATTGTCGCATGATAATTCTACTCCTTACTATCCACAATAAAATGGACAAGTTGAAGCTATTAAAAAAATTCTTAAATGAATGCTTCAACAAATGATAAGAGTCCGTAAAAGGAACTGGCACTTGATCCTATACTCCGCCTTGCTGGCATATCAAACCTCAGTGAGAAACGTAACTGGATTTACTCCTTTTCAATTGGAGTATGGTATGGAATCTATCTTTCCAATCCAATGCGAAATATCATCATTAAAACTCGCAATAGACTTGTTACCTAACACCTCAGAAGAAGAAGCACGTCTCCTTAACCTCATCCATCTATATGAAACACGTTGTGAAGCATAATTGGCCAACGAAGTGAATAAGAGACGTATAAAGGCGCAATACGACAAAAATTTCCAGCCTCACATCTACTCAGAGGGTGACTTGGTCCTTCTTTACGACCAACAAGCTGATGTAATAGGTACAAGAAAATTTGAGCCATTATGGCATGGCCCCTACATTGTGAAAAGAGTTATTTCTAAAGGTGCCTATGAGTTAGTTGATTACGATGGGATTCCATTGGCACAGCCTAGAAATGGGTTGTATCTTAAAATTTACTATGCTTAATCATGTGCATAGTAATTTTTTGTATTATATTGTTTATATGCTGTTGATTTGCATTCACTATCTTAATTTGTCTTTTAGAGTTTTCTTGACGTTAGTAATCTGCTTTACATTTCATCACAGATGACTAAATCTTTGGAACCATTTTTTGGATATGATGATGGTGCTAGTCATAGTACGCAGAATCTATCCTCTGCATCATGGGCCATTTTCACTTTGAACGACGAGATAGTGAGTTTTCAAGGGATTTGTATTGGTAGATCCACGAATAATATCGCTGAGTATAGCGCATTGATTGAACTTCTCTCTGATGCCATTTCATTTGGTATTAACTGCATAATCATAAGGTTAGACTCACAACTTGTGGTACTACAACTTACTAGTATTTATACTGTTAGAAATCCAACACTTCTTAGATTTTTTCTAAGAGTTTGACTTTTGGAGAGACATTTTGATTTCATTCCATATCAACACATTTCCAGAAATCTAAACACTTTAACTGATTCATTAGCTAATCACATTTTAAACAGACATTTGCGACATAGGTAAAGAAAACATTCACAACATTGAATAGGATTGCACATTAAACATAGGAAAAACTTTAAAAACATATAGATAGATAGTTATAGGTTTTTTACAAAATTTTTGCAAATCCCTGACATCACAGATGTTTATTTTTCCATCTTTGCTAGGTTCTGACCCTAGATAGCAATATTTCATAACATAATCCCTCACTGTTTCTCCTCCAACGGTAGATCCTGTGAGTGAAATGGGAAAACCTCTCCTCGACAAACCTGTGAGAAAATACATATCCTCAACTGTTATGGACGACACTTGATTTTTTATGTGAAATTCTTCTATCGCTAGATCCCATGCTCGAACAAGGAATTCTAGGAGTTATATTTGTTGCCTCATTCTCGACAGTTTAAAGTACTTAAGCAGCCCGCAATCTCTTAAAGCTCTTATAGTACCCGGATCATTCAAGGAAATCATATCTTGTTATTCATGTTCTCTTTCTCTCCATTTAATCGTCATTATAATCCGATGAAAACCTGAAAATTAATCATAAGATCCATTAGATACCATTCATTGCAAAAAACTAGGCAAATTTTGGACACAGCACAAAAACAAAAAACTTCAACTGCGCCCAACGCACTCCCTGGGCTGAGACAGTGCATCTCACATACAGGTACACTTCACTGTACCTGCTATGCAATGCAGGTTTCGACATTCAGGGGTGCGTTGCACTCAATTTTGGTAGAATTTACCCTAGGGGCCACAAAACCCTAAACATTTGCAAGGAATGGTAAATAAATGAATATTGAAAGAAAGAGGGATGTTTTTACTACTAACTTGGATCAAATGGCAATGAAATCCATCCATTGAAATAATTGCAATCAACGACTGAAGTTCTGGGAGGAAATCATGTTCAGAGCTCCAAAATGCAAATGGTAACTATGGAATGGTAAAAATGAAGAGTGAAACTACTTTATATAGTCATTTAATTACTTTCAAGTTAAATTTGTTGCTATGAATATAGTTTTATTATGTTTTTATCATAAAACAAGTATTCTTAATCCATTTGATGTTGTTCTGAACAGGAAATACAACTGACGAATAGGTTAGTCGTGCAGATTTATTTCAAGAAAGACTTGACCACAAAGCATGCTTTTTCTCCTTATTTTTCGAGCTTTGTTAAAAACGAAAAAGGATTTGAAGCACACTTTTATATCTTTTTCAAGCTTCTATAAAAATGAAAAAGGAACCCTTGGAGTCTTCTTTCAGCTCTTTTCAGACTCTGATAATGTGAAAATATTGCCGAGCACTTGTCATTTCGAGCTCGTTAAAGTAAATGAATTGATATCTACTCAGTATAATTTTAACCCTTTTCTGGACTGAGATGGATTATTTACGAAAAAGGAATACCTTGGTTAAACATGACCAAAGAGGTTCTTTCAGATATTATTTTACACTTTTTCTAATTTGAGAGAAAATTTTATGAAAAAGTACTTTTGGAGTTCTCTTTCGTCCTCTTTTTTAGAATCTCTAAACATGAAAAAGGACCGGGCTATCACTGACATTGAGCTCGTTAAAACATAAAATAGCAACGGGCTTGTCAATCATGGAAAGAATCAAGTTTCATTCATCGCTAGACTCGTTAAATTACTAAATAGTGATACTTTATTCTTTATTCGCCTAAAGGGTTGAATTATAGATCAAGAAAATGTTATCCTACTCAAGCTTGTTAAAAAATAAAGAGGTACTAGTCAACAAATGACTGGGGAAAATTTGGGAAAAGCAAGAAAAGTTTATTTTTGGTAGCAAGTCGCTCTTGAACATGACACTTCTTTCACTCCATTTCCATGAAGCAAAGTTTATGGGTAATTATCTTGATGGTTCATTCACACCTATGGTTCATCATATCTTCACTTTGGTTTTGGGTCAATGCTGCCAACTCATCACAGTGTCACCAATATGTTCAAGAGAAGTCATCTAGTGATTAAGAACTCATCCATATGCAATACTCATAAACCTTCATTTTCATGACCATCATCCCTGAAAATTGCTATATCAAGTCATACCCTTGTCTCTGAAATTAGTAACTCCAGTTTTGCAATAAGGTGACTTCCTGTTGACGACAAATAAATATCCAGGAAGTTCACTTAGAAACATCAGATTCCAGTACCATGAGGGTTGTTACAGCATCGACAAGATCCTCTCTTCTGGACTTTTGACCGAAAGATTTTGTTTGGTGTTCAACATCAAATCATCTATTCACGCCTTATGAAATGTACTGTAGTACCTTGAGGGCCATTTTCATTAATGGTGTTTCTCTCACATTTGTTAACAACTTTCATTATTGACTGGTAATCAAACGATGTCTTTCCATGTTTGACGACAAATCATATATTCGCATTGTCAGACTTGTACCCGAATGATCGAGTGAATGAGAAAAGAAGCCCCCAGATCTAGTTTCAGCCATCCGGGCTATGATTTCAGGATTGTTGTACACATCATTTGTACAGTGACCTTACATAAAGATTGTCATCCAAACATGGGCCTATATCTGTAGGCAATGTTTGCATCTGGGAAACATTCCAATGTAGACGACTTTTTGAATTATGTACATGTTATTAGATTGTTTTATGTGCTAACTATGGGAATGCCTACCCTCAGCAATTATGATCAATAGAGGATATATCATGATGTAATGTATTGTAATATTGATGCGGGTGACCACTCCGCTTTGTTTCCAGGCACATCACATTCTAAAGCATCTCAACCAAATGTTCTTATTATTTGGATCTCATGCTTTAGGGGGCAATTTTTATAGGTCAATTTGGGCACCATTCCCAATGACCTAGTTAACTGGGCATCATCTCCAGGACCGATGATCAAAGGTTCTATCATTCCCTATCATCTCATTTGCTATATGCCCTAAGACAAGAAACAACATGAATCAAACAGTGACTTTAATCAAAGCAAGGCTTTTCCATGGTTTGAAGCTTATTATTAAACATATGAGAGCTCAGCAACACAAGCTCTAAGGGGCCTAAGTGCATTGCATATGTAGGTAGCCCCATTCAAGGCTTCTCTGTAGAGCACTTCTCGACATTCAAAGGTGTGTTGGTCACCTTGGGAGCGAAATTCTCATTGTTCCGGAATCTCCACTTGGTCAGTGTCTTCTAGAAGGGTTCACATGTGTCAAGCTTCGGATCCAAGTGTCCATTTGACATCTACATGAATGGAAACATGTCTTGCCTATTTTTGGAATGTTATTGATTAAAAAAAAACCTACAGTTCATCTATAAATTGAACACAGATCTAAGTGTTTGAGAGGAAGAATTTTAGTAGGGAAATGCTGGACATTTTTCAATAGAGAGTTTGATTTGTGGAGCTGTTGCTGGAGAGACTTATGCTGCGATGAGACTTGGGAACTCTGCTGGAAGGTCACTAAAAATCAGTCACTAGGTTGTAACCTTTCCTTCTATCATCAATAAAGAGTACTTCTTTTTTTTCCCTACATGCATCTATGTTTACTTTGATTTTCCATATTGCAAGATCTTGGTTGATGAATGTAGTTTATGCTTAACTGATTTAGCTAAATAGCTTGAATAGATATCTATATTATTGCATCTTCTTTTGTTTCAGTGTTATTTCTTTCACGAAGCATTCAACCATTTAAAACCGCTTGAATTTGAAGTTGTAGTGAAAGCGATAGAAATGAGCCATTTGGAAGCAGCTGAAACAAGTAAGCATCCAATCCTCTCTGTGTATATGTTCTGAGTTAGGAGAAACGGTAGTATAGTATTTCACCTATTGTTCTAAGCTAACACCTACCTAGGGAAGCATAATTTATCCGTAGATTACAATTTTGGCCCAACACATGGGGCTACCTACATATGCAACACACTTAGTCCCTTTAGAGGCAGTGTTGATGAGCTCTCATATGATATATTATAAACTTAAAATCTTGGAATCCTTTACAGATGAAATTCATGAATGATTTGTATTGTTCTTTGTCTTCAAGTTTGTAGCAACTGAAATGATAGGGGATGTTAGACCCTATTCATTGGTCCCAGAGATGATTTCTAGTTAACTAGGTCATTGGGAATGATGCCCAAATTAACCTATAACAAATTTCCCCCTAAAGCATGAAGTCAAAATAATAATAGAAATATTTCGATTGATATGCTTTACACTGTGATGGGCTGGAGATGAAGTGGAATAGAAACTTGCATCAATCTTACAATACATTACATTATGATATATCCTCTTTGATCATAATTGCTGAGGGTAGGCATTCCCATGTTCATCACATAAACAATCTAATAACATGTACATAATTCTGAAATTTGTCTTCATTGGAATGTTTCCCAATGCAGACATGCCTACAGATATAGGCCCATGTTCAGATGATGATCTGTATGTAAGGTCACCATACAGATGATGTGTACAAAAATCCTAAAATTGCAGCCTGGATGGATGAAACTAGATCTAGGGTCTTCTTATCTCGTTCACTCGATCATTCAGGTACAAGTATAGCCATGTGAATATATGATTCGTAGTCGAACATGGAAAGACATCATTTGATTACTAGCCAATGATGTGAGTTGTTAACAAATGTGAGAGAACCACCATTAATGTCAATGGCCCTCAAGGTACTGTAGTACATTTCGTAAGGCATGAATGGATGATTTGATGTTGAACTCTACAAAAAATATTTGGGTCAAAAGTCCAGAAGTGAGGATATTTTCGATGCTGTAACAAGCCTCATGGTACTGGTATCAGATGTTTCTAAGTGAACTTCTTGGATAATGATTTGTCATTGATAGGAAGCCACCTTATTGTGAAATGGGAGTCACTGATTTCAGAGACAAAGGTATGACTTGATATAGCAATTTTCAGGGATGACAATCATGAGAATGAAGGTTTATGAGTATTGCAGAAGGATGAGTATTCACCGTATGACTTCTCTTGAACATATCAGTGACACTGAGATGAGTTGGCAACATTGACCCAAAACCAAAGTGAAGGTATGATGAACCATAGGTATGAATGAACCGTCAAGAATATTACCCAACCCAAATAGTCACGGTGATGGAGTGAAGTGTCATGTTCAAGAGTAACTTGTTACCGTAAAGAATTCTTCTCACTTTTCCCAAATTTTCCCCAGTCATTTTTCGACCAATACCTCTTTATTTTTTAACAAGCTTGAGGAGGATATCATTTGCTTGATCTATAATTCAACCCTTTGGGCGAATAATGTATCTCTATTTAATAATTTAATGAGTCTAGAAATGAATGAAACTCAATTCCTGTGATGATCGACAATCCCATTGCTATTTTATGTTTTAATAAGCTTAACAACAGTGATAGCCCAATTATTTTTCATATTTAGAGAGTTTGAAAAAAAGAGGACGAAAGAAAACTCCAAAAGTATTTTTTCATAAATTTGTCACTCAGATCTGAAAAAGTGTAAAATAATATCTGAGAGAACCTCGATAGTCATGTTTGACCAAGGTATTCCTTTTTCGTAAATGATCTATCTCAATCCGGAAAAGGGTTAAGCTTATACTGAGTAGATATCAATTCATTTACTTTTACGAGCTCGAAAAGACAAGTGCTCGGCAATATTTTCACATTATCAGAATCTGAAAGGAGCTGAAAGAAGACTCCAGTGGTTCCTTTTCTGCTATTATCGAAGCTCGAAAAAGAGATAAAAGTGCGCTTCAAATCCTTTTTCGTTTTTAACAATGCTCGAAAAATAAGGAGAAAAAGTATGCTTTGTGGTCAAATCATTCTTGAAATAAATTTGCACGATTAATCTGTTCGTCAGTTGTAAGACCTGTTTCAGAGCAACATCAAATGGATTAAAAATACCTGTTTCATGATAAAAAACATAATAAAACTATATTCATAACAATAAATGTAATTTCCAAATAATTAAATGACTATTAAAAGTAGTTTCACTATTCATTTTTACCATTCCAAAGTTACCATTTGCTATTTGGAGCTCTGAACTTGATTTTGCCCCTAAACTTCAGCTACTGATTGCGATCGTTTCTGTGGATGGATTTCATTTCTGTTTGATCCAAGTTAGTGCTATGAACCTCCTCTTTCTCTCAGTAATCATTTCATTTCCAAATTTAAAATTTTTTATGGTTTTAAGGTCCCTAGGGTAAATTATTCACAAAAAGAGCGCAACGCACCCCTGAATGTCGAAACCTGTGTTGCATAGCAAGTAAATTGAAGGCTACTTGCATACACAACACACTATCTCTTGTTAGGGAGTTCATTGGGTGCAATCTAAATTTTTGTTTTTTGCATTATGCCCAAAATTTGCCCAGTTTTTTGCAATTAATGGAATCTAATCGTTCTTATGGTTATATTTTAGGTTTCTATCGTATTACAATGATCATTACATGGAGGGAAAGAGAACATGAAGAAAATGATATGATTTCCCTAAATGATCCAAGTACAGTAAGAGCCCTGAGAGTTTATGGACTGCTTAAGTACTTCAAGTTGTCAGGGATGAGGCAAAAAATAGAAATCTTGGAGTTCTTAGTTCAAGCATGGGATCCAGCTATCGAGGCATTTCATATTAAGAACCAAGTGATTCCCATAATAGTCAAGGATGTATACTTTCTCACAGGTTTGTCGAGGAGAGGCTTGCATATTTCACTCTCAGGGTCTATTCTTGGAGGAGAGACAGTGAGAGATTATGTTTTGCAACATCGTTATCCAGGGGTAGAGCCAAGAAAATATGGAAAGATAAACATTCAAGATGTTATAGATTTTCCTTTGAGAACTATCCTTTTCACGATCAAAAAATTTTCCGACACTGTTACACTACATGTAGCAAATAGATCGTATATGCAATATGCACTAGAGTGTATGGAGCCCACAGTATTTAACTGGTCTAAAGCTATTCTTTCTCAGATAAAGGAACAACTGAACAATGAAAAGGGAGGAAGGAAGAAGAATTTCAGTTATGTTTCGATCCTTATATCCTTCACTTTAGAATGGATTCCACTGATGCAACCACAACATGTGACACTATATTTGTCTAATCCTAGAGATCCACGGATGCAGAGATGGGTAGAACTCACGGGTAGGCATGCAGGCCAATCTACCATTGTGTTTTAGATTGCGTTCTTTGCCTGTTTCAGACGACAGATTGTCTCCATTGATGGGTATGCATACGCAGGCGTTGATTTCTGAGAAGATCCAGATTTAGCATTACTAGAAGGTGCTCAGTGGGGTGTAATGGGTAAAAATGTTTTGATCATATTTTTTATTTTCCTAAGTTTTGTACAATGTTTTTGTATTTTGATGTTTTCCCAAGACTAAACTAAATGTTTGATGTAATGCATGTTTTGGTCTTGTTCAACCAGTAGAGGAACTAGAGCGTGAGGTAGATGTGCCAGTAGAGAGGGATGTCGGGAGAGTAGTCCTTCAGGATCTTGATATGGCTAAGACTCTGATTGAGCTTCAGCAGCACATAGATGGGTTGATCTTCGGAATTCCAAATTGCCGGATCAAAGAGTTACCCATGCGATTGTAGTGAAACACTATTGGGGTTCCTAACCATTGGATGTGGTTACTCCGTAGGATAGCTAGATCTATAGCATGTTACCACGAGCACCACTAGCTTAGTTTTGAAATTTTGCATACATTTTGAGGTCAAATGAATAATGTGTCTTGGGCACAAATTTTGTAAAAACCCATAACTATCTATCTATATTATTTCAGTGTTTTCCTATGTTTATTGTGCAATCCTATTCAATGCTTTGAATGTTTTCTTTACATATGTTGCAAATGTTTGTCTAAAACTTGATTAGCTAATGAATCAGTCAGTGTGTTCAAATTTCTGGAAATGTGTTGATATTGAATAAAATAAAAATGTCTTTCCAAAAGTTGAACTCTTAGGAAAAATCTATGCAGTGTTGGATTTCTAACAGTATAAACACTAGTAAGTTGTAATACCACAAGTTGTGAGTCTAACCTTATGATGATGTGGTTAATACCAAATGAAATGGCATCAGAGACAAGTTCGATCAACACGCTATACTCAGCAATATTTTTTATCTATCTACCAATACAAATCCCTTGAAAACTCTCTAACTTGTCATTCGAAGAAAAAATGGCCCATGCTGTAGAGGATAGATTCTGCATACTACGACTAGCACCATCAGCATATGCAACAAAAGGTTTTGAAGATTCAAACATCTACAATAAAGTGTAAAGCGGATTACTAACGTCAAGAAAACTTTAAAAACAGATTAAGATAGTGAATGCAAATCAACAACATATATATACAATATAATACAAAATATTACTACGCTCGTGATTAAGCATAGTAACGTTTCAAATACAACCCATTTCTAGGTTGCACCAATGAAATTCCATCATAATCAACCAACTCATCAGCACCCTTAGTAAGAACACTTTTGACAATATAGGGGTTGTTGTACATATTCCCTCCTCCATTTAAATTTTGACCACCGGTTCCTTTTAAATATGTTTCAAATATCTTTCGTGATCAAAACCCCCCATGTCGTGCTCATCGCCACCTTTTCTGCTCCGAAATACATTGTCCAAATGATGAAAACCCACTATTCAAGTTATATTGGACCAAAGCCCCAGGGCCTTAGCCCCTTCCCTGTCATCATCACATGACCTGAGCCCGAAAACCATGAGCCAAAGGGAATAGAGCTAATTGCTTATGTTATCGGGGGCGACGACAACTGTCCAATCAAACTAAATCAACAGAGTGGTGATCATTACGTGTGGAGGGTCCCACGCGCAGGAAACCGTCGGTATAGTCCCGCACCGCTTCCACCGGGCCGGCTGTTTTGGGCCCAAGGCCAGCGATTCCATTAGAAATTTTCCACGCGTCTTTGGTACGGGCTCCAAAACCGCTCTCCCCACGCATTAATGACTGTACAAAGGTTGGGTAGCGGAACTCCCCCACGCCATTGGATCTGGCGATGACAGTCTGACTGCGGATATGTACCAGAACTGATCGCTCGTTAACGTGTGTCCGCCATGTTCTGTGGCCCACCATCGTGCCGCTCTCGTCGCTTCCCAACCGTTGATCTGTGATTGCCATCCAACGATCCAGATCCCAGTCTCCCCGTCCATTAACTCTACCGCCACATCACCCATCCGCCTGTCCCCCGTACGCCCACGTGTCTTACTCCTGCATGTCCAAAATAGTTTCCCCCCGTCATATATATATATATGTGCGTGCATATGTTTTCATTCATACCTTTCGTTTTCATTCACCCCTTACGCCCAAACTGTCTTATGTAAAGAAGTCACGCTTCGCTTGTTAAATCTATATCTCCATTGCTTCTCTTCCACCACCCTGTGTATTTCTCCCGGTTGACCATGTGTCCATCGCCCCCGCCTCCATCTGTGTCAGTTTTCTCTAATATTTTGTGGGTTTTGCAGGTTTCAAGACAACATGAGGGCGCTCAAATTCACTACCTCTGTTGCAAAGGTTTAGAGCCCATAAAAGGACGATATTCTATGGGTAAAATTTAAAGAAGAAGCCGAGGGTAGGTGTGCAAAATGATCGCCATTAAAGAAGAAAAAGATGTGGACCTACAGAATCCTCCAGAGAAATTTGCCCCACATTAAAGATCCAGGATTCAAATCCAAAGCTAAGGGCCGAAGAGTACAGTACAGAGTTGCAGACTATCTCAGGGTTTTATGGCAGCAGATTTTCCCTCTTTCAGTTAGAGGCGGACCAATGTATATTTTATTATTTGTGTCATGTTTATAAGGAGATTTTTCTCCTTAGCATTTATTTCAGGAGATGATTTGTAAAGTACATTTATTTATAGTTGGTCATTCATAGTGTGGGCGCGAATTCTTTCCGCCATTTGATTCAAAATAAGTCATTAAATGTTTTCTATCTACCTCCTCCTCTAGAATTCTCCATCTCCTCTATAAAGGCCCGAAAAGAAGACATTGTAAGGGTTCCAGATTTCTATCAGCAAACTGTGTAGCGACAGGGCTTTTGTATACATTTTGTGATATTTCTGTATGAAGGTTCAGAGCCCGTAGGGTCTCAGTGAGGAGGAGTTATAACTGTATTGAGGATTCTGGTCTTTGGTATCTCACAGTATGTAATTTCTCTTATGTGTTAATACAATATCTCCTTTCATGCTATTTATCTTCTTGTATCATGTTCTAGAATGCGAGTGGCTCACTAGTTTGCAGTAAGGATTCATCCTAGTTGATGCCCTTTCTGGAATTAGTCAAGCGCTTTAAATAGGCCTAGTCATGATATACTGTTCCATGTTCATTCTATCCATATTTTCTGCTATATTAGTTGCTTGAGGAGGGTGCTTTTAAAACGCCATTGTCATATAAGGATTCATAGATTGGTATGCCCTTATGTGGTTCTGTTGTGTATCTGGGTATCAGTCTCATGTTAGCTAATATCTTCTTTATGTCTCCTCACTGCACTCACCTCCTGATATTTGATTTATGTGATATATTATTTGAACTGGCCCTCTTTACAGTAAGCTGTCTCTTAACTGTCTGATGCCTTTGTATTGGAGTTTTACATGATGTCCCTACACTGTTCTTATCTTTGTATCAGATTCTGAGAGAGATTGGTCCCATTCAAAACTAATTTCCTTGTTCAAACAAGAGATAGTAAGTGAGTTCTTGGACTGACAACCCAAACTATATAAAGGGCTCCTTGCTATATTGAGATGTCCTAGGCACTAGTCTATGGCAACTCTAGACTGTCTCTAGGGGGGGTGACGAAATCATCCACAACATCTTTCTGGCACCGTTGCCGGGGAACGAATTCAAGAATATCAGTTTCCCTGGGTCTCGACAAATTGTTTTCACTCTCTAATCAGGTGAGCACAGAGAGTTGAAGAGTTGCATATCTCTCACCTTGGCGACTCCACTGGTCATTATTTGATAAATTTTATTGGTAGTCCTGGCTCCTCGTAAGCCACATTTGAGGTCAGATACATCTCAGCTGAAAACACCTTACGTGTCTGACCCAGAGAAGATTATTCATAAAAGAGTTTGGAAGGAGAGGAAGTCAGTTTGTGCTGAAAACCCTGAATATTCCATTGAAGATTATCCGCCCTCTTCTTCTCAAGAAGTTAGAACAGAAAATCCTGAGTTTTACTCAGAAACTCCACGTAGAGGAAGTGCCTGGATTGAAGAAGATTCTCATCCTGCTTTCGAGGCTGAAGAAATTAAAGAGGTCACAGAAGTAGTTGCTGTTAACCGTGAATTATTCCCATCCACACCTCAGGCCTCTGTGCAATATATCCCTATTGTTATTCATACTCCACTTCCTCCTACTCCTCTCCCTTCATTTGTATCTCAGACTGCTGTACAACCCCCACCTCCTCCAATGGCCAATGTTCCTGCATTTATTTTGAACAAATACGCCCCACTGGCCTTACCCCAAGTGCTAAATAATATGCCACAGGATTACCTGAAGATTCTGCCAAGATTTAATGGTGAAAATGAAGTTGATGCTCAGAAACATCTTGAGACCTTCTGCTCCTTTGCAGAAAACTTAAATGTTGAACATCTGGATGTGGTCTTGAGATTATTTGTGCAATCTTTGGAAGGTGAAGCCAGAAAATGGTTTAAGACATTGGGGAACCGTTCAATAACCACCTGGGATATCATGGAGAATACTTTTCTTAGAAAGTGGGTAGAAAAGAAAGATCATGGTCAGTGCCTTACTAAGTTTAATACAATGAAGAAGAAACAGAATGAAGGGGTATCAGACTTTATTAAAAGATTCAATAAGTTATATTTGAGCCTGCCTCCTGAAATGAAGCCCCATGAAGCTGCCGCCAAGATAATTTTCATAGCAGCCTTTGAGTTTGATTTTCGCTTCGCATTGAGAGAAATAAAACCTGCCACTTTGGATGATGCACAATCAGATGCTCTGGAATTAGAAGCGAACTTCGCCTCTACTGGGAAGTTAAAAGGGAAAAATGAATAGGATACTAAGAGGAGAGGCAAAGAAGAGGTCTCCACCTCTAATCAGGAAAAAGATTCAGATAAAATGGATGAAATAAGCAAAATGATAAAGAAGATGGTCAAGCTTGAACTGGAAGCTAAAAATGCAGCTCCCAAGAACTATTACAATGCTCCAAACAGAGGATACAATCCTCAGTATAGAAGACCCCCATTGCAGATATTGCCGAGAGAAGTAAAAGAACAACAAGACCAGGTACCTCATCCCTTATACCTGGAAGGTCCAGCAGATGACTCCACTGGAGATGCAGCTTATGGATTAAAAGATTCAAATCTGGCTTTTTCAAATACAGTTGATATGGATTGTCCATTGCAAGACGAAGACAAAGAAGCAGAGATTGATCATTATTGTAAGCAATTTGCTGATTTCATGCAAGCACAATTCAATGTCAAATATGATCTTAGATCTTCAAGGAAGAGGACCAGGACTCAAGATCAAGAAGAGGAGCCACCTCAGAAAGAAGCATCTGCTCAGAAGGAATCAGCAACAAAGAGAAACATAGAAAAAGGTAAGAATCCTCTAAATACTCCCTTGCAGTCCAATGATCAGATTCCTTCTTCTTCAAAAATAGTCAGTCCTCCTAATGCTGAGCCAGTGTCAAAAGAAGTCAAATCTTCAGTTGAAAATAAGGAGTCAAAAGAAGTAGTGATAGAAAAACCCCCATCTGCTTTCAATTTGCAAAAAGAGCTTGAGAAGATTAAGATTCCTGTCCCCATGACTGAACTACTAAAACAACCTGTATACCAGTCTCAAGTCACTTCCTTTATGCTTCCTCCTGAAATACCAATTGCACCTGATAGTCTAAACCTTCAAGAAGAAAGACCCATGGTAGTCTTTGGCCCACATGTCGAGGAGATAGACCCTTCTACTCCTCCCTTTTATGTGTCTCTAGTTATTCATGACCTGCTGCTACATAATTGTATGTTAGATTCTGGGGCTTCCCATAATCTTATGCCTTTGTCTGTCATGGAACAACTAGGACTGAAAATAACCAGGCCATATAAAGATTTATACTCATTTGACTCTAAAAGGGTTAAGTGCTTGGGGATGATAAAAGATTTAGTGGTCAATTTGGCCCAAATTCCAGCAAAAAGTGTGGTCATGGACATTGTGGTCGCTGATATCCCAGCCCGCTTTGGCATGCTGCTGTCAAGGTCCTGGGGTACAAATATTAGGGGATCAATTAAATTGGATTTAACATATGCTACTGTCCCAGTCTTCAGAGGTCAAGAAAGGAGGTTATACAGGGAGACTAGATTTGTTAAAATGGTAACTAAGGCTGACTGCTCAGAGAACTCTCCAGTTTATAACAAAGAGGGAGACTTCTCATGTTTGATGTTAGAAGAAAATCAAAATTATGCTCATGAGCCCCTTTGTGGTCAAATTCAAGCTGAGCAGCCTAAAGGAGATCAGGAATCAGAAATTTGGACTTTGCATTTTGACGGAGAAAACTCAAGAGAAGGCAATGGAGCTGGGGTATTGTTGATCTCTCCTACAGGAAAATGGGTGCCGCTGTCTTTTAAATTGGAGTATGAGGCTACAAACAATGTAGCCGAATAAGAGGCACTATTATTGGGACTGCAAACAGCCAGAAACATGGGCATCCAATGTTTAAAAGCCTTGGGAGACTTTGAGCTGGTGGTAAGACAGATCAAAAATCAATGTCAAACTAAGCATCCTCGGCTCAGAGCTTATAGAAACGAAGTATGGGACATGATAGAAAATTTCTTCTCATCATTTAATATACAGTTCATGCCCAGGGAGCAAAACAGAATAGCAGATTCTCTTGCTATAGCTTCCAGTACATTCCGTCCTCCTAAAAATCCACTTTTAAGATATGAAGTGGAGGTACGGTACAGACCATCCATTCTAGATAATGTAAAGCACTGACAGGTATTCAAAGATGATGAACAAATCAAGAGATTCATGGAGACAGTGGGAGAATTCACCAATATGGAGATTGATGATAATGAGGAGGAAGAAGTTGAAAATATTGCAGAAAGCAGATGGGAAGAAAGAATAGCAGGAAATAAAGTGTTGCAGCTGAAAGGAAATGTTATACCTAGAAGTCTGGAGCCTCTAGAAAGGTTATTTAACAAATATGATATTCCTTTGCAGCCAAACAAGGTGACAGAAGAAGATCAAGTGAGGGATTTGAATCTGGGTACTTCTACTGATCCCAAAATTGTCAAATTATCTAAAAGAGTCCCAGAAGATTATAAAGGAAAATATTTGAAGTTATTTCAATCTTATAAAGATGTTTTTTCTTGGTCCTATTAGGACCTAAAAACTTTTGATGTAAATATAATGCAACATAAGATTCCACTGAGGGAAGATGCAAAGCCTTATAAGCAGAAGCTCAGACAGATCAATCCTCTGTTGCTTCCCTCCATTGAAAAATAAGTCAAGAAATTACTGAAGGCCAAGATAATTGTGCCATTAAGATACTCGGAATGGATAGCGAACCTTGTTCCTGTTTGAAAGAAGAATGGAGAAATAAGGCTGTGTGTGGATTTCAGGAATTGGAACAGAGCATCTCTTAAAGATAATTATCCACTGCCTAAGATGGACCACATCCTGCAGAAAGTAGTGGGAGCATCTATAATGTCGATGATGGATGGTTTTTCTGGTTATAATCAGGTAGGTGTGTTCCCAGAAGACCAGAAGAAAACTACATTTACTACACCATGGGGAACCTTTATGTATGCCAGGATGCCATTCGGATTAATTAATGCAGGAGCTACTTTTCAGAGGGCAATGGACATAGCCTTTGTGGGAGAACAGGACAAGTTTTTGGTAGTTTATCTTGATGATATCACTGTGTTTTCAAAGAATGATGATGAACATATTGAGCATTTAAGAAGAACTTTTGAAAAATGTAGAAGGTATGGCCTATCCCTCAACCCTCAAAAGTCCTTATTTGCATTAGATGAGGGAAAGCTCCTAGGGCACATTGTAATTAAAGATGGCGTGAGAATAGACCCTAAGAGAGTAGAAGTAATAAACAGCATTCCTCTACCAAGAAATAAGAAATAAGTACAGGTGTTTTTAGGCCGAATTAATTTCTTGAGAAGGTTTATTCCTAACTATGCTGAGATAGTTAGGCATATAACTGATATGTTGAAAAAAGAGAATGAAGTAAAATGGTCCCAGGAGTTTAGAGATGCATTCACAAGGATAAAACATGCATTTACTGAAGCTCCTGTGCTAGCAGGACCAGATTACAAGAAGCCATTTATGATCTTTTCATTTGCTTCACCTCATACAATTGCTGGAGTATTACTGCAGAAAAATGAAGAGGGCTATGAACAGCCTATAGCTTTCTTCAGTCAAGCCCTTTATGACGCTGAATTAAAATATAATATATTGGAGAAGCAGGCATATGCCCTGGTAAAGTCCCTTAAAGCTTTTAGAGTATATGTTTTGCAATCTCACATTACTGCATATGTTCCCACAGCAGCTGTCAAATACGTTCTTGTTCAGGGAGATAGCGAAGGTAGAAGAGGGAGATGGATTGCAAAAATACATGAGTATGATTTGGACATAAGGCCTACTAAGTTGATTAAAGGACAGGGACTTGCCAAGATGTTGTCTGAATCAAATCATCAAGCTTTGGGCATTAATTTATCCATGATAGCAAATGAAGAATCTGAGAAAGGAGAAGAACAACAAGGACTGGAGATGACCACTCAAAAGATACATATGAAATATCTAACTAGTCCTTGGTATAAAGAAATAGTTGAATATCTATTAACACTTAGCTGTCCGACAGGATGTGATAAGATAAAATACAGAGCTGTAAGGATGAAATCCCAGAATTATATAATTGCCAATGGACAGCTATATTGGAGAGACCCTTCAGGTATATTACTGTTATGCCTCACAGAAAATGAAGTAGAGAATATATTGATAGAATTCCATGATGGAATATGTGGAGGGCATTACAGCTGGAGGGCTACAGCGCATAAAATCCTGAAGGCCAGTTTTTACTGGCCAAAATTGTATACAGACACTTTTGCTTGGGTCAGAGCATGCGACAAGTGCCAAAGATTTGCAGAAAGACAGAAATTAGCAGCCTTGCCCTTGATTCCTATTCATGTAAATGACCCCTTTCAGAAATGGGGATTAGATTTTATAGGAGAGATACATCCCCCATCAAGTGGCCAACATAAATGGATACTAACAGCCACAGACTATTTCACGAAATGGGTGGAAGCCATACCTACAAGAAATGCTACAGATGCTGTGATAATGAAGTTTATGGAGGAAAATATCATATCTAGGTTTGGCTGTCCTGCTAGAATTGTAACTGATAATGCACAAGCTTTTAAATCTGCCCGATTTGTGAATTTTTGTCAAAGGTATAACATCATCCTGACTCATTCCACAGCATACTATCCACAGGGAAATGGTTTAGCAGAATCTTTTAATAAAACCCTGGTGAGAGCCCTGAAGAAAACAATAAGTGAAAATCAGAAGAATTGGGACTCTCAATTAAAGTTTGCTCTAT
This sequence comes from Pinus albicaulis, assembly GCA_034641835.2. NCBI lineage: Eukaryota > Viridiplantae > Streptophyta > Pinopsida > Pinales > Pinaceae > Pinus > Pinus albicaulis. The sequence continues at coordinate 1,053,844,593 of CM076577.1, read as the reverse complement.
GGGCGAATAGAATAACCAGCAAGAGAGCAACAGGGAAATCTCCCTATGAGTTGGTATATGGTCGAGCAGCTGTGTTTCCTGTGCAATTGGCTTTGCCAGTGGCACATTTTATGCAGGAGAATCAGGAGGAGCCAGATGACATGATCAGAAGGATTAATCAGCTGGTAGAATTGGAAGAAACACGGAACCAGGTAAATCAGAGATTGATAGAATATCAGGAGAAAATGAAGAATGTCTTTGATCAGCATGCAAAGGATAGAAATTTTCAAGTTGGATACCTGGTTCTCAGATGGGATGTTCGCAGAGCAGAAAAGGGCAAGCATGCTAAATTTGATCCGCTGTGGTTTGGGCCATTCAAGATAGTGAAGATAGGAAGAAATAACACCTTTTCTTTAGAAAATCTACAGGGTGATTTGTTGGATGCACCTGTGAATGGCCAATTCCTCAAGCCATATTTCCAATTCTGACCCAGGCTGGGAATGCCCGACTGTATATATTGTATATAAGTTGTTTTGATTTTTATATAGAAAAGAATGCTGGCAATTACCTGAAGAAGAAGCGCAGGGGAATTAAATCAACAGAGTGAAATATTCAGTGGTCTGCGTGTTCTCGACATGCCCGAGGACGACCATGCCGTCCCCAGATGGAGCCGATGTTGTACATATTCCCTCCTCCATTTAAATTTTGACCACCGGTTCCTTTTAAATCTGTTTTAAATATCTTTCGTGATCAAAAACCCCCCCATGTCGTGCTCATCGCCACCTTTTCTGCTCCGAAATACATTGTCCAAATGATGAAAACCCACCATTCAAGTTATATTGGACCAAAGCCCGGGGTCTGTATACTGTCGTCATCACATGACTGAGCCCGAAAACCACAACCATGAGCCAAAGGGAATAGAGCTAATTGTTTATGTTATCGGGGGCGACGGCAACCGTCCGATCAAACTAAATCAACGGAGCGGTGATCATTACATGTGGAGGGTCCCGTGCGCAGGAAACCGGCGGTATAGTCCCACACCGCTTCCACCGGGCCGGCTGTTTTGGGCCCAAGGCCAGCGATTCCATTAGAAATTTGCCACGCGTCTTTGGTACGATTTCCAAAACCGCTCTCCCCACGCGTTAATGACTGTACAAAGGTTGGGTAGCGGAACTCCCCCACGCCGTTGGATCTGGCGGTGTCAATCTGACGGCGGGTATGTACCAGAACTACTCGCTCGTTAACGTGTGCCCGCCATGTTCTATGGCCCACCATCGTGCCGCTCTTGTCGCTTCCCAACCGTTGATCTGTGACTGCCATCCAACGATCCAGATCCCAGTCTCCCCGTCCATTGACTCTACCGCCACATCACCCATCCACCTGTCCCCCATACACCCACGTGTCTTACTCCTGCACGTCCGAAATAGTTTCCTCCCGTCATATATATATATGTGCATGCATATGTTTTCATTCATACCTTTCGTTTTCATTCACCCCTTACATCCAAACTGTCTTATGTAAAGAAGTCACGCTTCGCTTGTTAAATCTATGTCTCCATTACTTCTCTTCCACCACCCTATGTATTTCTCCCGGCCAACCATGTATCCATCGCCCCCGCCTCCATCTGTGTCAGTTTTCTCTAATATTTTGTGGGTTTTGCAGGTTTCAAGACAACATGAGGGCGCTCTAATTCACTACCTCTGTTGCAAAGGTTTAGAGTCCATAAAAGGATGATATTCTTGGATGATATTCGCCTTGGGTTATGATTAAAGAAGAAGCCGAGAAGGTGGGTATGCGAAATGATCTCATTAAAGAAGACATAAGAATATGGACCTATCGATCCCTCCGGAAGAGAAATTCGCCACCGCATTAAAGATCAGGGATTCCAAATCGAAGCTAAGGGCCGAAAAATCTGATGCGGGGTACAGTTATCTCGGGGTTTTATGGCAGCAGATTTTCCCTCTTTCAGTGAGAGGCAGAACATTGTATATATTATTATTTGTGTCATGTTTATAAGGAGATTTTCATCTCCCAGCATTTATTTCTAGAGACAGATTGTAAAGTACAGTCATTTATAGTTAGTCATTCATAGAATGGGCGCAAATGTTTTCCGCCATTTTATTCAAATTGAGTCATTAAATGTGCTCCATCTACCTCCTTCTCTAGAATTCTCTATCTTTTCTATAAAAGCCAGAAATAAGACATTGTAAGGGTTCCAGATTTCTATCAGCAAACTGTGTAGTGAAAAGGCTTTTGTATACATTTTGTAATACTTCTATATGAAGGTTCAGAGCCCGTAGGGTCTCAGCGAGGAGGAGTTATAACTGTAATTAGGATTCTGGTCTTTGGTATCTCACAGTATGTAATTTTCTCTTATGTGGTAATACAATATCTCCTTTCATGCTATTTATCTTCTTGTATCATGTTCTAGAATGCGAGTGGCTCACTAGTTTGCAGTAAGGATTCATCTTTGTTGGTGCCCTTTCTGGAATTAGTCAAGCGCTTTAAATATGCCTAGTCATGATATACTGTTCCATGATCATCTCTTCCATATTTTATGCTATATTAGCTGCATGAGAAGGGTGCTTTTAAAACGCCATTGTCATATAAGGATTCATAAATTAATATGCCCTTATGTGGTTCTGTTGTGTATTTGGGTATCAGTCTCATGTTAACTAATATCTTCTTTATGTTTCCTCACTGCACTCACTTCCCGATATTTGATTTTTGTGATATATTATTTGAACTGGCCCTCTTTACAGTAAGTTGTCTCTTAACTGTCTGATGCCTTTGTATTGGAGTTTTACATGATGTCCCTACACTGTTCTTATCTTTGTATCAGCTTCTGAGAGAGATTGGTCCCATTCAAAACTAATTTCCTTGTTCAAACAAGAGATAGTAAGTGATTTCTTGGACTGACAACCCAAACTATATAAAGGGCTCCTTGCTATATTGAGATGTCCTAGGCACTGGTCTATGGAAACTCTAGACTGTCTCTAGGGGGGGTGACGAAATCATCCACAACAGGGGCCATGCTATAATGGCTCAAATTTTCCTATACCTATTACATTAGCTTCTTGATCATAAAGAAGGACCAAGTCGCCCTCTGAGAAAATGCGAGGTTGGAAATTTTTGTTGTATTGTGCCTTTATACATCTCTTATGCGCTTCGTTGGCCAATTGGACTTCACAACGTGTTTCATCAAGATGGATGAGGTTAAGGAGATAGGCTTCTTCTTCTGAGGTGTCAGGTAACAATTCTATTGCGAGTTTTAACGATGGTATTTCACATTGGATTGGTAAGATAGATTCTAGACCATACACCAATTAAAAAGGAGTAAATCCAGTTGTGTTTCTTAGTGAGGTTTGGTATGCCCACAAGGCAGAGTACAGGATCAAATGCCAATTTATTTTATGAACTCCTATCATTTGTTGAAGCATATGTTTAAGAATCTTGTTGATATCTTCAACTTGTCCATTTGGTTGTGGATAATAAGGAGTAGAATTATTATGTGACAATCCTAACTTGGCAGTTAATTCAGTCATCATGTGGTTGCGAAAATTCTTCCCATGATCTATAACTATAGCATGTGGGACCCCAAACCATGCAATAACATGATTAAAGAAAACAAACGCAACTATCTGTCTTGGGTTATTGAATGTTGGCATTGCTTCTGCGTATTGGTAAAATAGTCAACTGTGACAATAATATAACCATGCCCCCCGGACGAACGAGGGTTATAGGTCATGAAGTCAATACCCCATTTTGAAAATGGCCCCACAAATACAACAGGATGCATTGACTCTAGCGGATTGTGGATTTTATGATAAAAAATATGACACACATCACAACTTCTGATCGCGAGGATGCAATCTCGAAAAATTTTAGGCCAAAACTAACCAACGTGGATTATCTTCTGTGTGGTAGCATATCCAGATAAATTTCCACCAAAAGCCCCATCATGACAATCATTTAAAACTTTTTCGGCTTCCTCATGAGTGAGGCACCTCCTTAGAATGGTATCGACACCACGACGATAAAGTGTATCGCTGACGATCAGATAATACTTCGCTTGGTATCGAATACATCATTGTTCAGAGCGAGAGGTATTATGTCAAAAAGTTTGAGTTTAGAGATAAATGATGAAATATCCATACCAAAGATCAGATGATCCGATCAGAAATAGAGACTCATCAGGAATTGATGGTTCTGACATAGTTGCAGTACTATTAGAGGGAAGGTCACAGAGAAGCTCAGCCAAAAATAAAGACTTCTTTGAATTGGATTTGATGAATTCCAAATCAAATTCCTACAAAATGAGAATCCATTTTTAATATTTTCCCCCCAGCAATTGACGTGAGAATATATAAGTCAAGGGGTTGTAACCTGAAATAACAGTGGTTTTTCGGAGTAGGATATATGGTGAAATATTTGGATAGCTTGAACAACTGCCAAGGCAAGATTTTCTATGTATGAGTACTTAACTTCCATATCATTGAGATTACAACTCAAATAATAGATTGAATGTTCAATTCCATATTCTAATTGGACCAGTACCATAGCAATGGTCATTTCAGTCGTGACAATATATAGGAAATAGTCATTTTGATAATTAGGGGGGTACATTAATGACGCTTGGAAAGAGTATCCTTGACAGCATCAAAATAATCTTGCACAACTTGGTCCCAATGGAAGGGAACCCCCCTTTTTAAGAGTTGAGTATATCCTTTAGCCATCTCAGCATAGTTTGGAATGAACCTTCTTAGGATGTTAGCCTTTCCTTGAAGTTTCCGTATCTGAAGTAAATTTGCTGGCATAGGAAAATAAAGAATGGCCTAAACCTTCAATGGGTCGATTCGAATTCCTTCTTTTGAAACTACGAATCCAAGAAAATGACCAGAACCAACACAAAACACACATTTATGTGGATTAAGGCGTATTTTGTAGTGTCTCCAGCGTAAGAAGATGGCTCTCAAATGCATTGGGTGATCAATCTGACTTCGTGAATGTACTGGTAAATCATCTATATATGGTTGTACAATGTGCTTGATGTCATTGAAATCATAATCCATTGCTCTCTGAAAAGTTGCCCCAATGTTCTTTAAACCAAACAGAAGTTTCCTATAAGCGAATGTGCCCTAGGGACAGATAAATTTTTCCTTATGTTGATCCTCTAGGTGGATATTGATGTGATTGTAGTCGGAAAATCCATCCATGAACGAAAAGATTTCGCATCTAGCACAATCATCAATAATCTGGTCAATAAAGGAAGTAGAATATTTGTCTTTTGGACAAGCATGATTAAAGTCCTGATAATCGACGCACACTCTAATGGTTCCTTGTTTTTTCATGACAGGAACGATATTGGAAACCCACTCAATTAGCAGAACAGGTTAAATGAAACTAGCACGCAAAAGTTTTTCAACTTTTGCTTTGATGGCAGCGACTTTCTTTGGATGAATTGGACGAAGTCGTTCACGCACCAGTTTGACATCAAGATACATATTAATAGTGTGTTAAAAAATACTAGTATCTATGCTTGGAATTTCCTCTTAAGACCAATAAAATACATCACAGAATTCACAAAATAGAGAGCAATATAATTCAAGTTCTGATGGAGAACAAGATACACCGACATGAATATTTTCTACAACACCAGGTTAGGTAGAAGTATCGATAGAAATGGTTTCTTCAATATTTGAAATATTTCTCTCGGAATTGACTTCATTAATAGGTAAATAATTCGAAAAGAAAATTTTGATTGATGGGTGATATAGTTCACTAAGATAGTTTTCTTCATAATCAGGAAGATGGGAACGATGATGATAATCTTCCCATGGTTCTCCTTCTGACATCATGGCTTCCAAAATATTTTCATCTGTCAAAAACATTGAGGAAGATGGATCGGATGGAGTACCAAAATCTAAGGAACGATCAACCCAAATGTTGGAACACCTAATCCTCCATGGGTAGGTGTGGAATGCGAAAAGTCAAAATGGGGTCCAAGTGACCTTGGAATGTGAAACAAAGATTCACACCATTATAGTATAAATGTACATCATATATAATGGAAAAATAAGAAAGATACATGCTTATCCTTCTATTGTGTGTGTTTATCTTTCTTATACACCATGTCTGTGTTTAACATGGTATCAAAGCTCCAGGTTTAGAAGTCCCATTAAGCTTGTGAATAGCGCTGGCCTGTGTTGCATTATGTATTTTCAGCTCATACTCTATTCAGGTCGAAACTCCTAGTGTTGTTGGTGCCTCTATATATTGTAAAATAATGGTGGCATACAGTTTTGAAAATCAATTCAAAAACGTTCCCTGCTCTATCTTCTCTCCCCTAGCATTCGGTCTCTCGTATTGTTATGCACTCATTTTCCGTTGTAAGACTATGGACTAGACTACACATCATGAGCAATCACTATATTTGAAGGTATGACAGTGTAGACTGCAGCTGCGAAAAGTGGAATGTAATGTTGAATATTTGTGTTGAATGAATCATATTCCCTTCATACTCTCTGCTTACCATTCACTGCATATGCATATGTTCATTACCATAACAAAAGAACATTTTCTGTCATTGGTATCACTCGCTCTTCTAAAAGTAGCGCTCTCCATTAATTCACGTTGGAATTTTCATCGCTCATCGGAAGGACCTGAAGAGTGAGATTTTTCTAGAAAACAAGGGAGAGATTGAGCAATTCCTTCCCAGGCAGCGAATCTCGCCGCCATTTCTCGCAAATAGTTGTTATACAATCCTGTAAAATACAATCGCCCTCGAACAAGACAAGCTTGTCATGTACAGTGGAGCAGACCGTGAAAAATTGGCCGACGAGAGGAGCTGAACTGTCGTGAAGTAGTTCAGAAGCTGGACTGTCGCGAAGTGATTTGTCGAACCAGGAGGCTGTGAGGACGTGACTGTTTCACCAATTGATTGGCATTTTTCAATCAGAATTTTTTGTTGGTGAATTTCCTTTTTTTATATACTTATGTGGTGTCCTCCAAGAGATTCAATGTAATGAGAATGAAATACAAATTCGAGCTCTAAATGGGCCAACCATTCGGCCTCTGAAAAAGGTGTTATCGAAGTAGAACATGGCCCTTCATTTTTTGCAATTGGGTCCATAACTGTGCTGAGCTCTGCATCGAATTCCTTCAGAAGAGCCCTAACAGTTTCCATGATCTCCTGTACTGGCTGATGTCATGCTCAACTTCCTCTGCACACCTCAATACTCACTAGTGCAATAAGTGGAGGCAATTTCAAACACAATAGAATGTGTTGTACCATTTTGACTCGTCTTTAGATTTAAGATTTGATTGTGGATTTACCTCTGAAGGATCAAGCCCAATAGCCCAGGAGGACCTATGTATTGAAGAAATATTAGGGTGGATGCATGCATCACTATTTTACCTAGCTCCCTATGCTAAAAAATCTGGAGGAGCCATACATTTCTATTGAGAAGCCAAGTGAATCCTCATGCGTTCGAGCTTGGCGTCACTACCTCAGCCGTTCAAGCTTGGCATTGTTGTCTCACACATCTTGGTGTATATGGTTGGCGTCATTGGTCGTGCATCCCAGGTATATATATTACCTATGAGTTAAACCTTTTTCACCAAGTTAAAAATTTTTGAATAATGTTAATTTGTGTGAACTCATGTGGAGAATCGGTCCTAAAATTGCATAAGAGAACAAATATATTTTGGGTGGTTAAAAAAAAAGAAAAAGTAGTAATATGAAATTTTGTGGTGTATTCCCTCACTAGTAGGCTCATATATATGAGTAATATCTATGAAGACTAAGAGTCTGAATTGTCTGTATATCCATTGCACATTGGTTGTCTGGTGCACATTGAGTGAGTTCATAGTTGCAATCAGTATTTGAAGTGAAAATTTTAGTTTTTGGAAAATTGTTGATGTAATTCATTGTTTCTTGCTGGTTAGACAACCAAGTCTATACCTTGAGGTCCTCCATTTGAGTAGCATAGTTTGTATTTTTGGAGTTCCATAATTGGAATTTCTTTGAAGTCATTTGTATTTCTTGAAATTAAGTTGCATCACATTGTAAACGGGTGCATTTTCGGTTGAATCTGACACCCTTTATTTTTGAGCCTAAGTTGTTGAAAAATGGCTAAAATCAATGAGGCATTAGATTTGTTGAATAACCTCATTCATTCCAATGTTGATGATATGATAAAAATGAGCAAGAATGCTCTTTGTAATATTCAAAGTTGTTTGCAAGATGCACAAGAAAAGATTGAGTTTTTGCAGTTGGAATCTCAGCTTCAACAAGATGAAATTTAGCAAAAGAGTCACCATTCTGAACCTGTTTGTTTAGAATATTGTGAGGGACTCTCATCAGAAGAAAGAAGATAAAATTGCAGTTGATTCACATTCAGTTCCTTGTACGAGAGCATATTTACATGCAAATGCAACAGTTCAACCTGCACTTCTCAAGCCCATCATCAGACCCTGGGAAGAGCTTGTCCACAACAAGCACAGAAATGGACTTGGATATGAAAAGGATGTGTCCTTTCATATTCCAGACTACACGAAACCCATCATATTTCAGAGTGTCAGATTTCTATATGACAGTTCACCTACAGCTGTTCCAGATCCTGCTCCACAAAAACAACAACAGATTGTAAAATGCCAACACTGTGATTGAGTTGGCCATATGAAAAATCACTTTTTTGATCTTCATCCATGCAAGAACTGTGGTCAGCACACCCATTGTTCAGATAGATGCTTCAGAAACAAGCCTCCTGCAAGAAAAAATATTCATCTTGGATGGATCGCTTCTTGGCAATGGGAACCAACATCCAAGAAGATGTTTAAGTTGCATGTTGGAACATGTTCAAGAATATTGAGCAAACTTGCAGTTGATTTTTTTCCATAATCTCACCTTGTCCCTAACAGGGGGGAAAATGGTGGTCATGTACAAGATTCAACATCAGATCAAGCGAGCCTAAGCCAAAATCTCTCATTCCATGTTCAGAGTTGTAGCCAGAAACACAACAGTTCAAGCGAGCCTGAGCCACAATTCGTCATTCCAGATTCAAAGATGTAGCCAGAGACATGGATGCCCATGAGCATGCCTTCGGTTGGTGGACAACCTTAAACCATCATCTTTGGTTGGTGGATAACCTAAAACCATCACAGGTAGTAGACCTCCCTTCTTTTAGGTTGAAGGTCTCCCTTTCATATATGAGGGACACTTCCTCTAGCAGAAGCCTTCAGCTTCTTGCCAGCTTTTGTTGAGTTCCAGGAAATGCTTCAAGCATTACAGTGTTGTTTTTAATCCTAAAACCATCACAGGGAAAATTCCTCTAGTAGAAACTTTCACCTTCTTGCTAGTTTTGGAAGAGTTCCAGGAACTGCAACAAGTATTGTGTTCCAGTGTTGGTGGTCATCCTTAAACCACCTCTTTTTTCCAACATTTCAGAGAGTTGATTCAGCCCAAGTGCTGCCATGTATACTTTACAGATTTGTATTACAACTCTCTTCTTGGACTCACACATACCCCTTCGGATTAAGGGGGGAATGTTGGAACACCTAATCCTCCATGGTTAGGTGTGGAATGTGAAAAGTCACAATGGAGTCCAAGTGACCTTGGAATGTGAAACCAAGAGTCACGCCATTGTAGTATAAATATACATCATGTATAATGGAAAAATAAGAAAGCTACATGCTTATCCTTCTATTGTGTGTTGAGTATCTTATTGTGTGTGTTTATCTTTCTCATACACCATGTGTGTGTTTAACATGGTGTTTAACACTAAACACTTGGCGATTCTAATTTCAGATTCGCTGCCCAAGTCAGATAGATTGATTGCTATTCCAGCTCAAAAGGGCTGGGCAACAGAAAATCATCCAACATAAAAATTTCAGAGTCACCCTTACTCTCCTTTAAGCCAGATAGAGTGGAAGAGATCATGTAGCAGGTCTCTATACATACAATTTCTGCCGATGTCGCAAGTGGCGGTAATGCAAAGGTTCCCATGAGAGTGGAATTCTTTAATATTCCTACACCAATTTTATGAAGTTCTAGTTGGGGTATGTGAATGAACGGAATGCTTCCAGTTACTTGTGAAGCGAAGGAAAAGAAGAATAGTTGATTAATGACTGTGATAGTACCTTTATGTGTAAAGGCAACCATTATAAAATATGTAGAAAAAATTGCAGTCATCGCATATACCCATGGCCTTCCAAGTAGAATATTATAGTAAAGAGGTCCATCAAAAACCTCGACATGAACATTCACTGTATTTCCCCCTAGTCCAACATGCAGGTTATTAATAATACCACAAGGCTTATCTGTACATCCATCGAAAGCCTTCAACGTTGTTGATGATTGTGATAAGTGTGGCAAGCCAAGTGAATTCCAACAATTTAGAGACATAATGCACATATATGATCCCTCATCAATAATAATACGATGAACAAGGTGATTGATAACATTTAATTGTATGGAAAATGCTAATTTTGTTGGTAGTTGCGGCACATAGCCCGTATGATTAAAGATGACAAGAATAGAATTAGTTGGATCAATTCCACGAATAGCCGACAATAAAGCTTGTTTTTGAGAGGGAAAATTTTGTAATACCTCAAGAGAAGACATAGTTGAAGGGGATTGAGCCAAATATTCAAATATATTATAATTTTGTGTAGCTCTTGCTCGAGGATTATATGTTGATTTGTGAATTACTCCCTTTGGTGGCTTGATTGTCAATTCAGGAATAGCAGTAGGCGGTACTGATTCCATAGACAGATTCGTTGTTGAGGTAGTAGGTTTATCAGTGGCCTAACTACCATAATATTTATTACACGTTGACACCAAAATATATGTTTAAGGTTTCATGACAAATAACATTAACAATTAGGAACTAGGAGTTGGATCCGTAGCAACAAATTAGTGTCCAGATTTGGAAATGGGTATGTCAACACAACTGACGCATGGGAATTCTTGATGATTTTTAAGACTTCAACACAGTGAGGAAAATCCCAAAAAAAGTGTTCCTCATTACATATTATGCATGGATAACGAGGTTTCCTAGGTCCAGATGATTGATCAGATGATCTTTCCTACCGATTAGAAGTTTTCTTTTTCTTTGATTTCCCCTTTTTCTTACTTCTGGGCTGCTTGTCACTTTTTCCTTTGTCAAATGACATGACATTAATTTTGGAAGTAGGAGCAGGATCAGATACAGTAGTGTGGTGTGTTATTGCAGTACCTATCAATCCATCTCCAGCATGAGAGTCCCTTAATTTAGGAGGAACATTAAAATTAGATCTTGAGCGTTAGGAATTTTTTCATAGAGCGTGCCAGACTGAGTATAAATCAAGTCTAAATATTGGGCACGAGCGATAAATTTCTCTTCTATGACAATGCCACCCTTAGCCATATCCTCAGTTATAGATGGTAACAAGGACTTAATGAACCATTCAACAAGGATCTGATCTGGAACAAATGTATTAACCATTCTACGACGATGACACCACTCAAGAATATGATCAAAAATGTGAGTAGCATTAGTCTATCTAAAATTGGTCAAGAGTTCCATTCCAGTTTCATATCTGATGGGTACCTAGGAATGATTCAAAAATACAATAGCTAGGGTAGTTAAATTATCAATAGAAGCTCTAGGTAACTCACCGTACAATTTTGCAGCCGGACCTGTGAGCGTACGCTGGAAAAGAAGTATTCGAACATAATCATCATTCAGGGATTTTGAGGAACACCATAAATGATAGTCATGATATGAGTCGATGGATCTTCTCCAGGGTTTCCATTGAACTTTGGAATATCCAAGGGTAATTTGTGAGGTATCATCGGCCACCAAGGAGCATATTTGATTGGATCATTGGTTAACTGATTTAAATCTGGTAACTCTAAAGTTGCCACAAAAGGAAATTGTCTCTTAAGGTCAGGTTGAGCATAGCCAGGGTAAGATGGAATTTCTTGAGCATCACGCCTTTGAGCACCAGCATAAGGAATCTGCTGCTGGTAACCCAGATATGGGTTGCTTTGAAAAGCAAACGCTTGAGGATTATGTTGACCAAAACCTGGATATGATACTTGTTGAAATGAAGTTTGAGGCATTTTCACTTGTGGTTGGCAAGGGGTCTGTCCACCAATGTTATAACCCAAATTAGGATAACTTGGATTTGGTTGATAGGTATAACCAGGGTGCAATTGTGACATCCCATAAAATGGTAAACCATATTGTGAATAAATGATTCTATATACAAGTTGTTGTAAATTAACCGAAGGATTTGGAGTCTGTGGACCCAACATTTGAAGGTATTGAGTTGAAGCACCCGATTGATAAGGTTTATGTACAACATTTTGATTTTGTAACAGGGGTAAATATGTATTAACAAGTGGTAATGATGTGGGTGTAACAGGTTGAACTAGTTGATACGAGTATACAACCGTTTGTGGTTGGATAGGCAGAGTGGGTTGCCATTGAAAAACATTCATTTCAACATTAGGTTGACAAAAAAGTGATGGAGTACTGTCATATTGGGTGACCAAAGGTTTCCCCTAGCATGAGGAGGATAATAAGATGGAAAATATTTCTCTCCAAATGTTGGGATTCCAGTTGATATGGTACTTAAAGGAATAAACCCATAAGGACTGACTTGATATTTCTCTGATGATGTATATAAAGAATCAATCCGTTCAGTACTCACTATAGGATTACTAGTTAGAATACTAGACAATGACATTGGTAAAGACCATGGTTTTGAAGATGCACTAGAGTAAATTCCCGATAATGATTTGTAACCTAATGGGACCATAGGGCCACCATGAAAATATGACTCTAGTGAAGTTGTAAACATCGATGGGGTAGCGAGGGAAAGTGCTGACATAATTGGAACAGATGGCCCAACCGAATATGTTGGTTCAGGCATGGTTACTTGACCAAATGTATACCCTTTTAGATCGATGGGTGTTTGAATGGGAACAAGATCAACAAAAGTAGCTGGTGATTATTGAGGAAAAGACTCGTACAGGTAAAGGTCCTCCCCAAAATGGGTTGGAGTTAAAAGTGTCTCGTCTTGTGGGATTTATTCAATCACAATTAAACCAAGTGGGATTATCTCACTGTGAGGCCCAAAGTATATTTCAGGTGGTTGACTGTGTGATATGGGAGACTCAATAGCTACAAAAATTTGTGGGATGACCAAGGCAGGAACAACTTATGGTTGTTTTAATTTAGGATTCAGATGTTTTGGAAAATAAGGGACATGATCTGGATCAATTTGTGGTTGAACCAAGGTTTCGGGGAAGCTCCCCCCCCTCGATCCCACTCCCAAAACACGCTCCACTCGGGAGCTCTTTTGGAGCACTCATGAGCGCACTTTCGAGCCTGAAAAAATGCTCCCTATTTTTTCGGGAGCGTTTCAGGGAGCACTCGGAAGCGAACACTACCTGAGTGCTTCCCCCATTAAAAAAATGCTTCGGTAGTGTTTCTTTAATGTTGGGAGTGGTCGGGGAGCATTCGCTCCCAAATGCTTCCCGACAAAAAAAATGCTCCCCAGTGCATAAAAAAAAATTGGATGTCAAATTTCGTTTTTTTTTTGGGAGGGAGGGAGGGGGGGTTGGGTAAAATAATTCCCACCCCCCTAATTTGGTTTTTATTGTTTTATTTTGAGAGTGATAACAATATTTTGAGAGTGAGAGCAAGAGCTTGAGAGTTGGAGAGCAATTTGGAGAGTAAGAGAGCTTGAGATTTTGGAGAGCGGAAGTGCCAAGGAGAGAGCAAGGAGCAAGCTGCAAGAGAGCAAGAGGAGGATTGCAAGAAAGAGGTAGGTCTTTTAATCTAGTTTTTTATTTTCTAGGAATCGTTTTTAAGTTGTTCAAAAATGAAAACTTGATTTTTTTTCTCAATGTTGCATTTTAGTGTGTTGAAAAGTGAAAAATTGAATTGCATTTTTCCTATGTTGCATTTCCTATTCCCATTTGGCATTCCTGCATTTTGTTTGCAGGCTATAAACTTGAAACATCATGGCTATATGGCTAAGGATTTTCTTCATGTTGGTTCCTTTCTTTGTAATAATGGTGTTGGAGAGTAGAAGAAATAGGCCCATTAGAGAAGAGGAGGATGAAGAAGTGGGTTATAGTGGATTTGATGAAAATCATGAAGAGGAGGAGGAGTATGCTGAGGAGGAAGGGGAGAGTGGAGAACATGAGGCCACAAAGACCCAAACTAGACAAGACCAAAGTAAAACACCTTTGTGGAAATATGTTCAGAGGCAGGAAGGAGGGAAAGGTGGTGGAACCACTAAATTTCTTTGCCCCCATTGCAATAAAGAATACACAGGTTCATACACTCATGCCAGAAGGCACCTTTGTGGGAAAATTCCAGGGGATGGAGACAAAATGTAGGAATCAAAATTTTTGTAAGTGTGCCAGCAATAGAGAGAGAGAAATATAGAAAGGAAGAGGAGGCTGCCCTACAAAGATCTAAAATATATAGGGGTTTCATTGATTCTTATACACCATCAGGTCCATCACATCATGGACAAAGAAGTCCATCAACTTCCACTAATGGAAGTGGATATGGAGGAAAAACCTAGACCAAACATCTCCTTAAGGCATAGAACCATATCCGATTTCCTTGACGAAGGGTGTAGGAATGATGTGGATTAAAAAACTTTCTGGTTTCTATATGAATGTGGGGTGCCATTCAATGTTCTTAGCTTACCTTATTGGCATAAAATGGTTTTTTCCATTAATAATTCCCCCAAAGGATACAGGAGCCCTGGGTATGACAAGTCCAGAACCATGCGACTTGATCATGAAAAGGCAAAAATAAACAATTATTTGGCTATAATGACAAATTCTTGGAATGAGCATGGGGTGTCCATTGCATCTGATGGATGGACCAATGTTAAAGGAAAGCCATTGATAAGTGTTCTGGCTGTGTCAGTTAGTGGTGCAATGTTCATTTTAGCATATGATTATTCAGACAAATTCAAGACCGACATTAAAATTGCAGAACCATTACTTGAAATAATTGAAAATACTAGGCCATACAATGTCATCCAAGTCATCACTGATAATGCTACTAACTATAAGGCAACAAGAGAAATTATTGAGGATAAATACCCCAACATATTTTCATCTATATGTTTGGTTCACACAATGAACCTTTTAATGCATGATATCATTAAAAACAAACAACCTCAATTCAAATGGCTTGGTGATTTGTACAAGAGAGGAAAAAAAATGATAAGATTTATTACAAATCATAGCAATTCCCATGGGATTTTCCATATTCACTCCAAGTTGGAGTTGTTGAAGATAACAAAGCCTATATTTTCTAGCTATTACCTCATCTTTCAGCACCTTTTGAAGGTAAGAGAGTCATTTGCTGCAATGGTGTCAAGCCCACATTAGCAGGTATTAAAGGACAGGGCAGTGACAATAGTTGACAGGCAAGGTTTTGAACATGTGGAGGAGATTGCCCTTGACCCTTTGTTTTGGGCACGTGTGAGGAAAAATTTTAATTTCACCTAGCCCATTTATCACATGATTCACTTTTCAGATACAGATAAACCAGTGATTGGGGAGGTTTATGAGCAGATGGATAGCATGTTGGACAAAATAAAATATGTTGTTAAGGATAATGATCCCAACTTGTATGCAATTATTCACGACTGTGTGTGTGAATGGTGGAATAAACTCAATGTTCCACTACATGCCTTGGCATATATCCTTATGCCAAAATACTACTCTCCATCTTGGTTGGGCCAACCTACACCTGGAGGTGGGTTAGGATCAAAGCTCACACAGATCCAGAGGTACAATAGTGGTACATGAAGGCATTAGACAAGTTGGTCCCTGACAGGGAGGAGTGTGCTAGATTGCACCTTGAATTAGGAAAATACTTCAGTTTCACTGGTAACTTTGGTTCTTTCCATGTAATGGAAGACAAAGATAGATTTGATGCTCTCACACGGTGGGAAGCACATGGCGGCATGGGACTTTTGCCAAAATTGGCAAAAAAATTTCTCTCACAAGTTGTGAATACTTCTTCTGCAAAGAAGTGTTGGAGCACCTACAACTTCACACATAATGTGAGAAGAAATACGCTAAATGAAAACTGAGCTAAAAGCTTGGTTTATGTGCATTACAACTTGAGGTTTTTGAGTCATTACTGTGATCGGGCATATGAGGATCAACCATATAAAGTCTAGGACAACAACCCAGATGATGATAATTTGGAGGACGACACTGTACATATGGAATAATTGGAAGCAGAACTTTTGAGGGATGATGATGAAGCATCAGCAACACCACCACACATAGGACCAGTCCCACCATCGAGTAGCAGTGCGGGTGCGAGTGCCAGTTCTTGATATCCAACTATTGTTCCTTTGTCATTATGAATTATGAATATGATGCTTCATGAAAGTTATATCATGATCAATGAATCAATGATGACAAATGTTATATATTGAATTTTGAAATCAATGAATCAATGATGATAAAAGATATATATCAATGATGATAAATGTTATATATTGAAATTTGAAAGCAATGAATCAATGTTGATAAATGTTATATATTGAATTTTGAAATCAATGAATCAATGATGATAAATGAATTATGATATATATCAATGATAATAAATGTTATATATTGAATTTTGAAAGCTTGAAACATTCATATTAATGGTTCGCGAGACTCAAGAGTCAATATGTAGTATGAATTATGAATATGATGCTTCATGAAAGTTATATCATGATCAATGAATCAATGATGACAAATGTTATATATTGAATTTTGAAATCAATGAATCAATGATGATAAAAGATATATATCAATGATGATAAATGTTATATATTGAAATTTGAAAGCAATGAATCAATGTTGATAAATGTTATATATTGAATTTTGAAATCAATGAATCAATGATGATAAATGAATTATGATATATATCAATGATAATAAATGTTATATATTGAATTTTGAAAGCTTGAAACATTCATATTAATGGTTCGCGAGACTCAAGAGTCAATATGTAGTATGTTTCCAACTTGTGGGCATGGTTGATGAAGATTATAACTTCTAGATGATTGATGTTATATGATTCAATCTATGCTTTTATGTTTTTTATGTCTAATTCATCATTCTACATGATTTTGTTGACATATATGCATCAAAATATAAAAATATAATATATATATAGACACACACACACACACACACACACACACACATATATATATATATATATATTTAAAAAAAAAATGCTCCCCGAAATGCTCTAGACTGGGAGCTTTTGAAAATGGTGCTCCTGCTCCTGCTCCCCACTCCCAAGCAACCATGGATTGAACAATGTCGGGTGCTAGAGGTATGGTCTCACTGATTGGATGGATCGTGACCATGGGTAGCTGTGAGGACTCTGTTTTGACAACAATAGATGAATCGGGATGTGTAGAAACAACTTGAGCTAACTCTGGTTTATGGGAAGATCATGTTTCACCAAAGGTACGAATTATACTTGATTCGGCAGATCGTGATCGCCTTCACCTACCAAAAGTAACTTATGGTGGTAAAGGTGGTTTTAATGCTAGTCTAAGAGAATGATGGGGGAAATGATTTTGTTCTTCCACGATTACTGATTTATTTTAACCAGAAAAAATATACAAAATAAAAGGGTAATGCTAGGCAAAAGGGTTTACCAAGAAACTATGAACTGTTAGGAATACCTCCTAGTGAGCCAAGAAGTACGGGCAGGCAATCTCCCCGAATGTTGTGTTCGATGTATCACAATTTACAAGGCGGCCTACTCTATTCATTATGGATGGATAGCACCTGAAATTTTTCCTCCCAAATATACTCAAAGGTATGTGGAGGCCCAAGTCCGTATTAGCGATGTTTGATGTGAAACCACACAGTGAGAGCACCCTTTATACTTTTAGTACTGTAACACCGCCTGATATAGCCAAAAGTATGTGGACGAGCTACGATATACTTACATATGTGGAGTTAGGTATCACACTTGGAATGTATCGT
Organism: Pinus albicaulis; assembly: GCA_034641835.2. Lineage (NCBI taxonomy): Eukaryota > Viridiplantae > Streptophyta > Pinopsida > Pinales > Pinaceae > Pinus > Pinus albicaulis. The sequence goes on along the minus strand of CM076577.1, from coordinate 1,053,826,577 downwards.
AGACAAGTTAATGCCATCTACTATGTTTTATGAGGTCAAAACACGTCTCTAGCCTAGGCCTTCTAAATGTTATAGTTATGGTTCCAATGCTTTGTTAGGTAAATTGAGATAAATTTTAAGTTGATCTTGTTTATCAATTTTCCTTTCAAAGGTTCACCGCGATGATGTATTGGAAATTCCTAAAATGAAAACTAATAATGATAAGAAATATTTGATTTTTAGTTTTTTCAATGAAAATCCTCGCTACTAGAGGGAAAGAGAAATCAATTTGAGAGCAAACAAATCAATGAGCACAAACTAAATGCAGATTTATTAATTGTTCCTTTTGAAAAACACACAAACCACTACATGTAAAAGTAGGTTTTTCTTTCCAATTCCTTTAATGTTACGAATGCAGAAAAGAAACTAAGCGCACTAAATAAATAAAAACAAATGCCTTTTACTTTTGAGAAATGAGGAATATAAACAACAATTTCTCTTTTGAAGGAAAAATGAGGAATTTAACAACAATTTCTCCTATCAGGAAACGAAGAATTTATGACAATTTCCTTTTCAAAAGAAAATGGATCTAATGAGAGAATGAAAATACTTTGAAATTGATTCGTCAATGATAAAGAAAAATGTTTTAAACAAAAATTGAACAAATTATTCTTTCAAAGGAGGAAGAGGTAGATAAATTCACTGGTCAATATGAGGTTCAGGCTTTTCAAAACACAACAGAAAACAAACTGAAGAAAATTGCAAAGAAAAATTCAAGGGAATTTGGATGGTTTCAGGATGAAACACAGTCTCTAAAGAGATACAGTGCTTTGCAACGCAGGCCTGAAAGGGAGAAAGTGCTATGAAAAGCATTGTGTCTTGTCCAAGAGTGCGTTGGGCGTAGTGTATAAGGAAAAACACAGCTGTTTAACACACTTCTCATGCAAATTTGGATTTAAAAAAGCCTAATCTTTGTGAGTAAAAACTAGTGGGTGAATAAACAGAGAAAATCAGAGGCTAAAACACCTAGGATAATGATTAATTTCGTCCCCAGCGGAGTTTCCAATTTGTTATGTGGAATTATGAATTACAGATAAATCATCCTTCCCTAGACAGGTGATAATATAGAACAATAGGTCAAAGAATTTATGACTATTTTTCCTAACTGCAAACAGACACACATAATGAAATAATTAGCTTACTTGGAGTCCAAGTGCTTCTAAAATCTCCTTCTGTCGCTTTTGTTGTAGCTTCAAATTCCAGCCTACTATGAAAAATATTTCCTACAAGAATGAAAACTAAACAACAAGAGATAGCAATAATACAGATGTATATTCAAGTTATTTAGCTAAATCAATAAAGCATAAACCATATACAACAAAAAATAAATCATGATATGGAGAATCAAAGCTTATACAGATGCATATAGGGAAAAACAAGCAGTAATATTTATTAATGATAGAAGGGGAGGTTACAACCTAGTGATTGATTTAGTGTCACCATCTCCAGCAGCATCCCAGCCTCATCACAATGTAGATATCTCTAGCAATATGTCACTCAAATCAAACCCTCAATTGAAATTCCACCAGAATTTCTCTACTCAAATTCTTCCTTCTCAAACACTAAGATCTGTACTCAATTTATAGAGGAGATGAAGGTCGTTTTACAATCAATGACTTTCCAATAATAGGCAAGACATGTTCCCAATCTTGTAGATGTCAAATGGACACTTGGATTCGAAGCTTGACACATGTGAACTCTTCTAGAAGGCACTGGCCAAGTGGAGATTCCGAAACAATGAGAATTTTTCTCCTAATGTGACCAACACACCTATGAATTTCGGCAAGTTCTTTGTAGAGCAGCCTTGCATGGGGCTACCTACATATGCAATGCACTTAGCCCCTTTAGAAGCATCGTTGATGAGATCTCATACGATATATTATAAACTTCAAATCTTGGAAAGCTTTGTAGATGAAAGTCATAAATGATTTTTCTTGTTCTTTGTCCTAGGGTATGTAGCAACTGAAATGATAAGGGATGATAGACCTTATTCATTGGTCCTAGAGATGATGTCCAGTTAACCATGTCATTGGGAATGATGCCCAAATTGACCTATAACACATGTGAAGTTTTGGACAAATGATGTTTATGATAATATCATGGCAACACTAAAATAAATGATATGACAGTATACGATACGTGTCAAGATGCATGACATCTATATGACAATGTATGGCTATGATTTTTGTATGGCTTTGACAGTGGGAGAATAATATTCAGGCCCATGAGTACAAAAATCCTTTCCGAGTTGGTGTCTGGGATTCCCTCATTTAAAATAGATGTTTTCTCTCACAAGAGGAGTTTTCATTAAGAGAAATATCATTGCTAAAAGAAAGAAGACCCTCATGGCTCAAAGACATATGGCTTCAAGGGGGAAATTTCGGAAGAAAAATAAGAAGCCATATAAATACTAAAGGTATCTAGCTGCCATGAGTACAATATGAGACTGGATCATTTGAAGAATTTTTAAAGCATCAAGTCTGGAAGGATGCGATACACAAAGAGTGCGAGTCCATTATGAAGGTTGATGTCTGGGATATGGTCCCTAGACCACAGGACAAAGTTGTTTTCACCTCGATATAAGATCAATCATGGATCTGATGGGAAAATGTGTTACCTGAGACTTCTCTCTAGGAAGGAATTGATTATGATTTCACATGTAATCTATTATTACCCTTACTTCTACGCAAGGATGTAATCCTCATTAGATGGATAGACCGCCTTTCTACATGGTGCGATAAAGGAAGAGGTGTATGAAGAGAAACCACTGGGATTCAAATTCCAGGATCAAGACACCCATGTTTTCAGGTTGGGTAGCCCCCGGGGCTTGGAACAAGATGATAGATAGCTACCTAATGAAGCTGGGCTTCACCCGTAGTAAAGTTGATTTGAACCTTTACTTCAAGGTTGATAGAGAAAATCCTCTCATTATGGTGTTGTATGTGGATGACGTATTCTTGATAGGTGTTGACCCTCTCATTCATCAGTGAAAGAGGGAGATCACTACTGAGTTCGAGATGAAGGACCTAGGACTGATGCATTACTTCCTAGGCCTAAAGGTTTGGAAGAGACCTAGTGAGATTTTCCTTTCTCAAGGAAAATATATTGTGAAGCTTCTGGAAATATTTGGTATGGTGGACTGTAAGTCTGTGTCGACAATGATGGAGATCAAAATTAAGAATTTTGGTGGCAATGCTGCTGGGCCCATGTTAGAAAATCCTACTAAGTATCGTCAACTTGTAGGGGCCCTGATGTTCTTAGGGAACATCCGTCTAGATGCAAGTTGTGCAGTGAACACTTTGAGTCAACACATGGTTGATCCTCATAACATTCACTAGGTTGGTGCCAAGAAACCCTTAAGATATCTCTGGGGCACGATAGACCATGGGCTGAGCTACACTACCGGGAGTATGACACTCCATGGAAATACCGATGCCGATTGGGTTGGTAGTGTGGTGGATCGCAAGAGCACATCTGGATGCTGCTTCACATGTAGATCTACTTTGGGAAGGAATATAAAGTCGGTAGCCTTGATTACCACTGAGGTCAAATACATTGCAACATGTATGGCCTATTTGAAGTCACTTGGTTGCGAAATATCTTCAGTGAGCTATTCGAGCATGTGCTATATGCTACCATTATCCGCTGTGATAACCAAAGGGGGATTCATTTGTCATAGAATCCTAGGTTCCACGATTGATGCAAGCATATTGATGGTTGGTACCACTTTATCTGGGATATGGTACAGTCAGGTGTCATAAGGCTCGGTCATATAGGAATTGATGAGCAGGTCGCGGATATTCTCACAATGTCCTTTGGGAAGGTCATGTTCCTAAGCTTCCATGAGAATATTGGAATTTTGGAACGACCCTATTTGGAGGGTCCTGTTGGACGATGAGCTCTGGGAGCTCCAAGGGGGTTTTGTGGATAGTTTGTTGGTGTTATAAGCAACCACAAGGCTAGGCTTTCCGAACCTAGTTGGTGTGCTTCCACCCCACCGTGATGATATTGAGTTGGTTTACCTCTCTTTGATCTGTGCCCCGTAAGCATCCTACCCATGGAGTTTCAGACTCATGGGAAGTACCTCTCATTTGGCCAATGAGGTGGGAAATGTGAATAGAGACCATAGCAAGACCGATGGACACATCGGAGATTGCTGTAATCTCTATGTCTAGGATGGCACATGTCCAACCACTTGATCTGGGATCAAGTTTAGCGAGGTTTCAGACCTCAAACTAACTTCGGGTTGTGAAACTAACTTCAGGCTAGTATATGACTCTCTCAATTCCAAGAGAGGTTTCAGACCTCCATCTGACTTCGATTCAGTGAAACCAACTTCCGGTTAGTGTATGACTCCTTTGAGTCTGAGTGAGGTTTCAGACCTCTAACTGAATTCGTGTTAGTGAAACTAACTTCGGATTAGTATATGACTCTCTCGAGTCCAAGAGAGGTTTCAGACCTCCAACTGACTTTAGATCAGTGAAACCAACTTCGAGTTGGTGTGTGACTCTTTTGAGTCCTAGTGAGGTTTCAGACCTCCAACTGACTTCGGGTCAGGTAAACCAACTTTGGTTTGGTATGAGATTCTTTGTGAGTCCTATAGAGATTACTGAACTTTGGGTTGAATCTGTTAGCTGAGCATGATGTCTTCATGAATGACCCACTTCTATTCGGAAATAAAGAATCCAACAAAACAAGTTACGGTAGGATGACGCATGATGTTTGGATAGCAATAGTGGATGGAGTTCTCCCTAGTCGAAAGGGAGTGTTAATTTTGGACAACTAGGTCCAAACTCCATGATGTGATGCTCATATGACGATGCCAATATTTTTATTAGGTTCCTCTTTTACAGAGGTGCAATAGTTATCTAAAGATCATCTTGATCAGATGAGTAGAACATGTATTTCGAATTTATTCCACATGTGAAAGGTTAGGTTGTCTTATCCCACATGAATAAGAGATGTGTCACACACCCCCAAAGATGCCTATATTTTGGAGAGACCTAAAGTTAATTATACATACAATGTGTGGAGGCATTTTCTTCTCTCTTGATGGTGATGGAGGTGTGTTCTTTGGTTTTCTTTTTAGGGCTTCTTGGTGGAGCATCTTTATGGAGTATTCTTGATGAGACGTCTTGGGGTTGTGTGACATATGTGGGTGGCTTACCTTATGGAGACTTTTTTGGTTGAAGCATCTTGTTGATAGCCATAATGCCACCATTATTTAACTCTATTTTTGGCTTTTCTTCCATCGATCTAATGGTATGTTCTATCTGCATCCTACTTTACTTATGCCCTAGAAGGTTAAAGTGTATTTGCATCCTAGCATAGAACATCTTCAAAATTTAACACATGTGACCACCCCACCCTAACCATTTGTATTCAATGAAAACCATCACTCACTAGTGGAGATTATAACACATCATTAAATTTAGGGTTTTAGCCTCAATTAACTACATTTAACTACATTTCTCCACAGTTAGTGGAGATTTTCTAGCTAATATTGGGAAAAATGCATTGGGAGGTGAATTTTTGACCAATTTGTTTGAAATAAGAGTCTACATATACTAATTTGAGCATTCTAGATTGCACCCCTACAAAGAAAACAATCATTAGAGGCTTGTAAACACATGTAATTTACAATTTTGAGCATAATGAAAAAGAGGGACATGCCATTGGGAGTTGGACCAGCAGATGTAGCCCAGTAGGGGTGAAATGCTTCACAATGTCTACTGTGTAAAAATTATGTGTGATGTTTATTCTCTAGTCTGCACTACTGTATAGTGTTATTTAGGCTGATTTTCATGCTTAAATTTCACAAATTCATCTATGTTTCATGGATAAAACACTCATTCCTTAAGCAAACAAATGGAGACAAATTGTACATGTTTTTAATACTGAAAGGACACTTAGCACAACAAAATAATACACTCCTTTCAGATCAGGTTGGTATTGGAGCTAAAGTTTAATATTTGGTGTTTTTGTGTGTAAATATTGTTTAACTGTTTGCAAGGGTTTTCATGCTTACTAGGCTTAAGCTTAAGAGAGGAGAATGAAAATTGGTGGAAGCAAGAGGTTCTCAAAGTGAGCCACAACAAAGGAGGGCAATTTTTCCACATTCTCCACCACCTATTTCAGCTCCAAAAGAAGCAGAAGAAGCTATTATCATGCCTCCAGGAGAATAAGAAATCCATGAAGAGGTGGATCCCAAAGAAGAAGGAAGAGTGTTCAGGAAAGCATTCCTTGACATGACTAAAACGGTGAGAGTCATTTATGAAGAAAGGAATGAAATAATAGAAGGAGAAGGGTCCAAACTTCACAAGGAAGGCTAGGGATCATCAGGAGGCCACAACGATGAAGATAAATAAAATAAGGGAAATGGAGGAAATGGAGGCAGTGGAAAGTGACCATCCTCACCCTCATCATCATCATCCTTTACATCATCTTCAGTGCACCAATCACACAAGTCAAAGAACACTGGTAAAATTCCTTTTCTAAAACCTGATGTTAATTTTGAATAGCCAATGTTTAATGGTGAAGTCAATGCATAAAATATTGATAATTAGATTCGGAAATTAGAGTTCTATTTGAGAATTCAAAACCTTCATGATGATGATACAAAAATCCAACTAGCTTCATTGAGGATGGAAGGTGCAACTCCTATTTGGTGGGAATCCAAGACAAAGGAGGATATAAAGAAGCATGGTAAGATTATCCTATCATGGACTGATTTCATTACTACAATAAAACAATATTTTTATCCATTAGCTCACATGCATAAATCCATAATGAACTAGAAAAATTTTAGACAATTGAAAGGACAAAATGTACAAGACTACACCCAAGAATTTAAGAGAAGAGCTCTATTATTAGGGGTAGATTTGTAGAGTCAAGATACTTTGCTCAAGTATATAGGAGGCTTACATACCTACCTAAGACATACTATCCTCATGTTTAACCCTACAAGCCTAGATGAAGTTTTTGTACAAGCCACACACTTAGAGGCAACGGGAAAGAAAAACATAGATGAGAATGAGGAAAATGTGTTTAAAGGAAAATGGAAGAAAAAGATAAATGAAAATATTAGAAAAGAGAAGGGAAAAATATTTCACAAAAACTGTTATGAAACTAGCCATGATAAAGATCATTGTTGGAAACTTCATCCAGAGTTGAAACCATAAATTTTGAAAGCCATAGAGAAAGCCAAGGAGAAAGGAAAAACTATTGCAATACTTGAACAAGACTTAGCATCAGATTCACGTGATGAAACTAAAATTATAGCCATGGGATTGAAGAACATGAAGGGGAAAGAAATTGAAACAAAACCCAGTACTAGTACTTCAAATTGTCACATACAAGCTCCAAATGAAGAAGAGAGAATTGAACTGTTTCATGTGAGGTTCATTTCCAAACATAACAAGGTTGACACATTTTTTGACAAAGGGTCACAAGAAAATTTAATATCTGAATACTTGGTCAAGAAACTTAATCTTGAAACCATTCCACATCCAAAACCATATCCACTTGGTTGGATTTGTAAGGATGCAAATTTATAGGTTTCAAAGAAGTGCATGTTGCGCTTTGTAATAACTGCACATTTCATTGACATAGTTGAATTAGATGTTGTTTTGCTTGATATAACAGGTATGTTGTTGGGCAGTCCTTATTTTTATGATAGGAAAGAAATATTCCATCGCCATAAGAACAAATACCATTTATTCAACTATGGAAAGGAGTATATTGTGAGAGCTCATCGGAAGAAACTAGACACTTCTTTAGTTAATGAAGGGAAAATGAAGAGGTTATTCAATGCAAGCCAAAACTCGACATTGATGATGGTTAAACAAAGAGATGCTTTACATCATCCTTTTCAAACAAATGCTGATGTATTTGATGATTTGTTTCATTTTGAGAGAAGGTTTTCTTTGAAAGAAGATGACAAGCAGTTGCAGCAATCGACACAAGTGTTGAACGGTGCTGAAAACAAGGTGTCAGTGCAAGAAGTTGCAAAGGTCCAAGAGAGGGAAAAGAAACTTGGAAAAGAAGGCACAAAATTCAGAAATGTTCATTTTTGGTTTCCAAAAGGCATGGTACAATGGCGAAAAAACTTGGTCAATAGTCAACACAAGTTCAAGGCAAAAGCATCAAAAATCACCATAAGGACAGAATGCAAGGTGATAAAATTTCCAAGATTCCTTTGATTATAGACTAATGTAGAAACAAGATTTTTACTACAAAGTTAGATTTTTGTTTTGCAAGTTCAGAAAATGTGCAGCATGACAGTGTCAAAAACAACAATGGTTGGTCGACGGAATCAAGGAAAAATTTGTCTTTTCATGAAAAGCTCTGATTAATGAAATTAGGGAAATTTCAGTGGATAAAGATTGGAAGAGTGGGGACAACTCTCCTCATCTTCATGTTCAGTAATCTAGAGAAATTTTGGGGTCCAAAGCTTCCCAGTGGGGAGGTGTGATTAGGATATCATGTGTTATGCTAAAAAATGAAAGTTCTTGAAACTATACCAAACATGAGTGACCAGAAAGGTCTCGTCATTGCGATATCGGTACTGTGAATAGTTCGAAAAACCGATGTTGTATGAGGAAGATATCGTGTTCTGTTCATTTTCCCAAATAGCTAAAATTTTGTGACTGGGATGCTCGGTCAACATGCAGGTACAATCAGCAGGTGGTATATTATGGGGAGTTTTCCCTTTTCTCACAGCTAATCAAAATTCCACACATGGCTGAATCTAGACCATTCATTTGGTGGTACGAAGTGTGCTTCTAATCGTTGGATGGGATGTATAGGTTTTAAAGTGGTTGTTGGATGGGTGACATGTGGCAAGCCCGAAGGCTACCACGTGTTCCCAGGAGGTTCTATTAAAATTCTGGTGGAGTCGGGGGGTTCGACCCTGCGACTTTCAGGCATTCATAAAGACCTTCAACCGTCTCTTCTATCCATTACTTCTTACCCTAAGAGTCTTCCGTTTTAACTTAAAGTATATATGTTTCAAGGTTGAGGGGGGATCTCCAGAAGTCCCTACCCGCTGGTGGCCCCAAGGAGTGATCACATGCAACAAGTGTTAAACTGCAGCATCAAACTTTAAACGACAGTTACAACAAACTTTATGCTGACAGTTACGATGGTTGAGATCACATGTCACACGGTAACATTAAAGTTTTAGTTGGAAATTTCTTTTGGGTGGCTAATCTAGCAAAGATTTAAAGCTATCACATGAGTGCAGTGTAATGGCAACAAATGCCACGGGTTCCGGAACATGGAGTTATGGTTCCTATCCTCTATTATTTGTGGAGTTAACACAAACTTAAACCAGATTTAACTTAAACTTAAACCGGGTTTTGTACACGACAATGGGCATGCATACTTCACATTTTCATCAGCTTCTAATTTGCTGCACTCATATTACATGGAAAAAGGTTTCTAAGTTGTCCAAAACATAACTCTATGTAACACGTCTTCCAGTTCTGACTGTCCCTGCTCATGCACTCTAATTTTTGGAACACTCTCTCCAGGTTCCATCAAATCTTATAATATCCCTTTTTGCAACTCTATTATATGTTGAAACTACAACCGAACCTTGGAATATTAATTTTCATCCCCCAAATTCTAAAATGACCGTGGAATATTAATTTTCAATCCCCAAATTCTGAAATGACCGTGGAATATTAATTTGCAATCCCCAAATTCTGAAATGAGGGTGGTCTTTCCCATCCCTTTGGAACTGTGACAACATCCTTAATTGGCTCGGCGGTCAATTCCAACTATTGCAACTATACTCAAGATCAGATCCATATTTTTTTAAGGTTATTCATAATGTAATAAAATAATAGTAATATTAAACTTAAAATATTATTCATAATATAATAAAATAATAGTAATATTAAACCTAAAATATTATTCATAATAAAATAAAATAACAGTAATACTAAACTTTAAAATTTAATAAATTAACTTGGAAATATATTTACCAACATCTTTTGGATATTTAACCTCTCTCTAACCCTTACACTCCAAGGCATTTAACCTCTCTCTAATGCCACTCACCTCCTGTTTTGTTTTATGGTTGATGATCAGAAGAAGCTGCAATCGAACAATGAAAAACACTTCATTCCTATCTTCGGGTATTAACCATGCGCTTTCCGTGCAATTGAATATCACTACAGCTCTCTACTTTATTTATATATAATATAGAGTTAGATGTTTAATATATAATTTTATTATTATATTCTAATATAGAATTAGGTGTTTTTTAATTTCTTATTTATATATTAAATAATTTCATATTAATGTTATATATAAAAAGAAAAGAAGGGTATTAATTAATTAATCAAATAAACTTATAAGAGTTAAGACTAATATGATGGATATCCCATGAAATAGGAGCTAGGTTTAGGGCTTACATGCCTTTGCATATTTTCCACTCTCCCCTCTAATATTTTGCTAGGACTTTTCTTTTAGCTTGATTCTCATCCAATTATGGTCTCCTCGTCTCGGGGAAAGAGTGTGGCCCCCATTCTAGTGTAATGTAGTCCCATGAGATGCTAAGTCTAGGAACAAGGTGGTGACAACAACTCCTCATCGATCCTCCCACCCCCCTCCGTAAATTCATCACAAGGAGGTTGAAAATATGCCCCAATCATGCACACTACATGGCACAAAAATACTTCAATCCATTGTGTTCCAATCATTCAAAACCCCAGATTTGAGGTCAAGTCATAGAAAATCTTGGAGCACATAGAATTCTTGCCACACTATGCTTTAATTTTTAAATTTATTGGTGCTTTCCCATCAAAACAAGATATCGCAGCATGGATCAAGGCTAATTGGTAGCCAAAAGTAAATGTATATTTGTAGACTCGAGCCAAAGGTTTTCTTACGATGATCTTCACTAATTTAGAGGATCTTTCAAGGGTATTTGAGAATGGACCTTATTTTCTTAACAATTTCAGTCTCTTTATCTCGTTCTCCATGCCTCATTACACCCCACACAAAGAAACATTTTTTCTCTTAGAAAAGCAAGATTCACATAGCAAGATCCAAAAATTGAACCCTTAGCAGAGCAAGATCTTCTGCAACACGATCAAAAGTTACCTAAGGAATCCTTGCAGCAACAACACAATCCCATGCAAGACATTTCTACAAAGAAAAGGAGGAACCCACATAACACACTGGAAGACATAACTCATACAGACCCTAAAATGCATGATGTAAAGACAATGTTCACATAAATAATAATAGAAACAAGTTCTGACGTAAGCATAAAAGGCTTGGACTAAATGGAAGTAGAGGATAAAACCCTCTTCGAGGTAGTGGAGCAACTGCAATGCCAAGGACCCAATTACGTTTTCAAGGTGCAAATGCCTTTTCACGAATGATCATATCTCAGGATTTAATTCACCCTTTCCGAAAGAGTCTCAAATATTACAACTTCTCATCAGTGTTCTCATTCTTCCTATCTCGGAGACCACCTCAAACTAGTAAAACAAGACAAACGATGTGGGATGAAAACTACATATGAGGTAGTACAATAGGTATGGAATCTTCTCGCCAAATTTTGTAAAATTACTTTTCTTTCAAGGGTGTTTCACGCCATCCCTCCTTCTTAATGAAAGTTATTTTGTGGAACATAAGGGGTCTCAATATCAAGAGAAAATAGAGACTTCTTAAATACACAATTTTTTGGTTGCTCCTATATGGGTAATTTTTTACACCATACCAATTAAATATTTCAAAGAAAGGTTTTTGTGGGAATTGGAAATATCATTGGAAATTATGCAATAGCCTCATAAATAACCAAATCCAAGAGGTTCACTAAATATGTTAGTATATGCGTGTACATGAATATATCATATGCACTGTCAGAATCCATACTTATCTTCCCCAATGATGAGGATATCATCCAACCCATTGATTATGAGCATATCCTCTTTTTTGTAGAAGGCTCCATGAATATGGCTAACTCTACAGGGATTTCCCCCTCACCAATCCCCCAAAGATGAAAGATATAGTAATATAAGCACTAATCAGAAAGGTTTCAAAAATCAGTGGGAAGTAGGAGGATTATAAGCCCTAAAACACTAACCCCAAGGAGTCGCTTCAGTCGAAAAACAAATTTGAATCCTTAGTATAGTAAGATACACTACAACATGATAAAAAGTCACATTGAGGAATCCTTGGGACCACAAGCAAAGCCCCATCTATAAGGAAAATGAAAACCCCATATAGGACAGTGAGAGGAACAATGGATATGGAGATTGAAATGCATGATGTTGAGATAATGATGGAAAAAATTGCAATGGAGAAGATTTCTAGGGTAAGCGAAGAATATTTGGATGAAATGGAAGTAGAGGAGAAAACCCTCTTTGAGAGACTAAAGTTGTTGCATAGGCAAGGAACTGTTTCAATTTCTGAGGTGAAAATGTCTGTTCTTGAACAATCGTATATGAACCACACCCCCTTACTATAAATTAAGCCTAAGGAGGTGGATACTAGGTTGACCGACTATTAGTGTGTGATTTGAAAATGAGGTCTAAAATTTTTTCGCCCTTCTTTATTCATATTTTAGGGTCAAAAGTTATGTTGTCCTATGGTTTCCATCTTCATTTTTGAAGGTTTCTTAATCAGGCCTCATTACACCCACCTGGAATGCATGTGGTGCCATATGGCATATTGCCATAGGGATTCTTCATTGACATAATTTCATCGATTCCTAGGGAAATACAACCCTATTACCTTGAGGGAGGTTCCATCGTAGATAGAGAAAGGGAGGCATCATCTTATGTGAGGGTACTTGAGCCTTTGTGCTTAGTATTTCTATTGAAATATTCACTATAATACACCCCTTTCGCTAAGAAATTGTCAATATAGTGTATCCACCATTCCATGCAACTCGTTATTGTTGGATATCATATCAAAATCTTCAAACAATGTCTTCAAGATTCTGTTGCACCACTAAGCATGGATCCCTTGGTACATATCAATATCAAGATCCACTTGTAATGGCAGTTTTTGTAGCACTGTTAGCATAGGTGCATTAGATTTGTGCCTTGGGTTCATCAACAAATCATTATTCATATCCCCATTTATTGTATGCATTTTCCTTCGTTAAGGAATTAAAACACAATGATATGTCAAAGTAATGTGAGGAAAACTTGGAATTGGTCATTGACATAGGTTGGCATTGAAAACTTAGTTTATCAACCATATCATCTCTAGGTTTATATACAATATGTAAAACCCTCTTCCCACATATACCCAAGTAACTGGCCAATCGGGGTAAACATGCAACAAGAGGCTACTAATATGAGATTCAACCTCCTAGATGACCTTAACGAAGTGGAAAATACATAAACCTGACAAACGTACCTTACACAACATCAACAACACCTCTAGGAGGTAACCCAACCTCCCAAACCCCTGAAGCCTGAGGGGGAATTTATTTTTGACCCTTTTGAGCCTTATTCATGGGCATGTAAGGGAAAGGGAGTGGCTAGGAGTCTATAGCCGTGGGAATGCCAAGACAAGGTCACGATGAGGGCCCCAAAAATTCAGTTCTATGTGTGTAACTCTAGGATTTGTGTTGCATTTTTATCCCCAAAACCTAGGTCACTACCCAGAACTTCATGAAACTTTAGGAGATGATAAATAACATTAAGATAAATTTATGAAAGAAATCACATCATCAAGAAATCATCTATACCCCTCTCGACCATGACATGCATTTCGTTAACGATGTCACAAACATTGCATCTATAGGTATAAACAACATATTTAAACAAGGGGTTCTTTGACTTATCTGAGAATAACTAAGAAACATTTCTCCCCGACATCATAAGCTACAATACAATATATTTTATCATAGATATATTTTGTATTCATTTACAGGTAAAAACATAGATAGAGCCATACATCATCACTGATTGAATACATTCTTATAACCAACATAATAACAACTAAAATATAATAGATAAAACAACAAGTAAACCCATACATAAATCAATCCATTTTCATATTGAATATCATAAGAATGATCTCTACATTACTGAATGTAAAAGCCAACTAGAGATGGGGCTTCCATGTTCCACTCGAACATAGATTGGTTGAGCCAAGTCTCACTTCATCCAATCACTCCCATGCCATATTCCAAGTCTCACTTTAGCCAATCACCCTCGTGCCATATTCCAAGCATCAATCACAATCAATCCAAGGCTTCCACATGCTAAATCACCTTCCCCCTTAACTAGTGATTACACCTATCGATTAGATATCACAAACATCACAAATTGGTCTCTATCAAAGTTGTTCGAGAGCTCCAGAGTGTTTATTCCAATCAGGGATTCCAAGACTAGTAAATCAACCACAACTATTTCAGGTCTTCTAGGGAGTTTGTCCAACCAAGGCTTCCAGGATTAGTAACTCAACCCCAGTTGTGCCTGGGTTCTAGAGTGTTTTTCCAACCAAGGGTCCAGGACTAGTAACTCAATGCACCTAGGTGTCGAGAGCGTTTGTCCAACCAAGGCTCCAAGACTAGTAACTCAATCCAATAGTTGTCCATTGGGCACCAAAGTGTTTTTCCAACCAAGGCTTCCAGGACTAGTAACTCAACCCATATTCATCTTTTGGGCTCTAGAGAATTTCTCCAACCAAGGCTCCAAGAACTAATAACTCAACCCACAACTAAACAAATCATGAAAACCAACCAAAAAAAAATCAATGGAAATAAACCCACAACACCATGGTTATCCAAGAAATGGAAAGGCTAGGAAAATTGTATCCACTATGGTGCTAACATCCTTTGATGGGGTTTCAAGTCCTCAGGTAAATTTACTATTGAATATTCTTAAAATCACATGGGATATTTGGAAAACTTCCTCGAAGAGGAGATATGGAATTACATTTGGAAATAATTTCTATGGCCTAGCGTATCCTCCTTCCTTCAGATTTTGTCTAGGAAACACACTCTAACATGGGAAAAAATTAGAAACAATGAATTTGAAGGAATATCCTCATGTTATCTATGATATCAGCAACAAGAAATATAAAATCACATTTTTAATGAGTGCCCCTTTTTGGGCTCGATGATTGACCAACTTCCCCAAATAAGTCTTACATTCTGGAGGCCCTCTCCATATTCCCCCCCTCATATTAATTTGTAAATATTCTCATCCACCTCATTACTCCACTCAATAATTTTGGTCTTCTCCTCGTTTTGGATTCCTTAAATTTAACTTTGATTATGCCTCAAAGGGAAATGTAGGAAATGAATGTTTTGAAGGAGGCTTACACAATCATATTGGCCTTCCAACATACATTGTAATAGGATATTTGGGCCCTAGTATGAACAATGATATATCAATTTCTTCCCTAGAAGAAGGTCTGCAAACTACTTCGACAAAACACATCCATAGAATGATCGTTGAGGGTGATTCAAAATTTGCCATAAATATTTTCAAGAAACTTCTAAATGGATCCAACCCAAAAAAAATCTCTCACTTTTGGTGTCTAAAATCCCTCATCTCTAGAATCAATAAATTATTCTAGGTATCTTAGCCATCAATCCTATGCATGTAAAAAGAGAACGAAACAATGTTAATGACTTGTTAAATAATATAGGTTGAGAGAACTCACCAATAAAAATTTCCTCAAACATGGAAGATTTTTCAAAATATATATGCGTTAAGGAATGAAAATATTTAACAAGAAATGATTGGAAAATTATGATGGAAAAACAAATCCTCCCAATCCTCCCACCAATTAAGGTATCTTGGGATTTAAAAGGTTGAAAGTGTAATGCTATATTTTTTTTCTTTTGGATATTACTTCGTAGCATGTTTCATTCATGATTATGAACAAAAATGAAGACCTTGGTTCCTAGCAAGATGTCTTATATAGCCCTATGTTTGCTTGAGGGGTCCTAACCCAGGTTCAGTGTGCAACGTTTGCCAAAAAACCCCTATACTAATGGCCCTTTCAGCAATGAACCACTTGCGCAGGTCACAGTCTCACCTGAAGTAGTATGGGTGGGTGCTGGAACTAGGTTTCTGCACCATGAGAAAGGAAGGGTAAGGCAAGCAGGGCTGTGTTCTGTTCAGATTACCTTGTCTCTGCGCAGGGTTAAATATGTATCCAATTTCATCCTCATGCACTAGATCTAAAATTATATGCTTTTCATAACATCAACACAGCGTTACATAACCAGAACAGAATATATCTAGATTCAATTCAATATACAGACCTTCACAGCGCAAAGACAGAAAATTCACAACACAACAATTACCAGCAATTCATTCAATAGTACTCACATATTCCGATCTAATAATCCTGCACATTCATTCATTCATCAACCTTTCCTTACAATTCCCTTCCCAACTTGTGCACACAGCAACAGGGTCCACACACAATTGGACCAGGATCTCCGCGCACATAGCCAGTAGGATTCCATTCCCAAAAAACCCAAACAGATTTCTTATACAATAGATCACATCAATAGCTCATCAAATCCTAGCTCTTACAATCTGAAATGCCTCTCTGTTTATAACAATCTAGCTTTAACATTCCTATGGTTTACAACCCATGGTTTTCGGACCCCTAGTTTACCCTTTAACCCATTACAATGCATTCGAGGCTTTGACCCGCCATAAAACCCCTGCGTTATACTAAATATAATAAAAAATAACCAAAATGGACTAGTTTCGTAGCTTGTTAGGAGACCCCATTCCAACAGTCCCCCAACACAATCTTGTGACTTGTCCCGAGTCACTTTGGTGGTGCGCCTTCAATCTATGCACGCAAGGTAGCCAGGGTGTGAAGGAGTGGTGGAAGCACTTCCTTGCTTTGGGCCACAGCGGGTTGCGCAATATTGATCATCTTCAGAGAAGCAGGCCCATCGAGATCCAGACCAACTCATTCCAACAATCGGTGGAGGTGTGCAATGGCGGACTCTGCATCATGTGTAAGCCGGAGTGCAACATCAGACCATGGTTTCAAATTTTTTCACACAATCTTCTTAGAGTGACGAAGGTCCTCAATCCTGTGTATGATGGCCAGGTGTTGCGCGGGGGCGGGGGGAGGTGTGGAGGCCCGAACTTGATTTAGAACATCTTTTTCCTGCTTCAATTCCCATTGGGCATGCTGAAGCGTGGGGTGGTGTCGTGCTCTCGTCCATAGCTGCGTAGCCTCTTCAAGAAATTGGGCTCCCTATGCTAGCTGTTCCTGAATAATGCGTGTTGCGTTAATGACCACGAAAATTCGCTGGGCTCGTTCTTCCAGAGGCATGACATACTACTTGCACCTTTCTTAGTTGCGGCGGTGCACTTCTTGTAGTAAGCTGGTAGAAAGTCTTTGTAGCTATATAGTAGATAGCTACACTAAGTCTACTTGAATGTCCCCAGTAATCAATTCATAAGTGTGAATTATGGCAGTGCGAAGGAGTAAACATATGTTGCTTCTAGCGGGCGGGGTCTGGAAATGGTAGAGATGTCGCAGCAAGTCCCAGTACCGTAGCATTCCTGCCGAACTTGGTTCGTAACTAATCCTTCCAGGTGGCAGCCCACGCGCACTCCTATTACTGCACTCAGCATCTCTTGGTCCTCTTATCAGTTCCTCCTGTGAGTTGGGACCCATAACAGAGAGACGAGCATTATATAACATATGAATAAGTATAAAAAACCACAATGCAGGTAGCCAATGCCGCTTGATAGTTGATTAAATAGCCTGACCCAATTTCTTCCATCAATCCATGCCCTAATAGAAGCTACTTAATGGTGAGGTAGCTCGCATGTGGTGCGTACCCTCTATTTGTCGAACCGTGCTTATCATAAATGGTGATATTGATGATCTGCCACCCATTTTCTGTGTTTCTAAGTGTCTTTTTTCATTAACTCGGGATGATATGACATTCTTCCTTTATGTCCAAAGTTGTGTCCTTGTAATGTCAGAGCGTGGCTGATGCGTTGAGGGAATTTTCGTATCTCGACGGAAGGTTGACACAAGGTGATCCTACAAGTCGATTGGAAGTCTTTTCGAACCATTTATGTCATTCGTGGATGGAGCATTCTTGTGTGAGATGGTTGCATCATATGTTCATAGGTTATTTATTTCTCGAGACATTCACCAATTCTCTCGGATACACATGATTGTAGACAGGTCCGTAATCCTATGCGCGCTGAGGTCAATAGTACTCTGGTAAGTGTAGTTGGGCAAGGGTCGATCCCACCCTTGAGTGTTGCACATCAGTAGGTAACCATGTGGGTCGGCCAACCTTAGGGCACATCTGGCTAAGGGAGTTTCTATACGTAGGATCACCCTACTCCAATACTTCCTCCGGGTAGGGGAGACAGGTCCCTGCGTAGGTGCTTCATATCGGGTTAGCGGTAGTGCTTCGGACCTACGTGCCGTGAAACCCTTAGGCTTCACAAGCTTTTGACTGTCATCTGCGCCCTCTTGGCAAGGCAAGGTTCCTTCTATGGTATAGATGTGACGAAAGCTTCTGACGGTCTGAAGGCTGTGAAGCATCGAAACCTCATGCAGCTGGCTCTGCCAATTCTCCAGCTCCTCAACGGAGTCAGAAAAACATTCACTGTCCTTTTCCCAATATAGCATCCCTTCATCCATGGGGTTAACCCGATCTTCATATTGCGCAGTGATCTTTATAAATATGATCTAATTCTTCCTTCACATGGATAGGCTCGGTATACCGAGTACCTTCCGCAAGATCTAGGGGTACTATGATGTGCATACCTTCACTTTCAAACACCATGCTTTGTTTCTTGAGGTTGATAATACCTCCCATGTCTATTTCCTAATCTATTCCAAGGAGCACAAGGTAGGGGTCCGCATCTTCAACTATCCCAATTACTTCAAAGACAGCTAGGACCCTTGCCCCTGCAATGTCAACCATAACTTTTGGTAACCTACCCAAGGGAATGATTTTCTATTGATATTCCATGCGTAGCTAGATAGTGGACCATTCCAATTTTGGCTTCCCCATTCATTTCCAGGTCTACTTAGGTAAAAAATTAGCATCAAATCCAAGATTGAAGATAACCTGATCCATTTCATAGCCTCTGATTTGTGCAGTTAGTTGCATTTCTCTCCCTATGTGTTTCTTAGAGCTGTACAGTTTGTGCATGTCCTTGGTCTGAGGAATGAAGGTGGGCCGAGCTATGCAGGTATTCATTAAGGCTAGGAGGTTTCTTACAGCCTGCGGGTTCCTGAGAAATTTCAGACATGCCTTCAAAAATGTCTCAATTTCTTCCTCATTTTGAGACTACGCAGGGGCTGCTAGTAGTGCTTGTTCTTCACAGGATACCTCTTTGTTTCCCTTGGTGTCCAGCCTACTACGTGTTATGACCCTTATACTTGGATTTGCTTCTCGTAGCTCAGTTTTAACCCTCTGTACATTTTGCGTAGGGGTAGGTTGCTTTTCCTGCATTCTGGATATTAAGATTGGGCAGTCTTCTACCTCATGGTCCAGCTGTTTGCAGTATTTACACAATGGCCTGGTGGGATTAGGGAATTATCTAGCAAAGTGCCCTATTTCTCCACAGTTATAACAGATTAGCTGACCTCGTCCTCGGCCTGTGCTTCCTCCCGACCTCCTCTTCCTCGGGCTGGTGATCCTCCAAAGTGTGCAGCGAGTCTTGGTAATTCAGGGTCTGATTGCACCCGATATAGGTTCCTGCGATCCATCATCAAGTCATACGTTCAGCAATTCTACTCGTCATGTCCTACGGATCGACATAATCGGCACCATTTTTTTTTTAGCTCTAGGACATACGCACCCAGCCGAGGGAAATGGTTCGTATCGTGTAGGCTTGCTACCCAACAATCATCACACCATAGAGAAAATCCGCTTGATCCTGGTCGCAACAGGACATGTTCCCTACTTACCCATGGGCGTAGCGGCCTAGGTCCTCCGGCTTGCATATAATCAGTCAGTAGAGGGCACTGATCCTTTGTGTGACCAAACAATCAGCAACATATACACCAGAGATCGACGTAGATGTCTTCCCTCGCTCTTTTCATAGGTTCTTTATCTCTATGTGCATAGCCCTGAGTTGTTCCTAGATCTGTTGGACTCTTGCTGAGGTATCCTCCCAGGGAGTAGCTTCTAACTTCATAGCGGCTTCTACAGCTTTCTCCTGCGATTCAAAGGTCTGCTGATTTATTGGTGTGTGCAAGTGAGGTAACAACATGGTGATGAACCATTCCGTATGTTGTCTATCGTCATACTCGAACCCTCCTTCCCTAATTGCCTTCTTTAAATGTTGATCCACCTCCCATACTGATTTAGACGCACCTTGTTTGAAGTCCTTTACGTCTGCTACTTACTGGGAATAAGACTTTGGTTTGCAGAATTGTTGCTTCAGAGCATCCTTAATATCTTGAATGGAGGCAGTTCCATTCTGGGCAACATATCGCATATACTGGTCCAGAGCTCTGTCTTTGAATGCTAAAGACAGCTACGCCCTTTTTATTGTATCACTTGCCACATTTTGTGTAGTCCAAACAGAGTCCGCAACGAACCAAAATCGATCCATGTCCTCATATCCTACCCCTTTGAAGGTAGGTAGCTTCAAATGAGCAGCTATATCACTATTCAGGGACGATGTTATAAGCGAATTCTGACCCTTGCGTGCCCTAGGTGGTGATGTAGTCGGTTCCTTCACCGGGCTGCAAGCAGCCCTTCCTCCGTCAAGGTTGGTTCGATAATACTTACCACTATATGTCACGCTCCCATCTGGATCCGAGGTCATTCAGTCGGTATGGCTACATAGAATGCTCTTCACGCACAACAACTTCTTGATCAATAATGGTAATGTCCTCAGAAACTTACCTCGGAATCCTTTGAAGAATCGTCGCTTGGCCTTAGAGTATGATACAAAATGATTAATGGAAAACTCTATCACAAATCCTCGTAGCACACTATCCACCGAGTGATCCACCGTGCGTGTAATAGTATTATCGATTCTTTCTAGCTATTCAAGAAGATTTTGAGTCCACTGAGTGACTCGCTCGTCCTTCCAGCACTTCTGGAATTCTACCAGCCTGGCCAGCCACTCTTGAAACTCAATTGCAATGGTTACAAAGAATATTTCGTAGCTTTCAGTAAGAACATACCTATTTTTCCACCTTTTTTCCGTTAACTTTTCACTTCGGTTTTCTTTTACTGCAAACTCCTGGATCTGCCTTTCGAACCAATCCTGAATCTCTTTTCTTTCATGCTTCCAGTATTCTCTTTTCATTACCTAATCCCTTTCTCAGATCCCTTCCATTCCCTGCAACGGAACCATTTGTTGGCTTGAGGGGTCCTGACCTAGGTTCAGTGTGCAAGGTTTGCCAATAAACCCCTATACTACTGGCCCTTTTGACAGTGACCCGCTTGCGCAGGTCACAGTCTCACCCGAAGTAGTATGGGTGGATGTTGGAACTAGGTTTCCACACCCTGAGAAAGGAAGGGTAAGGAAAGCAGGGTTGTGTTCTGTTTAGATTACCTTGTCTTTGTGCAGGGATAAATATGTATCCAATTTCATCCACGAGCACTAGATCTACAATTATATGCTTTTCATAACATCAACACAATGTTACATAACCAGAACAGAACAGATCTAGATCCAATTCGATACATAGACTTTCGCAGCATGATATAACCAGTATGGAACAGACCCAATCATTCAATATACAGACCTTCACAGCGCAAAGATAGAAAATTCATAACACAATAATTACCAGCAATTCATTCAATAGTACTCACAGATTCTGATCTAATAATCCTGCGTATTCATTCGTTCATCAACCTTTCCTTACAATTCCCTTCCCAACCTGCACACACAACAGCAGGGTCCACACATAGTTGGACTAAGATCTCCACGCACACATCTAGTAGGAGTCTGTTCCCCAAAAACCCAAACAAATTGCTTACACAACAGATCGCATCAATAGCTCATCAAATCCTACCTCTTACAATCCGAAATGCCTCTCTATTTATAACAATCTAGCTTTAACATTCCTATGGTCCGCAACCCATGGTTTTCGAACCCCTAGCTTACCCTTTAACCCTTTACAATGCGTTTGGGGATTTGACACACCCAAAAACCCCTGCGCTATTCTAAATATAATAAAAAATAACCAAAATGGACCAGTTTCGTAGCTTGTTAGGAGACCCCATTCCAACACCCTATCTATTAGGATTTTTGTATCTTCATCGGTCTCACAGTTAGTCTAGTAGTTTATGATACTTTTTCTGGAGATAAAATATTTTTCTTCCATCATTTTTTTATACATGAAAAGAACTCCTCATTAGCTCATATAAGTAGTCCATATTTTTTACTTAATTCACTCCTACTTAAGGCCTTTTTCCACTATATGACATCATACAATACCTACATAGTGTGTGTTAACGCCGGAATATAACTAGTAATCTCTATTACCCTAGAAATGAATGATTTGTTTATTCATAAGGACTGTGTTATCTGACTTTCTTGTAGCCAAGAAAAATATAAAGATATCACTCGTTTTGGTTCCATTTTTCACTCAAGTGGACTCTAAAAAGGTGGAAAAATATAACCTCAAGATCATTAATTGATGTTGCAATTCCTAGCCAAGCAAACTAAAGTAGAATAAATCTATAAAACAAAGGAAACATCTTACACCCTAATGGATTTTGCCCAAAGTGAACTGAAGGAGAAATCGGTAAAGTTATGAACCTCCCCTAACCTATATATTGGAGGCTAGGCCATTGAGATTGGTACCAGAATTCATGTAATCTTATGGGTTGAATGTGCTAGAAATCCGTCAACCAAAGGGGTCTCCTCGATGAAAAATCCCATTTATACTTCACAACATTTGGTGTAGCAACCTTTATGGAAATAAGGCTTGGATACCATATTTTCTTAAAGATATTCCTGGACAACAATGGTCAGCACAAGAGAGTAATGCACTGGTATTATTGAGTGAACAAGTGAATACACATTGTGGGATGTTCACTTGAAAAATATATCAAGGCTATTCTAACAAAAGGGAGATAAAATTGAGCCTTCAAAATAACGGTAATAGTATTGATCTAGTAAAGACACACAAGAATATACATATGAATCAATCATTGGACAACTAGTGAAGTAGTTCACATAGAAACAACAATTGTTAAAACACATAGAACAAACATTCAACAAGGTAAGTACCAAAGCCACCATAATAGTTCAATTTCCTTAGTAATAATGAAAACAAAATACATCGCAAACATTCAAAGGGTAGTATTATAATATTTACGACATAAACATGAAAGTGTGATGGCTCAAAAATCTTTGAAATTAAGAAAAAATTCCAACATAAATTATTACAATGAACAACAGGTAAATCCAATAGTGGACCGTTAGAGAAACCACTGTCTCCTCCAAAAAAATTCTTTTCCTCTCTAATGATTGGCAGGAGGATCTAAGGTGAAAGTTCCTTTGCATTACCTATGGGGTTGTATATATAAAAAATGGGGTGACTATTCACCTCCATTGTGACTCTTGGACTTCCCTCATGACTGTTTGACTTCTCTATGACTCTTTGACTCTTTCATGAATTTTTAGATTCTATGGATCACTCTAGGATGTCCACTTTACATTACATTTCTCTAATATTTAATTTACATAATTAAAAAATGATATGGAAAATGATGACTTCTAACATGACATGACATGCCACCGAATACATGGAATACATGATGAAATGGAAATAGCAAGCCATTATTTCTTCAATGTGATCTTGATTTCTAGCTATTGTCACAATATGGTGTCCCTTTATCTTTATTGATTGATTGACATGTCTTTGTAGCTACAAACGTGACTTCTAGTAGGGTATCCTTCTTCATCTCCTTCATCATCATCATATCATAACATGAAAGAATACCTACAAGTGAAATACACTAATAACAAGATGACATCAGTTTGATAAACCCGTAGTATAACATGCTTCTTGACAACCACTGACTAAGCTAGAAATTAGTGACATGCTGGGAGATAGGTTAAAGGATATCGCAGTTACACAACTAAGGAGCTCAAGGGTCATGAATAAGCCTTGAGATTGTGAAGAGTGTATTTTAGGTAGGAAAGGGCGAGACTACCGCGCAATTGAGGGGATCAAGGGGTAAGAAAGAAATCTTGAGGATTGAGGTTTTCCACTACATAGTTCTAGAGGGACATAGGAAAATGGATTATGTAGTTGCGCAATTCAAGAGATAAATGTTGAGAATTTTTTCTTGAGACTATACAACGCATAGAAGAGGATGATTGGAGGCATGGGCTACATAGTTTTGTAGCTCAAGGGTCAAGGATGAGAACTAATACTGTGTAGTGTGTGATTATGGAAGGTAGTAACTGTGCATTAAACAATGCCAATAGGAAATTTATGATCTTGAGGGTTGAGACTATGCAATGCATAATGCAGGAAGGTTGAGTGAGGTGAAGTTTCTCGAGATGGAACTTTTCTATATTTGGCTAAGTATTGGATCAGTAAAGACCAAGTGAACAAGGAAAAAACTTGAGCATGATCACAAACATAGAAAAATTGAAGACACAAAATTGATCACTCAAAACACATGAACAAAATACTTCCCTCAATGGGAAAAAATTGTGACAACTTTCTCCAAGTATGACACTAAAGGTTCACTTTTTGACAGCAATGTTGACACTTGTGTGATAATGCTTGAAACTTTGGGAATGAGTGTGATACGTGTATACATGATAAGAATGACCCCCATTGTATTGTTTTTTGCACTGCCATTCGAAAACCTTAATCAATTGCTATACCATATGCTGGCACCATAATTCATTTTCCAACGCATATGTCGGACCCACTGTATTTTCCATACACACATTAATAAAACCTTTGTAATGTGTAATATCACATACACCACTGTAACATTACACAACCCATGCCATAATATATATCGCTCCATAGAAATATATTGCGGACCCTTTGACTTAAGGTTTAGTTAATAAAATATATATGTGAAATTTTCAATTAAAATTAAGGTTTGAAATAATAAATGAAATATATAATATAATATATGACTTAAAAAAAATTCGTATAAAATAATATCTATATATATATAAACCCAAATTCAACCTTAGGAGGTCATTGAAATTTTTTTACCTTCACAAACCAAATTGGAGAATCTCGTAGTGACACTTGTCACAGTCCCATTAGACTAAAAATGAAGAATATTCCTTGAATACTGAATAGCATGCCATGTCATCGGCTTGTACATGTTCTGCAATATTTTAATAGAAAAATTCATGTTCTAAACGGTGATCAACAAACCATAACTCCTTCATCCAAACTCAGTTTTCAACGAAACGAGTTGCATTAGATTCCTTGTCATGGGTCGATCGCTGTCATTCTAGTTTCATTAATTTTTTGGAACTTTCATTTTTGACCTAAAATATTGAGCCTCTGATCACTCCTCCCCAGTACAAGCCTTTTGGAACCCAAAATCCCTATGTTTATTGATCATGTGGATGAGGGTATTGTTCCCTCACCCTTCCTATCTCTATCCACTGAAATTTTCCTAATTTCATAATTTGGAGCTTTTCACAAAAAGTCAACTTTTTCCTTAATTCTTGTGACCTTCTCTTGCTGTCATTGACACCATAATGCCACAATATTTCTAAATTCGTAGAACAAAAATATATTTCTGTAGAAACCATATTGTTCTTACCTTGGTCAACAATCAAAGGAAACTTACAAACTTTCTCACCTTCCACACTGTCACCATGGCGATTTTTAGTTGATCTCGCTTTGTACTTGCATCGACTCTTGACCAAGTATCTTTTCCATTTCCATGTACCTTTTGGAAACCATAAACCAAAATTTTTGGAACCCATGCCTTCTTTTTCAAGATGCTTTGCTGCTTTCTCTTTGACCTTCGCACTCTCTTGCATCGGCATCTTGTTTCCAACACTGCTCAACACTGATGTTGACTGCACAAATGTTTTACATATTTTTCACCTTCTTTGAAAGGAAACTCATTAACATTCTAAAACAAATCATTACAAGCATAAGCTGTAATATTCCCAATTAGTCCCAAGCTAATGGGAATATTCAATTTTGTTTTATTTTTCTCTTTCATGAATAAATGTGTAAAGGAGGATCAATAAAACTCCTAAATAGTAAATAAATCAATGCCACATGTGAACAAGGCTAAATATTCTCTATTCAAATAAGCACCCTTAGGTGTGAAAGGGGTTGAACCTTTTGACTGGGTTAACCTGACCAAATCAACAACGTTGTCTTGGAGGAGTGGCCATCAATGAGGCACAACACAGTTTTAGTTGGAGGTGATTCATGTGAAAGAAGCTATTCTAATGAGATGGTTTAGGGTTTTGCAAGCTCTCAAACTTATAAAAGGAAGAGGATGACAGTATGAGAAGTTTGTTGATGATTATGTTATTTCTGAATATTTTATCTGTTTAGACATTTCTTATTCTCCTTGTTGTTTAGCAGAGAATAGTGATGTTTAGCACTGGGTGTTCCTGATCGGGAATCCCACCTCTTTCCTTGAGAGGCCTCTTGGAAGAGTTTTCATTTCTTGTCCACTATCAGGCTAAAGGCCAAGCTTCTTCTTCCAACTACAACACAGATCCTATTGAGGGTTTGGTTGTCTTTGTAAGCTGCAGCAAGTGGAGGCTAGATCTACTCAGATCTAGGCCAATATAGTGCCTCTTTTCAGTGGGGAAGGATTCTATCCCATTGGAAAGAGAGTATTGGATGATTGGAGCTGTATTTTCAGATGTTGGCATCCAGCCAAACATGTTCTAGAGCCTACAGCGTAGTCTTGCTTCCATAACTACGTTATTTGTGTGGGTGTTGTTGCAGGGTATTTTGGCACACTTTTTGGAGGAGTGGTTTTCATATGTTGGGGATCTGCCCTTCACAATTAAGATCCATTGGAGGGGATCTTCATATTGTATATTTTAGATCTAATCTGTATGTCACATAATTTCTGAATATTTCTATAGATCTGCAGCATTAGATCTCATATCTACTCCTTATACCTCATCTTTTGTTGAAAACCCCAAGGGGAAATTGAAGAAGAGCCTATCTAGTGTATATATATGATATATATCTAAATTTTGGTACACTGATATGCTCTAGATCTGAAGTTTAATCTAAAACAGTTGCAACTAATAAAAATAACGTTGTCAAGCTCTTTCAATCTTAATACATGGTTGCAACACCTCATTTTGAGGATTGTCTTCCATAAAAGTCTTCTATTTTCTATTGTACATATCATGAGCTATCCTTTATATATATTTTTCTAATTTAATTGTAAATAATGAGCCTCCATATTTGCCTCCTGCTCTTACTTAGTTGATCTACATTATTGTTTAATATTGCTGCATTTCCCATTTTGGGATACTACAGTGGTATCAAAGCAATCATCTTGGCACAGCCTATAAGAAGCCAATATGTCTTTAGAAGAAGAAGAGCCTCTTACTGACAGAGAGAAGAGGTATCTAAAAATAATATAGAAGAAATTTGACTACACAAATGATGATAAAGACAAGGGTAAATCCCCTAAATCTGGAAGTGATGAATAAGGAAAGGACTTTGCAAAGATCCTTTTGAGAGCCATGCAATATATTGCTAGAGAGACCAAAGAGATGAGAATGGACAGAATCAAAGAATCTCCTAAGAGATTTCATCTTGGAGAAAGCTCTGGCATGTATCATCACTGGAATGATCAACCAGTGCATCAACCACAAATTTTCCAACGCTCTACCATGCCTACCTTTTTGGCTATGGGAAATGAAGGGTTTCAAGAGCAAGAATCCCTTGAAGACTATTTTGAATAATATGAGTCTCAAAATTAGAGATTCAAAGACCATTTGAGTTTTCAAGGGTTCTGTCACCTCAAGGACAAAAGAAGGCCAATGTATCAGCATAGAGATGGTGGATTCACTCAGAATCATGATCAATATCACTCTATGGGCAGATTATTTTTACCCAATTTTGATGGGTCATCCAAGTGTTATTCCAAATCATGGGTAGAAAAAATTCGTATATAATTTTAGTTGAAAAAGGTTCTAGATATGGAACATATCAAGATTGCAGCACTGCACTTTGAAGGTGAAGCATATGACTACTGGTTTCATGGCTTGTCTACATTGGGTCATGCCAATGTGAATTCTTATTCAGAGTTCAATAGAATTCTGGTGGAAATATTTGATAAAAGAGATCCATAGGCACCATTCATGAGCCTTGAAAATTTGAAGCAATCAGGTAATACAAAGTATTATATTTCTGAATTTTTGAGATTATCTGTTATGTTTCCTGATTTTTCTGCAACAAGAAGGGTGTACATGTTCATCGATTGTCTAGATGAACCTCTTCATGGGTTGGTAAAATCTACCAAGCCCACTACCTTGCATGATGCCATTGAGAGGGCTAGAGACCTACAAGATGCCTTGCCAAAAGCAAAGGAAAACTTCCAACACAAGCCCTCTTTCCCTTCTAAGGGAAAGGAAGAGAAAGCTTCTCCTTCAAAGGAGAGCTCATACAAGAAGCCTCTTGATGATGAAGTCTGGAGAGATCTAAGGAAGAAGAAGCTATGCTTCACTTGCCAAGAATCATGGGCACCTAGAAATAGATGTGCTACTATAAAAGCACATTACATAGAGGTCTTCTCAAATATTGAGGAGGAAGAAGAAGATGAACCAAGAAGAGGTCACAATGTTGGCACTACTGGAGGAGATCCAGCACCATCAGGAGATGGGAATGGAGAATTTTCTCCTATTGGAGGGACTCTTGCATCTTTGAGAGGATTACCTAAGTACTTGACCTTAAGAGTTCAAGGTTCAATCTTGAATCAGAGGGTTTTTGTACTGATTGATAGTGGGGCCACCCACAACTTCATTGATGCCCATCTTGTGCAAAGGAGGGAAATACCCACTAATACTTTTGAGGGATTCTCTGTTTTGGTCCCATGAGATAGAAAAATTCAACGCATGCATTATGTCCCTTCACTTTCAGTCACCATGGGTACCTACACCTTGGTTGATCACTTCTTTGTGGTTAACATACCAAACACCAATGTGATTTTGGGTGTTCAATGGTTGATTACATTGGGGAAATTCACCACTGATTGGGAGGCTTTGAAAATGTAATGGGTGGACAAGAAGAGTGGTGAATCTCAAATGATCAAATGCATGCATACATACCCCTCACGTACCACTTCCACATAGAAATCAGAGATGGATTTGTGCAGTGGAAGTAATGACTTTACAGCCCCATCTATCATGTTCATGAGATTTATGCATGGGACACTCTTATCTAGTGGAAAACCACATGGGAGGCAACCTGATTCATATTTTGTGGGAGATTACCCACCACATGATGCTCCAAATTCAGATCCAAGAGGAATTGGAGCACTAGAAGACAAAGCTACAGTGCTGGGAGTCTTGGGTAAGCTCAAGGAGGAGGGAAATCTTCTTCCCTTATCATCATCACCCACTCTCATTTCTGGTTCTGCGTTGTGGGGGGAGAAGAATGGAAGGGATTGCCTTCCAACACACACCTTTGGCATGAAATATGTCAAGGAGGAGAGCAAAAACATGACAGACATTCCTGTTGATACACCATCAATGTTGTCATTGTTGAGAAGTTTAGATCTATATTGGAAATCCCAACTGTTGGTGGATTATTCTAAAGATCTTCACACTTTTATGATACTTGATGACCAGCTGCATGAAGAGGGCTATTTAGTCCAAGGAGGAGTCATCTATCATCATGGTAGGATCTTCTTTTCTAGAGCCTCCAAGCTCAAGAAGAAGTTGCTACAAAGAGCTTACAAAGAGTTCTGTTTTAGTCATATGTATTCCATGAGGATCTACAACATCATCATGAGGAGCTTTGAATGGGAAGGCTTGAAAGTGGAACTATATCAGCATTTTCAAGAACTATTTGGAGTTGAGGTAGAAACATGACTCTATGAAGGAGTTATTTCAGCCATATCTCCCTTATTTTGAAAGAGGAGAAAGATCCATGCAACACTCCATTTGTATGAGGAGCATTGTTCATGAAGAATCTGACAATGTAAATCATGTTTTATTTTCTAATTGTACATATTATTTCACCATGTTTATGTAGGCCATGGCTCCAAGGAGGAGTAATACATCATGTAAATCTCATGGCAAACTTTGGACCACACAAATTTTTGAATTTGGCCACTCCCTTGATAAAAAAAGGGAGATTTTCCATCATGATGGGTGCTTTCCAAAGGCACCAAACATATCTCAAACTTCCAGCCAAGTGAGATAACATGGGCAGTGTTAGCACCTGAATTGGACCCCAGGCTGCAAAAGGAAAAACAGGGTAACAACTAAACCATGCTCAACCTTATAGCTAGCCCTACAAGGACAGGAGAGGGCTCTCTCCGTAAAGGAATATTCAATAAAGTGCAATAACAATTTGATATTAGGCTAGATAAAATGATAGGGATAAAAGATTTAATAAAATTAATGAATGAATGAATTTTAGGGATGTGTGGGATATAAAGGGACAATTTGAAACGGGGAATTAAATCAGGACACAGGGTATTTCATGGGGCAAGATAGGCAGGAAACTTAACAATCAAGTTTGAAATAAAATGGGATGGAATTAAGACTGGTGAGGAGCTGAAAAGGGCACAACAAATGGATCCTTTTCAAACAGAAGAAAAACACAGAGCATGAATGATTTCCCAAGGCAGAGCATATAAAATGGATTCTACCTTTCGATCTTGAAAGCATTTAAAGGAAATGTTTATGGATGAATGGAACACATAGAAATTCACATATGAAACAAAGGAGAAAAACAAATGCTAAATCTCATACCACATGGATCCCACAAATCAGAGCTGCATATCTTATTAATTCCTGTCAAACTTGTACAATGAAGCGCATAGATGTTTCTTCCACACCTTTCCCCTAATTTCTCCAAACTCAGACTGCTTACAAATTATTTACAATTACAATAAATTGGCTGAAATGTGGGAACACAGATCCATAGAAAAGGGAGCTGTTATAACAGTTGAAGAACTAAAATACAATCATAGTAAAGAAATACAACAATCTACCCATGAAAATGAGGGACGACATTACATTGATTGCTTTGGAGATTTTTTGTTAGGCTGTATAAACAAAAATAGGTAATCTGATGAACAGATTCCCTATTTTGCTGCTTGCTATAACAATCTCTGCTTATTTTAGTTCTCAGCCCTTTAACTGTCACTTGCTTTCCTTTATTGTTTGGAGAAAACTGATTTTTTATAATTTGTTGTTGAAATAAAACAGAATGAAATTATATTCTTTCATGAAGGGAAAATTTAATCTTAAATGGGAAAAGGGAAGGGAAATAGGGCGGAAATCATATTAATCGTAATCGAAATCGGAGCGGGAGCAGAGAGATATAAAATATTAAAACATATGTAATATTATAAAACACATTATAATACATATTGTAATATGTTTATTTGCAATCGGCGATTGGAAGGACCGGAGAAGGGGAGATGGAGCCCACATAATCGCAATCGGGATCGGGAGTACGAATCGCAATCGGAGATCGGAGTCGGGAGCAGGGCGGAGTGGTACATATAAAAATTCTGATGCGATTGGGAAAGGGAGATTAACCTTTGTAAAATGAAAATAATACAAATTTCAAATTTACAAAGGGGAAGGCCCTATATTATATGAACGGGCGGAAGTATGGTACGGTGGGCTCGGCAGGTCAATCGCAATCGCAATTGGGAGAAAAAAACTTGCGATGCGATCAATCAGAGGGGAAGTGCGATCGGAGGATCGGAGGAAGGACTTGCGATCGGGCGATCAGAGCAGGATTTGCGATCGGGTCAATTGGGGATCAGAGCAATCGGAGTAGGACTTGTGATGTGATCAATCGCATCGCAAATATTTGCGATGAGCCGATCGGAGTGATTCAAATAAATGTTGCGATTGGAAAGATTTGTGATTGTGATTTAATAAGGGGGAAAGGACTTTGGGTTATGCGGTTTATATATATGATATGAACTTTGTTATAAAGTTTATGGGTATGGAAAGGGGAAGTGGTTAAGGGGCAGGACTTATAATAAACATTAATATTTGTTTATTATACAGTCTCTACGGGGTATGGTTGGGGAAGTGGTTATATAATCAAATTTCATATTATTTAAAAGATTTATAATGTGATTTTGCGATCATAAAGGGGAAAAGGGGTTTTTAAAGGAATATTAAACTTTAATAACACAAAGTTTAAAGGGAAAATTGGGGAAATAGGGGGTATATGAGGGTGTAAGGGATTTTACTTCACTTAGGCATACAATTCAATCCAGAAGTCAGTTTTGAGAGTGTAGTATACAATCGGAAAGCTCTTTCCGGACTCTTTCTGATGGATCTACTTTGAAGATGATCTGGAACTGAACATGCTGTGGAAAAATTCTCTGAAGGCAGGGACATCACTTTGTGGAGATGATAGCTTCTGAATTGTGACTTATTGCATATGATGATATAAAATTATATAATGAATAATAATAAAGGCAAAATATTACGTTTCACCTCAAAACATGGTTTTGAGGTGAAAATTACATCAATATGAATAAAATATCTTTTTTATTCTTCCTGGTGTTGTGACTTTGAATTTATTGGCTTTCCTCATGACCTTGCTGATATTATTGACATTTGACTCATTAATTTAACCATGGTGAGACCCTAGAAACTAATGAGATCCATCCTATGACCTACTGACATGATCTTGAGAATAAAAGTGACTAATGAATAAAGACCATAGAAAGGAAAATCAACAAGTACTTCATGAGGGAAAAATGATAAAAATTACTACCATCAAATGAATCCATGACCTAGCGGAATGGTGAAATTTATTTGGTATGAGACACCTAATATGCAAATGCAAAAGAGTAGTTTTGATCACTGATGGTAGTATGACTAGACTGACACTAACAGGAAGCAAGTAAGTGGTGGGAAAACCACTTACCATATATTGATCTGACACAGGTAGGAGATGCACTGCGTTAGTACCATATGTGGGACTATGACCCACCTCTACATGCTCAAATTTTTGCTTTTATGTATGTAATTTTTCTTCCATACATTGATGATATACTTGTACTTTTTATGGGGATGTATGGAGGGAGGATGGGAGGCATGTATGTACCACATGGGATGGAGACTCTCTATGTACCTTATGCTACATGTTTCAGGGAGAGCATTGGTTCAACCATGTTTGTTTCATTTGAGTTATTGACTCCTTGTGGGATGGATTATGTACATCTCATGAGAACTTTGGAGGAAAAATTCATGGAGAGTTGGATTGGTGAACACTTAGCCTATGAATGAAGCTTAACACATGATGGTGTCACCAATGGAGCAGGAGAAGAGTTTCGGCACTCATCTTATCAGTTGCTTGAGGAAAAGCAACATTTTGGAGGGGAGGAATGTAATATTTCCAATTAGCCCAAGCTAATGGGAATATTCAATTTTGTTTCATTTTTCTGTTTCATGAATAAATGTGTAAAGGAAGATCAATAAAACTCCTAAACAGTAAATAAACCAATACCACATGTGAACAAGGCTAAATCTGGGCTATTCATAAGCACCCTTAGGTGTGAAAGCAGCTAAATCTTTTGACTTGGTCAACCATGACCAAATCAACAACATTTTCTTGGAGGAGTGGCCATCAATGAGGCACAACGCAGTTTTAGTTGGAGGTGATTCATGTGAAAGGAGCTATTCTATTGAGATGGTTTAGTGTTTTGCAAGTTCTCAAACTTATAAAAGGAAGAGGATGGAAACATGAGAAGTTTGTTGATGATTATGTTATTTCTAAAGATTTTGTTTAGACATTTCTTATTCTCCTTGACATTTAGCAAATAATAGTGTTGTTTAGCACTAGGTGTTCCTGATCGGGAATCCCACCTCTTTCCTTGAGAGGCCTCTTGGAAGAGTTTGCATTTCTTGTCCACTATTAGGTTGAAGGCCAAGCTTCTTTTTTCAACTACAATGCAGATCCTATTAAGGGTTTTGTTTTCTTTGTAATCTGCAGTAAGTAGAGGCTAGATCTACTTAGATCTACGCCAATATAGTGCCTCTTTTCAATGGGGAAGGTTTCTATCCCATTGGAAAGAGATTATTGGATGATTAGAGCTGCATTTTCAGATCTTGGCATCAGGACAAACATGTTCTAGAGCCTATAGTGTAGTGTTGCTTCCAGAACTGCGTTATTTGTGTGGGTGTTGTTGCAAGGTCTTTTGGCACACTTTTTGGAGGAGTGGTTTTCATGTGTTGGGGATCTCCCCTTCACATTTGAGATCCATTGGAGGTGATATTCATATTGTATATTTCAATTCTGATCTGTATGTCACAGAATTTGTGAATATTTCTGTAGGTCTACAACATTAGATCTCAGATCTACTCCTCGTACCTCATCTTTTGCTGAAAACCCCAAGGGGAAATTGAAGAAGAGCCTATCTAGTGTACAAATTTGATACAGATCTAACTTTTGGTACACAGATTTGCTCTATATCTAAAGTGTAATCTACAGTAGTTGCAGCTAATAAAAATAACACTGTCAAGCTCTTTCAGTCTTAATACATGGTTGTAGCACCTCATTTT
Source organism: Pinus albicaulis (assembly GCA_034641835.2). Taxonomy (NCBI): domain Eukaryota; kingdom Viridiplantae; phylum Streptophyta; class Pinopsida; order Pinales; family Pinaceae; genus Pinus; species Pinus albicaulis. Next base: position 1,053,791,868 of record CM076577.1, on the reverse strand, counting down.
GAGAATTTTCTTCCATAAAAGTCTTCTATTTTCTGTTGTACATCTCATGAGCTGTCCTTTTCATATATTTTGCTAATGTACTTGTAAATAATGATCCTCCATATTTTCCTCCTACTCTTACTTAGCTAATCTACGTCATTTATCTACATTATTGTTTAATATACTTGCATTTCCCATTTTGGGATACTACATAAGCATATTTTTGAAAAGTGTGATTCAATACATCTCTTTGTTTGATCATCAATAATGTCAAGTTCTGACGTTCATTCACTATCCTCTTCATCTCACTTGCATGTACAAGAGACATACATGCCTTCTTCTTATGCTCTCTAATTATGTACTCAATAACATCCTTAAGAAAGTAATACTTGTTCTCATGGCGATGAAACACTACTTTCCTATCGTATAGATAAGGACTTCCCAATGCAATACCTGATATCTCAAGCTACACCACATCAAGCTCAACTTCATCAAGAAAGTTTGAGTTGATGGTGAGTCTTAGTAAGGACTTCCTTGTAACCTGCAAGTTTTCATTCTTGCATATCCAACCCAAAGGATATGGTCTTGGATTTCTAATAGTTTCAAGGCCTAGTTGTTTAACCAATTCTTTGGAAATCAAGTGAGATTATGACCCAATATCAAAAAGTGTATCAATTTTGGTATGATTAGAGACAACACTAATATGGAAAATTTATATTCTTGTATCTTCATCATGAGTATCATTTGAACAATTTGAAGAACTAGTGCTTGCAACATGTTTACCTTTCAAACCCATGGCCTTAATTTCTGTCCCATCTCTTGAATCTGACCCTAAGTCATGTTTAGCTATAGCAATAGTTTTCCCCTTCTCTTTGGCTTTCAGTCCATTTGGTTTCAATTTTGGATGAAGTTTCCAAAAATGGTCTTCGTCATGGCCAGTCTTTGAACATTTTTTGCATGTGATTTTTTCCTTCTCTCTTTTTACAGAGCTATTTATTTTTAATATTTCATAAAAATTTCCTTTTCCTTTACCCTCACTTTCACTATTATCCTCTATGTTTTGTTTCCCTCTTGCCTCTAAGTGTGTGTCTTGTACACAAACTTCATCTAAATTTCTTGGGTTAAACATAAGGATAGTATGTTTCAAATAGGAATGTAAAACCCCAATGTATTTTAAGACTGTATCTTTTGAATTCAAATTTATTCCTAACGAAAAAGCTCTCTTTCTAAACTCCTGGGTATATTATTGAATTGTTTGACCCTTAAGTTTCTTAAAAATTTTCCAACTCATAATAGCTTTTTGCATATAGACTAATGGATAAAACTATCTTTTAATGGAAGAAACAAACTCAACCTTAGAAACAGATATCTTACCATCGATTCACATTTCCTCTTGATTCTTTGCTTCCCACCAAACTAGTGCAAATCCTTCTAGCCTTAATGAAGCCAATTGGATCTTTATGTCATCTTCATGAAGGTTCTGAATTCTGCAATACACCTCCAGTTGACGTATCCAATTGTTAAGCCTCTTTGCATTTACCTCGCCATTATATATGGGTAATTCAAAATTAATGTCCAATTTGAGTAATGGAGTTTTTCCTTTTGTGGATTTTGAGTGAGTGCGAGTGGTTTTTGTGGTGGAAGTGGAAGATGATGCAGATGGAGATGATGAGGATGATGAATATGGTGGAGATGGATATGGATTTCCTCCATATCCCTTTTAACTCTTTTCTTAATCCTTCTTACCATCTGAAGCTCCTTCCCCATATGGAGGCTTAGAACCTTCTCCTTCCATCCTAGCAGTAAATACATCAAACATAACTTTAACCATCCTCTTTATGTCTTTGAAGTCTCCCTTTACATCTTCGTCTTCTCAATGTCCTTGATTCTCTCCAAAATCTGACATGATGGCTATGGATTCAAGCTCAACTTATGATTCTTGTACCTCTTCAATCAACTCAACTTCTTGTAGAAGTTCCACCTCTTCAATCTTAGCTTCTTGAGACAAAACTTGAGGTTCTTCAAGTGTAGCTATGAGCGGAATTTGGGTGAGGATGACGCTCTTTCAACTCTCCTTCCTCTGGTCCTAATCTCAGGACTTGAAACCAACAATTTTCCTTCATCTTTCTTCAACTTTAACCTTGTCAGCATAAAAAATTGCAACCATTAAACTTGCACAAATATTCAAGAAACTATCAAGAAAATAACCTTAGCAACCTTGTGCTCTGATACCAACTTGATCTGAATTTGAATGCTAGTTTTGTTGTGCTAATTTCACATACACTGTCCACATAAAATTCCAATGAACTTATAATAAAACCTTTGTAATGTGTAATATTACATTTACCATCGTAAAATTACACAACCCATGTCATGATATATATTTCTCTACAAAAATATATTGTAGACCCTTTGAACGAAGGTTTAGTTGATAAACCCAAATTCAACCTTAGGAGGTCATTGGACAAATTTTACCTTCACAAAACAAACTAGCGAATCCCACAGTGGCACCTGTCACAGTCCCACTGAAATAAAACTAAAGAATATTCCCTGAATTTTGACTGGGCTACCATGTCATCAGCCTGTACTTGTTCTACAATTTTTTAATAAAAATTTGCATGTTCTAAACAATGATCAGCAGACCATAACTCCTTCATCCGAACTTGATTTTCAACAAAACGAGTTACGTTGGATTCCTTGCAATGGGTTGGTCGTTTTCGTTCTAGTTTTATTAAACTATAAGAACTTTCATTTTTGAGTTAAAATATTGAGCCTCTAATCAAGGAGGCTTTCTATTCAAAGTCAAGATGTCTCCCTCTACCTTCAAGAAGCATGAAAATTTTGATGATGCATCAAACTTTGTTGCATGGAAAGTCAAGTTGGAGACGATAGCTGACAACAATGATGTGTTGGAATACATTCAAGGAAGGATGCCCGAGCCTCTATAAAATTCTTCTGCTTCCCTCAAAAATAGGTACAAGAAAGGTGAGACGAAAGAAAAGAAAATTATATTTTATGGTTTACAAGATCATTTACTTGGATATGTTGCGGATTTAAGGAGGTCTAAAGAAATGTATGACAAGATAGATAACATGTATGAAATCAAAAATCTGAATGAGATCATTACCTTGAAATATCAACTCAAAGAAACCAACATGACCAAAGGATAAGTTGTACAATCCTACATTATGAGGGTATCTCGCTTTAGAGATCAATTGCAAAGAGTTGGGGAAAATGTTTCTCATAGGAAACTAGTGCTTATGACTCTTAGAGGTCTCCCTCCTATTTGGGAAACCTTCATTAATAAAATAATTATCAATGTCCTCCTTTCATTTGATGAAATTTTTGGAAATATTACTCAATAAGAATCAAGGATTAGCAAGAGGAAGCATTTAAAAGAATGAAGAGGTAGAGCCCGTTGCATATATCACACATGACAAAAGGAAGAACAAAGGGAAAGGAGTTCCATCAAAGCCTCCTCCACAAAACAAGAAAAAGAGGAATGATAGAACATAATCTCATATTAAATGCTATAAATGTCACAAGAAAGATCATGATGCACAAGCTTGCCACAAGAAAGATCATTATGCATGAGATTGTCCCAAGAAGATAAAAGGGCCATGGTACAACACTAGAATCAACGATAATCAAAGAAGAAAATATGATATAAGAAATAACAAAATAGAAGATATGAAAGAATAAGAAGAGATACCTCAAGTGACCATGAAGAAGATAATCCTCCTTAAAATAATTCAAGAGCTCCCATGCATGAAATTAATGTTGTAAATAAATCTAAATACTTTCTTATTTATGCCCTTAGTAGTTCTTCTCCACCAGATTCGTGGGATAGTTGGTTGGTTGATAGTGGGGACACTCATCATTTCTCTAGATATAGGGAAGTACTCTATAATCTAGTAGAGAGGGATACTAAGCTTAAGATCATTCTTGGAGAAAAATCCACTCATATCATGAAAGGTTTTGGGTCTGTCTAATTTCAATTGAATTATGGGGAATCGGTTCTCCTACATGATGTTATGAATGTGTCAGGATTAATGAAGAATTTGGTATCTATATCTGCATTGGAAGATAAATGGATGAGGGTTGTATTCATTAAAGGAAACATTTTAACTTATTCTGCTAGTTCACCTATGAGATCTGAATTTATATTAGGATCAAGGTTTGAAGGACTCTATAGAGTCACTAGAAGGTTGTTTCTAGCATCCGTTCATAATAAAAATCATTTGACCGAGTTGTGGCATTGCAGATTGGCTTTATTTACATTATGATGCTATTTCGAAACTTAAGAATTTGGTGTTAGGTATTCCTTATGTTAAATCCCATCATGATGGATTTTATCTAGATTCTGCGAGTGGAACGAAAATAAGGGGACCATTCCCCTCTAGTGAGAACAAGACAAATGACATCCTTCATCTCATGCATTCCGATATATGTGGAACGATTCTTTTGCATCCTATTAGTGGTCATATCTACTACATCACCTTCATTGATGAATTCTCAAGAAATACATGGATATACTACTTAAACCAAAAGGATAAATACTTTGAAATGTTCAAGAAATTCTAATCTTTGATCGAAAATCAAACAGGGTAGAGAATTAAAGTACTCAGGTTCAAAAATGGAGGGTAATGCATGTCAAATGAGTTCATAGAATTTTGCAAGAATGAAGGGACCAAGAAGGAAAAACTTGAGCCATATACTCTTTAACATAATGGATTAGCATAAAGAAATAAAAATTATATATTATAAGCTACCCGTGCCATGATCTTTGATCAAAAGGTGCCAATGTTCCTTTGGGGATAAGCTACACATGTTGTTGTACATGTTCAGATCAGGGTGCCTCATCACATGTTTTCAGATTGAAGAAGGCATTGTATGGTTTGAAGTAAGCTCCCTGAACTTGATATGCACACACCGACATTTATTTACAGAATCAATTTCGATCCCAACCTCTACTTCAAGGTATTCCAAGGGATTTCATTGATTTTGGTTTTATATGTTGATGATCCATTCTTAACAAGTAGTGAGCCTCTGATGATCGAGTGTAAGAGGGAGATAGCCTTTGAATTTGAGATGAACGACCTTGGAATAATTCACTACTTTCTAGGACTTGAGGTGTGACAAAGGCCTGATGAGATTTTCCTTTCACAAGGAAAATATTTTGCGAAGCTCTTGGAAAGATTTGGAATGACACTGTGCAAATCCATGGCTACACAAATCAAAACAAACTTCAGTAAGTTATGTGGAGAACCTGCATGACTTGATTTGGAAAATTCATCCAATTATAGATAACTTATCAAGGCTCCGATGTGCCTTGTAAACACCCATCCATACATATGATATGAAGTGAAAACATTGATTCTATTCATGACTGATCCCCTCCATGCACATTAGATCGCATCCAAACACATATTGAGATATTTTCATGGGACAATCACACTAAGTCCGATATATTCTACTGGAGATGTTTGAATTTTTCGATACACCAATGTTGAATGGGATGAAAATTATATTGAAAGGAAGAGTACATCTAGATGTTGTTTTAGTCTTGTATCTTCCATGATATATTGGATGAGAAGGAAACAAAATTTTGTACCATTAAGAATTGTTGAAGTAGATTATATTTTTGCTAGCATGGCTAGTTGCAAAGCATTTTGGTTGAGGAAGATATTTGGAGATCCATTTGAGAAGGTCCTAGATACTGCAGTGATATATTGCGACAACATGAGTGGGATCTGTCTAGCAAAGAATCCCGTGATTCATGACAAGTCCAAGAATATAGAGATTCTATATCACTTTATTCAAGAAATGGTGAAGAGAGGAGCTATTAGACTCGATCACATATCAACATATGATAATATTACAGATATTTTCACGAATTCACTACCAAAATGAAAGTTATTGGTATTAAAAGAGAAGCTTGGACTGATGGATGTGACCCCTCCGGATAAGGGGCAGTGCTAATTGAGAACACTGAGACAACTCTTCCCACTCTATTGAGCTCCCAAGGTGAGGAATTGAGATAGAGGACTCCTGAGATTGAGGGATCCCTATACAATAGGGGATCTGTAGAAAATAGTGGATCACACTTATTTGTTACCCAAAAGGTTGATATTATTCTCCCCTATTTAAATAGGGTTGGAGGTTTTTCTCCCCTACTTGTTCTATGCAGAGTATACCCAAGTTGGAATCATACCCACATGTAAATCTTGTTGGGAATACTCGTCCCTATTTGGCCAATGGGTTGAGAGTGTACTTGGGGTGTACAACCAAAGTAAATTATGGTTCAAGTGTTCTACCACATGATTACTTAGAGTCATCAATGGGAAGGTCAATAGGCAATAGTATTTGGTTCATACTTTCTCCCCTTTATGATTTCGTGTTGAGAATGAACTCCTCGATGAGATTCCAGGGTTGAAAATGTGCTCCTCTATATGATTAGATATCTTATTTCTTGGTATGGGTGGAAGCTAATGAACCTTGATTTTTCTTCTTTTATACTCTTTATTTTTTCAGAAGATAGAGTTGAGCAGATACGGTGAAAGCATGACAGAATGATGTGATGATCGACAAAAATATATTGGTAGGTAGAATTATTCTTAGTTGAGAGGGAGTATTAATTTTTTCAACTAGGGTAAAAATTGGATCTTGGACCACTCATATAGAAGAGATGATGATTGCATTAAATTCCTCTTTTTGAGAGGAACTAAATTGACCTAAATATAGCCTCATTTGGATAAACAGAAATTGGATTTTTAATTTATGAACTCTTCATATTTACATTGGATTAGGTTATCCATATACACATGTACAAAATTTCAAGTCAGCCTCAACATCAAGTGGACCCTCATGTAAACCTATAAATAGAAGAGACCTAAAGCTCATTGGACACACATTTTCATCAAGAAATATCTTCTCTTCTATTGTGTTGGTTCAGATAGGTCTGGTAGAGGAATTTCACATAAGAATTTGAAACTACAGGTCCAAGGCTTGCAGATATCTAGGGTTTTTGTTTCCTGGTCACATGCACGGCAGTAGGAATTTTTGACCATAGTCCCACGCACACATTTTCCCTTAGTGCGAGTTAGAGGATAAAGTCACATGCACAACAACCTAAAGGGAGAAACTTGGGTTTGAAAGCAGATCAAGAACAACTTTTCCCCAGTCAAATGCTTGTAGTGCTCCTCAATATTACTAGGAAGGTAGATTCTCACACACAAACACTTGAAGGGTCCGAATATGGGTTTGAAAAAAAATTGGGTTAAGTTATCCCTATTCGCTCGCTTACATTTCACTTGGAAATGAACAACCACTTGCATACAGTGTCATAGGGAGCGAACCGGAAGTTAAGGTCATTCCCATAATATCTTGATGAGTGTGACAAGGGTCCTGAGCTAGGGTTTGATAGTTAACCGCAGTTGACTATAATTTCCTAACGACTGGATAGTTTCTCTTTGTTGAATAGTAATTTTGAAAGTGTGTCTCTTTATTGTATTGGGTAAATCTCTGCTATAATTTTATCTATTGGGTTCATTATAATATTTTCTAAAACATTTTATGAAAATATAGAAAGAATAGTATTTCAAATGGTTTTCCCCATAGTTGGTTTTTCCCTGGTCATTGACCAATCTAGTATCTCTTATTGTTGTGTTATTGTCTCCTTTGTCATTGCATATATTTATCTATCTTGAGTTACTGCTTATGATTGGAATCATTGTTAATAATTAGATGCATTGGTTAACAAATAGTTGAATTGGGATGAAATAATTGAAACAACATACAACAATAATAAAAATTAATAGAATTGTGTGTAAGGACAAAAGGAATATATTTTACCTCTTCTTTGTCAATTTCTATATAACACTCACTTTGTTGAGTACATCTACCTTTACCACAATAGGTCCCTTGATATTTCTCCTTAGGTTCCAGGAAAACTTGAGAGGGTTTTCTAGTTTCTCCAACTGAGCTGAAATCCATATAGCGGAATTGACGACTCCACTTGGGATCGAATTGATTCCTGGACTTTTTTATACCTCCTAGATCTTGAATATTTGATCTTGTTTGGTGTAGTCCACTTTGAATTATTTTCATTTGTATGTTTTCCTACTAGTTTTACTAGTATGAGTCTCTATTGTGACACTTCATCATACTATGCATGATCCATCTTCTTGCGATACAAAAAACTAAACTATTGTACAAGATCTTGTGCAAGCACCTTGTGCTGTGTCATCTCTCTAAGTACTACAAAGTTGTTTTGTACAACAAAAGGTGTTTATTTTAGTCATAGGTGGAGTTGACCCTCAGTATTCCGACCTAGTTGTATTTGACACGGAGAAAAGTACAACTCGCCTTTCCCATGAACTTGCATTCCATGTGGAGGCTCAAGTGAAGGGAAAAGTCATCCACTACACCATCATTGTTCAAGGTGCATCAACTTGTGTGATGGACACTTCTTGTTGGTTTGCCTTGGGTTTTACCAATTTATCCCCTTCATCGAATTCCTTGAAATCTTTTGACGGCCACACCTTCACCCCTAAAGGATATCTAGCTAGCTTCACCATCACTCTTGGGGGAAAACTGCATATGTTGATATTGAATTTTTATATTGTTCATTGATCAAAATCTTATTTTTGGATGTAAGAAATATGAGCCAATGTCTCGTTAATCTTCTAGGTTATTAATTTCCCTCCTCAAGGAAATATTTTCACTTTGGATCAAATTTTCTTCTATACACATGATTTTCAACTTGCCAACAATGCTACTCTAGAGAGTGGCTCTCCTAACACATTTGTTAGCATTGTTACTTGTTTGTTGAATGCCTCCATTCTTTTTGGGTGTTTCCCTCTTCCACCGCCCAAGGTTCCTCTGATAGTTTCAGTTGTCTTGACTGTTTTTGATGGTCCTACCAATCCTTGTTTCCACCCTACCCCTTGTACCATTGATCAACTTGTAGACTAGATGCCCCTATCACCTGTCAAGCTAGCTTATCTAGATATCGAGATGGCATATGAGTCTCCATCTTCCTTGGTTCATACCAATGGTACCACCAACTCTCCGATCACAACTCCCTCTATTGAATTCCTTGAAAATGTAGTTCCTTATGAAAATTATGTCATGGAAGTCATGTATTTACAGAAGCCACCTTGGGATGAGTTTCATCATCATGCCTTAGACTCTCTTCAAACCAAATTTGGCACTTATCATTTACAAATATTGTCTATTGATCAACCTGATATTGTACCTTACCCTTTTACAACCATTCATGAGATTGGTGTGGAAGGAAACATAGGAAAACTATCTAAAACCATGTGTATCGATAGATTGATCAAGAAATATGTCAATGAAAACATACATATTGGAGGCTGGTTTCACTTGCCTCTTCAAAGAGTTTAGCAATGTTTTTTCTTTGTCATATGAGGAAATTCCTAATATAGACACTTCTATTGTTGAGCATGAGATCCAAACATATGTTGGCATGAAAGATATTTTTTAAGGATTAAAATATTATGCCTATGCATAGTATCAGGAGAAATTGTTCTAGTTTGAAAATTCATACATATAGAGCGTAATCAAATACTCAATTGAAAAAATAATAATTTACTATTAAAATTGGTAAAATTTTGATGAATAACATCCATTTAATCATATATGTGTAAAAAATAGGTTAATTTTTAACCACATGACCGAATATTTTTCTCTGAAAATGTCCAAAATATAGTCAATTAGTGAAATTTCAGCCCTAAATTTTCCCTAGTTGGAGCTAGACTTATTTGGCAAATATGTAGACCAATCCACCCTCGTAAGTCAGCTTCCATCAAGGCTGAAATTGAAAATTTACTCAAAGGAAATTTCATTTACCCTGTTCCTTTAATAGAATGGACGTCTAGCGTAGTCCAAATTAATAAGAAGAAGGGAACCATCAATGTATGCAGCAATTACCACAATTTGAATCTCGCTTGTCTAAAAGATAATTATTTGACACCTTTCATTGACCAGACTATTGAGAATTCAGCTAGTTTCCATGCTTTCTCCTTTGTCGACTATTTTTCTAGATACAACCAAGTCACTATTAAGTCAGTTGATGAACATAAGAACATTTTTATCTATTAGTAGGGTGTTTAATCTTATCATAGACTTCCCTTTGGTCTTAAGAGTGTAGGGGGGAATTTTCAAATGGATATGGACTATGCCTTTCATGATATTAGACCAATATTACAGGTCTATTTGGATGACATTCCTACTCACTAAAAGCATCATTCCAACCACCTAGCTCATCTTCGAGCCATTTTTCATAGGTGTCTATTTTATCACATCCCTTCGAAACCTCACATCTGTGTTTTATTTTTGAATTACAACTACCACATTGGTTTATAGCTCTAAAACATGGGATTTTTTTTTATTCCACTAAGGCCAAGGCAATCCTAAAATTTCACCCTCAACCATATACTCTTCAACTCCAATGTTTGTAGGGGAATGAAATTTTCTTGCAACATTTTGTCATTAACTATGATGAAATAATGAAAGGATTCATGTGCTTATTAAAGAAATGAGACCCCCTTTTTTGGGATGATCAGGCTTAGAGATCATTTGATGCCTTGAGAAAATATTTTATTTAGGCACTGTTATTGAGCCCTCCTGACAACACGTATGCCTTTTCTCTCTATCTCGCTATATCACATATTATATCATCATGGTTCTTGTTGAAGAAGATGACAACCATAGTGATCATGTGAATTACTATATTTTCAAAGGCCATGTTGGACCTGAACATAGATACTCACATGTTGAGAAACTTTCTTTGGTAGTAGTCTTTGTTATTTGATGACTCTAACACTACATAATCCTATTCCAAACTATTGGAATTTCTCTAGAGAATCATATGAGACACATTTTGTCTCTTCACATGTATTCCAGGTAGATTGTTATATTCTAGGAATTTGATATAATTTTCACCATTGCTAAATCTAAAAAGTCATTGTTGTTTGTTAAGTTGCTATCAGACCTTCCCCAAGTTGACCTAGATGAAGTAGTCCATTACCCTATGCCATATGAATCGATTTATCGAGTTGACTCTTCTGACCATGGTATGATGATATCCTTGTGTATTTCCAAACCAAACTTTTTCACCAAAACATATTGAAAGACGATCATTGTCATATTCACCCCCACATGAAACATTACCTGATTCTTAACAATAATTTATATGAACGTGGTGCTGATTTTTTACTTTGATGGTGTCTTACTCATGAAAAATCATAACATATTCTAAACGAATACCATGCTAAGGCATGTGGCAGTCATCATTCGAGCATGGGTAGTCCCCAAAAAATATTGTTTGCTGGATATTATTTCCCATATCTTTTCAAAGACTATATAACCATGGTCAAGTGGTGTCAATATTGCAAGTTTTTTACTAAGAAAATGTCCACGCCCCGTGGCCATCTTCACTAGTAGTTACTATTGGTCCATTTTCAAAATCAGGTATAGATTAATTCATCACTTGCAATCCCACTTCAGCTAATGGTCACAATTACATTTTTTTCATCAAATAATTCATGAAATGGGATGAACCTATCCTTACTTTTAATGACAAAGAAAAAAATATTGCCTTATTCCTATTCAATCGGGTAATTTTTTGGTTTAGTGTGTCTTGCACCATCAATACAGACCATGGATTGCACTTCCAAATCCATATGATGTCTAAATTAAATTTTATGCTTAGTTTTCATGAAGATATTTCATGTTCCTACTACCCACAAGCTAATTTCCAATCCAAATATGTAAATGGTATCATCAAGGCCCTAGATTACAAGACCATTTTACATGGTGACACACCCCAAGAACTAGCAAACAATGTACTAACACATGCTAGTATACCAACGAGCCATGTTAACCTATGCTATAACTCTTTATTTTTCCTATAATGTCACATTACTCGAATTTCATCAAATCATAAAGGAAAATTCCCATGTTAACTCCTAGATCCTCTCTCTCTCTCTCCCAATAGTGTCTTGACAACATAACAATGCACAAATTCTGATCTCAATTACCATGTTCTAGCCTCCAATCTATAGGTGAGGGGAGGCTAATGTTTTTCCAATTTCTTCACCAGCTTCTCCTTGGGAAAAAGAAGAAAGGATGGAGGATGTTTCCTCGGCTTTAATCATATTTCATTGTTCATTTTCCTCATTTAGGATAGGAAACTTCCAAAAGATGAGATAGAGGTGATAATTTCTAGCTTTCATCTCCTAGATCCTAGATCTCTGGATCTATTGACTTCATTATGTGCTTGTCAACCAGAATTTTGGTCACTCGTGACTTTCTTGAAACTAATAATTTTGTTCAAATCCTCTGTTTAGATCATGATATGCCATTTTGAAGTAAAAATGTTGTAACACACCCTTATAGTGCATTTTAGTGCATTAAAACGCCTTCCCTGGCTTACAATAGAGCGCTACCCCTACTGATAACACCATGTGTGAGATGAAGGCCTGCGTTTTAGACCCAAAACTATGATTTCCATCGAGTCATGTGGATTTCACTGTTTCAAAACATTAGTTATGGTTTAATATTAGGATTTATGCTATTGAACTCTATTGTTATTGGTTGCATGCGTGTTTACCTTTATTTCAAAATTTTAGCTTAATTGCATTAATTTTAGAAATGAAAAAGAATAATTTTCTTTCTATCATTTTTTCTATTTGTTTCTATTTCATTTTGGGTTTATTATCTAAGAATTTGTGTCTACATTTCCTTTCTCCATGTTTGAATTTCATTAGGACTATTTGGTTTTGGAAAAAGGTGTAAAGTTATTCTCTCCTTGTAAAAATTCTCATTCATCAAACTAAAATTGAAAAGAATATTTCCTACATGGTTTCACTCAGAGTCTCATAAAATTCCACACGTCAAAATACCCTCAAAATATATTAATCAAGTTCACTTAAAATCAACCTCACAATAAAAGTAAACAATAACTATTTTTTAGGATACATGCATATTAGTTGAGGCTAGAGTCTTGCGATAGGTTGTTGTGAGTAAATTTTTTAAGACTTTGAAACTTAAAATAGTTTCATTAATGAGATAAAATCCTACTACACTCACATCATCTGACTGCTATTTTAATAAGAGAGTTAAGTGTGATACCACATCAAAGTGTGATAGATGGTAACCCGCCTTCGATTTAATTTTAGTGGGTATTTTATGTATCGAGATTCCCTTCAAGGATATCTAAGATGAGCCAGGGACTCAGGTGTCCTACCCACACAACATATTATCTACAACTATCTCCCACCCGAAGGTGTTTGTGATTTTAGGTGACCTTAGTGGCCAAACATTTAGGGAGGAACATAAGGTTACTGGGGTGGGCTACCTTGGAACCTGAAAAAATGAACTTCCTTTGTCTTTGGTTTTTTTAGAGGGTTCTCTCCTTCATGAGAGTGCTTGAACCATTCATACTTATGTTTGGTTGAATCTTAGGTGTAATCATAAGTTTTTCATTAGAAAAACCCTCTCATACAACCATTTGATATGTGTTTCATCTCCCACGAGTTGTGGCTATTAGATAATTTTTTTTACCCTCGCTACTTGCTGATTTCCTTTAGGGTTTATTTATTTTTAGTTGTGTGATATTTACTAATAAGACTTATTTATATTACACTTATATTAAAAAATTGTTAAAATATATCTTTCATTATTTCTACCTTCGGCCCTTGTCTCATATATAAGTGAAAATGAGGTCTTCCTCCACTAACTCTAGGAGAATTGTGCATCTTCAGTGAATTAGATGGCCCCTCTACATAAGGGAATTAACCTTTGGTATCAAATACTAAATCAGAAAATACTTCCTAAGAGATTCTTTTACTAGAGGAATTCTTTACTTAATGCACCTTGCCTCACTTTATTCCTCCAATTACTAATCCTCTTGGGCCTGTTTTGGTTCACGTTGCACCCTTGTCTTCTATGTCTTCATCAGTTTCCACTTCCAAGGTGGTAAAAATGATACCATTGGCATGAGCACCAAGGTGATAAGTAGTAGAAGATTCTAGGGGCTCTAGGAATCAAATTATAAAACTTTCCAAATTACAAATAAGTCAAATCTAAATATTTGGCACATCAGATAGATTGATATTCAGTAACCATACGATCCATGGAAACATCCTTTTCAATGGGAGGTAAAGGATATTTGTAGAACTAATCTACTAGGAGGAAATCCGAAAGGGGGCTTTGACTATCCTTCTCCAACTTCTCCATTCATGGATGTGATGAGAGATGTGGGTGGAGTTGTTTAGAAATAAGGTAGTGAGTAGTTCTATTTAGATATCATAGATAATAGGTAATTGCAAATTCTTTAAAAATTTCATGGCAAGGGATTCAGAATTATTCATTGAAGCTCGTGGTAACTCAATATACCACTTTTCTATGTTTCCATTCAAGGTGTGGGGGAAGAGCCTAATTCAGATACTATCATCAATCATAGAGTTTTATATGCATCAGAGATTTTAAGTTGTGACGTGAGTTTCCAGATCATCTCCCTAATTTCCTTTGAAATTCAGGATGTATACACGAATCTTATGTGGAAATGGAGGCCAAATTAAGTTATGGTTTATGTGGCCATTCGTAAAATTGTATAGATCAAGGATGTATAAAGTACCAAAAAATGGAAAAGGCATAGATTCCCAAAAATAAAACCATGGAAAAGCAAGATGACTATTGAGGGACCTGAAGGCCCACCCATCACCATAAGGCATGCTAGGTTGGGTTACAAAGGACCGATTTTCCCTTTGATATAATTTTCCCCTTGGCTCAATGGATGTTGAAGAAGGGGGGCTTAGATAGATGTAACAAGATCGACTTGAGGGATACTACTAGCCACATGTGTAGGACCACCACTGGTAGTTAAACCACTAGGAGGAAACAGATCAATTAGAGAAGGCCCATATTGTAACATAAGAGATATGGGGACTTCCATGCCCCGAACAGGTATATGCATGTTGGAAATATTTCCCTCATTCATAGCTTCCTTGGTGTTTCAATTTAACATGGGATTCCAATAGAATGGGTTATTGAAGGTAGTCGTATTAAAAAAACTGATAAGGGGAATAATCAAAGGTCTAGGAGTTGACACAAAATGGGTAGAGACACAGAGGTACTGAACTCCACTCATATCAGGTGTACTTGGAATGCCTAGACTTGGCTTAGTTTGAATAGTAGACAAACCAATAAATGGCGTTGAACTTTTAGTACATGAGGGAGGCAGTGGTGGAGAATTTTTTTTCACAAAATACCATGATTGACCAATTGCCATCGAGTTCCCTATCAAGTTAAATATTCCATTTAGCAGCAGCTGGTGATCATATTTTATTGGAAATGATGCACTCTCACAGAATCATCCACCAAAGAATTTGAATAAAACCATAAATGGTAGGTGTTAATATGCATAGATGGGTTTTACCAACTTCCCTTTTAACTTAGGAACATCATAAGTTTATTTTGTAGGCATTGATGACCACCTAGGATCATGGAATATGGGTCATTTATATGTTTGTCCAAGTTTGGAAAAGCAAGGGATGCTAGAAATGGAGGTTTTTGTTGATTAAATAGACTAGGATGTAAAAGTGTACCCTTTTATAGATTGTATGTCCTCACTATAGCATAGTTAATGGAGGATGAATATGGACAACAGAAGTAAAAGACCCTTCATCTGCAAGAGTGCAAGGTCTCTCATATTTCAAAAAATGCACTAAGATATTGAAAAAAACCTAATGAGAGAGTCTAAAACAAGGGGTGTCACCATTGAATTTAATCAAATTCAACTCCAAGGGGTCAACCCACCCAATAGTAGTTAACAAGGCTTTGTGTTGCATAGGGAAAATTTTCAAAACCTCTAAAGAAATTATGGAACGAGGTGCTTGGAATAAATATTCAATGATTATGTATTATTGAGTAGCCCATGCATTAGGGTTGTGTGTTGACATGAGAAGAACACCCTTAGGTGGGTGACATGCTAGCTCAAAATTATTTTATAGCATGAGAGGTTTGGTGGCCACATCAATGATGACTAAGCCCTTAGAAGAAAAACTTGACTTAGTTTTTTCATAATATTTAGATCTCATAGAAAATATAACCTGTTGAGTACAAACATGTATAGGTGCATAGACTTCCCGACAGTTACCCCCCCCCCCCCCCCCCACTGCCTGAAAACAAAGGTGGAGGAGCTTGTGTAGCCATTTCGTATTGTAGTTGGTAAGCAATGTATGAGTGAATATGGATGGATATTGGGTGGTAGTGGTGGTGCAAGAAGATGGTGAAATTCATCCACACATGGGCACTCGTGAGTCAAATGATATCCCTACCAAATTTTACAAGGAAATTTAAATTTGGGGTGTTTCTCATTTGTGCCTTGGCCTTGGTTGGGTTAGTTTTGAGGAGTTTCCTAAGCAAGTTTGGAGTTATTACTATTATTTATTTATTTATTTCTGTAATGTTGTCGAGGATTCTTTGATGTTGTGTTCTACATCATGAGAACCTTGGAGGTCTACTCTGAAGACTATGATTTTTGAGAACCAGATGCACTTGTTGTGGCTTGGGATGTCACAATCAATTTCCCTAGTTGAGCTATTAATTGGCTCATAATAGCATAGAAAATGGAATCGATGAAACCATCAAATTGTGATCATGGTTTGGGTCATTTTGGATCAGTTGAAGGTCGTGTAGCATTACGAATGACATCATATTAAGTTCATGATTGAAAATAAATTAAATCAATATGTTGAGCATATAGAATGGCCTTCTTTTCAGTAGAGACCTTTTCAATAGCAACATTCTTGTCTATAGGTGGAAGAAAGCATTGGGAAAAATGGTTTTGAGAATTTCATCAGTAATTGTTATTCTAACTAACCTCTTTCATCTCCTCTAGTCATGGATATGGTTTGGAGTGTGAGTCAAGTTATTCAATTTAGATGTGGAAAAGAGGTCATTTCTGAGATCTAGTTGTGAGGGTAACTAAAAATAATTCAAGAAGCTGTGGGATAAGGAAGCATAATCACTATAATATGCCCTATTTAGTTATATATAAAATTTAGAGGCATTATTATTCTAGATTCGCTAGAAAAAATGCAACCTCAAATAATCATCCACCATAGGATTTGAAGAACATAGTAAATGGTAGGTGGTGATATACAAGGATGTGTATTCCCCTAACTTACATTTGAACTTAGGAACATCATAAGATAAATTTATAGGAATTGGTGCCCACGTAGGAGCATGGCGTATGGGGTCATTTGTAAGTTTATCCAAGTGTGGAAAATTAATGGATGCGAGAAATGGAAGTTGATGTTGATTACATGGATCAGGATGTAGAAACTCTCTCTAAGAAATCGTATGGTGCCCCCCATATCATAGTTAATGGAGGAGAAATATGGACCAAGTTTATATTCCATCCTAGTAAATTGAGCTCTTAGTCCAACAAATTTCGTGAAAGTATATTATCCTCTAGACGGAAATTCCCCAAGGGTTGTAGGGACATGTAAAGGCATGAATTATCTTGGGATTATACAGAAAAATAGAAGAAGTAAATCCCTATGAAAAAACATCACTTTAAGCATAACAAAATGTTGGCTTAATGGTACTAATGTGGTTAGGGACCCTAGGTCAACTAGTCCCTCCAAAGGGAAAAGAATCCCAGAGACAGCAATATTGCCTTTCATAAATATACTCTAAGGTTGAGATGTTATCCAAAAACATTAATGCCCCAAGGTTATATAGAGGAAATTTTAATTCCCCCCCTACATGTTTCCCAAAGTAAAAATTCGCATATTAGGTAAAGGAATTGTAGGGATGGATGAGCTCGGTTTAATCACCCCATATCTTACTCTTTAACTAGGGTTTTCTCCCATTCCAAACAAAAAATTTTATGATGGAAGAGATACAGAAAAATTTAG
This sequence comes from Pinus albicaulis, assembly GCA_034641835.2. Lineage (NCBI taxonomy): Eukaryota > Viridiplantae > Streptophyta > Pinopsida > Pinales > Pinaceae > Pinus > Pinus albicaulis. The sequence goes on along the minus strand of CM076577.1, from coordinate 1,053,773,932 downwards.
TAAATGTGTAGGGGTGATAGAAGTAAATCGTGGAATGCCCCATGAAGAGTAAAAATGCACTGCCAAAGAAAGAGGAGTGTTTCCTATCACACGAAGTAGTGGTAACGATGAAATGAAAAAATATATTGTCAATGTAGGAGGTGATGGGGGACCCATCTCCCCCATAGTAGAATCAATTCTCTCATTAGACATATGATGAAATAAAAAAGAAAAGGGTTCAAACTATAAGGTCTCAGTTGCACAATTACATGACCAAAAGAGTAAGTTAAAGGTGGATTGTGTAGAAATTATACAAACAATATTTATATCAATGGATTCAATCTGATCACGCAATATGCTAAAGCAAGATACTGAATCCTTCCACAAGTTAATTGTGTAAAATAAACACGATCGCCGGTCACAACAAGTAAAGAAAGAAGAAAATCAAACCACAACAAAGATATTTTCCTTGGGAAAACTTACTACTCAAAACCCCTCTATCTTCTATTGTATATTCACAAAGGAATCATGAAACAATTACAATTCACTCTTATCACAAGATTAACCTGCACTCTCACAACTGTCTCACACTAATCCGGACAAAATTGACCAACACTTAGCCAATTTCCTACCTCTTCTCAGCCTAACTTCCTTTCACAATTCATGTGGAATGTAATCCCTATTCTTTAGGAATTCCAGCCTTCCAAAACTACACAATTCTCATGGGAAATCCTATGGGTGTTTTACTGCATGTAGGAAGCCTACTAATAATACAACTGATAGTTAACATCCCTTTAACCTTTGTCTCAACTGGGTGTCCATTAGAACTGACATGCATGCATCTGTTAAAAGTAAATCATCAGTTACATGATAGATCACTGCATGTGAATTAAATCTGATTTAATTCACTTGAGCTCTCAGTAGTGCAACAAATAGTTACAACTAGTTAAATTGATTTTAACTCAATTAATTGAGTTAGCTTATTTCTCATGCATTAAAATAATGCACTAACTATAAATTGGACTCAATAACTAATGGAATCACTCTGCATGCCTCAACAACCACCCTCAACTCGAAATTCATGAGATAACTGATTTTTTCACACTCAGTTAACTGTTACAAGTGGTTATGAGATGACATTACATTTTATTTTCCAATTTAATTAAAGGAAAATTAAATTAGATGCACATTTCTTGTTGAATTTTCAACACCCACTCTCAATAAGAAAGGGATTATCAGCTACCTCGATCCTGCCTCTATGGTATTCGAATTTTGTCTTAGCGAGTGCCCTCGCTAGAATATCTGCATCCTGATCTTCCGTGGGAATGTACTGAAGTAACATAATGCGCCTATGAACATAATATCTGAGATGGTGGTACCAAATGTTTATATTTTTGGACCTATCATGGAATACGAGGTTAATCAAGAGTTTTATGCAACTCTGATTATCAAAATGTATTACTATTAGATCCATCTGATGACCAAAAAAACCAACTAGAATATTCCTCATCTAGATGGCCTCACATGTAGCCTAAATTATTTCCATGTAGTCTGCCTCGTCTAAACTGAATGCCACATATATCTACTTCCTGCTATACCAAGAAACTGTTGTCGATCCTATGTTGAAGATCCCTCCTGATGTGATCTTTCTGTCTGATGGATTATTTGCCCAATTTTCATCGATGAAGCCTTGAAGATTCACTCCCTCTATCAATCTCTACCATAATCAATTCTCTATAGTGCCCCTGAGATATCTCAAAACATGCTTCCCCACCTTCCAAAAGAGCTTGGTTGGCTTAACAATAACTTGAATCAGCTAGTTAATTATGTAGTAAATGTTTGGTCTAGTGTTCTCAAAGTACAAATGTTAACCCACAAGTTGCCTATAAATAGTAGCATACACTACCTCACCTGAAGTAGCATCCTCCTTGGGTTTACAGCTCTCCATGTGAAAATTTCTCAGAATCTCTTTGGAATACTTGCCTTGAGAAACAAATAGCTCAGCATCCCGCTGCCATATTTCCAAACCAATGAAATGGTGAAGGAGTCCCATGTCCTTCATCTCAAACTCTCTTACAAGATCCTCTTTGCAAGAAAATTATGAGCTTCTCATCACCTGTCAAAATAATATCATCAACATAAAGTACGATAATAAAAAACTTACCATCAACCACAACTGGTATAGGTTAACATACACTTCACCCTTTTTAAAGCCCAACCTGGTCAAATATTTGTCAATTCTAGTGTAATTTCTTCAACCCATACAATTATATCTTAAGTCTGCACACTTGCGACTCACTGTCAAATATCTCAAAACCTTATGACTGCTATATGTACACTTCTTCCACAATAACTCCATTGACGAACACATTTTTCACATCCATCTAATGTATCTACCACCCCATCTACCCTGAGAATGCAAGGATAGATCCAATCGATGATTATTTCACAACCAGTGTGAAAGTGTCCTCATATTCAATCCCCTCAACTTGTGAGAAACCCCGGGCTACAAATATATCCTTGTACATCTCCACACTCCCATTTGATGCTTACTTCAGCTTATAGATCCATCAATATCCAACCACTGATTTTCCAACTGGTCTTGGCACAACTTCCCATGCACTATTCTTGACGATGGATTCATACTCCTCAAAAAATGGCGTCAACCCAAATTGGTTACTACACTGCTTCCTCAAAAGAGGATGGTTCAATCACAATACACTTTCTCATAAGCACCATGTATCCAGTAAACCTGTCTAGAGACTATCTTTTTGTGTGTAGTGAAGTAGGTGCCCCTACATGTTCTACCACATCAAGTCTCAATATATCAGCTTTCATGGTGTGCCTTCTACCATGTCTGGTGGATGTATTTGCATGAGTGTTTTATGCCACTCCATGATTCTCCACATGTGGCTGCTCCACATATTTAGGTTCATCCTTTAGAACCAAGAGTTCCTCATATGCATGAAAGTAAATCTCCCTCTCAAGGAACAATGGCATGGCTTTCTTCTGATCAAATTTTATATCCCATCTTGGATGAGGATCCATCCCATGTATTCTACCTGAATTCTTCTTACACCAACTCCGAACAAAGTCGCTCCTAATCTGGAAGATTCTCCTTCCCATTGACAGAGTCCTAATAACTATGCCAGCTCTTGTGAAATCATAGAAGAGATAGGTTCACCAAGTCATCACTAGATACAGTAATTCTGAGACTCCCAATATCATCTCAACATTGGACGAACTTGGTTAAATATTTCAGAATAGTGTCGCCTTTCTCCATTTTGATTTTCCTAATCTTTTCCTTTAGTGCCAATTTCATGTGGTCACTACTACTCCAAAATATATCTTTCAAAGCCTTCCATATATCATATGGAGTCAATTTTCCATGGATACTTGATACAATGTCGTCTCATACTCCCTCCAATAATATCCTCGTCGCCTTTGCAACCTTTTTTTTCTAAGCATCAAGAAGAGAGGCATCCATTGTTGCAGGTTTCGGAATGGCATTATCAATGAATTATTTCAACCCATTGTCCTCCAGAACTTCCTCCATCCTGTATCTCCATGAAATATAATTAGAGCTTCCCTTGAGTGCATATTCCAATCTCAAGCTGTTGAAAGCCATCGTCATCTTGATCCGCCTATCACACTAAAGAATATTTTTGCAAATTTGAATGCTATTAAGCACAAACTCAAATTCTTCTCCACTATAGTGATTTCTTGTCATCTGATACCATGTATAAATTATAAAAAAAAATATGTATATGAATGGATTCAATCCGATCATGCGATATTCTAAACCAAGATACCAAATCCTTCTACAAATTAATTGCGGAAAATAAACATGATCGCCAATCACAACAAGTAAAGAAAGAAGAAAATCAAACCACATCACAGATATTTTCCTGGGAAATATTACTTCTCAAAACCCCTCTATATTCTATTGTATATTGACCAAGGAATCATGAAACAATTAAAATTCACTGTTATCACAAGAGTCTCTTGCACTCTCACAATTGTCTCACACTGATCCAAACAAAATTGACCAACACTTAGCCGATTTCCTGCCTCTACTAAGCCTGCCTTTCTTGTGCAATTCATGTGGAATTAAATCCATATTATTTAGTAATTTCATCCTTCCGAATATTCAAAATGTTCATGGGAAATCCTATGGGTGTTTTACTACATGTTGGCAGCCTACTAATAATACAACTGATGTTTAACATGCCTTTAGCCTTTGTCTCAACTAGGTCTCCATCGAAACTGACATGCATAAACCTATTAATATTAAATCATCAGTTACATGACAGGTCACTGCATGTGAATTAAAACTTATTTAATTCACTTGACCTCTCACTAGTGCAACAAACAATTACAACTACTTAAACTGATTTTAACTCAATTAATTGAGTTAACTGATTTCTCATGCATTAAAATAATGCACTAACCACAAATTGGACTTAATAACTAATAGAATCACTCTACATGCCTCACCAACCACCCTCAACTCTAAATTAATGAGTTAACTGAGTTTATCACACTCAGTTAACTGTTGCAAATGATTATGAGATAAGATTACATTTTATTGTCCAAATTAATTAAGGGAAAATTAAATTAGACACACATTTATTGTTGAATTTTCAACAAGTTGGTGTGTGGTGGTGAACTCTCATCAATCACTTCAAAATTAATTGTCTTCCCCAAAAGGACCAAGGTTATACCATTCAACCAGAGTCTGGTTTAATTCCTCTATTTTCGGAGCTATCCTACATATCCTAGGTTGGTGACATTCCTCCATAGGAGAAAGGTTTAAAATTCTTTGAAAATGTTCAATATTTTTGTTATCCGTGGTGAATATATTTTATTACTAAATTTAATTAACCAAGACACCCCTATGATGAAACAGACTTGGGCTAAATAGCACACACTATTGAATCCAAGGTGTCAGGAATACATAAACGAAGAGAATCAAATTGATCCTCCTATAGTTGGAGCTTTGTCGACCAAGGCCCAATTCAACTATGAAGATGTGACTGAGACAACTATGTTAGGCTCCTACTTAATGGATCTTATGCCTAGATCCAAGAACGCTTATGAGTCATGGGGTACCCTTGAGGAGAACCAAGTGAGTCCTTACTAAGATCTACTCTAGACACATCAAAGATGTCCCCATCTCCATCACCCATTTAAGATACCTAATATTACGATTGTTATGGATAACACATAAAAAAACTCAACTTGGGTGAATAGTCATCATTTGTGTCGACATGCAATGAAAAAGAAATTAGTCCCAAAAACTCCACACATATTAATCACATTAATCTATATACCTCTCAAGGAGATCCCTAATTAATATGTGTAGCTCAACACCACCAAGGCCAATGAACTAGGATTGATCACTACATTGGGATCAATATGACCTCATGATTGATGCTTGTATGAGAAGGGATTCCCAGGAAATGTGGCACTACAAATGGATTTTATCTCCCAAATCAATATACTATGTCCTTTTTCATGATATTGGAGAGTTTAACTCATGCCCCTAATCACTTAATGTAGTTTGAGATATTATTGGTGTGTTGCCAAAGAAAGGAAAAATGTTGAATAAAATTTATTAAGCATTTGTTTTATGGGTTGTTATTTACTCTAGGGAAGTGGTGTGCAGCTGATATGGTGTGTAAAGAGAAGACCCAATCCTAATGTATGCTTTATGAAATTCAATTTTCATTCATTCAAATCTAGCTATAGAAAGGAAGAGATTCCTTTTCCTTTTTAAAATATGACAACAACCTCTCACACTCTCCATATTTACTCCTAAAATTCACCAAATTAATAACATATATATGATCCAAAAAAACTCAAAACAAACACAAAAGTGTTTCAAATAAAAACCAAGCGATAACACCAAGCATTAAAAATATTGGAATTTCATTTGTAAAATAAAATCACAAAAATCAATTGATCACACTTGCAAAAACATGAAAAAAGGGTGCAAAGAAAGTTCTAGATTTGTATTTGAATGGAGATAGCAAAAAAAATGCAGCAACAAGGAACTATAAAGGTAAAAAAACAAACCCTAATTGAAGAACAAGATTTTTAGTGGTTTGAAAAAAGGAGAATTTTAATGATCCAGTCAAAGCAGAAGACCAGAAAAACACAACTAGACCTTTGAGATCTAATTTTGCATAACCATAACAGATAGAGGAAAAGAGTGCCAATGAAAACAACAAAGATGGAGAAAAAAAACCTTGATGGAAACACCAAAATTGTGAAATAAATTAGATCCAATTAAAAAACCATATTCTTGAAATAGATCTATACTTGTACAATTAGTAGGGGATATATCTAGAAAATGAGAGAGATATATTAGTCCTCCAACAAGCACCTTCGTAAAAACTAGATTTATTTTTCCTCTTTATAGTATGAAAATAATCATAAAAAAATTCATCAAAAGAAGAGGTTCCTAATGGTATCTTCTCAAATAAAATACTCTCTAGGTTTCACACGAAAAACACCAAAAGAATTACAAATAAAGAGTGTTTTTTTTTTCTAATTCTAGAACCCCTTAAAAACTCAATTTACAAGGAAGACACAGGTAAATCACAAGTCTTGAATGTCCTAAGACACATGTATGAAGTGTATTATCCACATATTTACTAAAAATATTGCAATCCACTATAGACCCATGTCTTTGGACCAATGTGCATTTAAAACCCAAATAAAGAAAATATCTATTCATAACTAAGGAAATTAATTTGAAAGACACTCAGACTAGCTCAAAAAATAAAGGATAACACTCAAACACAAACAAAAACCAATATCTAAATCCAAAAGAAGAGAGGCACAAGACTAGGGTTATAACTTTTGGTTGAATTTCCATTTTTTTTGTAAACATAATGAATATAGTACAAGAAGCTATTGCTTCGTGGGTTTTTCCAAGAACCCTTCAAACCATGCATGTGAAGGAATCAATCGAGCCCCTTAAATTTAAATCACAATCAAACATAAAATTTCAGCTAAATATCTCAAGATAATATAATTTATCCCTCATAGGTCGATTAGGAATGTTGGATATGAAGTTTTGACGAGAGAACCTGCTTCTCATGAAGGTCTCTTTCCTAACATTTTTTATATAAAACTCTTACACACGTGCATAGCTAGGAAAAGAAAATTTTCCTCTTGTAGAGGGTATACTAGCAAGAACAAGATACAAACATCAACATGATAAAAATATCATGTAAATAAAGGAAATCATAGACACTCATTAATAAGAAAAATCATTACAACATACCTTGAACATGAGATTCATGCTCCTCAATGTACAATCCCAGTCTTCTCCTAGAGATAGTCTCTACACACTCAAAAATAGGGAAAATACCTCACAATTTCCAATTAACTCATTCTGTACCTAGCTAGATCTAGAATAACCTGAATCTAGGTCCCTTCCTCTTTTTAGGGTTGCATAATAAACGTTCATTCTATCCTCTTGGAGAATGTATCTGGTCAACTAAGGGATTGAGAAGTTAGGAAACCTCTACAATTATTTACAACTAACAACCTCATGGACAAGTAGGTCGAGTCAATATCCTTGAGAATGAAAAAATATAGAATTTTCAAAAAATATGTAGGTTTTAAAAGGGAATCTTATGTCCCAAGACATAGGATGTACACTATAAACCAAAGTTTTGACATATTATGTTAGTGTAGGACTAGCCTCTCTACTCTAAAAGAGGAAAAAGTAAGATCAAAATGTATGTATCAAGGTAACCAAGTCAAAGGTATCTCCTATGGACTCAATGTGGGTAAAATATGATATAAGAGTTTTATCTCTTTTCTTAGAAGGATGGTTTGCTTCGTCTCAATACACTTGAAAGTGCATTAGCCATTTCATCTAAAGCATCTACAGGAATAAAATGTTTCTAAGTAGAAGCAGAAGAAGGTACATAATATATATGGCTTGGGACCAACTATGCTAGCTTTTGAACCTATCCTTGGAGTTATTGAATCTCATGTTTTCTTTCTACAACAATTAAAAAATGGAATTCTTTTTCTTTTTCCACATGAACTATTTCAAGGGTTTGTACATGCTCAAAATTCATAACATTCAATATTTTATTTAGTGCATCTATTTCCAACTCTTTGGGCTATATTAATTCTTTGAGAGACTCTTCATCTTTGGGGTCTACCTTAAAATTTATAATCCATCCATGTCATTTTTCTATTCTCATTTTCTTGGCCTTAGAGAAAAGCCTTCCATTTCTTACATCAATTGATTTGTAACTTTAGCAACTAGAATATTGGCATTATTATAATTTTGTATTGTTTCTATGAATATAAATTTTGACCAAATTATATAGTAATATCCTTCAAATTCATAGAAACATTGATATTTTTTCAATCTGGGGTTCCCTACACAATATATAAATAATGTTATGTGAGGGCCAATCAAAATTAGTTATTTTCAAAATACATCAGAAAGAGTAAAAATGTCTCTGATTGGGAAGTAATACATGCCCATATTTGAGCTGATAAATTAGATTTAACCTCTAAACTCTTCGACTTGATATCTATAAAATATGAATTAATCTTGTGTGCTAGCTGATTTTTTGGCTTTGAAGTTCCCTTTTCCTACTTCACAAGTAGAAGAAGATGTTGCTTCAAGACTTAGAAATTACAGTTCTAAAAGCCAGTTTCTTTTGAAATTTCTTCCCCCACTAGTTGATTTGAAATCTTTGTTGAATAAAATTTTATCTCCGCCTTTTTAGTCCTAGGTCTTTTGGCATTATTTGGCTCATTTTATGAGTTATTTGTTTTTCCCAAATGTTCATCTTTCTCCTCAGGTAGAGAAGTGTTAATGGATATATCAATTTTTTACATATTGATTTAAGTAGATGGATTTTTTTGTACTAATTCTCTTCTATCCATGTACCATTATTTTCCAAACTTTTAATGTTTGGCTAGTTGTCATTTTGATATGGGGTTGATTGGGACTTTTAAATTTTACATGAGATTATGTGGTGGTGTCATAAGCCCACACTTGAATTTAGGGAAGTTAATAGAGGATAACATTTGGCCCTCCACCTTAAAAGATTTTATGGTGTCTATAATAAACAGACCCTAGGCCCATCTTGTGATTGAGCTTGAAAGTTACCTCATATTTTCTTGGAACAAAATGCAAAAAATTGGAATATATTCTCTACCTAATATACTCTAATGTAAAAATTATGTTTAGCAAGAAAATTTGAAATTGGTACAGAGGTACTTATGATCCATATATTATTATTTCTCTACAATCTTAGTATATAAACCAATTCTCTACTGTGGTGTTAGGACTTACATATAGGATCTATTTAGTTTTTGGAAAAGTAATTGGAAGGAGATCATTAAGTATGAATAAAAATGATATAGACTTTAAGTGAGTAAGGTATTTATAAAACCCTTCATTATTCTTCCTCTTATTCATCATAGTGATCCAGTAAACCAATAATTATTGATGTCCTTCAAAACTCTAAACTTACAGTTTCCAATTAAAAAATTTGGTGACATGGGAGAATAAAATGAGATATAAAAAAAGGATGCATATCAAAAATATCTTGTTTCTCTGAAATTGGGCAACTGAATATTAATGGTATGTGAGATATAAATAGCAAGGTCAAGATTTACTTTGGTCATTCTTATAGCAAGAAGGTACTGAAAATTCACAAAACACTATCATTAGTATCATTTGCATCATCGTGGCCTAAAATAAAAGAAATACAAGATAATATTTATTATATGGACTAAGAGAACAAGTTTAATGGAAAATTGTTAATTTTAGTTAACAATTGTATGTTCTATTCTTAGCGCATTTTACTTTAATGTTGTAGCATACCCCAGATAAAGTGGTACCTGATATCAATATTCTTGGAGCACTTGGTACCTGATAATTGTCGCAGTATATCGCAGTGGTATCCAACACATGCTCAGATAGCTCACTAAAGAGCTTCCTCGACCAAAAAGCTTCACAACAGGCCATACTAGCAGCAATGTATTCAACCTCGACGGTGCTTAAAGTAACCGATTTTTTCTTCCTTCTCATCCAAGGTATAGAAGAAGATCCCAATGAGAAGAAAGAACTAGATGTTCTCTTATGATCCGCCACACTGCCAGCCCAGTCAACACCAGTATATGCATGTAGCCTCAAATACCAGAAGTGTATATGAGCCCATAGTTGATTTTTCCCTGGAGATATGTCAAGGGATTCTTGAAAACAATCCATTTTATGTGATGAGGCTCAACCATAAATTGAATCAATGTGTTTACATCGAAGCATATGTCTAGATCAGAGTTCACCAAGAACATTAGGCCCCCCACAAGTTGTCCATACTCAGACGGATTTTCTAAATCGGGCCTAACAACACTTCCACATATATTCTTGAAGTTGATTTCCATCAGAGTAGTCAAAGACTTGCATTCCACCATCCCACATCTTTTGAGTAGCTTCACAATGTATTTTCCTTGAGAAAGGAAAACCCCTCCTAGATTTTTCCAGACCTCCAAGCCTAGGAAGTAGTGCATCAACCCTAGGTCTTTCCTCTCGAATTCATAAGCCAAATCCCTCTTACATTGATAAATGAGAGGGTTTGTACCTGTCAGAAAGAGATCATCCACATAAAGTACCATAATGAAAGGTTTTTCCTATTTAACCTAAAGTAGAGGTTCAGGTCAACTTCACTTCTTTGAAAACCCAACTTCATAAGATAGCTATTAATCCTCCCATACCAAGTCGTGGGGGATTGCTTGAACCCATATAGGGCTTTCTTCAATCTTCATAAATGTGACCTTCATTCCAGAACTTTTAACCCCTCGGGTAGCTCTATATATACAGTATCCTTAAGTGATCCATGAAAGAAGGAAATTTTGACATCCATTTGGTGAAGGATCCATCCTTGAGAGGAAGCAAGAGCGTGGATAGATCAGATAGTGGTGTATTAGGAAACCGGTGCAAATATCTCATCATAATCCACTCGTTCCTTTTGAGATAAGCCTCGAGAAACTAACATGGGCTTGAAATTTTCAGCACTCTCATAAACTCTAGGTTTGATTTTGTAAAGCCATTTTGAAGTGACCACTGATGTTTCCTTGGGTATAGGAGCCACATCCTTGACATTATTCTTCATGATCAACTCATAGTCTTCGTTCGTCGCATCCTTCCAAAATTGGTGCTTCACAGCTTTTTCGAGCGTGCAAGGGTCATATTAAATAATGGTGGTCATGGAATATAAGTACCCTTGGTACCTGTTCAGATTTTTACTTTCAGGAAATGTCTCCCTTGCGGCAATGTGTTTATGGGCATCTTAGATAGTGTATTTGAGCCATGTGGGTCTTTTCCTTGAGGTAAAGTGCTTACTAGGAGGTGGATCAATGTGATCCATCAAGCCTTCAACATTGGGAATTGGTTCATCCGTCGGAGGCTCATCCTTCTTTCCTACATCTTCATCATTGTTCATCATTGGAGTAGGAAGATCTCTAACCTTTCCAAGGGTAGCATCTTCTTCAAAGGTGATATTATGAATTATTTCCACTTCCCTTTGACCATGCACATAGATTCTATATGTCTTTGAAGTTTCATTGTAGCCCACAAATTTTCCTTTCCTTCGAGATTCATCTAGATTGCTTCTCTTTTCTTTTGGCGTAGGAAAATATATATGACAACCAAAAATTCTAAAATTAGAAACATCAGGTTTATTTCCAGTGAAAAATTCTTTAGGAGTCTTGAAGTCCAATGCTTTATGTAGGAATCTATTTTGAACGTACACGACAGTGTTGGAAGTTTCTCCCCATAAGAACTTAGGTAGGCATTGGTCATGAATCATGGTACACATAGCTTCTATGATGGTTTGATTCTTCCTTTTGGAAAATCCAATTTTCTCAGGAGTATATGTAGTAGTGGTCTCCCTCTTAATTCCAACTTCTCTACAATAGTCATTGAATTCATTTGACTCATTCTGTTCCATTATCAGTCCTCAATACTTTGATTTTATTCCCTGTTTTATTGTCAACCAAGGCTTTGAAAGAGAAAAATCGTTTGAACACTTCTTCCTTCTTCTTCAAGAAATAGATCCAAGTTTTTCGAGAGAACTCATACACAAAAATATCATAGTACAAATATCCTCCAAATATGTTACGGGAAACATACCAGATAAATCACAATGGATAAATTGAATAATGTCTATAGTTTTACTTACACTTGGGGGGAATGGTCCCCTTGTATGTTTCCCAGCCACACAACCCTCACAAACACCTTAATGTTCTACTTTGAATCTAGGCATACCTGTGACCATCTTCCTTGCATCAGCTAGAGCTTTCTAATGAAGGTGAGAAAACCTCTAGTGTCATAATTCGGATTGAAGATAAGTTTCACAAGTCATTTCTCTCAAGGTACTTCCTCCAACCTGATAAAGACCTTCAACTGTAAATTAAGGTGTAGAATTATTTTCCAAATATGTACCTTTCCATCAATGAATGCTACCTTGAAGCCTTTGTCTTCCATCGCATAAATAGATACTAGGTTATTTTTCAAGTCAGGTACATATAATACATCTTGTATATGAAGTATTTGACCTTGATTCAAATGAATAGTAACATCCCTATCCATTTCATGGGGTAGGGGGCATTGTCCGCAAGTATGATCTCCAAACTAGTCTTCTTTTCAATGAAATTTGAGAGGGCCTCTTTGTAACCTGTGAAGTGCCTTGAGGCACCACTATCAATCAACCAATTATCCAAAGTTCCTAGGGGAGAGGAATTAGTGAGGGAAGAAATCAAATAGAATTCATTTTTATTATCTACAACATTACTTTCCTCATAGCAGGAATTTCTTGACATTTTGGGAGTTCGACCATTTCCATATCGTGCACCGGGAGAATTTATTTTTCCTTTGTTGTTGAGCCTCTTATTTCTTTTGTTGTTGTTTCACTTAACTTTTTTGTGGTTTTTTTTGTTATCATAATCCCCATATGCATCCTTCTTATTAGGACACTCTATAGAATAGTGGCCAAACCTATTACAACTAAAACATCTTCCCTTTCTTCCTTCTTTGAATCCCTTCCTTCCTTCCTTAACCTTGTTTCTTTGGACCAAAATTGTTCTTATTCATAGCATTATTTGACAATACAGTGGGATCATTTCAATTTTAGGGCTTTTATCTCTCCATCATCCTTCTTGATCACAAGATCATGTCCATTGCTAAAAAATGATAAAAAAATGGAAGTGCTCAGAAGTGGTTGAAACTTGAGTGACCAGAAATGTCTCGTCGTTGCGATTCTGGCACCGCAAACGGTTCGAAAAATAGAGGTCGTATGCAGAAGTTATGAAGGTTTGAAAAGGCCAATAAACTACAAAAATTTGACCTTTTACCCAATTTGAATTTATATTAAAATTTTCAAAAAAAAAAATTTGGGAAAATTTTTTTATATTAAAGTTTATTGGCCTATCGGCAGGCACTACGTGGCCTACCCAGAAGCTGCCACGTGGCCCTAGGCCAGAGGTCAAGTGGTATGGAAAAATTATTTGGATTTTGTAGGTATTGAACACATGACATCCCGTGTACGTGTAGAGCACCCGAAAATTCAGGATGCATTTGGTTCTTAACATGCTTTGGCGGCAGTGCATATTTAAATTTGCATATGAATTCAACAGGCGGAAAAGGGGGCCATCCCCTAAGGGCTAGTCCCCGCTTCATAGAACCACACACCGCGACCAATTCTAGAACCTTTCAATGATTACCACCAAAAATTATCTGTGCGGTTTTGTAGGGACATGTGACCATAGCTTTCGGCGGGTTAACAACATTTATCTAACGATTAAGTTGGTGGTTGGTCCGACAGTTTCGGCAGATGTAAATGTGACCACTCCACACTTTGAAATTTATTTCCAACACTAGAATATCGACAAATCTGGAGCAGGCCCCCACAATTTCAGGTTTTCATTCAATTTAGCTCCAGTTAACTAACAGTTTCCACATTTGGTGGAGTTTTCCTAGGTGTCATTGGGACAAATGCATGGAGAAGTCAACTTTCGATCAATTTTGTTGAAACACAAGTCTACCTAGACTAATTTCAACATTCTGAACACATTGGAAGAGGTTTTAGAGCCATCAGAGGTCATATTGTGTAGTTTTAGCTTTAGGATAGGTGAAGGAGCCACTAGGGCCACTAGGGTGTTTTTAGTGTATTGGGCATCCATTCTCTGTTTTCTATAAATTAATAGTCATTCCTGGCTAATTCAAGCATGATGAAGCTATTTTTATATATAACACATCCATTTGTGGATTTTATTCACATGTACTTACGATTTTTGAGAAATAATATATGAGGGACATGCCATTGGGAGCTGGACTAGCAGATGTAGCCCAGGAGGGGTGAATTGCTTCATCAAATTTGCTGAGTACTGTTACATGTGATGTTTAATTCTCTTTTATTTACTGCTATATAGTGTTTTATAAGAAATTTACATGCTTTAACCTCACACAGAAATCTGTTTAACTAATATTAAATCATTTGTTTCACCTACAAACTTCAGTAAACCTTATGCACACAACTTAATTATTGTTTGGATACTTAGCCAAGAAAAACTAATACATTCGATTCAGATCACCTGTCTCCTCTTGAGTGCATCTAGTCAACAATTCATCAAATCCTGGAATCCTATCATTATTGAGGATAGTGATATTAAACACATCCCATGATCTGGTGAGCCCAACAAGAGCAATAAGGGTGAGCTCCCAGTGAACAACAACTTCTCCAATGGATAGAAGATCATGTTTTATTTTAGTAATCCTCATGAAGTAGGATTGGGTGGATTCCCATATATCCATATTGATGTCCTTCCGTTTGTTCTTGAGAAAGAGGATTTGGTTTGCAATGTTGGCTTTGAACATACCAACCAACTTTTCATACATATCCCTATATGTGCCCAACTTGGAAATGTAAGAAACCAAATGTTTTTGAATCAAATCCCAAATTATCTTCTCGCCTTTGACCTCACCTTTCTTATAGTTTTTCTTAGTAGTGATTGGAGAATTTGAAGGAGGATCCACAATTTTCCCCTGCACATAGTCCATGACATCATTCTCTTCTAAATTAAAGGCTAGAGAAAATTTTCATTCCTGATAATCAGATTTATCATTGAGCTTATCCTTAGATTTGAAGTAAGATGAGGAAGCCATTGAATCTTTGTCATTGTCCAAAAAATCTTAGTGATTTATTTTCTCACTCTTGATTGCGCTTTGTATTCAACTGGGCTCTAATACCATGTTAATTTTAGTTAATAATGGTATGTTATATGCTTAGAGAAATTTAATTCAATGTTCCTTAGTAGTTTAATATCATTTTCCAAGTTATAAATCACATTAACTTAATCACATTGATATTAAATGCAGATAAAACATAAACAAAATGCATAAGACAAGCGAAGACAAGAGGTGAAAATATTTGGTGGATGCTAGGGAAACAAAAATGTGGGGAAAACCCTTTGATCAGTTCTTCTTAATATTCTCCAATATTTTAGCACAGAGAGAGAGTACAAATATCAAATTTTCTTGTCCAAAAAATTCCTGTCAAAATCAACAGTCAATAATAGTCAACAACATCCCTAACCATAAATTCAACGTTGGTCAAAGTGGTTCCAAAATCTCCTCAAAGCATCTCGGTCAATATTAGTCCAATTTAGCCTTCAAAGAGATTCAAATCCAACCCAAACCAGTTTGGCCAAACCAAGTCAAATTTTGTTGTAAATTATATGGTCAAACATGAAGTCAACGCTAAAGTCAAACTGGTTAAACTATCCCAAATTCCTCAATTTAGGAACTAATGAATGCAGCCTCAAGAAATCATAATTTCTACTTCAAATCCGAAGTCAACATAAGTTAATTGGCCCTTGTTCAATGCTATCTTGATTCTCTCAAACCCGTGAATTTGTCCTTTTTTTCACACATGTGAAGTAGAGGATGGTTCCTCCAAGATGTACGAAACAATAAAACGAGAGAGAGATCTTTTTGTGATGAGTGATGATTTCCAAATGAGGATAAGGTCACTCCTATTTATACAAATTTTTGAGGGTGTGGTGACACAAATTTTAGGTTTCATGAGCCTACATTTGACTGAAGCCGACCTTGACAATTTTCACATGTGTGAATAATAAATTCAAAATCATACTTCTCCTTGTTTGAATAAGATGATATTTATATCAATATTTTACCTCTCCAAAATATTAATCCAATAAAAATATCAACTTCATGATATGATTTTTCAAAGGTTGATTTTCGAGCTAGTTTCCAATTTTAACAGAAACATGGAGCAAGTTTAGAAAAGAGGGTGCCAAAAAGTATCATAAACTCTTGCATGGCCTTCTTTTTGGCCTCTCATAAATCTATATACACTTGAATTGCATTATATTTAGTCAGGATGTGAAGGTTTTTGATAGGTAGAAGACATAACATGTTACAATACAAACGAAAAATTTCAACAAGGATGTGACATTCTCTAGATATGATGTATGGATTGTTGGATATATTTAACATCTCATACCAAGGTATAAATTTAGGTAAATTCAGATGAGGATGTGGCCTTCTGTAGATATGACGTCTCTAATGCTGGATACATTTGGCATCCCACAACAAGAGATAAATTAAGGGATATCATATGTTTGGGGAATGGTAAGAAACTCCAAACTAAACTCATCTACTCGGAAATAATAAATTGGGTGGACAAGTTTACTATATGTTCCTTATCTGATTTGAAATAATTCAAGCATTCAATAGGTATAATAGAGATTTTCCTAATTTTCCACTAGTGACATGTTTTTAAAATTTACAGGTTCATGGGGTGTAGGTTTTTGCCTCTTATACTTAATCATAGTTTTAAAAGGATAAAGGATAGTGAAAGAGTCTGCATGGATTTTTTCTTGAAGTTTTTGTTGACTTAGAGATTAAGGTACATGGTTCAACCTCCTATACTTGGTCATTGTTTTAAAAGGATAGAGAATAGTGAAAGAAACTACATGAATTTTTTCTTGAAATTTTGTGGACTTAGATATCATTGTACATTGTTGGGAATGTGGTGGCTGAGTTGATAGTGTTGTCACATGATCCATTTTGTTATTCTTTCATGTTAAAATAATAATATTTTCCCTTTTTTCCCATTATCAAGACGACTTTCCTTTTGTTGGATACAAATTTTGAACATTTGAGTGATGTCACTCATGACATCATGATGACCTATAGTGCCACATCATCCATCCACCTCAACTTCATATCAATATGTTACTTGTGTTCAAACATATGTGGCCATGCTTACTTATATGCAAAACTCTTGTTTGTTATATTCTCACACAGTGGCAAGAAACCACTTTTAGTAAACCAATGGTATCACGACCCCCACCCCATCAGTTGTATTGAACTCTCGTGAAAGATGACCCTCAATGAATGTAATTAGTTGATATATGATGAGTATTTTGGTGTGAATATATACTTTCTCCCCATCTCCCTACGTCATTAAAGTGTCAATCCATTATAATATGATTTCATAACCATGCAGTTTATTATTATAAATATAATACACATTTTTTATTTATGTGTGTATTAATTTTACATTTTCTTCTTCAAATTTATATACATCTTAATAAAACTAAAAATTATTCTCCAAAATATGGAAAATGTTTGGGGAAAGCACTTTTTTACATTATGGGGAAAAGGTTTTTATGGCCAAACTAAGGAATGAGAAAAAAGGGAACTAATAAAGCCCACAGATAGGAATAAACCTAAATATGGGATGTGAATACATGGGAGAGATGTAAAACCTTAAGTATGGGTTACCACAAACATGCAATGTCAATTAGAACCTCCTATTTCTTCCCCTTCTAAGAATATAAAATAAAGTACTCACGTCTCATCACATTGGAGTGGGGGAAAGTGATAACAACCAAAGTGAAGCACGAGAACAAGAATATGGTGAAAATTGAGTGTTAATCCAATTCGACTTATGATCCATGATATAAGTAATCCACTACAGAGCCATGTATTTGGACCAATATCCATTGAAAACTAAAATCAATAAAATATATATTCATATGTAAGTAAATTAACCTCAAAACACTCATACCACCACGAAAAAAAGGGATAAAACTCAAATACAAAAAAAACAATATCTAAAGCCAATAGAGGAATTAGGAAACTAAAATTAATGGTATGTGAGATATATGTAGTAAAGTAAAACTTTATTTTGTTCATTCTTATAGCGATAAGAACTAGTACAAAATTTCTAATTAGCTACTAAAAAAATGACTAAAATTTTCATATAAATGACCATTTTTCAGTCGGTGACCAATAGTAGCTAATTTACATTATCTTATAATGTGAACAACTTTTAGTTGTTTTTAGCTTAGTCATTAATTGGTTGTCTCAATTTTATCATCTAGTAGTATATTTAGTCATAAATGTGGTCATTAATTTAGTCATTAATTGTCACAATTAATGACCAAATATACAACAACATATATTACTATATGATCACCCGAGAAAACTAATAAAATACGAAAGAGATATGGCTAAAATGTTGGTCGCATTATAAGATACTGTAAATTAGCTACTAATAGTCATATATATGCAAATTTTAGTCATTTTTTGAAACCAATTAATGAACAAATAAATATAACTAAATTTTAGTAGTGTTATAAGATACTGTAAATTAGCTACTAATAGTTGTATATATGCAAAATTTAGTCGTCATTTGTAATCACAAATTTATCATTAGCAATAGTCATATATATTGTTTTGGTAGTTTCATATTCGTTATATAAAGGACTAATTTAGTATTTTATGTTTATTTGATTAATTTCATTAATAATCATTATAAATGACTAATTTATTCATATACTCATTTTATTTATGTAATAATTAATCAATACAAACTACTAATTTAGTAGTTTTAGATTGATTTTATGTGTTCATTATTAATCAACATAAACTAATCTGTATGGCTTTTACAACTAAATTTAAAAAATGTCATACAATGTGTATCTCCATTTAATATGAAAATGTAAAGTTGCAAATGTTGATTACAATACTAAACAATATCAAGTGCAAATATAAATAATGTCAACCATATAAATTATATTATATGAAATTTTAAAGTATTGGAGTATGAGTTTCCAACTGAATATTGGTTGTACTACAATTTACACTTGAAATGATATTTTAATCACTTCAAAACATTATCATTATGTTTCTAAGGCATTGCAGGTGAATTATTCAACTCTAAATACTTGACCATCAATCTCCATGTGTGTGTCTTATGCAGGATATTGGATCTTAGGGTATCACTAGACCGGTTCTCTTCTCTCTCCCTTTTTGCATTTGTCACTCTAGTATTATTGTTCTCCTCTTTCTTCAATTCCAAGTTCTTACCATCAATATTGGGTTCCTTTTCTGAAAACAAAAGAATATACAATTTTGAGTGTAAGACATGAAATACAATGAACACTAGAAGATAAAATAAAGTAGACTATAAAAATTTATACGAAATATACCTCAACATCAACAATGTTAAAGCCATTTTTCTCCATACCAGCAAGAAACTCGAACAAGTTTTCTTCAGTTGAGAGATAGTGGCCAAATGACCTGTATAAACAAATAAAATAAAGTGTCACCATATAAAATAAAACCTTAGTAACTTATTATTCAAACTTTAGGGAAATATTAGGCACAATCATGTCAACTTATAAGTTACATGCTAAAAATATCAAGCTGTAGATAACTTGTGAAAACAAATAATCTGAGGTGTGATGTTTAATCCTTGTCATCTTATTCAACAATAACATTTCATTTTATAACACATGAACTTGGTCAAGTATATAAACAAAATGTACTCAAATAACAACATGAAAGTAAACTTTTTGATAGTCATGAAAATATTTTAACACAAAATAGTTATAAGGATTCCAATCAATATCGTGTAATAATAATTTCATCTTCAAGCTTTGGTTGTTTTTCAAATGGACATGATACCAAGTGTTTTAAATTTCATATTTAAAAGACAAAACAAAATTGAAATAAATATTCAAAATATAATCAAACAATAAAGAGAACATATCATGGAATGTACATTGAAATTATAAAAAATCTCTTTACCTTTCCAGCGATGTCTTGTCTAGCATTCTTAAAAACAATTCTTGCCCAAAATAACCATGAGGTGAAAGAATCAAAACATTAAAAACCATAGTAATACTTACTAGAAATATTTACAAATTCGATGGCTCAAGTGCCTGAAGGATCTCTAGCAACAAATTAAACATATCCAAGACATGCTATGCATTGTCTCCTCGTCCTTTTTCCAAACACATTTCTTGTAACCTGCCCACAATAGAGTCAACTCATAATCAAAAAAAGGCATTGACATTTGTTTTTATCTTTTATATCTATAAAATTTGAATTTTATCTATTTCAAGAACATATTAATTCAAATTTAAAGCCTTGACATATGAGAAGGTATCAATCAAGGAGGACATCAGAAAAATCCACCTCAATAAGGTCCTCAACAATTTCTACAATATCAATTTTTTTCTTGGTGATATCTTGGGTAGAAAAAATAACATACATACGAAAGAAAAATCCATATATTACTTATGTTCAAACTCTGTATGTGGTGTATTCATAGGCATATTTTTAAGATGTTCCTCTACCTTTACCAAAGTGAAATGTAGCCTCGTTAAACTTTGTATCCTTTCATTCAACATCAATTTCTGCAAGATAAATGTCACACATTATTATTTCCCATTTCTCAACATGCTACATATGATAAATTGAAAGTCACATAAAACCAAGAGAAAACCATTTTCTAACCAAAATAAACAAACAAACAATGTCTCTAATAAAAATTCATTCTAATATCAACAGATGAAGAGAGACTAGTGGACCATTTTTGTTGTTGCTTGACTTTGCTTATTTTTGTTATGAAAGTGCTCTAACTTCAGGAACCAAAAAATCCGAGGGAAGTTGTAATTGTGAAAAAAAATATGTTGACCTTTGTAGACTTCTTCAAAATTATGTGAATGATGCCATTTTCGGATGTTGTAAATCTCATAATAAGAAATGGTCACATTAGATGTAGAGATTAAATATAAAAACTTATGGACATGGCATGTGTTCTAATAAATTGCATTGCAATGACTACCATGGGCCCCCACGGGTTACAGGTCCTCAATATGTTAGTCTTAATGATGAAAGAGAGATGGAAATGATAAGTATGGGTGGTCCGAACTTGTATGGTGGCGATCTTCAAACCAAGGTCGTCATCTTGATGAACCTAGGTTTTGACATGGTAAACCTGGATCTGGTCCTCACCCAGTTTCATTCCAACATACTTTATCAAGACTAAAGAGGACATAATGGGCCTTCAACTTAAAATATGGTTGTTTTTGAGGTTATATATAAATATTATCGAAGGAAAATGGATTTTTGGGCTGCAAGAGATATGGATAATTTAAATGATAACAATCATATGTTTTTTTCCCAAGATTCAAATGTAGGGATACATTTTGTAGATTTTACTAATACATATAATGAGAGAAATAATCCATGAGTAACATCTACTACCCATTGTGATTAGGGAAATACTCAGAGATAATAAGGCTATTTAGGTTCAAATCAAAGATGGTGTTGATTCTTGTAGCTCCTTAGTCTAAATCATATGTGACTAAGGAAATATGTTTATCTTGAAAACATCATAATATCCTCACTGTAAAGTATCAAAAAGATATCAATTATGATCACCTTGAATATTTTATTTAACATTTTACTATGCTATTTTTTGAACTTTTTGTAATTTTCAGCGTACTAATTTTGAAAACTTTTGGTCCTTCTATAATTTCAAATTTCACACATAGAGATAATATGGATTAAATATTCCTCAAAACTAAATGCATGTTTTAATTCTTTAAATTGGAAAAGTTCATATTTATTCAAGAATCTGTATCTTATTGCATGTTATGTAGCATACTAGTATACTATATGAAAGTAAATATTCATTTTCTTCAAGACAGTAAAAATGTAATCTCAATAAAATAAGTTATCTTTCTCTACTAGAGCATATTCATAAAATATGTCTCAACAGACAACTTTCATTCTCTATCTAAAGGTACAAAAAACATACCTGTTGTCTTGGAGGGGGGATTTTGTCGACTGTTTCTTGTGTAGTCAAAGTTGTCGATACAACAACTCGTGACACATGGCACAAAAGTGGATAAAGGTTGGATATACGAAGTAGAACTCACTCTAAATGTAGCCACACCATTATTGTACTGAGAAAACTTGGCAGGATGAGAAACTTGTTGTGCCAAAGATCTTACTCCAAGCCCTACTCATACGCTTTATATGGGTGTCATAGTAGGAATATTGCCTGCAACATAAAAAAGACCTTGAACCACTGGAGATGCTACTAGTCTAGGTGTAGAGAAACATGGAGTATAGCTATTTTCATTTGGATTAAACTTTAATTACTAAAAAAAAAGGCCAATAATTTCACAACACAAATGACAGGAATCCATGAATTGGGTTTTCTTTACCAATGTTCTAGAAATCTAGATAAGAAATGCATATTATATAAATAAAAAACATAATCACAACCCATTTTCTTACCTTTGCATTGGGATTTAGTGTTTAATTCATTAGAGAATATAATTTATATGAATCTATGGATGAAAACAATACAAATTATGATGCAGGACAAGAGGTTGACAACTCAAAATCTAGGGAGCCCGACTTTCCTGTCCTACTTGTCAATGCTAATTGTTCTTGTGGGGAAACAACTTGAGTAGATAATGCACCTTTGCTGGAGGAGGCAGGCCTTGATGATTTGACAACATCAGCTGGCTCACATGATAATACACTTAAATCAATCACAAAAGTGGCAAGTAAAGGTGGTGTATGAGCAGCAATTGAAGAATGTACAGAAGAAAATGAGATGAGAGAATGAGCCATTTTTTATAGAAGCATTGTATTCTTTCCATAATTTACGACACCTATGACCTAACCACTCTGCCTTCATAGTAATCTTGATCTATCTATAGAAGGCGTTTTCCCACAATTAGTAGCATTGATATAAATATTTATCAGAAATTTAGGAAAAAAAAATATCGATGATTTGTTTTAATGGAAGACATAAATGCTACTAAACACATTTGATTAAAAGAAAAGGTATGATTTGGATTTATTCCAAGGATCAAAGACAACCTATTTAGTATTGGCCTAAAACCCTGCCAGAAATGTTGATGAAAAACACTCAGGCCATAAGAAGCACACATCCATAGGGAGCAGTTTCTCGTATGCACTTGATACATCTGAAGGGAAAATTCCTGGTTCCTTCTGCACATAAAAAATATTATTACAACATGTTTGAAGCTAAAGATAGATAAAATAAAATAATTTTATTAACATTAAAATGTGCAAACTAAGTTAAGTCGCAACTCTACACAGTTGAACCTAAACTAATCCTACATATATTATTAACTACGTAAGAAAAATAGGTATAACTGTCCGAAATGGCACTAAATAGTAATAAATTAACAAGGGTCCCAAAGAGTACATGCATTCACATATAAACAAAGGACTTATATTAGCATGGAAAAAACATTATTCATTTATATCTTGTCAATCCAAAGGGAATGAAAACGTTTACAGATCAAGTTACTATGAAGCAAGATGGAAAATTATCATTGTACCCATCACAACAATTCCTTCATGCTCATGTATTTATTAAGGGAAGTACTAGAAATTTATGATCATGTAATAGTTGCACACACTTATACATAAATATTTTGTCTATAATTCTATATTGCCCCAAATTTCAAAGACAATAGGAGGAAGCAAGGGATGATGGATGTCAACACAAAATATTAACAATACAAACAATATATTAAAAAAAATAGTATAGAAGAATCTGAAACAATAAGATCAATATGCAAAAAAAGAGCACACAATTATAACACATGTATTATAATGGGTGATTCGACAATTTTTCATTAGAAGGGAACCCAAAAAATTTATGTCATTTTGGATAGACCTGTATAGTTTTGTGATGAGAATTGAACTAAGGTGTATGTCTTAACATTTGATCTACCTAGCCAGTGAGTTTTGAACCAACACCCTATTGGTAACCTATTAGGGTTTTGAATTGTAATCTTGCAGGGGTACACCAAGGATTCTACCTAATTAGTGCTACAACTATGGTTAGGTTTGGTTTTGGATAAGGAGTTAAAAATGTCTACAATGATGTATGTAAAGTTCATAGGAACAATTTTTCTCTTTTGTTGTTAAATATCCCTTGGTTAACTATTGGCTCTTCCTTTGGCTCAAATTCCATGACAAAGAAGTATCTATCCTGTAAAGTCCACATAAGGCTTGAACCTGACATCATTCATTGAGATACTCTACATCCTTAGGCCATCCATGTCACTTGGATCTCTACTGACCATGGATGTGGAAGTTAACTCCGTGGGAAAAATTAGTGTGACAAAATTTCTTCTGGGTTTTGAACCCAGGTCTAAGCACAAAAAATTCTTTAATCACTTGACCATTTTCTCAATAAATTAATATTTGTTTGGTATTGAATATAGAAATTTGTAGTCCACTATTTCAAGGTTTTTAAAAGAGAGAAATAATTAAAATTTGACATAATCCTGCATTTTTTTAGATGCATCATATATTACTTCAAGGGACAATTACATCATGGAGAAAGAGATGTACAATGATATAATCCCAATAATACAAGGGAATTACCATCCTCATTAGGCCATAAATTCTCTGATATGAATCTGTGCACCTATAGGAAGGGACTGGAATGAAAAAAATTGAATTTGTCTTCTAGTTCTTGTTCAAAAAGCCTCAATTCCCCAGTGCTAAGAGGGGATGGTTCTTCATGAAAAGTATCCTTACACTGATAATTCTAATGTTCCACCAAATTTCTTAAACATGGGGATGAAGGAGCTGGGAAACACACTTGAGAATCATATCGAAACACCCCCTCAAATTTTACGGGGCCTTATGGGGAACAAGGGGATGCTGGTGTCCCTAGCATATGAGACCCCATCTCTAAATGACTGTAAGTAGGAAGGGACTTGAAAGGAAAAAATTGATTTTGGAATTTACATGTAAAACCAAGTACAGAAAAAAATAAGGTGGATATTAATGTGCACAATAATCAATATGAAGTACTCAACAGAAACAAGCCATCCAAACTCCTTGGTAATGGTAGTTCAAGGAGCTCCATTCACCAGACCTTGGAACATTATTTAAAGGTAGGGTGATTGAATTTATACTAATCCCCTAAATTCAAAATAAAGTGGATAATAATGTGCAAAACAATCAATATGAAGTATTATATGCATATTAGGCTACTAATCAGAAGTATTGTATGCAAATATAGGTCAATCATGGTTTTCTATGATGTTAAGGCAAGATGGAGGATTGGCCTGATCATGATTGGTCTACAGGGTAAAATCTCATCCGTTGAGTGGGTAGTTTGATGCCTTTTCAGTGTCAAACTATGCAAGAAGATCCCCAGATCCATAATTGTTCACAATGAACATATCGTGAGAATGAAGGGGTATTTTAAGCTTTTTGGTATGCTAGCCAAACCAACATGTTTGAATATTTCTCAGACTGTCATACTTAAGAGAATATGGAAAGATTGGAAGAGGGTTTCACTTTTTCTTTCATGTAAAGGACATCAAAATTTCAGAAGCTACTATAGATTACGCTACTACTCTTTCTTGTATTCAGAGGCTATCCCTTAAACAATTCACTGAAAAGGGTTTTTTGGGTAAAGGGGTCTTTGGGATCAATCCAAGAGAAAGTGGAGGTTTTGGACATTGATCTCTCAAGAAAATGGATTTATCATATTAGATTATGTTTCAAAATAAGAATCGGAAAGCCATATCCCCACACAAGACACTTCTACACTGAAAAAGTTGGTCTGGATCTATAAGCCTTCACAAGGATATTCATGTGTCACATCCATTCATAGAGAAAGTCACCAAGTGGTGGAATACAGGAATTTCAAAGCCCTATACCTGAAAAAGACACATATGAATTGAATATTAAAAGGCATTGGATTTGTTGTTATAGAAGGCTAGTTTGGATCTTTAAGCAATGTTAGCTTTATCAGACTCTTTATGTGTTACATCCATTCAAATAGATACTCAACGGGTGGGATATAAGATTTGAAAAACGTTATCCCAGAAGAAGACACCTAATGTCAGTAACCCTAGCCCCATATAGAGGGATTGGCTTTGGTGCTATACCAAACCAGTTTGGATCTGTAAGGCATGTCAGCTTTGCCAAGATCTTCATTTGTCACATCCATTCATCGAGATACTCAATAGAAAGTGGATATTGAGGAAAAAAAGGAAACAGATAATTCACATTAACACAATTTGGAAGCATGGTGTTTCAGTTGATGATCTTTCCATGGTCAATGGTGTATCAGGAATTACCCTCTAAAACTCGGCTTCTAAACTCTAGCTTCATGGATGCATAATGTATGCACTTTCAGATCACTGAGATCATTCAACATATTTTTAATTTTTTTAGAAGTGCAGAGGTTCCAAATATCGGATTTGGACCTCCTAGAAGCATATTTTCTACAAACATTTTCTCGGTGGAGGATGCATTGCTGTGATTGTATTATTGGCTTGCCCACTAACTTTCAAGGTGTCTAGCACTACATCAAAATAGTTTTCCTAAAATCCATTTGAAGGATGCAATGCATGGGATTGTGATGCAATTTTTCCAGGTAACTTTCAAAGTGTCTCGCACTGCATGAGAATAGATTGTCTGCACCCATCTGAAGGATGGATTGCAATGCAAATTCCAATGGGGCTCAATTTTCTTTAAAATCCTTTCATGATATGTTCTACGGTGATTTTAAAACCAAGATTATAGCCAAGGGTGTTCTTAAAAAGGATGCTAAATATTTTAATTCTAAAGCTCTATCCTTCCTAAGGAACTTTTCATTCCTTTAGATAGTTGTATGTTGTGTTGTAATATGTGTTAATATAGTTATTATTTATTTTCAAAAAGGAAAAAAAGAAGACGACCCTGTTTTGATCTAGCATCCATGTTATAAAGTGGATTTGAGGACACATATCGATTGCATAAGCTCCTTAAAAGTCCTAAGGAATTCTCCATCGTTTCTTTTAATTTATGCACAAGTCAAAGTAATTTCCTTAGATTGAATGAACATTTCACTTAATTATATATATATTTTTAAATCATCTCTTATTCTTTATTAAACGTTTTTTCTTTCCAGGACCCAAGAATGTGCCATGATTCAAATTTTGGTATATAAGGTATGATATAAACAGATTGTGATAACTTGATAAGTATTCCTTTCATTATGGGTACATAGAAACTGCTACACAAACTCAACAATTTATTAAATTATTTAAACAAGAAAAGGGTTCAAATAGAGGACAAGGCATCTCATCCAACTGACCAAGGCTCAACAAATCATCTAGATCATATCTTCTTCTTGAATCTGAAAAAAAATTTGATATCTACAACCAACAAGAATATTTCTGAAAATTGATTCCAAATGATATTACATAAATTACCACGAGTGAATCAAGCAGTGGTACGACTGTAGAATCAATCTTTATGGAAACTGAACCAACACAAAAATTAAATTTTTGGGATCAAACTGTGGAAATTTCACCGATTTTACCAATATTTAGTATCCATGGAAAACTACTTGACAATTCCAAAGGGACTGCAAAGGTCACTAATAATTCCAAGGCAACGCACAAGATCAACACCTTATGGCTTACCTTGTAGAATGAAATACTCTAATTATGTGATGAAATTAAGGAAAATGATTTTATATGAAGTTCCCATGAATTGCATCCTTCAAAAAAAAATGTCCATCGGTTTTAGTTTTGTGTGGCTAATTATTATATGAACCCAATTATAAAGAAGGAACATAATTTCATTTGCAGTAAGAGTGCTTATGTTTACAAAGTATAGAATTCATAAATAATACAAATAACTAATCTGACTCTGAGCCTGACCCTGGTAGAAAATATTTTAACACTAAAAATAGCTTATTATAATTTCTAATTCTTTAGCAACACAAAGAAAGAAGTAAGGAGCAAATTGACACATAAGCCAATCAAAAGGGCTCTAGACCTAGATTTAATTTAAAAAATGAAAGGCTGGGAAGAAATCCATCTACACTAGTAAATGTAATCCTTATCTTTTAAATATGGACATTAACCACACATATAAAAAATGAAAATGAAAGTAGTGCCTACGCATCATTCGAATATACATAGATAATGAAGTACTTGTTTATGTAAATAAAGCCCCCAAGTAAACAGGTGCAAAAATACCAACCACTATTGACTGGAGCTCTCCCCTCCCACCATCCTGTATTGATTATCCATGTGAATGTAGTAGAATCTATATTTTCTTGTTGAATATAAAAAATATCCAAAATAATAAACATATATATGAAGATGTTTTGATGACAACAACAAAATACAAAATACTTTCCAATAATACAATTTTGAAACAGAAAGACATAAAGCCATGCACAAAAATCAGAAGAAAAGTTTCTTAGATAGAAATTCCAATAAGGATGAAAGACCCAAGATTAATATAGTAAAATTGACTTGAAGAAAAAAAGAAAAATAATAGGGGCAATCTAGCCACTTTTGTGAGATTTGAGTCCCTGTGGGAGCTAAGACAATACCTTTCTCCTACCAACTTGGTTATCTTATCGTGGATTGAAGTCTTGTATTCAACAAAGGTAGTTTGAAGATTTGAATGTAGATCTATATTCAAAACCTTGAGAATTTACTTCAAACAGTCTAAAGAATGATTTCCTCAAGATATGATTTGATTGTGCTGAATTTGAAAGGCATCGTGTAGGAATTGTGGCACAACATGCATTTGGACATCTAAGAAGCAACCATTTTTATGCAGTATATTAATTCCTCTTCATTTCACTTTGTTCTTGGACTGATTCTGTGATGATATTGACTTAATTTCATGTGCCACAACATCTTAAAAATCTGGTGAGTGTTAGTGTCTTCTCTATGAGTTACTAGGGCAAAGCTGACACAATTGGGTTAGTTCAGTTGGCGGTCCTTGTTCACTACTGAGTAATCCTTATATCCTATTTTTTCAGCTTCCATTTCAACTAAACCAACAAGGAGAGAGAGAATTATAAATAAAATTTAATTTAAACCCGTAGAATTAGAAGAGTACCAAAGCAAGTTGTTCTGCTTCAAATGCAACGATAATCGCTTGCTAGCCTACAAGTGATTATGTGTTGCAAATAAAATTTTCAACTTGATTAGGTTGGTTTATGATTTTTAGGGTGAAGATGAGGAGATTGAAGATCAACTCACTAGTGCTAGTGACAGGTATCTCCTTGCCAGTTTCTGCCATCATGGAATTTGTTCAACCACAAATTATAACAACTTGATGTTGTTATTACAAAACAGTCATAATAATCTTGATAACTAATAGATGTTGGTAGTTCTCACTACCCTTTTGATGTTTTTGTATTTTTGGATGGTGCTTATGGTAAATATCATGTTAAAATTTGGGACATCATAATGTTTTAGTAATCTTGGTTGGTGAATTTGGCACAATGAAGATTGAAATTATGTGTATGAGCCTATAACCACAAATAATTCTTGACATCCATGTATGTTTACAATGCTTGTAAATTTTTGATAACAACCAATTATAGTATCCATGATGGTTTGGATCTTCATAGTATCATAAGAGGTGGATCAAGGTTCAATGAGGAAGGCCAGAGCCATTTTTTAAAGGCAACAATCTTGACTAGTGAAGTATTATTTGATGTTGTCTGAATTTTCCTAAGATGGTCTTTCTTACATTCAGATATTTTATGGTATGAGAAAGGAGATAGTGAGCCGACCATGATATGTTATAGCATGATGCAAAGAATTTTTTTATCATTTTTTAGTTCATTTTATAATATATTATGTCTATATGAAAATCTACCTCATCTTATATATCATCTATTTTTTTATAAATGAATATGCATTGTCAGATGCAATGATAATTCAGTCTACTAGTTATAGTTTGGAGTTTTATTACTTCAAACTATAGACAATCAACCAGTGGCTCTAAAATTTTATTTATTCAACTTTTGCAAGTGGCTTTTGGGATATACTTCATGTGATGCTTGTGGTAGGATGTTTATAAAAGGAAAATATTGTCCAGTTTGTTTAAATCTAGGTCATTAAATCCCTAAGTTCTACCTTTTACTTTACATGGAACTTTGCTTTACATTTTTATAGTCAGATATTTTTCAATTATGCAGCCTATCAACTAAAATTTTCCATTTGTTTAGTTTTAGATGAACAACATAGTGCTAGAAAAATGCCCAAAAACACTTCCAGATAAAATTATACCATTCAAATTAAACTCAACAAGGAATACACCCAAAAACACTTTTAGACAAAATTATACCATTCAAACTAAACTCAGCAAGGAATACACCAATGATATGCAATATACAATAGAAAACTAACTCCTTTCCACTCATGAAATTAATTTAGAATTATACAATGGCATGTTACAAAATTTATGGACTGATAAGAGAGCCATGCAAAGTAATCAACCATAAGCATTTATTTCTCAACCCACAAACTAATATTAAACCCATAAGTTTTATACATTTATGATATAAGGAAATATGAAGATAGTGCTAAGTCATAAACAGTCAATTTATTAGACTGAAATCAACATATACAGTGAGTGAATAAGGGTAATTGAACCTAGTTTGGAGGCTTATGAATAAGTGAAAAATATCGATTCTTAAGGCTGAAATGGACCAGGGTTGACCCCTTGAATTATGAGCTTAATTTCTGGAGTATGACCAAATCTTCCTCATTTTACAAACCCAGCAACATTTATGGCTCCCTTTTTCTCCTAAATGACACCCTATGCACACATGTAATTAAGGCATCTCCATAACCCACACATAGATATTGTGATAACATCCAAAAGAGGTTAAATCAACCCACAATAATGC
This sequence comes from Pinus albicaulis, assembly GCA_034641835.2. Classification (NCBI taxonomy): domain Eukaryota; kingdom Viridiplantae; phylum Streptophyta; class Pinopsida; order Pinales; family Pinaceae; genus Pinus; species Pinus albicaulis. The sequence continues at coordinate 1,053,742,847 of CM076577.1, read as the reverse complement.
TACAACCAGCAAGGAAATTTGTCTAGAAATTCGTATTTCAACACAATTTCACTTTTAGCAAGTACGAAATTTAGCAAATGAGAAAAATATCAATCCTGCCTTCTAGAAACATGCCCACAAGACAAAGACCAAATTCGGGCTCCCTTGTGACTGGTTATTGTACTTCCTTTGTTACAAAATTTGGCCATCTAAGTGTAAGAGTGAATATGGCCCTCTTGAGTGGAGAACTTGACCCCTTGGAAAAAATGAACTTGACCCACAAAACAAAGTATTTCAACCTCTTTCACAATACTGAACTTGTTATTCCTTGAGATGAACTTGACCAACAATGAATAAGGATGAACTCAACCCTAAACGCAACGTTCACTTCCTTTCTAAGCATTATTGAGATATTGGAGAATTAGAGATTGATTTCGACAATCCCATCTACATTGATACACACTTGATGCTAATGCCCAAAGATAGCCTTTCCAGCAACAAGGAAGCTCTTTGTACATAGAATTGTCAAATCAAGCACAAAATAGCATATATGGTCATTGATGATGGAAACCAAAATAACCTTCTCTTGCTTCAATTGGAAAAGGAACACAAGTTACCAAAATCAACTCATCCTAACTCAAATTAGCTTAGATGGGTCAAAGTTGCACATTAGCTTGCACAAATCACTTGATAATAGATCATAATGTTGCTAGAAGATGGCAAAATTTTTCCCAATATCTTATATGTTCTTACAAACAAATATGGGAAGACTTACAAAAATAAGATGATGATAACAAGTGTAACTAATTGCGTAAAGAAAGGGCTTATAGGTTAAACCTTAGGTGTGTTCCCTCTTTCAATCCTAATATTACTTGAATTTATTTATATGGTTCATGTCAAATTTTGGGTGATTATGTTGTTGGTATTGTCCTTCATTACAGTTATGATCATTAATTATAACTCAATATTGGAACTGGTAGTGGTACTTATATTTGTGCAAGGTCAGTAGCCCTTTGGGCCTTATTGTTGGATGGATAAGTCATTCTTGCTGACAAGACAGACCTCCCAAGTGTCCTATAGACAACTAGCAACAAACAGACAAACAAAAACTATTTTCTATAGATAATATTCGACTCATAATTAGTTGTAACAGGGGTTTTGAAGACCTACCTGTAGTCCAGCACTATTTGTAATGATCTTCTTTCCAGTTGCTTGAAAGAGTCATCTTCAAAGATCTGCAATCACAAAAATGGAAAAAATCAATAGCACCTACATAGTATAAACTAATTCACGAATCATATATCTATCAAGCTGATCAAGGAATTCAGGAAACAAGCTAATTAATTAAATAACTCAATGACAAACAATGATAAACAAGCTAGTTAATTAAAGAACTCATTGAGAAAATGAGATTCATTTGTATTATCTTTGATGAAGAAAGAGCCTTACAACTGTGTCCGCCTTGATGTCGTACATGCCTTCCTGGGGTCCAGAATAGGCGTTTCCTTTACTTTGACAAGCTTTGCACTCTCTCAGTTAAAATTCACATGGGTGTGTAATCATTCCCACATAATGATCAGTTAAGAGAGTCTAAGTTTCTACAACATTTCTCCTCAAAAATCCCCAAAGTCTAACTCCCCTTGAGGCTGCACTATGGCTTCAATTTATAGGAAAAGAGAAGAGGTTGCAACTCCACATAAGATGGGATTGAATCCTCTTTTGAAGGGATTAAGCTCCATAAACCAAGGGGTAGGCTCCCATAATGGAGGAATGAACATACATGATAGGAGAGAACCTTCGACCAAATAATTGCTTCTAGAAATTTCCAGATTTAACTACTAGGCTTCTAAATGTTACTTTTCACCTTCATTTTACCTTTCATAGGTGTCTGCACCTTTAATGAAGAAAAAATGCATTTAGCTCCGCATGATTTAGAACAAACAGGTTCAACACAGCAAGCAATATTAAGAGAAAGTGCGGTACAAGAGTTTTTAAGACTTTTATGAGCTTTTCTCTCAATTTCAAGGCTTAATTTTAGGAACTTTGATGTTGTAGACTTCTAAGGGAGTAACATATCATTAATGATGAACCCATATAAACACTAAAATGTCATGGTGACAAATTTTAGTGTGACAAATTTCCCCCTAAAGTGTGAAGTCTGAGAGCATTCGAAGAGTGATGTGCTTTATCATTTCAAGGATTAGCCTATGGACTGTGGACATCCCTAAATTTAACTCGTAAAACATTCAATGTAAAATATATATATATATATATATATATATATATATATATATATGTATATATATATATATATATATATATATATATATATATATATATATATATATATATATATATATATATCATCACTGAGGTAGGCATTCCCATACTCAGATCAAAAACTAACATAAATTATTTTAATATTACATCAATATTGTAGACACAATATGGACACGGCCATCTGTAATGAATAGTCTATTGAATAATGAATAATAAAACTCCTCACAGCCTAGATGGTGGAAACTAGATCTAGGGTCTTGATTTATGCTTCCTGAACTAGTACAATTCTATCCATGCTATTAAATGTGTTGAGGTCGAACATGGTAGAACCCACTTGATTACCAGTCAATGATGTGAATTGTTAACAAGTGTGAGAGAAACCACCAATAATGACAATGACTCTCAAAGTACTCAATACAATCCATGAAATGTGAATAAGTGATTTGAAGTCAAAAATTTCACGGAATCATTCGATCGAAGGTCAATGATGCAACCTGTCGTCGAAGGCGAGAAACCTATCATTAAGGCATGCAGATTCCAAGGTACTGACGGATTCTAGATCAAATTCATAGATAATGAGTTTTTTTCGATAGAAAGTGATCCGTCGTAAGCAAGCTCATGACACGAAACCATAGATCAATTTTTGAAGAAATTTTTTGCAAGGACTGACTCAGGGATGGTCAACGTGAATGGAGACAAATGTTTGTAGATGAATGCTTTGTTTGACTATCCTCTTGAACACATAATGACATTGCAGATGGTTTGGTAACAATTTCCCTAAGCTAATACCTAGAAGCCAGCTGAAGACCTTCAATGTGGTTTGATTAACTAATAGGAAAAGGATTTTCATAACCCAGGTAGAAGTGTGAAAAAAAGTGTCATGTTCAAGAGTGGTGTACTGATTTTAAATCAAAGTGTAACAAATGGATTCGTTTTCTCTCTTTTTCCCCCACCATTTCTGGAAAGCACCTCTTTATTTTTTACAAGCTCGAGGAGGATAACATTTTCTTGTTTATAAGCTCATCCTTCGGATGAGTCCAACTCAGTTTATAATCGAACCCTAAGAAGGAGTGGGTGCCATTCCTGTTTTTAATCGACAGGTCCTTTACTATTAAATTTTAACGAGTCCAGTATAGGAGAAACTCAGTGTTTTTCATTTTTAGGGAGTTAGAAGAAAAAACTTAAGAAAACTCCGTGGGTGTTCTTTTTCGTAATTTTAGTCTCTCAGGTCCAAAAAAGGATAAAATAATGAGGGAGAGAACTCTATTGACCATCATTAGCCAACGTATACCTTTTCGTAAATAGTCCATTTCAGTTCAGAAAAGGGGTAAAATTATACTGAAGGGACCACTGTTCATTTCCTTTAACGAGTTCGAATAGTCAAGTACTCGGAAATCTTTTCATATTTAGAGAGTCTGAAAAGGGCTAAAAAGAGGACTCCATGGTTTTTCTTTTTCGTAAATTTGTTAAGAGCCCGAAAAAGTGATAAAAGTATACTCTTCGTCAAAAATGAGTATTTCACCTGAAAAATCCGGTATTCTGCACAAAAACTCAAAAAACTAAATGTACCTAGTTTTAATAAAATAAAAATATTTTGAAAAACCATCTCTTTAAAGTGAAAAATAAACAAAAGTAAGTTTCATTTATTCAAAAAAGCTTATAAAAAGGATTTTTCCAAATTCATTTTACCATTTGAGTTCAGAGTGAAAATTTGAGAGCTTTTGGAAAAAAAAACTCCAGAGAAGATTCCGGAAAAACTGACCCTTCAAATTGAAAAATGTCTACTCCAGGTAATCCAAATTCTCTTTTCCTTGCTTTTCATCCATTCATTTCCTTAATTTAGGGTTTAAAATTCATTTTTGGGGAAGAAATAGGTTCAAAATTCCGCTCACGGGGGTTCGCAGGTAAGACACACGGTACCTGTGGACCCCAACATTTTCTTACAAAGAAAAATGTCATGGTCCCGCACTTTTAGCACAGAGCTCGTGCGCTATGCACTATCTCTACAAAAAAAGTGTGGTGGAATCGTGAAGAATATAAAAACATATTTCTCTCCAAATTACCCAAAATTTTCTTTTTAAAATGATTCTAATCTTTCATTTTGTTCATTGTAGGATATTTACAATGCTTATCTGGCAAGAACGTGAACACAAGGAGGTGGATGAGGCTTCAATGATTCATCCACCTAGATTAAAAGTTTTGAGAGCATGTGGGTTACTTAAATTCTAGGCTATCAGCGGCATGAGAGCCCAAGTAGACCTTCTCACTTGGTTGGTAAACAAGTGGGATGTACAGGACCAGTGTTTTGTGATTGGAGGAAACTGGCTCGAGATCGAGCTAGAGGAAATATAATTTCTGACTGGTTTGTCTAAAAGAGGTGAACCACTTTCTCTATTTGGTGCTAGGCTAGGTGGCCAGTTTTTCGCTAACCTGCAACTAGAGTTCTGCAATGATGAGGCCAATCTTAAAGACAAATGGATTGATATCAAAACCGTCATCCATCCTGAGTTGAAAGTAGTTGCATTTACAGTAACCAAGTTATGTGGAAGTGAAACTTTGCAAGTTGCTACTGGATCTCAAATGTGGATTGCAGTGGACTGTTTCCGAGGCACAATATTCAAATGGTGCGAGGCAGTGTTGGCTAATATCAAAGGCCAACTAACTAGAGAAAAGAATGGGAAGTTGAATAACTTCGAATATGGATCTATCGTGGTTACTTTTTCTCTAGAGAGGATTCCTCTAGTAGCCCCACAACACATTTCAGTTGATCATGGTAGAGTCCGAGAGCCTCAGATGGTTCGATGGGTTGCTTTGATGGCCCGTCACAGTGAAGGCGGCGAGGTTGTTCAATTTCCCTCGGCCTACTTCCGTTGGTTAGAGAACCAACTCTTCGTGATAGAAGATTTTCCTTACGTGGGTATAGATTTCCGCAGCGATCAGGATATGCCATATCCTCTAGGAGCTCAGTGGGATATCTCAAGTAAGAACCATTTTTGACATGCTCTAATTTCTAATTTTTATTTTGTTTTTTAAATCGTCCAATACTGATAACAAAAATTTCAAATGGAGATGTGGTTCCACGTTGACCAGTTACTCTCCGCCCCTTTGAAAGGAGGCAAAGGGATGCAGCTGTAGCACCACCACCACCATAGGATCAGACAACAGAGATCCTTACTGATTTGGAACACCATCTGGAGTGACTGACCATGGACATCTTAGAGACTACCATAGACGACATTCCAGTTCACTTGCAGAGATATGTCATTGGGGTTTCTGGACCGTTCAAAAGATTCTTGAGTAGGGTGGCATGGGCTGTAGTATATTATCATGATCATTACCACGGATAGTGGATGATCGACTATATAGACTCATATCATTTTTTGTATCACTTTTTTCCAATCATAAGATGTTTTGAACCTATGATCGAGGACGATGTACTATTTTTTGAAACACTACTCTATGTTATGATATACTACTATTTCCAGTTACCTGTCCAACATGTTATCGAATGTTATTTTGATTTACTGCTTTAATTATCGCAAACATCTTTTTATAACACTAGAAGCTATTGCATTTGATAATGTGTTTAAATTTCTTGCAATGTGTTGATACTCAATATAATCAAATTCTCGTTCCAAGAGACGAATTTTCAAAAATAATCTTAGCAACACTGGGTTTCTAATTGGATATATTCGATTTAATTGTAATACAATGAGCTCAGAATCTAACCTAACGATCAAACTCCAAATTCCAAATGAAATGGATTCAGATAATAACTAAATAACTGCGTTATATTCTGCAATATTGTTTGTCGTTTGACCGAGTCTTACCCCATGCATAGATCCTAACTCGTCAGTGGGTGAATAAATAACCCATGCTGCAGAAGAAATGTTCTTTGTACTACGATAAGGACCATCAACAAAAACAATGTATGTTTGAAAACACATCGACATTTTCAATATCAAGAGTAATCCAGATAAGCATGAATAGTAGTAAAAGCACACTTAAGCTAGGCACACGTTTCTAATCTACAGCACACCAGCTAAAAACCAACTAATATACAGGAAATATCTTCACACAAAAATCAAGTGTAATATTTCTTCAGATAAAGCCCATTTCTGGGTTTGCCTAAAAAAACCTCACCAAAATCAATCAATTCATAGGCCCCTTTTGCAAGCTATCGCTTGACAATATAAGGACCATGCCACATGGGTTCAAATTTCCCAGCCCCTAGCTTATCGTTAGCTTGATCATATAGCAAAACTAGGTCTCCTTCTCAAAAAAAACGTGTAACACTTCTATCATACTGAGCTTTCATTCATTTCACATGAGTCTTGGTAGCTAATGCAATGGTGTGCCAATTATCATTTAATTGAGCTAAGTACAAGAAGAGTTTTTCCTCCTCAGAGGTAGTTGGTAGTAACTCTATGGCTAGTTTGAGTGACGGTATCTCGCATTCAATCAGTAATACCACTTCTAAACCGTAAACCAGTTGAAAAGGGGTAAAGCCTGTTGATGTTTTTTTTGAGGTGCGATATGCCCAAAGTGCTGAAAAAAGCATGGTATGGAAATTCTATTTATGAATTCCGATGATTCGTTTGATCATGGTGACTAAAACTTTATTAATCGCTTCAACCAGACCATTAGCCTGTGGATAATATGGTGTAGAACTATCATGGCATAGGCCAAGTTGGTCAGTTAGCTCGGTCATCATGATGTTTTGAAAATGACTCCCATGGCTAGTAATTATCGCTTGGGGTACACCGAAACGAGCAATCACATGATTGAACACAAAAGTAGCTATATTTTTGCCATCTCCCGCAAATGTAGGCATTGCCTTGGCCCATTTGGTAAAATAATCTACTACGAGACTAATATACCCATTCCCCTTGGCCGAGTGAGGGTTACATGTAATGAAGTCAATGCCCCATTTTACAAAAGGACCGAAAAAAATTATAGGGTGAAGAGGAGCGGGTGGTGCACGCATCTTTCGATCAAAGATTTGATAATTATGGCATTTTCAGACCGCATAAATACAATATTTAAATAAGAACAGCCAAAAATAACCAGCACACAATATCTTTTGGGCTATGGCATACCCAGACATATGACCACCACATGCTCCAGAGTGAGTCATTTAAAACCTTTTCAGCTTCTTCATGGGTGAGACAATGTCAAAAAATAGAGTCCGCACCACGACGGTATAGTGTGTCGCCAACAATATGATATTGTTGATATTGGAAACAGATTTTACAACATTGTGACTGTGAAATTTTAGGCAGAAAAGAATGGGTCTGAAGATAAACAATGATATCTCCATACCATGGATCAATGGTACTAATAAGAAACAAGGATTCGTCTACAATCGGTTGTTCCAATACAGTTTCTGTATCAGTACGTGGGAAGTCACACATAAGTTCAGCAAATATCAATGATTTCTTTGATTTGGATTTTTCAAATTCCAAGTCAAACTCCTGTAGGATAACAATCCATTTGGATTATTTTCCCCCTAGCAATTGTTTGGTCAAAATATACATCATAGGGTTACAATTATAAATCACTATTGTTTTGCATAAAATTATGTAATGATGAAAAAATTGGACAACTTGAATGGTTGCCAAGCCCAATTTCTCCACATGTGAATATTTGATTTCAGTTGGTTGCAAATTGCGACTAAGATAGTAAATCACATTTTCACCATGGAATTCATCTTCCTGAACTAGAACCATTCCTATTATGGAATCGAAAGTGGCGAGGTACAAAAAATAATATTGGTTGTAATTGGGAGGATGTAGTAATGGTGCATGGGTCAATGCATTTTTAAGATCATCAAAATATTGATCATCGATCTCGTCCCAAAAGAAAGTAATATTCTATTTTAACAACTTGGTAAAACCTTTCGTTAACTCAGCGTAGTTAGGAATGAATCGACGTAAAAAATTTTCTTTCCCTTGCAAAATTTAGAGTTGGCGAAGAGTAAGAGGAGGAGGTAAATTGATGATAGCCTCAAACTTTGATGGATCGACACAAATGCTTGCCTTTGAGACAATAAATCCCAAAAATCATCCAGATTGTACACAAAAAACACATTTGTGAGGATTCAGATGAATCTTATAATCCCTACATCGTATAAAAATGGCTCGTAGATGAGTGAGATGATTTGCTTTGCACGAGGAATGAGCAAGAAAATCATCGAGTTAAGGTTGCAAAATGTGCTTAATGTCATGAAATACATAAGACATTACCCTTTGAAAAGTGGCGCCAACATTCTTAAGTCCAAAAGGTAATTTTCGATAAGAAAAATTCCCCCATGGACAAATGAAATCCGTTTTAGGTTGATCTGCAATGAGTATGTTGATTTGATTGTAGCTAGAAAATCCATCCATGAATGAAAACATTTCACTTCCAACACAATCATCAATAATTTGATCGATATAAGGGGTTGGATAATTTTCTTTTGGATAAGCTCGATTTATATCCCTATAATCGATGCATACTCATATTGTTCCTTGTTTTTTATTGACATGAATGATATTAGACACCCAATATGTTAAAAAAATTGGATAAATAAAACCTGCATGAAGTAATTGCTCAAGTTCTACTTTAATAGGGGCATATTTTCTCAGATGTATCTGACGTAATCTTTGTCTAACGATTTTAGCATCTGAGTATGTCTTGATTTTATGAAAAACAATCGACAGATCGATTCCTAGCATTTATTCATATGACCATGCAAAAATGTCTCGGAATTCCTGAAATAGGGCTTTATATGCTTGGATTTCATCAATCGTACAAGAAGCACTTATATGAATGTTTACAAAAACTTTGAGTTTTACTAAAATTTCAATGGGAACTGTTGTAGAAATGTTTTCTAAATTTAATTCAGAATCGGAAGATGAGAGAGGATTATGAGGTTCTTTGACGTAATAAGTAGTAAAAATGGAGGAAAAATCATTCTAAAAATGATCGAGATCAGGTAAAAACGAAGACCTATGATGTAGATCTTCTCATGGTAATTCATCAACAAACAAGAATTCACAAATATGCTCATCAGTATTGAATACTTATTGACCAAGATCTGGAATTGATGTTGAAGCTGAGCTCGATATTGAAAATGACTCCTCATTGATCACATTCACTAGATCAGATTCAGTTGAAGGAGTATCAGAAAATGACTGTGATGCCTAATATGTTAACTCAAAAGGACTCAAAGGCATCGCATCATCGAAAGAATCTAGTTCTGATTCTGAAGGTACTATCCAAGGATCATCAAAGGAAATAGTACTTGATGTAATCATATTGATATTAGCAATAGGAGGTTGTACGTTGGGAGCAGGCAGGGAAAAATTTCCCAATAAAGAAGAATATTTAATTAACCCTACCCCAACATCCTTATAAGTGATAGTTGATTTTATGATATGCTGGATGCTATCAGTAGAGGCTGGGTCGGATGAATAATATGAAATCTGATCTATTTTAACGATCTTTCCTTTATTAGGAAACATGATGAGACGAAATATCAACGATACAACAGTAGTCATGGCATAAGACCAACTGCGACCCATGAGAATTTTGTAATCCAGAGGGGCATCAACCACTTCCACATCTAGATTAATGGTTTTACCTTCGACCTCTATAGGTAGATCCTATAAAATACCAAACGGATGCAAACCTCCTCCATCAAAAGCTTTGAGGATATTCGGTGATTGGTTAATTGTCAGAGAACCAAGTGATTTCCAACATTTTAATGACATAATAGACGTAGAAGCCCCTTCATCAACAACATTACAAAAGATACATTTTTTTTTTACTATTACCAAAAATTGAAAATCCATTTGATGGGGTAGGCGGGGTATAAAATTCTCTAAATCGAAGATCATGAGGTTTGAATCCTAGAGGTCTACAACTCCTAAGGCTGACAATAGTAATTTTCTTTGGGATGGGCATGATTGCATCACTTCCAAAGCTGACATTGCTGAAGGAGAAATTACCAAGTCTTCAACAATATTGTAATTCTGAGCAACTCTTGCATGTGGATTGAAAGCTGATTTACAAAGTACACCTTTAGCAGGTGGTTTGATTACTAAGTCACGATTTTGTTTCTCGATCTGGAGCAAATCAGAAATTGAAGGAGATGTGGTTGAGGCTGAATTATAACTTTCTACTTCTTTGCCACCAACAAGATTTTTACTACCGTAATCTTGCAATCGCGTCGCAACCATTAAGATATTCTCTAGTGTATTTTGTTGGAAATAATTATAGAGACAGAATTAGTATTCTTCAATTGAGCATTACTTATTATCCACTGGTTAGTGCTTTTGTACAATGATAGCAAAGAAACAGAGAACACAATGTGAATACAATTTTATGGAAACCACTCCGGATTGTAAAACCACCTAATGCTTTTCTAATAATTCTTTTCAACTCCAATTGAAAATAAAGCTCCAACTTCCTAGAATCTAGAAAAGCATTCTTCTCTAGCTCCCACCGGATGGATGCTCCAATGCCCGAGATTCTTCAGTAGTTAACTGAACGGATGCCCCAACACCCAATGAACTACAACTCACCCTAGCACCACCCTACCACCCTATAGAAGAATAAAAGAATAATGGACTCCCGTACCAGGGAAAATGGTCCACTTTTACAATGATATAGAATGATGTAGAAGAAGAATATATACTAGACCATAACCCCAACTTTGACACAAACACCTAATGATGATCCTAGACCTCCCAATGCTGCCACTACAACCCTTGGCAGATAGATACTAGTACAATTTGTACAATAATGTATTTACAATGACTAGGTACAATGATACCTTTACAATGATTGTATGTAGTGCCGCCCACTTGAAGACTTCATATGATGAACTTCTTGATGCTGTTATGAACCTTGGTTGCTGCTCTTGTCATGCTACCCTCTGCTGCACCTTGCTTTTCTTTTCTACCATAGAAAGTCTGGTCCTTTGCAACCCTTGACAACACATGACCTAGCTTTTTCTTGCCTTCTAGGAGCTCGATATTGAATCTGATGTATCTCTGTCATTTCAGATCCTCAATATCTGATTTTTGGTCCTATAGTAGTCCTCTGAGTCATATTTCCAATGCCATAGGTTTGACCCAATTTGGATTCTTGAAGAGAGATTTATACCCAATCTTTCACAATGCCCTAACTATGGATTGTTTCAGAAGAGCGTACTTGTACGACGTTCCAAGTGTCACTGTTTCTTAATTTGTTTCTAAAATTGATATATAAAATATTGAAAGCTGTTCACTATCCATCAATTTTTACGGTATTCCAATCCGATACTCAGAGAGAGAGTAATGACGAATTTACCAAGGTCACTTCTTTGAGATGAATTTCAGGAGCCTGCAAAAACCCTTACCTCCACAGATCATATCTCCAAAAATATTGCGTAACTTGATCTGAAATTTGTACTGCAGCTTCCTCAGGATTTTGGCTTTGCCTCATAAAAATTTCAGCTTCTGAGCCTTCGTATAAAAAAAGTTAGAGCGCAAATTCCACGATGACCTATTTCAGATGGCTGAATCCCTTGCCTAAGAAGGAAATGAAGATCACAATATATATGAATGCTTAAGTTGAGAAGGGCTTCAACAAGTGAACGTGGGAGGGATTTTAGGAGCATAAAAAATATTAATTATGACTTTTCAATGACCCATGCCCCAACCCCATGGGGTTTAAGCCCAATTAACTGTACAAAACTTCAAACATGAATATCTCAAACCGTGAAGTTAGCATGGCGTGCTATATATCAACAAACATCTCAACAAGTAGAAAACCATACAAAGTACATTAATCTGCATATATTAATTTGTAGAAATTCCCATTCAATTTTGGGCTAGCCTCTCGTGCTTGTTGACATCATTGACAACTACCATCACACTCTTTGGCATTGATGGCAACACAAGTACTCCCCCTGTGATCATGACACCTCTTCCTACAACATTCTCTCCCCCTTTGACATCAATGGAAAAGGGTAACTCCCCATAAAACACAACCATCCTATAGACATGTACACACTTCCACTCGTGCTGACACACAATCGTCCTGTAGACCTGCACACACTTCCACTCCCCCTTTATATTCTAAAAAGGGGAAATCTAATGAGAACTTTGGAGAATCCCAAGCTTCTGGCGAAGATATTCCAATGTTGGTGAATATTTAATATGTGATTCTTTTGGTGTTGCTTGGAATATTGCTACTTGTCCAACTGCTTGCATAACATCTGGTCGGGAGGCTATTACATATAGAAGACTACTAATCATAGATCTGTACAACCTTTGATCCACATCCTTAGATGAGTCATCTATGCTCAATTTTCAACCAAGTAAAGACATCTCGAAATCACTTTGCACCTTTGTAGAAAAATTTGCTTACTTTTTACTTCCGATTTGGGCATTGTTACCAATTATTGTATCATCCTTTTAGCTATTAGAAGATGTTTAGTTGCTTCATCCAGAACATATATGTTTGAGCTCATTTCATTGAACAAACTTCTATCATATACAATTCTCTTTGATTTCTTCTACAAATTTCAAGGGAGTTAATTAGCCTAGTATTGTGTCTTGACTACATTTTTCCAAATAATCGAGCAGATTGTGATCTGCGTTTTCAACCAATAGAACTTTCTTGGCTAGAACATCTTTGCTTCCGAGAGTGACAGTACCTGATCCTATAACATTTGAAGATCCATCATTTCCAAAGGACACTGTTCCATCCTTCTTCTCTTTCAGAGATACAAATTTATTTCTATCTCCAGTCATATGCGTTGAGCAACCGCTATCAACATACCACACATCTTTGTTCTTTTGAGCCTTGAGAGCGAGAGCACAATTATCATTCTTCTTCTTCTTCTTCCATGTTCGTTCATTCTATGGCTTCGAAGATTCTTCTGGAGGATTTTCAAGTCTGCAATCTTTGGCTATGTGTCCAAAGTTTCGACATTTGTAACATTCAATATTATTTCTTAAATGTTCAAATCTATTGATGTTTCGCTGAGCCCTGGGAGGTTCATATTTGACATATCTCCTGGAATTGTATTCATTCCTAGGGTACGTGCGACATTCTACAGCTTTATGACCAAATTTTCCACATGAATAACAGTAGCCATAAAAAATATGTTGGTACCTGGATGGAAATTTTCATTGAGGAATTGTCTTCCAAGGCTGTTCTTGCGAATCTTGTCCAATGAAGTCTACATGCATGTCAGATCTCATAGGTTCATTGTATTTTGTTGTAGAAGGTCCTGCTTCTTCTTCTTTGTAACCAATGCCAGTTTTTTCATTGTAAGATTGTTGATTGTTGATGAGTTCTTCCAATGCCCTTGAGCTGTTGGCATAGTTTTGGATAGTTTTTCCTTTCTTCACTTCCTCACGCAGTGAGACTAATTTGGCTTCTAATTCTTCCCTTTCTTGGTTGCTTTCTTCCAAATTCTTTTGAAGTGACTCTTCAATGCATTTGTGTTCTTCAACTTCAATTTTGATACCTTGAACTTGTTCTTCAAGAGTTTTGGAACGGATCTTCTCCGCCTTGAGATCTTTTATAAGCTTGATTGCTTCCTCATAAAATTCATCTATGGTCCATCCTTCTTCTTCGTTGTTTGATACCTCTTGCTTATTGTGCTTGGCCATAAACAATACTCTCTCATTGGCTTCTTCTTCACTATCATTGTCTTCATCGGATGATGAGCTATCTTCTTTAAAGAGAAAGTTCCTTTTGGATCCTTGCTTGTTGAATTTCTTAAAGCCTTTCTTTCTTTTTGAGTTGCCATTACTTTTGTTTGGACATTTTGCTGCAAAATGCCCAACCTCATTATAGCTTAAACATATCAATGGAAGTTTACCTTTGAATTGTCCCTTACCAATTTGTAGTTTTCTCGTGAAGTAAGCATATTCTTCATCTGAAAGACCTTCTTCATCATCTCCCTTTTCTTCACACCTGCACGTGCATGTCTTTTCAATTGAAGGTTGTTTATCCTTATTGGTTTTCTTAGAGCAACAAACGCAATTTCGAGATGTGAAGTACCCTCTTCTTCATCAAGTCTCATTTCATATGCTATGAGATCTCCATGTAATTCCTCTTTGCTGAGTTTTTCCAGATTTGCACTGTATTCTAAGACCGATACCTTTGGGTTGAATCTCTCTGGTAACGTTCTAAGAATCTTCCGTATAATAGTCTTCTCATCAACTGGATCTCCCAATCCTTCCAGAGTATTGGTTATTTCATCAACGTATTGAAAGTATGCAGAAATGTTGCAATCTTATTTCATTATGAGTTGCTCAAATTTTGCTCTATAGATTTGAAGCTTTGCTTCTTTGACATTTGAGTCACCTGCATATATATTCTCAAACTTGCCCCATACATTTTTGGCAGTTTTACAACCCAACACCTTATGATAAGCAGATTCAATAAGTCCACTGATAATAATATTCTTTGATTTTGCATCATTTACCAAATTCTTCTTACCTTGTTCATCTGCAGTTGATGTAAATCCATTTTGAATAGTGTCCCATACTTCGTAACCTTGTGCCAAGAGATAGACCTCCATTTTTCCTTTCCAAAGTGCATAATTATTTTCATTGAACAAAGGTACACCATTCTTGGTATGCTCCATGACCTCCTTCCAGTTGTTAAACTGCTATTGAAGGAACCTGCTCTGAAACCAATTGTTGGAAATACTGAGAGGGGGGGGGGGTGAATCAGTATTCCTTTCAATTGAGCATTATTTAATCTTAAATTATTATCAGTGTTTGTAAAATGATATCAAAAAACAAGAGAAACACAAATGCACACAATTTTTAAGGTGGAAACCCATTCCGAGACAAAAACCACCTAATGTTTTTCTAACAATTCTTTTCAACTCCAATTGAAAGTAAAGCTCCAACTTCCTAGAATCTAGAAAAGCATTATTCTCTAGCTCCCACTAGATGGACGCTCCAATGCCCAAGATTCTTCAGTAGTTAACTGAACGGATGCCCCAACACCCAATGAACTACAACTCACCCTAGCACCACCTACCACCCTATAGAAGAATAAAATAAGAATGGACTCCCATACCAGGGAAAATGGTCCACTTTTACAATGATATAGAATGATGTAGAAGAAGAAGATATACTAGACCATAACCCCAACTTTGACACAAACACCTAATGATGATCCTAGACCTTCCAACGCTGCCTCTTCAACCCTTGGTAGATAGATACTAGTACAATATGTACAATAATGTATTTACAATGACTAGGTACAATGATACCTTTACAATGATTGTATGCAGTGTCGCCCACTTGAAGACTTAATATTATGAACTTCTTGCTGCTATTATGCACCTTGGTTGTTGCTCTTGTCATGCTACCCTCTGCTGCACCTTGCTTTTCTTTTCTACCGTAGAAATTCTGGTCCTTTGCAACCCTTGACAACACATGATCTAGCTTTTTCTTGCCTTCTAGGATCTCGATATTGAATCTGATGTATCTCTGTCATTTCAGATCCTTAATATCTGGTTTTTGGACTTGTAGTAGTCCTCTTAGTCATCCTTCCAATGCCACAGGTCTGACCCAATTTGGATTGTTGAAGAGAGAGTTATATCCAATCTCTCACAATGCCCTAATTATGGAATGTTTCAGAAGAGCGTACTTGTACGGCATGCCACATGTCATTGTTTCTTTATTTGTTTCTGAAATTGATAGAGAAAAAATAAAAAAATATGCACTATCCATCACTTTTCACGGCATTCAAATCCGATACTCGGAGAGAGAGTTATAACGAATTTACCAAGGTCACTTATTTGACATGAATTTCACGAGCCTGCAAAAACCCTTACTTCCACAGATCATATCTCCAAAAATATTGAGAAAATTGAGCTGAAATTTGTACTTCAGCTTCCTCAGGATTTCGGCTTCGCCTCATAAAAATTTCCGCTTCGCCTCATAAAAATTTCAGCTTCTGAGCCTTCATATAAAAAAAGTTAGAGAGAAAATTCCACGATGACCTGTTTCATATGGCCGAATCCCTTGCCTAAGGAGGAAATGAAGATCACAATATATATGAATGCTTAAGTTGAGAGGGGCTTCAACAAGTGAACTTGGGAGGGATTTTAGGAGCACAAAAAATATTAATTATGACTTTTCAATGACCCATGACCCAACCCCATGGGGTTTTAGCCCACTAACTGGGGTGCAAACTTCAAACATGAATATCTCTCAAACCGTGAAGAATTACATGGCGTGCCATATATCAACGTAATCATCTCGACAAGTAGAAACCATCAAAAGCATTATTGACCCGAAATATATTAATTTGGTAGGTCAAACTTCCCATTTAATTTTGGGTTAGCTCCTGGTGTTGCTTGGGTTGACATCAATGACAACCGCTGATCAACATATTTGAGGAAGATCCAATCATGTTACTATCTTGAACAAGAAATGGATCCTTCAAGATAACAGGTATGGGTGAACCCTTAATAAATTTTGATACCTTGGCTCTATGTGGACACTCTTTTATAAAATGATCCTCATCACAGATCAGACAAGGATAACAAGGTTTTTGTTTTTCGTAAGTTGGTTTAGTTTTATCATTTTTATCTTTTGAAGATTTTTTTTTTAATTCTTACCTTTATTCTTACCACCAGTTTTAGGTTTGGTTGTAGATGATTCTATAACATGAATATCGGCAGAAGTTTCAACGGAATAATATCCTTTCGGTGAATTGCGTAAAGTGATAATAGGAAAAGTCATCTTGGAAGATTTCTTCTTACTTTTACCAGTGCTAACAGATCCAATTACACCATCAGCAGCATGAGATTCGGAAGGAGTTGTAGTTAATTGACTAGGTCTTAGTAAATCAGGGATTTTATCATATAGAGTACCTGACTATGTATATACAAGGTGAAGGTACTGATCCTGAGAAATGACTTGCTCTTCAGTAACAACACCTCCTTTGGCCACATCTTCAATAATTTTGGGCAATAACGATTTAATAAAATATTCAGCCAAAATTTGATCCTAAATAAAGACCTTCACTAAACGCCTCCTATGTCTCCATTCATGAATGTGATCGGATATGTACATAGACGTAGATTGTTTTAATGAAGTCAACAATTCCGTGCCATTGTCATATCCGGCAGACAACTAAAAATGGGTTAAGAAAGCAGTAGCGAGTGCATTAAAATTATTAAATGAGCCTCTTGGTAACTCAATGTACCATTTGGCAGCTAGACCAATGAGAGTTCTTTGAAAACGATGTAACAGAATCGAATCATTGATTAGTGAATTGGATGCACACCAGAGGTGATAAGTCATAACATGATTAGATGGGTCCTCTCTTGACTTACCCTCAAACTTTGGAATATCACTGGGCAACTTGTTAGGCATCGACGACCAATAAAGAAGATAAAAGATGGGATCATTCGAAAGGCCTGATAGATCAGGTAAATATAAAGTTGCTATAAATAGTGACCGATGGCTAGGTTCTTGATAACCTTCTGTGATCAAACCAGTTCCAGGAGGAGGATATCCAGGATATCCTGGAATTGGACGTGCATTGGGAATCATGAACCCTCCTAGATAACCAGGATTAATCGGACCATAGTGGGGTTGTTGAGGTGCTTGATAAGTATACCCAGGGTACGACTGATACTGATATGTTGGATTTTTTGTAGCTTGTCCAAATTGATACTGTCCTTGGTACGGTTGATAAGTAAATTGTGGTTGACTAGTAAGAATCGTACTTGTACCCGCTTGTCCTATAGGCATTTGGGTCATACTCTGAATTGTAGGTCCTGATTGTGGCACAGATACTTGAGGAATTTGGACTGATATAGGGGTAGTAGAAACATGAGTTGCAGATACTCCAGAAATAGGTGTGGTAGGTTGAACATAAGTTGCAGCAGCAGTAGAAGTTTGAGGCAGAGTTCTAGGTGTACTAGGCCTAGGCTGTTGAACAGAACCAGGTGCAGAGACTTGAATGGTAGGCTGGACAAGTTGCTAGGTTGGACCAGAACCTATGGGTTGTTCAGGTTGATTAGGTAACTGCACATTGGGTTGCAAAGTCTATTGAATTTGAGATGGATACCACACCATATTCATTCTAGGATATTGACCCATAGAAGTTTGTGCATATGAAGGACCATAACCAGGTTGAATGTAGGGTTGATAATTAACTGGTAGAGTTCCAGTTCCTTGTGACAATGGTTGACCTGAAGGAGGTTGAAAACCTTGAGCTAGGTATTGACCTTGAGGTTGATAACCTTGAAGCATGTACTGAATCTGGGGTTGATATTGACCCTGAGGAATAAAATGACTCTGGGTTGACCCTGAGGAATAAAATGACTATGGGGTTGATATTAACCCTAGGGTATGTAGTTTCCCTGAGGTTGATATTGACCTTGAGGTATGTACTGTCCTTGAGGTTGTTCCCCAGGCAGGTAATATTATCCTACAGTTTGACCTGGTAAAAAATTACACAGAGGTTGCCCTCCAGGCAATAATTGACTACCTTGAGGTTTCCCCCAGGAGGTAACTGACTTCCTTGAGGTTGCCCCCTAGGCGGTAACTGACTTCCTTGAGGTTGAGGGTTTGGAATATTTCCAGACATCATAAAAATCTGTTATGTGTTCAACATTTCAGTTTTAGTTCCATTTATAATAGATGACAACACTTGTTCAATTGGTTGAGGAGATGCCCCTGGGAAAGTACCAGAGAGTGACTGGTATCTCAAAGGAACAGATGGACCACCGTATAAAAAAAAAAATTTGATATTGAGAAAACATAGATGACTCACCTGATATAGCTGATGAAGGATGATAACCTCTCAGTGTAGGGTGAAAAGGAATTCAGGGTGGTGAATAAGTAAGACCTGCATTTTGTAAAAAATATGTCAATGATAAATACCAAATGTCAATTCTAAAAAGATTGTAGAATATTGATTCACGCTCCCTAATATTCAAAGTTTCTTGGGTTTCGGGAAGAACTACGTCTTCGTCAGGACCAACAAGTTCTTCAATACATATGAGATCAAAAGGAAGGTTTTTAGTAATACGATGTCTTACCCTAGGTGAATCAGGATCACTAGAAGTCAGAGTAACAAATTCTGAAGATGTTTCCAACATAGCAGGTTCAGTGTCTGGCTCAGAAATTTCAGGCTCTTCAGTTAATTCACTGGTTGGAGAAATAATACCTGTAACTTCGGAAATTGAAATTGGCTCTTGAATATATTCTGTTGTTTTCAATTGATAATCAGGATGAGTAATTAAGGATTATTCTCCTGGTTCTGTTGATCTAATTCTGCTGACACTAGGTGGTACCAGAGCTCGCAATCCTTCAAGTTGGCTTGGTGTATACTTAGGGGGTTTCCCCTGGAGTCTACGCGATTGTCTTGGTAATTCAGCCACGATTAAAAAATATTTATCACACGCAATCAAATAAAATTTCAATGAAAACTCCTAAAGTCGCTAAGGAAACAAACAAATTAATCACACGCCTAAAAATCTAGGAGATCAAACCACACACAAATAGTAAATTCCCACACTAAAAACACTAGTCGGTGATGAAATCCAACATCGTAATATTTTAATGTAGAAATGGCGGTTGGAACAGTGCCCCGATAACCTACTTAATGAAACAGACCAGTGCAAGTTTCTCCACTTAAACCATCTCGAGTGAAGATAACCCTCCAGAGAGTCCAAGTGAGTCTAGTTGACGTCTACTTTAGGTACAGTGGGATCTTTCCTCCACCGTCACCTTAGGAAAAAATTGTAAATATTATGGCCACTAAGGTTACCAACAGGAACTAATATACCTGGGGGAACAGTATACGATCCGACATATGCGCAAGGGTAGAGTAACAAAGCTCAATCCCCTTGAAAGCTCCTTGAAATAATCCAAGGTATAATGACAAGTGACCCAAGGCTCCTCGACAATGGTCTCTTTGAGGTTTACCATTGTTAATATGTGCACATCTTCAATCATTCCCAATGAGATAGAATTGATTATCTCACTGGTTCGGATATGACCTCGTGCTTCACTCCTTTAAGAGGAGCTTCCTAGAGCATACAAGCGACTATTGGTTTTTTTCTACCGCAAGATTGACTATTTGTTTGTTTTAATTGTCTTGGAGAGTTAATTTTTCCCTAGCCCAAGACACTAGCCTAAGCTATGTTGGTGAAAAGAGCCCTAGAAATATAAAAATCACTAGATTGATTTTAATTTAAACATTGCTTTTAATAGGATATTTCTTAGGAAAATAGGTGCAAAAGTGAAACTAATGATATGTAGTGACCCGACTCAAAACACACTAAAAATGCATCTTATATGAGAAACAATTCCCTTCCTTTCAATGAATTCTATCTAAAAGAAAGAGTTGAGAAATGAAATTTTTTAAAACAATTCTTTCCTTCAAACAAGAATAAATGAAAATAAATCTAATTTCATGAGAACTCAAAATGATCAATTTCTCAATAATAAATCCCTTTATCATTCAATATCGAAACTACAAACAAAATTTTCTCCAAAAGAAGACTACAATTTCTAGAAATAACACTCAAAACTAAAAAACACTAATTTTGAGATCTAAAAATTCTAAAGACTAAATCTGAATTAAAACTTTAAATATTTTGAGGATGTTTTGCTTAGCTTGTTATCTAACTAAGAAATTCTTTTCTTAGATCAGCAAGAACTCAAAAAACATCCAATTATGGTTTTTTAAGTGAAATTGCAAACTTATCAACAAATGTTTTTTAAAGATTTGCAAATGAGAAAATGGGATCTAAATCTCATGAAACAATTTCTTCTATGAAGTCAAACTCAGCAAGAAAGAAAGGAAATAGCAGTGATATAAAGGTATACCAAGGCTTGTAATATTAGAGTGGGATAAAGACAAAGAAAAAATCACTATAACATGCAGATCTTTCAGAAAATCATTCAAAACTTAAAAATGTTGAAGCAAACTCTCAACCAAAGCTTTCTAACAGAAAATACAAGTTTGGGTAT
Source organism: Pinus albicaulis (assembly GCA_034641835.2). Taxonomy (NCBI): domain Eukaryota; kingdom Viridiplantae; phylum Streptophyta; class Pinopsida; order Pinales; family Pinaceae; genus Pinus; species Pinus albicaulis. The sequence continues at coordinate 1,053,721,584 of CM076577.1, read as the reverse complement.
ACACTGAGAATCTAACAAACTGATCCAGAAAAGAGAATTTTAAGGTTTTCTAAAAATTTTCACAGGGTCCTCAGTTTACAGTGTAAACAGGTGCGGTCCCACACTGTTTATAGAAGAAAAGAGTGGAGATACCCGCACTGTTTCTAAAAGAAAAGTGTGGATACCAAAAAACTAAAAGAAAAATAAATAACTCTAAAAAATTCTCAGGGATTCTACAGGGATAAACTACCCAAGTCAGTATAAACTAATCAAAATCAGAAAAAATAAATTCACAAGTCAAAAGTAAAAGAAATCAAAGATCAAAATCCATTCCCCAGTGAGTCACCATTTTATTGGATGGATAAGTCATTCTTGCTGACAAGATAGACCTCTAAAGTGTCCTATGGACATATAGCAACAAACAGACAAACAAAAACTATTTTCTCTAGATAATATTCAACTCATAATTAGCTATAACAGGGGTTTTGAAAACCTACCTGTAGTCCAGCACTGTTTGTAATGATCTTCTTTCCAGTTGCTTGAAAGAGTCGTCTTCAAAGATCTGCAATCACAAACATGGAAAAAATCAATAACACCTGCATAGTATAAACTAATTCACGAATCATATATCTATCAAGATGATCAAGGAATTCAAGAAACAAGCTAATTAATTAAATAACTCATTGGAAAAACATGATAAAAAAGCTACTTAATTAAAGAACTCATTGAGAAAATGGGATTCATTCGTATTATCTTTGATGAAGAAAGATCCTTACAACTGTGTCCGCCTTGATGTCGTATAGGCCTTCCTAGGGTCTGGAACATGCCTTTCCTTTAATCTGACAAGCTTTGCACTCTTTCAGCTAAAATGCACATGGGTGTGTAATCATTCACATAGAATTATCAGTTAAGAGAGTCTGAGTTTCTACAACATTTCTCCTCAAAAATTCTAAAAGTCTGACTCCCCTTGAGGCTGCACTATGGCTTCAATTTATAGGAAAAGAGAAGAGGTTGCAGCTCCACGTAAGATGGGATAGAATCCTCCTTTGAAGGGATTGAGCTCTATAAACCAAGGGGTAGGCTCCCATAATGGAGGAATGAACGTACATGATAGGAGCGAACCTTAGATCGGATAATTGCTTCTAGAAGTTTCCATATTTAACTGTTGGGCTTATAAGTGTTACTTTTCACCTTCATTTTACCTTTTACAGGGGTCCGCACCTTTAATGAAGAAAAAATGCATTTAGCTCTGCATGCTTTAGAAAAAATAGGTGTGGCACCGCAGGCAATGTTAAGAGAAAGTGCAGTGCAAGTGTTTTTAAGACTTTTATGAGCTTTTCTCTCAATTTCAAGGCTTGATTTTAGGAACTTTGATATTGTATACTTCTAAGGGAGTAATATATGAGTAATGATGAACCCATATAGACACTAAAACGTCATGGTGACAAATTTCAGTGTAACACTTATTAAAATTTGCAATGGTTAAAGGTGTTCATAATCTTCAGGTTTTTGGAGACTCGAAAGTGGTAATTAGAGTTTTAAAGTATCTGTGACACTGGATAGTCTAGTTCTCTCTCACTGGTAGCACTAAGTTAAGGAACTCTAGGAAGCTTTTCATTCAGTTTCTATTCAACATGTTCCCAGAGAATTTAATTCTCAGGCAGAGCATCTTTCAATCAGCAAATGGATTATGCATGGGGAATCAGAGGGAGGGTTTCGGTTTCAGATTTCCCATAAATATTGTTTTAAAATCATTTTACAGGAAATTTAATATATTATTTTGGGTTTTCTACAATGTTAGCACTATAGGAGGGAATGCTATTTTGATGTTTAACATTTATTAGAAAGATGTTTTGCAGAATCTGATGATAATCTAGAAATTGTCTGAAAGGATCTCTTATGCATAGGCACAATCAACGTATACTTTAATAATTGAAATAATAGATGCCAAAAACACATTTGTTTTCTTCGAAGAAAAAAGACACAAAAATGAGGAAAATATTCTACGGAAGAAGATTTGAAATTTTCTATTGGTTTCCATTTTCAAACATCTATTTTTTCATTTACAAACATAGCTCCTTTCACCATGGTTCTTTGTATGACTATAAAGACATAATTTTATAGGCCTACTCTTTTTTCACTTTATTTATTATTGGAAGAAGCAGAGTGACTAGTCCTCTGGAAGAGCCAAACAAGGCATTTTTTTTCCAAGAAAAATGCTTTATACTCAATATTTCAAGTGTGAAATCAAAATATACATCGAACCACCCATAGTTGATCAAAAAATAAATAGTCCTAAGGCTTAACTATAGAAATATCAGATAATTGAAGTTAGAGATAGAAGGGTTATGCTAAATATAGTAGTTTGGAAAAAAAACCCAAATGTGAAGCAAAGGGGCAATCTTACTTTCTCTTAGTGTTGACTTAAGAAAATTCTCTAATTTTCTTTAGTCAAAAATAGAAAATATAGCAAATCTAACTGAGCATGCATGGGTATTTGATCTCACTACGACTTCACTTCAGTGAGACAGTTTGACTTGAGTTTAAAAGGCCAGATCGCTTGAGTTTTAGATGCCAGTTAGGCTTGATTTTAGCGAGCAAGTTCGACTTGGGTTCAAGGAGCCAATTTTCTTGAGTTGAAGGGTAGTTTGATCCTATATAGAGAAGAGTGTATACTTGGTGAATGCATAATTATGCACTAAAAATAATTTGTGTTTCAAGGTCATGAAAATAGTTCCAGATCAATGTGTGAGGTCAGGGAGAGCGCATCACTTAAGGAGGTTGAGATACCTTGCGCAAGGAGGCAGTTAGATCTAGTGTTTTGTGGTGTTTTGTTAATTCTATTCTTGTGTCTTTATGAATGTATTTTCTTCTACAAATTCATTAGAATACTCATTAAATTTGATCAGTGAATTTCGTAGTTCAGTTTTCTAATTATTGCATCACAGATTACTGTTCAAATTAGTGGTTGGGTATTAGAAAAGTAACAAGATATGCATTTTTCCTATTACTACTTATTACTTTCATCATAGGCTCCTGGAAGGTAGCCTTCAATAAAAGGACTTAGTCATCCTGTTTTTTTCCAAAAGGGTCCAATACATTAAAAATAAACAAAACGAGAGTTTTTATAATGAACTTCAACTAGAAAAGTGGCCTTGAATCAATACAAGACTCTCTCATAAACTGGGACTTGTGAAAATTCCCTAATCTCCTACTTTGGATTTTGACCATCATGCGTAAGAAATATTTTTTTAGGTAAATGGTCAACTAGGGAGTTGAATTCTCAACAAACATGAAAAATGAAACTTCATCAAATAACCTATTAACCTCCTGCACTTGGGTCATTATAGGTTCTAAGGTAAGATTTTTTATTTTGTATTCATTTTTTGTCTAGTTCTCTATTATTTTCAAATCTCCAAGGACTTCCAAAATTTTTAAGCCTTTAGATGCAGTTGTTTTCAAGAGGATCCACATGGAAAATAGCTCAACCCTATTATAAGTACCATTTACAGAAGCTAGTTTCAGATTGGAAAAGTTGATTGATTGAGAAGCAAGACAACATCAGCCCCACAAAAACAGATAACCCTAGAAAGCACCATCATAAAATCCCAGACCTGATCATTGTTTATAAGAGATTATTTTTGACTTCTGGAAAAAGTTTCTATCAATGGATTCCAACTACTATCACATGCACTCTAGATTTTATGAGCTATTTGTGTTGGACTGAATTATGCTCCTTGGAATATGGTTCTGTTCCTTGAAGTCCAAATACCCCCAAACACATAACATGGTAAATCCCTAAAAAAAAAATTTATACATGTCTCCATTCCAAGAACGAAAACAATCTAGCAAAGTCCTCTCCTCCAACTTATTTTTTCACTTATATGAAGCACTTCAACCCATACTACTCTAGAGAAATTACAATAAACAAACAAGCGATCCATAGTTTCCACATTACCATTACACAAAGTGGATATTTATGGACCCTCCATGTTCATTTTCTAATCTTTTCCCCATGTCAGAATTGTGTTTTCGAGCTAACCAGAGGATAATTTTTGCTTTTAAAGGGTGGTCTAACTTCCACACTACATGTCACCACAAAAATATTTCTCCAGCTTCATTTCTTCCATCATAGATGAATATCCCAAATTTTATTGTGTACTCTTTAAACCCCTAAATTTTATACCACTTGATAAATGTATTCTTGATATAAATGTTTTATGGCACCCACTGCTAATAAATTAACAAAAATTTTCCATTCCTCTGATCTTCCCCTTGCATATGGCAAGTCTTCTGCCACTTCTATGCCTGAACTCATATATTCCTTCCATCATTTACTACTGCATCCTCAAAGGAGAAAATATATTATGCATGAAAATATTTAACAAGGCTTCAGACATCCTGAAATACTTTTATGCCTAATTCAGGGGTCCTCTCCTATTCTCTTCTCATTTTCCCTACAAAATTTCCAAATTGCCTATTTTCCTATGAGAGGGAAGACCCTTACCAAAGTTTTCCTTACAGCAGAATCTCCTTGCAAAGACTTCCTTTACTGCCTAAACCATTCTTAAAAAAAAACCTTCTCAGGTATTTAGACTTCATAGCCTTGCCCCACAACCATTCAATATAGATAATCCTTCAATATAATTTCACTAAGAGCATGACTAAAGCAATGAATATTTTTTAACCTTCAATCTCAAACTTGTTTTAGGTTTCCCACTTTAGTCCATTTTACTATAGGAATTTATTTCTTCTACCTCTTTCCAGTCGAAGGGAAGCTGAAGCACTAATCTTGTTGAGGATAGCTTTTGATATGTGAGTAATAGGAATCCAACATATAGGAATGCTTCCCAGAATAACCTATACCACCAATGGGTAGCAACCTATTACACCATAGGGAAACACTTTCTTAAATTTTATTCTACAACCCTATACACTCTTCGAACCTATAAATATTAGGCTTTACAATGACACCTAAGTAATTGATGCCTTCAAATAATTTTAACAAATTCATTGGGAGAAAGGAGAGAATTTAAGCTTCTACTTCTTCATCTAGTGTTAAACAACATTGATGACTTTCTGAAATTAATCTCCATGCCCGTGGAATTGAAAAAAATATTCAGAATCTCTTTTATCTTTCTAATTCCAGAAATAGAACCTTTGTCAAAGATCATGATGTCATCAACAAAAATTAAATATGAAATAAACAAATTTGGAAAATTTGACTCCTTTCATGGTTCCAACTCTCCTAGCTTCTCTGATCAAAATAATGCAATATTTTTCTATTAGTACAAACAGAAAAGGAGCTAAAGACATGCTTTTTGAAGTCCTATAGAAGCGATTAAGAAACCTAAAGGAAATAATTTTTTTGGTACTACAAAGGAAGATAAGGAGAGGTATCCCATAATCCATTCCACAATATGCAAATTCATGCCTAACTAAATCAATAACAATCTAAGTTAAAACCAATTTAACTTGTCATGTGCTTTTGCAAGGTCTTCATCGGTGCAACATAAATATTCTAGAGTTAATTGAATACATTCCTTACTGGGTTTTTTCAATAAAATCATGAATTTGTCTATTAAAAATAAACCTAAATTTCTCTTTATTTAAACCCCAAATAAAATTCCTTTTAGCCTGTTGGCAACAATTTTAGAAATGAATTTGCATACCATGTTACACATAGAGATAGGCCTCAAATAATCAAAGGATAATGGAACATACTTCTTATGAATGAAAGCTATAAAATTAGAGCTGAGCACACCCAAAACATTCCAAAAATCCATCTATTCCTCCACCATTCCATGCATATCATCCACCATCAAATCATAGAACCCTAAAAATAATTCTCTTGTCCACCCATCATGTATAGGGATTTTGGATCTTTTGAAAGAATTTAAAGCTGACCTAATCTCTTCCTTTGACACCTCTTTTTCAAGCTTTTAATTCATATCAACATCGATGAGTCTAGGAAAAAGTCTAATAATTTTCATAATTTCACCATGTTAGCTACCTCAAGATCTTTAAATAGGGATTTGAAATGTTGTTTTTCCTCCTGTATATTCTCCTAGAAGCTACTGAATAACAATCATCTTCTTTGCTAATTTACCATATGGTGTTCACATTATTTCTATGGCTAGCATGATTATGAAATAATTTAGGGTTTTTGTTTCTCTCAACAAGCCATATACCTTGACTTTTGAGCCTCCACCCTTTTACCTCTTTCTCCAAAATAGATTTCTTTCTCTCTTCTAGCATCAAATTCTACCTCTAAGAAAAGCCAGCTTCATTATTTTCAAAATGAATTTTAACCTCTTGTTTTACTTCTTTTAGCTCTAAATGATTCTATTGCACATAACCTCTGGCTTGATCTCCTATTTCCTTATTCCTTTTTCAAATTTAAAGCTACCTGCAAGCTGCTTTATGGCTAAGTATTCAAGAGTTTTGTCATAGTGATTCCAAAATCTGACAGCCAATGCCTTGAATTCCTCTTCAGCTAATAAAGAATGGTTAAAATTAGAGGGCGAATGCTGCAGGTTCCAGATCAGATCAACATAGAATTTATCTGTAACAATGCACATGAGGGTTCTCATTCGGGCAGAGCTCTCTATCTATAAATGAATTTCCCATCATTCTACCCATAATTGAAGACCATGATGCAATACATTTAAACATGTCAATTAAGTGGAATTAAACGTCATAACCCCTTCTCGCCATCAATTTGTCTCATCGCACCACCACCCAAGAGACAGGTGTCAAATTATATTGAAAAGGGTAGACCAAAGTTGGAGGTGAACTAATTCAAAATAAGGCCTATCAGCCTAAATATATGACAGGTAACTACCAAAAAATTAATAAAGGCTAATACAAATGTTTATCATACAGCAAAATTGTGTATCGATCAATTTAGAATGGAACGGGAAAATAAATTGCAAAACCAAATGTTCTCTAAACTATGTAATAGTTATCGAGAAAGGGTGAAATCATAAATATTCTATAGTAAAATCATATACTTTCTCAAGGGAAAGAAATTATATATTCTTAAATCAAATCTTCCGAAAATTTCATAATTCAACTTTTTCTTCTGGTTGAGAGAGAAGGGATAATTTAGCAAGCACCTATATTCATTAGCAATTATCTTAGCACAAATACGTGAAAACATAATGTAAAATACATTCTTGCATCTGAATCCCTAAGACATTTGAATAGTGTAATGGAATATTCAAACTTACTAAAGGCACCTATGAAATTAGCTTAAGCTAACTAAAGGCACACTATGATATAAAGAGAATTATTTTCTCAAGCAAGATCTCAAGAACTTGTGAAGTAACATCTTATATTCAGACAATGAGAGAAAATAATTTCTTACATACTAGAGGCATGAAACTTAGAGTTAGTACAAGCAATGCCCAGAGTTAAGCTTAAGTTCCCACCACACTCCTAACCACAAAGGACCAATGCGAATATAAATATAGATAAATTAAGAGTATATCCATGCTGTGATTAGATGGGTTTGGCTCGGGAAAAACAATGAGAACAAGACAATGAAAAATCATACGATGGGAAGGGAAAACATTAAATAAAATTACTTTTTTCATGCAATATATTTAATAAGCTACTAGCAATTCGAGGAATAAGTATTGATATCCACTTTGAAGGTAAAATAAAAATAGTTGCATCATTATAAAGGTCTCTTATGGGTGTTTTACACTATCTTGCAGTTGTCTACAATAGTAACATAGCGGATCTATTAATATGTAATATTCTATAGTTTTCTGATATATATTGACTACAATAAATGTAGATACTCAACTGAGACCAATGCATATCATGACCTGTCATCCTCTTTATTTATTGAGAAGAGTTTTTTACTTTTCCAATCGCAGCTTAAGTGTTGGTTTATAGGCCAGAAGTTCAGGAACTGTACGCTGCACCTACAACTTGCTATGAGAGCATGCTAAACCAATAATGAAGTAAAAATTAGTGAAACTTCAGTGATTTTGTAGGGATTTGTTTCAAATTTTAGTATTGAAGCTTGAAAAAATTTGAAAAAGGTGGCAAGGTTAGGATTACAAAACACAGAAAACAAAAATGATTAAATCAAAAACAAAAAAATGTTAAAATCCCATATTTTTTATGTAAATTAGAAAACCTAGAGAAACAACTAAGAACAAAGGTTTTGTTTACTACTAGTGGAAAGCGGTAGCCACCAATCATCACAATCTAAAATTCCACTGAGCCATTGCACTTGCAAACACTGTCAAACAAGAAGGTGTGCTACAACGGGAACGTGGCCACTCAAGCTAGGAAAGTTGACTAGTTAAGAAAAACTGCAAAATTTCCCAAGTTCCCATAATATGATGAAGAACAGTAATGTAAAAAAAAATACAACAAATCAGCCATGATGTATTTGAAACCATGGTTCCATGAAAATGTCTGATGTGCCCACATTGTGGGATTTATATGGTGGCTTATGATAATCTAGTGAAAACTTAGCCACATCATAGTTTCCATGACAATGTATTATGTGCCCACATTGTATGATTTATATGGTGGCTTATGATAGTGTGGTTAAAACTTAGCCCAACTATTGAGGCAAGTAGTAACAATTATCCAAAGGCTCATGCAAGGTAACCATACGAGAACCTGGCAATGTTGGCAGTCTAACCTTCTTCAGCTTTGAATTCATTATGGAAAAGAAAGTACTAAATGTAGAAGTGGTTTAAATTCATATTTTACTAGAAAGGCACAATAGAGGATGCTACAAATTGGCCTTTGTAGATTCTCCTCATAAGACAAGCTAGAGGGGCGAGTCTCTTTTCACAGAGAAGGCTTTTGTTAAAGAAGCAATGGGAAACTATGATGTTTAATTATACAATCATGAAGAATGATTTTTTAATAGTGAATGAGTTTGCACCAATGTCATCAGAATCTAGATTCTATGGTAGTGAAATGGAACTCAATGTGATACATTGTTTTCAATTGAACCATTCAATGTACATCACTAACTAGCAAATTTAGAAAATGTATCTCTTAAGCATGGTTTTAAAACCCAGCTAGGTTGAACCACTACCTCATCAAACTGACCAATTCATTAGGTTCAGAGATCAACCCAACCAATGTCGTTGGTTTGGGCCAAAGTAGACCCATTTTTGGTACCAAAACAACCATGAACTAGGTGTTTGGGACCACACTGGTATGAACTAGTTGGTTCCATCATAACCTAGTCGGGTCATTGAGAGTTCATACATGTGACACAGAGAATTTTAGGGTTGGTGTGAATAGTTTTTCTAGGAAACTAGGCATTATTTCCCTCCAAAAATAACCCTCCAAGCCTATAAAATCATACCTCCACTCTCATTTGCCTCACTCATCTCATTTGGAGTTTTTGGGGGGTTGATCCCAGTGCTGATTTGGTAGTGCCAATAGAACTAGAACCAATAGTTTAATCGAGATAAGGCAAACAACCAATGTGAAGCACTATTCGTGCAGCTTGACGAACTCGTGCTTCCATTTGGGGGGGGGGGGGGGTTGATCCTAATGCAGATCTAGTAGTGCTAGTAGATCTAGAACCAGTAGCGGAATCAAGCAAATAAAAACAACTAATGAGAATCACTATTCATGCAGCTTCACTAACTCGTCCTTCTACTGGGTCTAGTCTTTCTGCTACAACTACTACTACTAAGGTTGTAGAGCCAGATGATGTTTATGTCACTCCTATTGATGATGCCATGTCTAGTAGTGGTGATGAGTTTGGAATTATGGTTCTAAATCTTAAAATTAATTGTTTTCATTAAAAAATAATTATTTCACGTATTTTTTTAAAGACCTGTACATAGAGATCTGACCAGTCCAGATTTTCCTTGTTCCGGTTCAAAAACCTGTATGATAGGTGGATGACTTCAGTTACCGGCTCCAGTTTTTAAAACTATGCTCTTAAGTTGAATCTTATGTAGTAATGAGGAAGCCAATATCGCATTGCCACATAGGTTTCCTAGGCCTTCTCTTGTTTCTTCAATGCAAGAATCAAATTCCTATGTTTTGGACTTAAAATATCCTAGGCTACCCCATAACATAGGATGTTAAAGACCAAATTTGCACTATTTATTCCATGTACTGCTAAAATGCTAAAAATTAATTGAAGTATGTTGAATCTGGAAAAACACCTCAGTTTATAATTTTGTTGTGTGAGGTCCAAGTATGATACTATCATCAAACATCCTAAAATGGATATCCCACATTTATCATTTAATATTAAATATTTATATATGTTAATATTTATAAAATAGGGTAAATACTACATACTAAGGCTGAATACAATACTGGGACCCCAACCCACAAGATGCATAAGACCATGGTTTCACTGTTTATTTTATGTAGCATTGAAATTCTATAGAACAATTAGAGTCGGTTGAAACTTTAAAAGTACCTCAATTTCTACTTTTGTTGTGTGAAGTCCTAGGAGTTTGAAGACCAGACACCCTGAAATTGGGTTCCCACATCTTGCCTTTTAATGTTAAAAATTTAAGTATGTTGATATCTATAAAAGAGTGTATACATTAAATTCTCAACCCTGAAATGATGTTTAAACCCAGAAATGATGTTTAAGCCCAGAGCTGATCCTAAAACCATAAACCTTAATTTCTTAACTTTATGCCAGTGAAATGTAAACTACCCATGCAAAAATCCTACTTACAGAAACAATCCAGTGTATGTACTATAGCAATAAGAATGGATCCAAACATAAGTTCAAATTAACTGAACTGTGATGAATTATATACTTACTTCTCGAGATATGGGGGCGGCTCTGATCTGCTAATGATGCCTCTTAAGAGGGGGGAAGCACAAACAAAAAAATGAGCAGCAAAGCCTGAACCGAAACTCCTGTAGCGCACTCAAGATAGCAACACTGGTGATTCCACTACCATTTATTTCAAAATTTTAGAAATCTTTGACATTATATATTTGTGATCTTCCCCCTCTTGATACTTCAAACCAAGTGAGGGGCGCACTCGTCATCTTCTCGAACACTTCCATCACTGCAAATCATTGAATTTATAGTTGAAGTGCATTGAGTCTTTTCCATGTGTGAGGCATAAGAAAACTATAACCAAAGAAAGAGTATTAAACTCCCTCCCAACAACCTGGGAAGGAAGAAAAGTAGCGAGAAATAGTAAAAATTATATTTTAATGGATCAATTTTATATTTTAGAATTGTAGGAAATTAGAGTTTAATTAGTAGTAATTTTTCATGAGCCAATTGTTATGGGAACTTAGGTTGTCGTTTATGTTGTCCCCATTTTAGTTAAGTTTTTGTGTGTTGTTTTTTTTTCATTCAAGAAAAAGGAGGTTGGTTGACATATATATTATATCTAATGATGTTGAAGGTTTAGGAGTGATAATGCTTGCATAAGGCTATCAATAAAAATTATAGAAGATTTCTTTTATATAGGAAAGTATGTTCATATAAGGAGGGAAATGGGACATGAGGTTTACACATAACTGAAATATCCACTAACACTTAAAGAGGTATCAAATATCCTAAAATCTATGAATAATGTTAGAAATAAATTCAAGTAGTTGTAGGTAGCCCATTGTTTTTATGGAACTTCACATAGAGCTCAAAACTATTGTATTTAAAGTTAACCATAGTTTAGAGGACCTCCACTTGTGTTGTTAAAAGAGACATGGGATAAATTTGAATAAAAGAAATAAGGAGTACAATGAGATTGATGTGTAGCACCTACTCAAATCACCAAATATATACCCAAACCATCAATATGACACTTCTCTGAGTAAAATTATGATACACCATGGAACAACTCAACTTAGAAAATATAGCCAAAGCATCAAGACTTACAATACAATGCTTGAGTGATCACAATAAAAATAGTACACATTGTAGATATCATATAGACATGGATCATACATATCAAGTCGATACCTAAATATGCCTCAAAATCAATTAAAAATGACTAGCATAAATCCGGAGTGACACAATTAAAATGACTAGCATAAATTAGTAATTCATGTAATTGCTGCACTAGTAAGCTGGTCATAATTTTATTCATTAACTATAGTGTTCATTTTCGTTAATCATTTTTTATTTTGTCACTTATTATTTAGTCATATATTTTTTTCTTCGACTAACTAGCCATTTAAATTAGTTGTTTTTAGTTCAGTCATCTATTATCTAGTCATATATTTTGTCCCTATACTAAATTAGTCACTTAAGTTAGTAATTTTTAGTTTAGTCACTTAAAATTGCTCAAATTTAGTGGTAATTCACTTGAAATAATTGTCATGACTAGAATTTTTAGTCACCTAGTCATTAATTTCATCATTTTCTACCAGTGAAGGGTATTAAAAAATCACAGAACACTTTCATTAGTAGTATTTGCATCATCATGGCCTAAAATACAAGCAATACAAGAAAATACTTCATAGATGGACTCAGAGAACAATTTTAATGGGAAACATAGAGCCAGTTTAGAAGAGAAAGTGCCAACAAGTGTCATAAACTCTGGCATGGCCTTCTTTTCAACCTCTAGTAACTCTATGTATAATTTAATGGAATTATATTTAGTGAGGATATGAAGGTTTTTGATAGGTAGTAGTGTTAAATATAGACAACCATGAAATGTTCTATGCTTAAATGCAGTTTTATTTCAATCTTATTTGAGGCCCAATTTAGATTTAGCAATCATATAAACTTGAAAGTAAAATGCTAATAGAACATAAAGATATATCAACAGAACAAAAGCCAAATAACGTATCAGAATTTGTAACTCTCCTTGTCTAGCAAATGGATAGATAAATGTTTGTTACAACAGTCAACAGGATGCCCTATCCAAAAAATTCTTCATTTGGTCAAACCAGCTTCTCCAACAGCCAAATCAAACTTTCTCCAAGTGTCAAACGCACCATTCAAAGACAACTCCCAAACATCAGCACAATTCAACACAAAATGGTCAAAAAAAAAGTCAACGCTAGAGTCAAAGCTGTAGCCAATGTAAAACAATAAAAGTCAATGATTCCCCTCAATTTTTGTGCCCTTCAATGTGACCTCAAGAAATCAAAATTTCTGTCGAAAAATTGAAGTCAAAATCCAAGAGTTGACCCAAAGTCAACATCGGTCAACATTGTCCAGAAATCCTAAAAATAGTCCAAAAATTACAACAACTTCTTCAGGTTCAGATTCATGTGTGTGAGGGAAAGGAAGCCTTTCCTAGGCCGTATGAACCAATCAGAACACAAGTAGAATTTGTGTGATGATATGATGATGAAATGAACATCATCTCTCTCTAATTTATATCCATCAATGACGGTGTGTGACACACAAGTTTGGCTTGTGAACCTATATTACAAATCTGGCTTACCTTTCACATGTGTGGAAAATAAAATAAAAATATATGTTGTGCTCATCCAAACAAGATAATCTTTAGATCAATCTTGTACTTCTCCGAAATAGGAATCCAAAATATATATAATCATCATCATGTGAGCAGTGCAACACGGATTTTGGACCTAGTTTCCCAAAATTAGCACTCCCTCTCAACAAGGGAGAACTCCATCCATCCACCTGTGCCATCATGTCATCAGTACCATTACGTACTATCATCATCATTATCATGAAATATTGTGACATCCTATTGTAACATGCTTTTCCAACTCTAAGGGAAAAAAAACAAGAGTGAGTCACAAAGAGATCACACTCTGTTGACCCGAAGTTAGCCTAGAGGGTAAAACCTCAATAGACTCAAAAGAGTCACATACTAACCGAAAGTCCGTTTAGAGGTAAGAGCCTCATCAGACTTGATCCTAGATCAAGGTGTTGGACACAACCCATCATAGACATAAAGAGTATGACAATCTATGGTCCATCCATCAGTCTTGCTATGGTCTATATCCACATTTCCCACCTCATTGGCCAAATGCGAGGTACTTCCCATGAGTCTGAAACTCCTTTGGTAGGATTCATGCGGGGCATTGATAAAAGAGATGGTGAACCAGCTCAACATCATAACGGTGGGGCAGAAGCACAACAAGGTTTAGCAAGCCTAGCCCCATGTGTCCTTATAGCTCTAAGAAGCTATCCCCAAGCCCCATGGAGCTCCCAGAGCTCGTTATCCAACTCAATCAGGACCCTCACAATAGGGAATTTCCATGATTCCAAGATTTTGAGAGAAGGTTAGGAACTTGAAATTCCCCAGGGGCTTCATGAGAATATCTTTGACCTACTAATCAGTTCCAATGTGATCAAGATTTATGACACCTCCTTGTATCATATCTCAGATAAAGTGGTATCTAATATCAATATGATTGAATCGATCATGGAACACGGGATTCTTAGAAAGATGAATCCCACTCTGGTTATTACAAAGGATAACAGTGGTATCTAGCACATGTCCAAATAGCTTCACAATAGGTCATACTCACTCCAATGTATTTAGCCTTAGCAGTGCTCAAAGCCACCTATGTATTCTTCTTGCTCATCCAATATATCGAAGTTGAACCCAACGTGAAGCAACATCTATATGTGCTCTTACGATCCACCACACTTCCAGCCCAATCAGAAATAGTATATCCATGGAGTCTCAAACTCCTGGTAATGTATCTTAGGCCATGGTTTATTGTGCCATGAAGATATCTCAATATGTTCTTGGCACCAATCCACTGAATTTGATAATTCTCAACCATATGTTGACTCAAAGTGTTCACTGAAAAACATACGTCCAGACGAGAGTTCACTAATAAAATCAGGGCCTCTATGAGTTTTCGATACTCGATTTATTTCCCAGATTGGGCCTGGTAGCGCTTACACATCACTTCTTAAATTTGAGTTCCATCGGTGTCGAAAAATACTTACATTCCACCATACCAAATCTCTCTAGTAGCTTCATGACATATTTTCCTTGAGAAAGGAAAAGCTCACCTGGCCTTTGCTAGACCTACAAGCCTAGGAAATAATGCATGAGTCCTATTTCTTTCATCTTGAACTCAGAATCTAGCTCCCTAATACATTGATGAATGAGAGGGTCAATGCCTTTCAGGAAGAGATCATCCACATAGAGGACTATAATGAGAATCCTTTCTTTATTAACCTTAAAGTAAATGTTTGGATCAACATCACTTCGAGTGAAGCCCAACTTCATCAAGTAGTTATTAATCCTCTCATACCAAGACTTGGGGGCATTTTTCAACCCATAGATGGCTTTCTTCAACTTTCATACATATGAGTCTCTATCTTGGACTTCGAACCCCACAGGTTTATCCCCATAATCTTCTTCCTTTATTGAACCATGCAGAAAATAATTCTTCACATCCATATGATGGAGACTCCATCCTTGCATTGTAGCAAGGGAAATGATAGATTGAATCATGGTATAGTGGGTGACACGTGAAAATATATCATCATAATCAATGCCTTATTTTTTAGAGAAGCCTCAGGTAATAAATCTTTCCTTGTAATTTTCAGCACTTCCATCAACTCCATGTTTGATCATGAAAAGCCATTTCGAGGTGACAACAGATCTGTCCTCTGGTCTCAAGACCACATCCCAAACATCACTTTTCATAATTAAATCATATTATTTGTGCATAACATCCTTCCAAACTTGATGCTTTATGGATTTTTCAAATGATCCAGGCTCAGATTGTACAACTAAACTCATGGCCACTAGGTACCCGTGGTACCTATTCGACTTCTTTCTTTCACAGAATGTCCCCCTTGGGGAAATACGCCTCTCTGTATCCTTTAGAGTGTCCCTTACCCATGACGGTCTTGTTTTATTTGAAGGAGGTGGACCAATAGGATCCATCGATATTTCTACATTGGGTATAGGTTCATCCTTCAGCTCTTCCTACTTCCCTACTTCTTCTTATTCTTCTTCTTTGTCTTTCTTTGAGCTAGGAATATTTCTTAATTTCTTGAGGGCATCATCTTCATCGAAGGTGAAATCATGGCATATGTACACTTCTCCTTGACCAGGCACATAGATTCTATATACCTTTTAGGTTTCACTTTAGCCCAAAAACATTCCCTTCTTTCCAGAAGCATCCAGCTTGCTTCTCTTTTCTTTTGGCACATGAAAATAAACAGGACTTCCAAAAACTATAAGGCGGGAGACATCATGCTTCTTACGAGATAAGACTTCCTCAGGTGTTTTGGAGTCCAAAGTGGAATTATGGCATCTATTTTCAACATACATAGCATTGTTCGAAGCTTCTCCCCATAGAAACTTTGGAAGACCTTGGTCATATAGCATTGCATGAGAAGCTTCCACAATGGTCATGTTCTTTCTTTCAGCAACACCATTTTTATTAGGAGTATACACAGTTGTGGTCTCCCTCTTAATTCCATCTTCCCTACAAAATTCATTGAATTCATTTGACTCATACTCAGTCCCATTATCGATCCTCAAAATTTTGATTTTCTTCCCGGTTTGATTTTTAACCAAGGCCTTGAAGGTACAAAACCATTTGAATGCTCCCTCCTTCATCTTCAAGAAATATATCTAGGTTTTTTGAGAGAATTCATCTATAAAATTCATTTAATATGAACATCTTCCCAAGGATGTTACAAGAAGCATACATGATAGATCAAAATGTATCAATTGCAAGATATCGGATGTCTTTGTGACACTTGAGGGGAATGGTCACGTTGTATGACTCCCTTCAACACAACCCTGAAATATACCTTCATGGTCATCTTTAAAATTGGTCATCCCTATCACCAGCTTCCTTTCTTCGGGAAGGAATTTATAATTAAGGTGTGAAAACCTATGGTGCCATAAATCGGTTTGAAGAGTTGTATCACATGACATGGCCCCCAATAGACTTCCTCCAACCTGATAGAGTGTATCCACTCTAAAAACAATAGTAAGATCTTATTTGAAGTTCTTCTTCTAGATGTGTACCTTTCCATCAATGATTTCCACCTTGAATCCTTTGTCTTCCATTGCTGAAATGGACAAAAGGTTCTTCTTCAAATCAGGTATGTACATCACATATTGTAAGAGGATGACTTGACCTTGAGATAGATGAAGGGTCATAGTCCCACTCCCTAAGATTTCTTGAAATCGTGAAGGGTTGGAAATTTCCACTTCGATCACAGGGAGCCTTCCTCTTTCCTTTGAACCTGTTGTTCCTTTGGTTGCCATTCCCCCTAAAGTTGTTGTATTCATTATCCCTAAGAGAGTCCCTTCTATTGGGGCACTCTCTTGCATAGTCAACAGTCTTTGTTACAAGTGTAACATCTTCCCTTCCTTCCTTTGGGCCTCACTCTTCTATGTTATTGATTTCGCGGACCACCATGGTTCTTATTTTTTGCATGAGTGGGGAAGGAAGTAGGGTCCCCTCCATTTCCATTAGAGGGATGGTCTCTCTCCATGATTCTTGTCTCCTCTTAAGTCCGTCTCTTCAGAAATTCATCAAAATCAAGAATCACATTATTATTAAGAATCATAGTATTAAATACACACCAGTCTTGGGGAACTCTTCCAAGAACAATGAGGATGAGCTCTCAATCAACTACTTCTTCTCCTATGGCAAGGAGATCATTCTTGATTTTTGTGAGCCACATATGATATGATTGGATGAATTTATCTTTTCCCTTCTTGATATTCTTCAAATTGTTCTAGAAGAAAAGAACTTGACTAAAATTGCTAGCCCTTAACATGCTAACCAACTTATCATACATATATTTAGATGTGCCTAGCTCGGAGATGTAATCAACCAAGTGCTTATGTATTGAATCCATGATAATCATCCTTTCTTTGATTTCCCCTTTTTTATATTTTGTCTTTGTGGCAGCCGATGCATTTGTTGGAGGCTCATGGATCTTCCCCTGCACATAATCCATGCAATCTTGATCTTCAAAAACCAAATCCAAAGACATCTTCCCTGCATGATAATCAGACTTGTGAGTCAACTTATCATCGGACTTGAAACCCTTGTATGTGGAGGCTATTGACCCTTGATAGGATTTCGTCTTTGGTGATTTATTTTAACACTATCTTAGGCTTTTTCTTCACCTCAACTATGATACCATGTTAAATTTAGATAACCATGGTATGTTCAATGCTTAAATGTAGTTTTACTTCAATCTTATTTAAGGCCCAATTCAGATTTAGAAATCACATAAACTTGAAAGTAAAATGCTAATAGAACATAAAAATATATCAATAGAAGACAAGCCAAATAATGTATCAGAATTTGTAATTCTCCTTGTCCAGCAAATGGATATATAAATTTTTGTTAAAGCAGTCAACATGATGCCCTAGCCAGCAAAGTCTTGAGGTTGGCAAACCAACTTCTCCAAAGTATCATAAACTCTTTCCTGGCCTTCTTTTCGGCTTTTCATAACTCTATATATAATTGAATTGCATTATATTTCGTGAGGGTGTGAAGGTTTTTGATAGGTAGAAGACATAACATGTTACAAATACAAAGGAAAAATTTTGACAAGGATGTGACCTTCTCTGGATATGATGTATGGATTGTTAGATATATTCAACATCTCACACCAAGGTATAAATTTAGATGAAATTTAGATGAGGGTGTGGCCTTCTTTAGATATGACGTCTCTAATGTTGGATACATTTGACATCCCACAACAAGAGATAAATTAAGAGAAATCACATGTTTGGGGAATGAGTATTTTGGTGCGAATCTATACTTTCTCCCCATCTCCCAACCTCATTAAAGTGTCAATCCATTATAATATAATTTCGTAACCATGAACTTTATTATTATAAATATAATACATATTCCTTTTTATGTGTGTGTATTCATTTTACATTTTCTTCACATTTATCTACATATTCATAAAACTAAAATTTATTCTCCTAAAAGAGGCCACCTAAATATGAATAATTCCAATTTTCTTTTTGGTTCAGATAATCAAAGTTTCTTTTATTCAGATATCTCAGGAATTAGCAAGCAAGTGGGTGAGGAATAATGACTGGATTAGGTCTAAGGCTCTAGTTTTTCCACGTTCTTTCATTATGCCTACAAATATTTTTCATTTTAACATTATGGGGAAAAGTTTTTTAGGGCCAAACTAAAGAATGAGAAAAAAGGGAACTAATATATCCTATAGATAGGAATAAACCTAAATATGGGATGTGAATATATGGGAGAGATGTAAAACCTTAATTATGGGCTACCAAAAACATGCAAAGTCAATTAGAACATCCTATTTGTGACCCTTTTAAAAATATGAAATAAAGTACTCACGACTCATCACATTGGAGTGGGGGAAAGTGATAACAACCAAAGTGAAGCATGGGAACAAGAATATGGTGAAAATTGAGCTTTAATCCAATTTGACTTATGACCCATGATATAAGTAATCCACTACAGAGCCATTTATTTGAAATAATATCCATTGAAAACTAAAATGAAGAAAATATATATTCACATGTAAGGAAATTAACCTCAAAACACTCATACCACCTAAAAAAAAAGGATAAAATTAAACACAAAAAAAAACCCATATCTAAAGCCAAAACAGGAACTGGGAAACTTAAAATTAATGGTATGTGAGATATATATAGTAAGGTAAAAATTTATTTTGGTCATTCTTATAGTGATAACGGTATTAAAAATTCACAAAACACTTTCATTAGTAGTATTTGCATCATCATGGACTAAAATACAAGAAATACAAGACAATACTTCATAGATGGACTGAGAGAACAATTTTAATCGGAAACATAGAGCCAATTTAGAAGAGAAGGTGCCAAAAAGTGCCATAAACTCTTGCATGACCTTCTTTTCAGCCTCTAGTAACTCGATATATAATTTAATTGCATTGTCTTTAGTGAGGATGTGAAGGTTTTTGATAGGTAGTACTGTTAAATCTAGATAACCATGGTATGTTCTATGCTTAAATGCAGTTTTACTTCAATTTTCTTTGAGGCCCAATTTATATTTAGCAATCATATAAACTTGAAAATAAAATCCTAATAGAACATAAAAATAGATCAATAGAAGAAAAGCCAAATAATGTATCAAAATTTCTAATTCGCCTTGTCCAACAAATGGATAGATAAATGTTTGTTACAATAGTCAAGAGGATGCCCTAGCTAGCGAAGTATTGAGTTGATCAAACCAAATTCTCCAACATCCAAATCAACCTTTCTACAAGTGTCACACACACCCATCAAAGACAACTCCCAAACATCAATGCAAGTCAACCAAAACTACTCAACGAAAAAGTCAACGTTGGAATCAAAGCTGCAATCAACAAACAACAATAAAAGTCAATGATTTTCCTCGATTTTTGTGCACTTCAAGGTGACCTCAAGAAATCAAAATTTCTGTCCAAAAATCGAAGTCAAAATCCAAGACTTGACCCAAAGTCAACGTTGGTCAATGTTGTCCAGAAACGCTAAAAACAATCCAAAAATTATAGCAACTTCTTCGGGTTTAGATTTTATCATGTGAGGGAAAGGAAGCCTCTCCTAGGCTATACAAACCAATCAGAACACAAGTGGAATGTGTGTGATGAGATGATGATGAAATTAACGTCATCTCTCTCCAATTTATATCCATCAACGACGGTGTGACACACATATGTTGGGCTTGTGAGCCTATATTACAAATCTGGCTGACCTTTCACGTGTGGAAAATAAAATCAAAATATATGTTCTGCTCATCTAAAAAAGATGATATTTAGATAAATATTGCACCTCTTTGAAAGAGGAATCCAAAAGAAATATAATCATCATCATATGAGCAGTGCAACATGGAGTTTGGGCCTATTTTCCAAAAATTAACACTCCCTCTCAACTAGGGAGAACTACATCCGTCCACCTATGCCATCCTTTCATCAGTACCATCATGTACTATCATCATCATCATCATCTTGAAATCCCATGTCTCCTGTTGTAACATGATTTTCCAGCTCTAAGGGAAAACAAATGAGATTGATTCACAAATACATCACACTCCGCTGACCTAAAGTCAGCCTAGAGCGTGACTCAAGAGAGTCCCATACTAACCCGAAGTCATTCTAGAGGGAAGAACCTCATCAAAATTGATCGCAGATTAAGGTGTTGGACAAAACCCATCCTAGACATAGAGATTATGACAATATCTTATGCTTCCATCGGTCTTGATATGGTCTCTATCCATATTTCCCACCTCATTGGCCAAATGAGAGGTACTTCCGATGAGTTTGAAACTCCATGTGTAGGATTCATGTGGGGCATAGAGAAAAGAGATGGTGAACCAAATCAACATCATAACAGTGGTGTAGAAGCACAACAAGGTTCGACAAGCCTAGCCCCGTCTATGCTTATAGGTCCAAGACGCTATGTCCAAGCCCCCTGGAGCCGCTAGAGCTCATTTTCCAACTCAATCAGGACCCTCACAATAGGGTATTTCCATGATTCCAAGCTTCTCATGCAAGGTTAGGAACTTGACCTTCCCCAGGGGATTCCTGAGAATATCTCTGACACTTGAGGGGAATAGTCCCCTTGTATTCTTCCCTTCGACACAACCTTGAAATATAGCTTCATGATAATCTTTAAACTTGGGCATCCCTGTCACCACCTTCCTTGCTTCAGGAAGGGCTTTATAATTAAGGTGTGAAAACCTCTGGTGCCATAACTTAGTTTCAAGAGTTGTATCACATGAAATGGCCCCTAATAGACTTCCTCCAACCTGATAGAGTGTATCAACTCTAAAACAAATAGTAATATCTTCTTTGAAGTTCTTCTTTCAAATGCTTACATTTCCATCATTGAATGCCACCTTGAATCCTTTGTCTTCCATTGCCGAAAGGGACAAAAGGTTCTTCTTCAAATATGGTATGTACAACACATATTCTAAGTGGAGGACTTGACCTTGAGATAGATGAAGGGTCGTAGTCCCTATCCCTATAATTCCTTGACATATTGAAAGGTTGGCCATTTCCACTTCGATTAGAGGGAGCCTTCCTGTTTCCTTTGAACCTGTTGTTCCTCTGATTTCCATTCCCTCTGAAGTTGTTGTAGCCATCATCCATAGGAGATTTCATTCTATTAGGGCACTCTCTTGCATAGTGAGCAATCTTGTTACAAGTGTAACATCTTCCCTTCCTTCCTTTGGTCCCCGCTCTTATATGGTAATGATTTCTTGGACCACCATGGTTCTTATTTTTTGCATGAGCGGGGAAGGAAGTAGGGTCCCCTCCATTTACATTAGAGGGATGGTCTCTCTCCATCATTCTTGTCTCCTCTTGAGTGCATCTCATCAGCAATTCATCAAAATCGAGAATCACATTATTATTAAGAATCATAGTTTTAAATGCATACCAGTCTTGGGGAAATATTCCAAGGGCAATGAGGATGAGCTCCCGATGAACTAATTCTTCTCCTATGGCAAGGAGATCATTCTTGAATTTTTTGAGCCTCATAAAATATGATTGGATGAATTTATATTTTCCCTTATTGATATTCTTCAACTTGTTCTTGAAGAAAAGAACTTGATTAGAATTGCTAGCCCTGAACATGCTAACAAAGTTATCATACATATCTTTAGATGTTCCCATCTCGGAGATGTAAGCAACCAAGTGCTTATGTATTGAATCCTTGATAATCATATTTTCTTTGATTTCCCATTTTCTATACTTCGTCTTTGTGGCAGATGATGCATTTGATGGAGGCTCATGGATCTTCCCTTGCACATAATCCATGACATCTTGATCTTAGAAAACCAAATCCAAAGACATCTTCCATGCATGATAAACAGACTTTTCAGTCAACTTATCATCAGGCTTGATAAGACTTCTTCTTTGGTGATTTATTTTCACATTATCTTGGGCTTTTTCTTCACCTTAGCTCTGATACCATGTTAAGTTTAGATAACCATGGTATGTTCTATGCTTAAATGAAATTTTACTTCAATATTCTTTAAGGCCCAATTTGGATTTCGGAATCACATAAAATTGAAATTAAAATGATGATAGAACATAAACATAGATCAACAGAAGACAAGCCAAATAATGTATCAGAATTTGTAATTCTCCTTGTCCAGGAAATGGATAGATAAATGTTTGTTAAAGTATTCAACAGGATGTCCTAGCCATCAAAGTCTTGAGGTTTTCAAACTAAATTATCCAACATCCAAATAAATCTTTCTCCAGGTGTCATAGACACCCCTCAAGGATATCTCCAAAAAGTCAACGCAACTGAACCCAAACTGGTCAACAAAAAAGTCAACGCTTCAGTCAATGGAAAACATTAAAAGTCAACACTGCTCCATGATTTTTATGCCCTCTAATGCGGCCCAAAGAAATCATAATTTCTTGTCCAAAAATAGAAGTCAAAATGCAAGAGTTGATGCAAATTCAACGTTGGTCAACACTGTCCAAAAACCCTAAAAACAGTTTGAAAATTTGAGCAACTTCTTCACGTTCAAATTCACACGTGAGGGAAAGGAAGCCTCTCCTAGGTTGTATGAACCAATTAGAACAAAAGTAGAATGTGTGTGATGATATGATGATTAAATTAACATCATATCTCTCGTATTTATATCCATCAATGAGGGTGTGTGAGACATTTGTTGGGCTTGTGAACCTATATTACAAATTTGGCTGACCTTGCACATGTGTGGAAAATAAAATAAAAATATATTTTCTGCTTATCCAAACAAGATGATCTTTAGATCAATATTGCACCTCTTAGGAAGAGGAGTCCAAAAAAAATATAATCAAAATCATATGAGCAGTGCAACACGGAGTTTGCACCTAGTTGCCCAAAATTAACAAGTAGACATAACAAGTTACAAATAGAAAGGAGAAATTTGGATGATATGTGACCTTCTGTAAATATGATGTCTCTATTGTTGGATATATTTAACATTGAAGAAAAATATATAGATTTAGGTGAAATCTAGATGACGATGCAACCTTCTCTAGATATGGTGTCTCTAATGATTGATACATTTGCATCCAACACCAAGAGATCAATTTAGGGAGATAATGTGTTTGGGGAATGGTAACAAATTCAAAACTAAGGTCCTGTACTTAGAAATAATCAATTAGGTGGAAGCGTTTACTATATTTTCCTTCTCTGATTTGAAATAACTCAAACTTTAAATAAGTATCGTAGTTATTTACCTCGGTGTCCACTAATGACACGTTTTCAAAATTTACAGGCTCATGGGATGGAGGGTTCGACCTCCTATACTTAGTCATTGTTTTAAAAAGATAGAGAATAGTGAAAGAGACTACATGGAATTTTTCTTAAATTTTTTTTGACCTAGATATCAATGTACAGGGTTCCAACACTTATACTCTGCCATTGTTCTAAAAGGATAGATAATAGTGAAAGAGACTACATAGAATTTTTCTTGAAAAAATTGTTGACTTACAGATCAATGTACAATGTTGTGAATGTGTTGGCTGATTTGATAGTGTTGTCAAAAGATCCATTGTGTACTTTGTTCATGGTAAAATAGTAATATTTTCTCTCTTTTCCCCTTATCAAGGCCAAATTCCTTTGGCTGTATATAAATTTCGAAAATTCTAGTGATGTCACTAATGACATGATGTTGACCTAGAGTGGCACATTGTCCATCCATTGGAAATGCATGCCAATATTCTTGAAATCTCATGGGAGATTTGGAAAACTTCCTTGAAGAGGACATATGGAATTACATTTGGAAATAATTTCTATGGCCCAGGGTATCCTCCTTCCATCATATTTTTCTAGGAAACACACTCTAACATGGGAAAAAAAATAGAAACAAGGAATTTGAAGGAACATCCTCATGTTATCTATGATATAAACAACAAGAAATAGAAAATCACATTTTTAATGAGTGCCCCTTTCTGGAGTACATCTGGAATAAAGAAACATACACCATCATTCAAATGGATTAAAATTCTTTCGATGATGTTGGGGATCTCATCACAAATTGGTTTTAATCAACCTTCCCAATTCCTATTCTCAAAAAATCCTAGACACTCCTTTTGATATTTTCTTATCGAAAATCTGGAAGAAAATGAATTATATAATATTCAATGAATCGTTGAGAAGTGAAACAGTTATTTGGAAATTAATCCTGAATAAAATTCATGAATCCATTATTGCCAACACTTGGGGGCTCGATGATTGACCAACATCCCCAGCTGAGTCTTCCATTTTGGAGGCCCTCTCCATATTCCTTCCCTCATATTAATTTGGAAATATTCTCATCCACCTCATTCCCTCTACTCAATCCTTTTGGTCCTGTCCTCCTTCAGGCTTCATTAAATTTAACTTTGATGGTGCCTTAAAGGGAAATGTAGGAAACGAAGATTTTGGAGGAGTCTTCCACAATCATATTGGACTTCCAACATAAATTGTAATAGGATATTTGGGCCCTAGTATGAAAAATTCTATATCGAATTCTTCCCTAGAAGAAGGTCTACAAACTACTTCGACAAAACACACGAATAGAATGATCATTGAGGGTGATTCAAAATTTGTCATAAATATCATCAAGAAATTTCTAAATGGGTCCAACCCAAAAAATAAATCTAAAATTTGGTGTCTATAATCCCTCATCTCTAGAATCAGTAAAATTATTCTATGTATCTTAGCCATCAATCCTATGCATGTAAAAAGAGCATGAAACAAAGGTAATGATGTGTTAAATAATATATGTTGAGAGAACTCACCAATAAACATTTCCTCACACATGGAATATTTTTCAAAATATATATGTGTTAAGGAATGAAATTATTTAGAAAGAAATGAATGGAAAATTATGATGGAAAACAAATCCTCCGATCCTCCCACCAATTGAGGTGTCTCGGGATTAAAAATGTTGAAAGTGTAATGCTATATTTTTTTCTGTTGGATATCACTTGGTAGCATGTTGCATTCATGATTATGAACAAAAATTATGGCCTTTGTTCCCAACATGATGTCTTATATAGTCCTATATATTAGGATTTTTTTATGTTCATCAGTCTCACAATTATTCTAGTAGTTTATGATACTTTTTCTGGAGATAAAATAATTTTCTTCCACCGTTGTGTTATACGTGAAAATAAATCCTCATCGGCTCATAGGAGAAGTCCATATTTTTGACTTAATGCACCCCTTCTTCAGAACTTTTGCCACTATAAGACACCCTACAAGACCTACATAGAGTCCGTTAATGCTGGACTCTAACTAGTAATCTCTATTACCCTAGAAATGAACACTTCGTTTATTCATAAGGATTGTGTTATCTGAATTTCATGTAGACATGAAAAAAATAAAGAGATCACTTGGTGTGGTTCCATTTTTCACTCAAGTGGACTCTAACATGGTGGAAAAATATAACCTCAAGATCATTAATTGATGTTTCCTTTCCTAGCTAAGAAAACTAAAGCAAAAGAAAGCTATAAAACAAAGGAAACATCTTACACCCTAATGGTTTTTTCCCAAAGTGAAATGAAGGAGAAATTGGTAAATTTATGAATCTCCCCTCACCTATATATTGGAGGCTAGGCCATTGAGATTGGTATTATAATTCATGTAATCTAATGGGTTGAATGTGCTGGAAATCCATCAACCAAGGGGATCTCCTTGATGAAAAATCCCATTTATACTTCGCACCATTTGGTGTAGGAGCCCTTATGGAAATAATGCTTGGCTACCGCATTTTCTTAAAGATATTCCTTGGCTTCAGTGGTCAGCACAAGAGATTAATGCACTAGTATTATTGAGTGAACAAGTGAATACACATTGAAAAGTGTTCAGATGTAAAATATATCAAGGTTCTTCTACCAAAAGGGAGATAAAAGTAAGCCTTAAAAAGAAGAGTAATAGTATTGATCTAGTAAAGACACACAAGAATATACATGCGAAAGAATCATTCGAAAACTAGTATAGTAGTTCACATAGCAGTAAAAATTGTTAAAACACAGAGAACACACCTTCAACAAGATAAGTACCAATTCCACTAGAATAGTTCAATTTCCTTAGTAAAAATGAAAAAAAAATACATCACAAACATTCAAAGAATAGTATTAAAATATTTATGACATACACATGAAAGTGTGATGGCTCAATAAGATTTTAAATTAAGAAAAAATTCCAACATAAATTAGTATAATGAAGAAATTGGAGTATTAGAGAAACCACTGTCTCCTCCAAAAAAATTGTTTTCCTCTCTAATGATTCACAGGAGGATCCAAGGTGAAAAGTCCTTTTCATTACATATGGGGGTGTATATATAAATAATGAGGTAACCATTCACCTCCATTGTGACTCTCGGACTTCCCTCGTGACTGTTTGAATTCTCTATGACTCTTTGAGTCCTTCATGACTTTTCAGATTCTATGGATCACTCTAGGATGTCCATTTTACATTAAATTTATCCAATATTGAGTTTACATAATTCAAAAATGATATGGAAAATGATGAATTCTAACATGACATGACATGTCACTGATTACATGGACTACATGATGAAATGGAAATAGAAAGCCATTATTTCTTGATGATTTATTTGAGTCTTTCTAAAACATGGAAGATCTTCTTCTTCGTCTTCCTTCATAAGGCTTGAAGCTATGGAGTCTTCAATGTGATATTGATTTCCAACTGTTGTCACAATCTGGTGTCCCTTTATCTTTATTGATTGATCAACTTGTCTTTGTAGCTACAAACGTGTCTTATAGTAGGGTCTCCTTCTTCATCTCCTTCATCATCATCATATCATAACATGAAAGAATACCTATAACTGAAATCCACTCATAACAAGATGACATCAGTCCGATAAACCCGTAGAATAACATGCTTCATGACAACCACTAAATAAGCTATAACTTGGTGACATCCTAGGAGATAGGTTCAAGGATTACGCAGTTGTGCATCTAAGGAAGTCAAGGGTCATGACAAAGCCTTGAGATTGTGAAGTGCGCAGTTGAGGTAGGCAAGGGGTAGACTACAACGCAATTGAGGGGCCCAAGAGGTAAGAAATAAATCTTGAGGATTGAGGTTTTCCACTATGCAGTTCTAGTTGGACATAGGACAATGGATTACACAGTTGTGCAATTTAAGAGGTAAATTTTGAGGCCTTTTTCTTGAGACTACAGAGTGCACAGAAGATGATGATTGGAGGCATGGGCTATGTAGCTCTGTAGCTCAAGGGTCAAGGATGAGAACTGATATTGTATAGTGTGGGATTATGGAAGGTAGTGACTATGCATTAGACAGTGTGAAGAGGATATATCTGAGCTTGAGGGTTGAGACTGTGCAATGCATAGTGCAGGAAGGTTGAGTGAGGTGAAGTTTCTCGAGAAGGATCTTTTCTAGATTTGGCTAAGTATTGGATCAGTAAGGACCAAGTGAAGAAGGAAAAAACTTGAGCATGATCACAAACTTATAAGAATTGAAGTCACATAATTTATCACTAAGAACACATGAACAACATACTTCCCTCAATGGGACAAATTTGTGACAACTTTCTCCAAGTGTGACACTAAAGGTACCCTTTGCAACAACAATGTCGACAATTGTGCGAAAATTCTTAAAACTTTGGAATCAGTGTGATACATGTCTACATGATAAGAATGAATCATTATTACTAAGGTTACCCCTTGAATCAAACCAAAAATACATCTTTGTGATGTGGGATGCTTATCATTCTAAAAGATGACACTCATCATAGTAAGAGGAAATTCCACACAACACTTGCAAAGTGAGAAAAAAATTTGAAAGTGACACATGAAAAAAAGAATAAATCATGAAAAAAACACTTATTAAAGTGAAAAAATGAATAATCACTAGTTGTAAACATGAAAGTGACACTTGTGAAAGAAAAGGTCCGTAAAGAAACAATAGGAAAATTAACCTAAATAAAAGAACAATCGTGACCAAAAGTGAGATATTGTGGATGAGAGTGCACACTCACTATCAAAATAGGTTGAACATTGCACATGAGTTGTCTTAATGGAATTTTTATATTCCTGTTCAATATTGCATATAAAAGTGTGCTCAAAAACTTGTTTTAGATTTAGCATGTGTGAACAAGTGACCATGACACTTAGAAACTAAGAAAAATACTAGAATACTTAATAAAGAATCGATCGACCATAAAGTAACTATGGAACAAATGATCACAAGATCTGTAATAGGATCCAAAATTCAAGTGTAAGATAATTTTTTTAGGGTGTTTGTTGTAGTGACAACATTATTGTGCCATGATATTGATTGAGAGAGAGATTGAGGAGTTAGGAGTTGGAGGAGGTATTGTTGCAACAAATTATGGTTGTAATATTCTTGTTTTTATGTTTTAATGATTTAGATTATGGTTCATTTTTTATGTATTTAATGGTATTATGTTTCTTCTTAGTGTTTTATATTGGTGAATTTATATGTTGTGAATATCACATTTTCCCATCTTTTGTGCAGGATTTTTCCTTGGAGTTGTTTGAGGATCCTTTCTCAACCACATTGACTATTACAACTCATCTTGTTAATTTCTGAAACTAGGGTAAAATTCCACCTTGGATTAACTCGGATGGGAGATATGATTATTGCATTAAATTCCTATTTTCAAGAGGACAAAAATCGACCTAAATATAACATCTTTTGGATAAGAAGTTGGATTTTGAATTTATGAACCCCTCATATTTACATTGGATTAGGTTGGCCCTAGACACATGTACAAAAGTTCAGGTCAACCTCAACATCAATTGGAACCTCATGGAAAACTATAAATAGAAGAGGCATCAAGCTCATTTGGACACACATTTTCATCAAGCATTCTTTTATCTTCTATTGTCTTGGTTCACACTGGTCTGATGAAGGAAGTTCGCAAAAGGGTATGAAACTACAAGTTTAAGGCTTGCATGTATCTAGGGTTTCTTCTTCTGGGTCGGACGAATGTCACTAGGAATTTTTTACCATAAGTGCATGAACATAGTGTCCCTCTGTGTGACTGGGAGGCTAAAGTCACGCACAAAGTGGCCTGAAGGGAGCAACTTAAGTTTGAATGAATATCTAGAAGAACTTGACCCCAATCGCATGCTTGCAGTGTTCCTCGGTGCAACTAGGAAGCTAGAGACACACAAACACTTGAAGGGTGCAATGAAGGGTTTGAAGCAGATTTGGGGCAATTTATCCTCAGTCTGTCGCTTACATTTCTCCTAGGAGAAACAAAATGTTTTCATACAGTGTCTTATGGAGCGATCGAGAATTTAAATTCGCTCACAAAATATCTATATGAGTGCGACCAGGGTTCTGAGGTAGGGTTTTACCGTAGACCGCAGTTCACTACAATTGTCTAATGGAGGTATGGTTTCTCTCTATCGAACAATAATTCTAGAATTTTGTCTCTATATTTTATTAGGTAAATATTTCCTAGAATTTTATGTATTGGGCTCATTATACACTCTACTGAAAAAAAACTTTAACAATCTAATAAGAATAATATTTCAAAAAAAAATTCCCAAAGTGGGTTTTCCCCTCTTATTTGACCAATCTAGCGTCTCTTATGGTTGTGCTATTCTCTCCATTGTCATTCCATATATTGTTCTATCTTAAGTTACTACCTATGATTTGAATCATTTTTAATAATTGGATGTGCTTCCTAAAAAATAATTGAATTGGGTTGAATTTATTGAAACAACATAGAACAATCAGAAAAATTAACATGGAATTAGAGTTGAGATGAAGGACAAGAACAAGAGGAGAGAAATTGTTGGCCCTCGTTTTTTATCCAATTTTGTTTGAGTAAATACACTTTATTACCATGATATCCATACATATACCATCATATTCACTCAATTTTTACCAATTAATGCATATACATATATATAAATTAAGTTTTTAAATTTTTAGAAGTTTTTAGAAAAATTGAATTTTAAGTGCATCTTTGGATTGGACCAGAAATTTCCATAATGGCTTCATTAATGTCATAGTCGTAGGACACCTAGGCTCGATATGAGCACATTTATAACATTATTGAGAACTAATAATGGATTTACACCTGTTGGTTCGGTCAAACTGAGCTTAAACAGGCCCTGTCAAAGGCGGTCAAACATGACCTGTTTTTATGGAAATCCATAGGAAATAGGCCAAATTTAGCATTTTATGGGATTTTCCATATTTTGAGAGATTAGATGGATGAGCTCGACCAGAATATATAGGAAAAGGATAGGCATGGCTGTTGGAGGCATTTTAGATTAGTTTGTTTCATGTTTCTCTATTTAAGCCTAAGACATTGAAGACATTCATGTGTAGAATTTGTATAACTTCATTTTGATATTTCTAAAGCTTTGAGAGCTAATTGAAGAACATGTTCTATATCCTTTTCTGTTGTTCTATATGGTGAATGTTTGATTTATTTTTAGTAGCTGAAATTAATCACATTATGTGAGGCAAGGATGGAGGGTCCCCACACCGAGCTAAGTGCACTTTCTGGTTAATTTAGTTGCAATTTCCTAAACTAGTTTTGTTTCATGCGTAATCAGTTAATTAGATGTATGATGATATGTTATGATTTCTGATGAATCTAATTCTAATTTCTATTCTTCATATGAAGGGTCAAAGTAGTGTTTAAGTTAAACATTCCTTCTATCAGATCAAGAACTATAAACTAGAATTCATCTTTCTTTCTTTTAAGTGATTTTCTGAATTTCGTGTTTTCTAAAAATGACATTAATGATGAATCATTTTGTAATTAAGGAAAGCAAGGACCTCCTTATTTAGGATTCTTTTCTATTATTATTTGGTGCATCTTGATCTATGCTTCATTAGTGGTTTTTAGTTTCTAATTCATGAAGTAGTATTGTAGAGAAAGACAAACAAGTTCTCCTAGGTTAGGAGCTTTTTCTTCTGCTTATTACATAATTGAATTAGAAATTATTTAGTTAAGTTTTATATTTGTAATATGCATTTCCCTTAATTTTAATAACTAATATTCTAAACTTGACTATAGCTAAAATCCATATATCTTGGAGATGCTTCTAGATTCTACAAGCCCAGATTGATAATAAAATACTTGTGTTAGTTTACCAATAAAAAGAACAACATTTTTGGTGCCATTTCTAAGAAAGCATATATCGAAATGGTCAAATAGGAAGATAAAAAAAAACAAAAATACATCAAAAACAACAAAAAGATAATTTTTCTTCTAGTATGTATCTTTATGCCTAGAGATAGAGATCAAGAAGGTAGATTTGTTAAACAAAACCCCCCAATGATTCATCCATCCATAGGACTAACAACACCAGTTGTTGGAAGACCTACTCGAGAGGAGTTAGAGGAAAAACAAAGATCATGACAAAGATTAACTCCAGTTGAAAGACAGATCATGTTAGCCTTGGAGGTAAAAATAAATAAATCACCAAAATAAAATCCTTCCTTAGGAAAACGAAAGGAAACAAGAAAACTAGTTGTTGAACAATTAGAGCAACCTGTCCTTGAAAAAATTAAGATAGTTTAGGAAGCGCCAAATCAACCTCATATTTAAACATTACATATCTCTTAATAGGAAATGACTGTAGAAGGAGAAGGATCTAATATGCCAGTTATGACTCCTGAACAGAAAATTGAATATGAGAGACAAAAAATGGAATGGAAAAGGAAGAGAGAGGAATAAAGGAAATTGGAAGAAAAAAGAAAGAGAGAGGAAGATAGAAGAATAGAAGCACTCAGAAGGATAGAAGAAGAAGCAAGAAGAGAAAAAAAAAAAAAAAGACTACATGATAATGAACAAGAAAATTATAATGACCAGGAAGTTACTTTTGGCTTTCCAATATTAGATACCAGAGAAATATTAAGAGAAGAAGTAAAAATGAAAAACATTCCACCTTCTATATTTGCCAAATTTTATGGAATGTCAACAGAAGATCCTAATTCATTTATGTTCGAATTCGATATCTTATGTAGAACTTATGGATAGACAGATGACACACACAAGATTCATCTCTTTCCTGCTACTTTGAAAGCAAGAGCATTAAAATGGTTTATGGGTTTAGGAGAACATACAATTGCTTCTTGGGATGTTATGAAGAATTTTTTCTTAAAAAGTGTCAAGCTTACTAGAGGGATAGAGAATCAAAAGAAGACATTTTTGGAATGACACAACAATAAGGTGAAATTTTTTAGGAGTATTTAGAGAGATTTCTTTACAATTTACAAAAATCCAAACAACATTTTCTGAATCCCGATGCCATCTGCACAATTTTTCTTAAATGTATTAGAGATGAATACTTAGATATCCTTAATGTGATGGGAAAACGAGATATCTCAAACCTACCATTTGATGAAATTACTGAACTTTGTCAAAAATACTCTAGGGGAAGAGAAAAAAGTGGAAAAAAAGATATTACATCAACAACTTCCAAATCTGCAACAAGTGCAGTAACAAGAGCATAAATATGAATTTTACTAGAAAATTTCAAAAAATATCTCTTAAGCACTTTAGGAACACTATTATATGTTTTAAAAGCCAAGAAGAAGAAGGAAGCACAAGATGAAATCTTAGCAATCTTATATCCAAAGTGTAGGCAAAAAAATCCACGTAGTGAATGTCCTTTGCAAGGTATACAAGTGTGTGGACTTTTTACAGAGAATCATGCAATTGAAAACTGTCCTAAATTGAAAGAGTTGCAAATGGAAGAAGTGCAAGGGATATATTGTCTCTACTATATGGCACCACAGAGACCTTCACAGCCAAGGATGCCTCAACAATTCCCTCAACAAAACCCCTAGAATTTTCAATAACCTCCTCAGAATTCATGGAATAATCCAATTCCATGGCAGGCTTGGCCTCCACAACAATATCAAAACCAAACTACAGAAGGATGGAAGGGATATGGTTATGGAAACTAGTCACCTAAGCAAATGTACCCTTAATAATATTAATATCAACAACCATACCCTCAATACCAAAAATTCCAACAACATCAACCAATGCCATTTCCAACCCAAAATCCAGCACCAATGCTAACTCAACCTCAGTAGCTTCAACTGCCTTCTAACCAACCACCCCCTAAACCAACACAATTTTCAGCTTAGCCAGTATCTAATCCAAGTAAAAAAGTGGATAAAGCAACATATAATGTGGAAGAGGCAACATACTATCCTACATATTCCATTCTTCCCATACAAGATGTTCACTTAAGGTCTAGGAAGGTTTTACACAAAGATTCTCCTCCAATAATAGAAGAAAACTTGAACAAGGAGAACAAAGTCAACAATCTCAACCAAAAAATAAAATTTAGAAGGGTATATCTATTATGACTCAGACACCACCTTATCTAGAGAGGTTAGTACAACAGAAAATACCAATGTCTCTACCTGAATTTGATATTATGGATGAATTAAAGAATACATATGTCAAAATTCCTTTGTTGTGGGAAATAAAAGATATTCCAATATATGCAAAAATAATAAAGGAATTATGCATCAAGAAATCTGGCAGAAGAAAAAGAGATCCACCCACAATCTAGGTCATTGGAAGATCAACTAGTCTCATGACTACAAAGACAACAGTTAAAAAATATGTTGTTCTTGGGATCCCTATGGTTACCATCTTGATCAATATTTTTTTAGTGCCAAACACTTTAATATAATTGGGAGAAGCTGTAAATGTTATGACTAAAGAGGCTATGAAACATTTTAACTTGAAAAAAATTAGACCTACTACTCCAGTTTTAGAACTTGTAGACAGATCTAAAGTTGTACCAGAAGGAATATTGGAAGATATCATTGTCTCACTAGATTCATGGGAGTATCCTATAGACTTCCTCATTTTGCAGCCAAAACAAATTTAGGAGGCCATCCATT
Organism: Pinus albicaulis; assembly: GCA_034641835.2. Lineage (NCBI taxonomy): Eukaryota > Viridiplantae > Streptophyta > Pinopsida > Pinales > Pinaceae > Pinus > Pinus albicaulis. The sequence continues at coordinate 1,053,686,839 of CM076577.1, read as the reverse complement.
AATTTTAGGAAGACCATGGTTAGCCACTGCAGATGCCTTCATTGGATGCAGGTCAGGAAGTATGATTAGTGCACATGGGGATGAAAGGAAACATGTGACATTGTATCCTCTAGCACAATCTCTTTCTTTATTATCATGGCTTGATGGAGGAGAAAAACAAGAAATTCAATTTGTTCTTTGTATTAGTCAAGTCTATAATTTTAGAGAAGAGGAGGAAAATGATGATTTATTAGATATTTTCATCTCAAAACCAAATATTTAGGAGCAATTTAGAATAATACAATATGAAGTTGCAAGTCATATTTTAAATCAATGTTTCCAGGAAAATTGTACTAATCAATCACAGTAAAATTCATTTGAAATTATTTTTCCTGTTAAATCAATTACCAATTCAAAGAGTAAAATCATCGAAATCAGTCCTGGAAGAAATTTCAATATTGGTAATAACTTACAATCATCACAAGAACAAGAAGTAATAGCTCTGTTACAGAAATATTCAAAATATTTTTCTTGGGATTACATAGACATGCAGGGGATTCATCCAAAAACATGTATCCACCACATTTACACCGATGATCAAATAAAACTTGTAAGACAACCGCAAAGAAGGATGAATCCTATGATGAAGGAAAAAATAGGAATTGCAGAAACTGTTACAAGTTGGATTCATCTATTCTATTTCTGATAATCAATAGGTTTCTCCTTAGTTGTGGTGCCAAAGAAATATGGAAAGTGGAGAATTTGTGTAGACTACAAAGAGCTCAATAAGGCCACATTAAAATATCATTTCCCTTTACCATTTATTGATCAATTACTAGATTCATTAGCTGGGAAGAAGTTATTTTCATTTCTTGATGGATTTAGTGGATACAATCAGATAAAGATAGCATTGGAAGACCAAGATAAAACAACATTTAATTGTCCATGAGGAACATATGCATATAATTTTTTGCCTTTGGTTTATGTAATGCACCTACTACTTTTCAGAAAACATTCCTTGCAATCTTTGCTAATATGATCCATGAATGTATAAAGGTCTACATGGATGATTTCACTGTGTATGGCAGAAAATTTGATGATTGTTTAAAAATATTGAAAAAGTTTTGAAAATATGCATAGAGACAAATCTATCACTCAGTAATGAAAAATGCTTTATGATGTTAACTGAGGGAATATTGTTTGGACACCATATTTCTTCTTTGGGAATTGAGGTGGATCCAACAAAAATACAAGTCTTTGTGAATTTAATGCCACCCACAACACAAAATGAAGTAAGAATTTTCTTGGGTTATGCAAGCTACTATAGGAGATTTATTGAAAAATTCAGTAAAATAGCTCTGCCTTTATTCAAGTTACTTGCAAAACATGTGGAATTACAATGGACAAATAATTGTCAAAATGCATTTGAGAAATTAAAAGAAAAATTTTCAGTTGCACCCATTCTTTGAGGACCCAATTGGTCATTTCCATTTCATATATCAACTGATGCATCTAACACTGCTATAGGAGCATCACTTGGACATAAAGAGAAATAGTTTAATTATGCCATATAATTCATAAGAAAAAAACTTAACACTGGAAAAATTGAACTATATTGTTACATAGAAAGAAATGTTATTTGTAGTACATGTAGTTAATAAGTTTAGGCATTACATACCGGGTTATCAAGTATTCATTCACACAGATCATTCAGCTATAATATATTTAATGAAAAAATCAATAACAAATGGCAGAATTACTAGATGGTTGTTATTTATGCAAGAATTTAACATCAATGTACAAGATCAACCAGGTAAGGATAATCAAGTAGCATAATTTCTATCAAGACTTCATTCACCTGGTGATCCAAATCCAGTTTCAGACAATTTCCCAGATGAACATATATTTTCTATAACTGTCAAAACTCCATGGTTTGCAGATATAGCCAACTATTTATCATCTAGAATCCTACCATACCACTACAGAAACAAACAGAAAAAGAAATATAATTAGAGAAATTTCTAGATATAGTTGGGTCAATGATGACCTCTTTTATACTAGTTCTGATCTGATAATAAGAAAATGTGTTAGAGAAGACAAGATTATAGATATTTTGAAAGCATGTCATGACGAGCCATGTGGCGGTCATTTTCCAGACAAGCGGGCATCATATCAAGTGCTAAAACTTGGCTACTACTAGCCGGAAATTTTCAAAAAATCCTATGTAAAAATATGTGAAAGTTGCCAAAGAATTGGGATACCGGTGGCATCATATGAAATGCCATTAAAGCCAGAAGTACTCATAGAACCATTCGAGCAATGAGCTCTGGAGTTTGTGGGACCAATCAACTTGCCATAAAATGGAAATAAGTGCATCCTAGTATGTACAGATTATGTTACTAAGTGGGTGGAGATAAAGGAATTGGTAGGAGCAACAAAATATACAGTGGTTTCTTTTCTATTTGAAGAAATATTTGTAAGGCATTGAGTTCCGCAACAGATTGTAATTGACCAAGGCACACAGTTCACATCCAATCTTGTTAGAGATCTTACAGAGAAGTACAAGATCTAAGATAGAAAATCAACTTCATACCATCCTCAAGAAAACAGACAAGTGGAGTCAACAAACAAAGTCCTGGAGAATATCATGACGAAAACTGTACAAATGAATAGAAAGGATTGGTCAGAGAAATTGAGAGATGCACTATGGGCATATAAGATAACATGGAAAAACACAAATGGGTTCAGTCCATATCAGTTGGTGTATGGAAAATAAGTGCTATTACCCATATAGTTTCAAATACATACATTGAAACTAGCAGCAAAGTTGGGAATGGAATTATATAAGCACAAAAACAACGAGTCATGGAATTAAATCAATTGGATGAGATAAGACAACAGACAGTCGAACATACATCACTAGTGAAAGATTAAAGAATAAAATGGCATGATCGATTCATCAAGAATAATGTTTTTTGAAATGGATACTGAGCACTATTGTTTGACTCCAAATTTAAAGAATTCAAGGCAAATTTTACAACTCATTGGCTTGGGACATATGAGATTGAAGAGATATTCGACAATGGAGCGGTTAGAATAAAAACAATAGATGAAACATCTATTTCATTTGTAGTTAATGGACATAGGCTAAAAGTCTACAATAAGCCTATAAATAAAGAGGATTTTATGAAAAGAATTTCAACTAATGCTGATATGGAACTAATGGAACAACATAGCAATATGCCCTCCATAATTCTAGAATAATAAAAATAATAATGATAATAATAAAAATAAAATAAAAATAAATAAATAAATAAAAATAAAAGAGTTTGGTTGTAAAAATTCAGGAGAATAGCACAACACAAACTCAAATTCATATCGAAAAACCAACTTGTTTGGCCAATATGAATTCTATTTTTGTTTTGTTTTTACTTCAATATGATTTTTCATATTTAATCCTCCAAGACATGCAAGAATTGAGGACAAGCCTTAACATCAACAAGGGGGGAGCTTGTAATAAAACTATTTAAATAGTTTGAGAAGTTGAATTGAAGAAGGAACCTGAATTACAAGTACAAAAGGACCTGATACAAACAATAGATGAAGCCTCTATTTCATTTGTAGTTAATGGACATAGGATTAAAGTCTACACTAAGCCTATAAACAAAGAGGATTTTATGAAAATAATTTTAAGAGATACTGATCAGGAACTAATGGAACAACATAGCAATATGTCTTCCATAATTCGAGAAGAATAAAATAATAATAATAATAAATAAATAAATGAGTTTGGTTGTGAAAATCCAAGAGATTGGCACAACACAAACTCGAATTCATATCGAAAAACCAGCTTGTTTGGCCAAAATGAATTCTATTTTTGTTTTTTTTTTACTTAAGTATGATTTTGTAGATTTAATCCTCTAAGAAATGCAATACTTGAGGAAAAATCTTAACATCGGCAAGGGGGAAGCTTATAATAAAACTATGTAAATAGTTTGAGTAGCTAAATTGAAGAAAGAACCTGAATTACAAGTACAAAAGGACCTGATACAAACAATAGATGAAGCATCTATTTAATTTGTAGTTAAAGGACATAGGCTTAAAGTCTACAATAAGCCTATAAGTAAAGAGAATTTTATGAAAAGAATTTAAACAGATACTGATTTGGAACTAATGGAAAAACATAGCTATATTCCCTCCATAATTCCAGAAGAATAAAAAAACAAAAAAACAAAAAATAAAAATAAAAGAGTTTAGTTGTGAAAATCTAGGATACTGGCACAACAAAACCTTGAATTCATATTAGAAAACCAACTTGTTTGGCTAATATGAATTCTATTTTTGTTTTGTTTTTACTTCAGTATGATTTTTAAAATTTAATCCTCCAAGACATGCAAGACTTGAGAACAAGTCTTAACATCGGCAAGGGGGAAGCTTGTAATAAAACTATGTAAATAGTTTGAGCAGCTGAATTGAAGAAGGAACCTGAATTACAAGTACAAAGGGACCTCATACATCATTGGACATACTATGAAGAAGGGACCTGATACATCATTGAAAATATTGTGTAGAAGGGACCTAAGATATCATTGAGAATATTATGCAGAAGGGACCTGTATCATATGACAGAAGAAAATTGAAACATTGTTGAAAATTATATGTGAGAAGGGACCTGAAAAAATTATTTATAATATCACTGCACAAGGGACTTGAACCATGTCAACATTCAAGCCTGAAGAACATGTCAGAAGGGACATGAAACATCAGATATAAACTACAAAAGAGACCTGAACAACATCATCTTGAATCAATAATCAAATGCGAAAACATGAAGTAGGAATAAAGTCTCTACATATCTTGGAAGAGCCATCATTATGATAATAAAGACATTGTCGACCATCATTTGACTGAAGGACATCATTGACATCAAAAAATTTATGGGAGTCCAAGTACAGTAAGTGAAATGTTTTCTCTTAAAATTTCAATGTTTTAAAATATTCTAGAGATTTTTAAGACTAATTTAGTGCTTGATATGCATATTTTACCTACATTTCACTACCTTCATTATTCTACTCATTATATTCTTATCCATATCCATTATCCTACCCATTTAACTATCATTCCATATACCAAATTTCATTCCATATTCCATATACCATAACACATCAAACCTAATTTTCTTAAACATAAGGATAAAAAATGAAAGGCTAAAATATCAAATTCTTGTTGGACCTACAAAAGAAACAAAGGTTATTGTCATCATAAAAATTTAATTTTAAACATGACCATTCTAAGATACAAACTTATGACCATTAATTTCGATGGGTATGGAAAGCAATGAGGGCAGCAAAGAACGTGGTCAACATAGTCATGAATGAGAAATAAGATGGCAGGTAGTGTAATGATTAAATCAAAGAACATGAGCGATGGATTTATACACGATGGAGCAAGAACACAGAGCAAGTCAAAAAGACTAAGCCATGAGGGCATCTCAGTAAGAGGTCGGCGCATGAGAAAACGGTAACAAAAATTTAAAAAAACAATGATATAACACTAAAACAAACCCTGTAGTAATGCCTCCACCATTTTTAAACCCATAGACCTTTGTAATTTGTGTTTTCTTCATGATCATATCCATTGCAATCTCAGAGAGGAAGTTGAATGTTGTGCAAACCATCAACACACATTCGAAATAACTCGAGAAGAAGAAATTGACAGAGAAAATGCAGGAAGTTCATGAATGAAACATAATAACTCAAGCAGAGAGAAGAAAGTGGGGGATATAGCGACAGAGGAATGGAGAGATAAGAAGAGGAGAAAATTTAAGCATTAATTTTGACTGAGATTTGAGCCAAGATATCTAGCAGTCATGTTAATCAAACACACCATAAAGTGAAGAGATCTCGTGGAGCAAGAAGGTAAGAACAAAACCCGTATTTTTCTCATTAGTGCAACAAATATTTAGAATAAGTAAATCTCAGGATTTTGGGTTGAACACAAATTAAACCTAAGTTATAAATGAGTGTCTCTGCCACCGTTTAAAATTGTCTTTTCCACCATTAAACATGTATATTACATTGATTTAATGAAAAAATACATGGAAATATCGAAGGATATTTCTTATTGAATTGGCATTGTCTAACACAGGAACTCAAGTTATCTCAGAAATATCATAAAAGTCACTTCCATATCAGGTAATCTTTCAATTTCCTCATGCATGATTGTATGTGAAAACACAAAGTTTTCAATTTTGATTTTGATATATACAGAGAACATAATTTTTCCTATTTTTTAACACACATTGGGTATAATTCGTTTCATCCATGTATGGTTTGTATTGGAAATTTAGTTTCATCTATGTGCACAATGAGAATTTTCGAAATAGAGAAGGGATTTTTGATATTTTTGGCAACAACAGAGATTGAATTATGAGTTAAGGAGCAATAAAAACATGGTCAAAATTTTTTTATGATCTTTGTATATAGAGAGCAATGTTTTTTATGGATTTTTGAAAACACAGTGAAGGCATTTCATGAGTCATTTGATGAATGTTTACATATATAAAGTGAGCCATTATTTGAAATTTTTTTAACACAATGAGCCAAGGTCATTTCAGACTGAATGCATGGTGATTTTGTCTTAAGAGAGGAGGAATTTTGTGTGAATTTGAAGAACAAAAGACACTATAGCATAATTTTCTTAAATTTTTCTACACAGTCAATTCAGAGATGGATAATTCTACATCAGAGATAGAGGAGTTTTTTTTTTTTAATTTGATGAAATAGAGGATAGAATATGAGAAATATATTAATGAAAACATGTTTATTATGTTTTTATAATCTTTCTATATCAAAATTTTGTCTTTGTGGAAGAAATGGGCTCATTGTTTTTCAAGGGAAAAAAGGTTGAAGAGGATTGGTTTCATTTCTTCGTCAAGGGCATTAGAAAAGAGGTAAGCCTTACCACCATAATGCATATGTCAACAAATATCTAGTTCATAGATTTTTGTTTTTCAAAATGAGAAGGATGGCAGTGGAAGGTTGCATTAATTGGTTTTCAGAACACATGGCTACAATGATAGAACCAAAAGGCTTCCAGATTGAGCATTGGGAAAAAGACACCATAGAAAAACTTTACCAAGCTGGTCTAATAGGTTTCCTCCAGAATTTTAATGGACATAATGAAAGCATTAGAAAGGCGTTCATAAATAATTACACACAAGAGAAAAACATGGTGGGAAACTTAGCCATCCCATTAAATCCAGAGTCCATTTCTCAGGCCTTAGATTTCCATTGTCAGGGGAACAATATCATAAGGATTTCCACTTTAAAGATAATGGATGGACTTTATTTTTGGAGAAAAATCGGAAGGGATCATTTGACAGAACCAAGAGGATTCCAAGGGAATGGTTTAATGATCCTTGGGCATAGTTACTGTTAATCATTAAGAAATGTTTCACATGTGATAGTAGGCACAGTGTAGTGCACCTCTATCATCATCATATCAAGGTAGAAATGAAAGTCAATTTTCCATATTTATTCTCTAAAAAATTGATTAAAATGATAAATAATGTGAAGAATGAAACCAAACCCAAAGAGGTACAAATCTACCATCAAGGACTCATCAAAATTCTTGTAGAGTATCAGTTGAAAACCAAGGGTGTAATGTGGAAAGAGTTTCTAACTCAACATCATTTTGCAAAACAAATCATAGAGGGAAAATTTAAACCAGTTCATGAAGCAAAGAATATAATGAACTCAACTCTTTATCAAAGGACAAGTTCCAAAAAGCAACAAGATACAATCACAATTGAAGGAGAAACATCCTTCCTATCCATTCCTGAGAGATAAAGAAGAAAAATTCAAGCAGACAAAAGTAGTAAAGAGAAACAACCTGAGGTGAAAATTGTTGAGACATCTCCCATAACAAAACAAGTTGATGAAATTATTGAAATATTGAAAAAGGAAGCCTGTGAAAATACATTTGAAAGAGATTCATATTTTGATAATGATGAGATAAAATCCAATTCATTTTCTAAAGACACCAAAGAAGAAGAAAATGAGCTAAACCTTAGCAAGATAAAAGAATTGACAGATCATTTGGAGGTAAGTAGGATAATAGAGAGGAATTTGAAGAGATAAAACAATACATACAAGAAAAACAATGAAAATTTGATCAAGGAGAATGAAAAATTGAATGAGAAAGTGGGAAAATTAAAAACAAAGAACAATCTTCTTTCCATGCAAGCATTCAGATGGCTCAAAGAGAAAAACTCACAGAAGATCAAGTATGAAAAATAGAAAGTCAAGGATTCGATCTAAAAATAATAATAGTATAAAGGGATAGATTCTGTTTTTCAAGCAGCATAGCAGGAAGCATCTGGATCAAGTACAATTTTTCAAGGAGAATGAAAAACTGAATGAGAAAGTGGGAAAATTAAAAACAAAGAACAATCTTCTTTCCATGCAAGCATTTAGATGGCTCAAAGAGAAAAACTCATGGAAGATCAAGTATTAAAAATAGAAATTCAAGGACTCTATCTACAAATAATAATAGTATAAAGGGATAGATTATCTTTTGCAAGCAGCACAACAGGAAGCATCTGGATCAGGTACATCAGCATGGGGGAGATGTTGGCCCTCATTTTTTATCCAAAATTGTTTAAGTAAATACACTTTATTACAATTCTATCCATCCATATAACATACACATTACTCTATTTTGACCAATTAATGTATATCCAGGTATATAAATTAATTTTTTCATTTTTTAGAAGTTTTTACAAAAAAATAATTTTAAGTACATTTTTGGACTGGACTAGAAGTTCCTGTAATGGCTTCATTGATGTCATACTTGCAGGACACCTGGGCTCGAGCTAAACACATTTATAGAAATATTGGGAACTAAGAATGAAAATACACCTATTGGTTCAGTCAAACTGAGCTTAAACAGGCCCAGTCAAAGGCGGTCAAATAGGACCTGTTTTTATGGAAATCCTTAGGAAATAGGCCAAATTTAGCATTTTATGGGATTTTCCAGATTTTGAGAGATTAGATGGATGAGTCCGACCATAATAGATAGGATAAGGATATACATGGCTGTTGGAGACATTTTAGATGAGTTTGTTTCATATTTCTCTATTTAAGCCTAAGACATTGAAGACATTCATGTGTAGAATTTGTATAACTTCATTTTGATATTTCTAAAACTTTGAGAGATAATTGAAGAACCTTATATATATATTTTGTTGTTGTTTTATATGGTGAATTCTTGATTTATTTTCAGTATTTGAAATTATTCACAGTGTACGAGGCAAGGTTGGAGGCCCCCCACACCAAGCTAAGTGCACTTTCTAGTTAATTTAGTTGCAATTTCCTGAACTAGTTTTGTTTCATGCTTAAATAGTTAATTAGATGTATGATGATATGTTATGATTGTTGATGAATATAATTCTATTTTATATTCTTCATATGAAGGGTCAAACTAGTGTTTAAGTTAAACATTCCTTCTATCTGATCAAGAACTATAAATTAGAATTCATCTTTCTTGCTTTTAAGTGATTTTCTAAATTTTCTGTTTTCTAACAATGGCATTAATGATGAATGAATTTGCAATGAAGGAAAGCAAGGACCTCCTTAGTTAGGAGCCTCTTCTATTATTATTTCATGCCTATTGATCTACTGTTCATTAGTGGTTTTTGGTTCCTGATTCATGAAGTAGTATTGTAGAGAAGGACAAACAAGTTCTCCTAGGTTAGGAGCTTCTTCTTCTACTTGTTACATAGAATTAGAAACTATTTAGTTAAGTTTTATATTTGTAATACGAATTTCCTTTCATTTCAATAATTCATCTTCTAAACTTGACTATAGTTGAAATCCATATATCTTGGATATGCTTATAAGTTCTACAAGCCTAGATTGATAATAAAATACTTGTGTTAGATTACCGAGTAAACATACCAACACAAGCATTGAAGCGATATTCCTTGGAAATTTGAAGGAGTGATTTGAATTTGAATGTTTTTTTTGTTTCGCTAATTTCATTTTCATATTTAAGAATTATTTACTGATCTTATGCTTGATGTGCAGGTTACCTTATTACTTATGTGTGTCAAAGAGGTAATTAAAATTGAATTTTATGAGTGAATTTGAAAGCATAAAGCATGAATTTAAATGGATGAATAACAAAAACACAAATAATAGCAAACTAGAATAACTGATCCATTAAAATAGAGTTTTGATGAAGTAGTTCACCCCTCCTTGGCCACATCTCCTTGGTCCAGCTTCATAGCTTGAGCCTTTGTGTTAGCTCAATTATGCTCAAATTGCTTCTAGCATGCATAAAATTATCTTGGAACCTATTCCAACGAGTTAAAAATGACGAAATATATTAGATATGGCTATTTATTTACTAAATTTGGTTACCAGATGCTCTAGGCATGGCCTTCCCTCCTGGTGGCCCTAAGCTTCAAAATTATTCAAGGCAACAAAAACCTATGTAAACTTTATCCTTTGCCTCTAAAACCTTTTCCAATGGCTCAAAAACATCAAAATATACCAATAATGACTATTCCTAAGCCAAAATAGGTCGAAACTTGCCTTAGTTATGGAAAAAACAAACTTTCCTACATTTTCTCCATCAAATCTGGAAACTGTCCAACTAACTCCACTAATTTTGGAGCTCTGCCGCATTTGGCGGACTCCTCCAACTCCAACGCCAACTTAATTGCTCATTAAATAAATTATAATCACACTTTAATGGTGATTACCTTTTTGTTTAGCGTTAAGCGTGTTTTAAGGTCAGAGCCATCTGACATGGTCACGCGCTTGGTCTTATGGAGGAGAGTTGGCCCCCTCCTTCCATCATCAAAGCAATATGCATTTAAATACAGGTTGGTCACATTGGTTTTCAATGAATGGAGCTGCGGTGCAATGTTAAGGCATAGAGTTGGTTGGGAGGAGGTCACGGTTTGAAACCCAACCTCAACCCCTATTGTATTGTTTTTTGCATCGCCATTTGAAAACCTTAATCAATTGTCATACCATACGCTAGCACCGTAATGAATTCACCAATGCATATGTTGGACCCACCTTATTTTCCATACGCACATTATAATAAAACCTTTGTAGTGTGTAATATTACATACACCACTATAATATTACACAACCCATGCCATAATATATATTGCTCCATTGAAATATATTACAGACCCTTTGAACTAAGGTTTATTTAATAAAATATCAATGCGGAATTTTCAATTAATATTAAGGTTTGATATAACAAATGATATATATATATATATATATATATATATATATATATATATATGGGTAAAACCGTGAAGTTGGGTTACGCTTTTGTGAGAAACTTGGGCGGAAAATTCATTTTCCTAGCAATTTGACTGAACTGTTTGAAATTTTGGCTGAAGTTTCAAAATTAATTCGGCTGAAGCAATTATGTTGTTTACATAGATGGTGTATTGATGACGTGGGAAAGTAGAATTTCGGCCGAAGATGGGAAAACCAAAAACCAAAGTTCAGCCGAAAGAATAGTTTGGCTGAACTTTTAAAATAATTCAGCTGAAATTTGGCTTATAAATATACCGACCCGCAAACCTTAAGAGGTTTCGGTTTTGTTACTGTGTTTTTTGTTTTCTATTATGAGGTGAGAAAGTTGTTTTTTATTGCATCTGTGCTTGTTACTTTGTTTTTTGTTTGCTATTTCAAGGTGAGAAAGTTGTTGTTGTTGCTCTCATCTGTTTTTGAGAAAGCTATTGCGTAAGGAGGTGAGAAAGCTGTTGCGCGAGGAGTTGAGAAAGTTGTTGCCCAAGGAGGTGAGAAAGTTGTTGTTCTGTGTTATCTGTTTCTTTTTTTGTGTATTTGTTTTGTTGGTTTTAATTTTAATTCTCTATTTTTTTGTTCAAAGGTTTAATTTTATTTATATGTTGCTTTGTTTTCTCTCTCTCTGACATCTTCGATGATCTCCTGCCTCTTGTCATCGGCATCTCGGAATTTTGAGGTACTCCTATGACCTCAATTTTTAGCAAATTCTTACAAATGTCGATCTACCATCCAAATTTATGAATATTTGAGTTATACAATGTTAAACTAGTGGATTTGATGCATTTTTCAATAATTGAACATTGTGTGTTAACTTCTTGTTCTTCAATGCTTACAACACACAAATTCTTTGTCACTGAACATGAGCTTTCACATATGTTTAGATTCCAATAAGTCTCTAATCCATTAAGAATATTGACATGCATCCATTATTGGAATTTCTTGTCATCATAACACTCATGCAACAACTCTCAATTCAATTTAATAAATCACCCGTTATTGGAATTTCTTTTGATCATAACACTCATGCAACAACTCTCAATTCAATTTAATAAAGGTCAACATTCGACAGTGTATAATGGGGTAAGGATATGAAAACTAGAATAGCAATGCACAACGCATAAGCTTAAGACAATGACAACACATTTTGGATTCTTTGATAACACAGTGGGTTAAAATGGTTTTCAGGGATTGTATTCAATGTGAGGTGCAGAGGAAATTTGGATGGTCAACTGACAAGACACCTGCCTAATTTTTGGAATATCTCACAAAATATATAACGAAGTTGACTGAAATTTTAATATTTGATATAAAATTGGAGGGTTCCACCAAATTCACAAACCTGTTAAATCTGGTCAGAAGAATTGTCCATTTACTACTAGTGTCATTTTCTTAATGATGCCACTCCTTCTTATGAATGCTCTTTGTCCAATCTATTAACTGTGTAACAAAATTTTCCACACCTTCATATTATGTAACCCAAATTTCCATGCTTTCTTAGTTTCATAGGTAGCATGAAACTTAAGTAATATTTCCAATCACACATTTTTGTAGAATTCCTTAGCCTAACTTATAAATTTCTACTTATAATGTTTATACTACATTTCTTGGGATCTCTATCATAGTTGGTGCACTTCAGGTCCATTAGTATAGTCAACATATTTACAGCTAACACATGTCACTATCTCTAAGACCATATGTCTTAGAGTATTCCGGTAGTATTTAGGATTTGTAGAGCTTTGAATTAAGGGATTCTTTGATTAGTAGGATTTTGTTCCACTCAGTAAATGTGCACACTTTTTTTTGTTGAAAATGATTTTGAAATCCCCGATCAGATGAAGTGAATGGTTCTGTGCATCCAATATTATCCGTTGTATGTCTTGTTTAGGAGTCAAAACGTAGCTCCTATTATCTTCCACCTACCTTTTTCATAGGTGAAATCCAAGTGTTGCATTAATCATGATCCATAGTCAATTTTGTTACTATCAAGTGGATATGGCACACCTACTAGAAAATATATGGTTATAGCAACATTTCCTCTGAATTCATTTGTGCCATTAATTTATTTTGAGAAAATTACAGCTCTAAATAAATATACAAAATACTTCATCTAGGCGTCCAACATTTCATTTACAAGCTCAAACTACATCTTCTTATTGTTAAATCCTTGTTCTATAACATCAACAATGGTTGTGCTTCCATTTTCCATAACATTTATAACTTTAGCTATGTGGTACATCATCCTTGTCCTCCTTTTTATCTCCTCTACCCAAATTTCCTCAGGAATTGTGTCACATATCAAACAACAAGAGAATACTTGAAACTATATCATTGTGGGTTTCTCCTTCCACACAATATTTAATGTGAGGTAGTGTGGTGTCCTTATCCCTTCCTTGATATTGTTGTGTTAATTATAGTATAGTTGTATCTCCTTTTTCTTCTTTTTTTTGTTTTTTTTTTTTTAAATGCTACTTTGGTTGGAAGTTTTTGGATGTTAAATCCTTCAATTTCATCCTAACATGGAAATAATGTTCTTACTTCTTCCAATTCAATTGTGTAGAATGATGTTTCTGCCACAATTTTTTTTTTCTTGATCTAAACCATGGGGCATTGAACATTGAATCTCTTTTTTTACATATGACTTCGGAATAAGGCGATAACCAATTGAGCTACACCCCATGGGAATTTTTCTGCCACATTTATTTCATAGGACATAAAGGATTTTCTTTTGTAACTTATGTATTTTTCCTCATCCACTCTTTGAAAGTTTGACATGCTTGGTTCCCATATTGCACTAATATAGAGTATAACTAGCATGACAAGTTTCAAGGATATCAATTTGATCATTTTCTAGTAGCATATATTTTTTGATCGAAACTTGTTATGTAGAATTAATAACACCTTTCATCCTCTTTGGAGCCTCTCCAAACATTTCTCCCACCTGAACTTTTGGCTGAAATAAAATCCCAACTATTTGAAAGTTTGAATGATCTCTAATGGTTCATGCTTGAATTTAATAATGTATTTTGTTGATCATCTTTTAGGGAATAAAGTAACCATTTTGATCTTTCTTTAATTGAATTCCACACCCACTCCAGTCACTTCAGTGTATAGTTTTTTCCAGCATTTGTTCTTTTAGTATTTTTAGTGATCTCACTATGTCCATTATATTTTTAGCCTCAATCAACAACCCATATTTACTTTTGTAAAATTGAAATGGAAACTACATCTGCTACCCCTGCATCTACTCCAATAAAAATCAGAATTTCAATTGAATACTTTATATACACCTTAGGTGCAAAGGGAAGAATAAGTTGTTCATAATTAATCTTCCAACTGAGTCCACAACATGATAGTGCCAATATTTAACTAATGACTCGTGCATAGAAGAATACCCACATATATATCGACAACACAGTCAACATTGTACTAATTTTCAAGATTTAAATATTGAGTCTTGCATAGGAGAAATTTTCTTCCGCTTATGGATTTAAGAAATTTTTATCAAACCTCCATACATCTAGAGTGGATATATGCATACTAGACCTAGATAAGGTTTGTCTAGGATTCTGATTTTCTTATTTTTATTGATTTAAGATTTAATAAAATGTGTGAGATGTATATATCTTGACAAATTTATTTATTTTTATTTACCTATTTTGTGATACTGCGAAAAGGACATCAGATTAGTAATGGTCATAAGTTACAAAAGTATTGGTAAGGTTTATCAAGCATGATAATTATATGTAGAGTGGAGTTGTATGTGTGACTTTTGACATAACTTCATCAACCACTACCACTAGTTGTTTATCATTTTATGCATTTGGAGGCATGCTGTTAATAGGAATGATTGATAGAAATGGATTATTTTATTAATGAAGACCCTTGTCTTCTTACCATAATGCTACTATAGGTTTATGTTTATGCTAGAACTATTTTTTATTAATGTACCTAAATTTACACCTTCCATGATGCTTCTAATATTGTAAAATATTAAAAGTGGAGTGTTTTACGATCTAATGGATATTACTAATCTTGATTATGTACAATGATATGATGATAGTGTAGGTTGATGTTCAAGTTGTAAAATTCTTGTACATATCAAGGATGAATGACACTATACAAGCCAAAAATGACATTATTATAAATTATTAGAAAATTTCTTAGGTGCTAAATCATATTTCTTATTAAGGACATAACTAGTGCAAGTTGAAAATTCCTTTTTAATGTTCTTAGCCTATTTATAGATGTCAAATTAAAGTTTTCTAGATGTGATTTCTCCCATAAACTTAAGGCAAACCATGTACATGTCATTTCTCCCACAAACTCATCAAGGTGTGACTTTTGACATAACTTCATCAACCACTACCACTAGTTGTTTTAGTAAGTGGATAAAATAATTTTGCAAACCATGTACATGTCATTTCTCCCACAAACTCATCAAGGTGTGACTTTTGACATAGCTTCATCAACCACTACCACTAGTTTCTTTAGTAAGTGCATAGAATAATTTTGCAAACCATGTACATGTCATTTCTCACACAAACTCATCAAGGTGTGACTTTTGACATAACTTCATCAACCACTACCACTAGTTCTTTTAGTAAGTGCAAACCACTACCACTTTAAGGCAAAAACCATGTACATGTGTCATTTCTCCCATAAAATTTTAGGCAAACTTTAAGGCATGTCATTTCTATGCCATTTCTCTGTCATTTCTATGTCATTTCTCCCACAAACTATAAGGCAATGTAATTTCTCCCATAAACTATAAGGAAAATTTAAGGAAAACCATGTACATGTCATTTCTCCCTTAACTCTAGGCAAGGAAAACTTTAAGGCATGCCATTTCTAGATTTGATTTCTACCATAAAATTTAAGTCAAACTTTAAGGAAAACCATGCACATGTCATTTCTCCCATTAATTCAAGGAAAACTTTAAGGCCTAAAAACTGAACCTAATGTGGCTAAAATTCCATAGGATTTGAGTTTGTCTGTTGAGTGTTAAATTCTACAAGTTCTAAAGGAAGATTTTGTAAAGGGCCAGGTAGCCTTTGGATCTCATCCTTTTTCAAAGGTAACATATCCAGTAAATGCCCTACAGTCAATCTCTGGAACAGATCTAAATATAAGTTCTTCATTGTAATATCCATTTCTGTACATGCCATTTCTCCCATAAACTTTAAGGCATTTGCTATTTTTTTGGGAACCATGTACATGTCATTTATATGTCATTTCTCCCATAAACTTTAAGGAAAAATTTAAGGAAAACCATGTACATAAATTTCATATTTCCCATTTCTCCCATAAATTTTAGTAAGTGCATAAAATAATTTTTCAAACTATACACATGTCATTTCTTCCACACACTTTAAGGAAAACATTAAGGAAAACCATGTACATGTGTCATTTCTCCCATAAACCTTTAGGAAAACTTTAAGGCATGCCATTTCTACGTTGTTTCTCCCATAAACTTTAAGGCATTTACTATTGTTTTTGGAACCATGGATATGTCATTTCTATGTCATTTCTCCCATAAAATTTAAGGCAAACTTTAAGTCAAACCATGTACATAAATGTAATTTCTCCCATTTCTCCCATAAATTTTAGTAAGTGCATAAAATAATTTTGCAAACTATGTACATGTCATTTCTCCCACACACTTTAAGGAAAAATTTAAGGCAAAGCATGTACATGTGTCATTTCTCCCATAAACATTTATGAAAACTTTAAGGAATTCCATTTCTATGTCATTTCTCCCATAAACTGTAAGTCAATGTCATTTATCCCATCAACTATAAGGAAAAATTTAAGGTAAACCATGTACATGTCATTTCTCGCTTAAACTCTAGGAAAGGAAAACTTTAAGGAATGTCATTTCTAGATGTGATTTCTCACATAAACTTTAAGGAAAAATTTAATGAAAACCATGCACATGTAATTTCTCCCAAAAAATCAAGGCTTTCTCCCATTAATTCAAGGCACACATTTAGGCCTAAAAACCAAACCTAAAGTGGTGAAACTTCCATAGGATTTGAGTCTGTCTATTGAGTGTTAACTTCTAAAAGTTCTAAAGGTAGAGTCTGTAAAGGGCCAGGTAGCCTCTAGATCTCATCCTTTCTCAAAGGTGACATATCCAGTAAATTCCCCTACAGTCAATCTCTGGAACAGATCTTAATAGAAGTTCTTCATTGTAATATCAATTTTTGTACATGCTATTTCTCCCATAAACTTTAAGGAATTTGCTAGTGTTTTTGGAACCATGTACATGTCATTTATATGTCATTTCTCCCATAAAATTTAAGGAATAATTTAAGGCAAACCATGTTCATGTGTCATTTATCCCACAAACTCAAGGCTTTCTCCCATAAACTCAAGGCGAACTTTAAGTAAAGAGAGATATCATCTCATGTGAGGGAACTTGAGCCTTTGTGCTTAGTATTTATATTGAAATAATCACTATAATACACCCCTTTCGCTAAGAAAGTGTCACTATATGGTATCCACTATTCCATTCAACTCCTTATGGTTGGATATTTTATCATCACTTCAAGTAATGTCTTCAAGATTCTGTTGCACCACTAAGTACAGATCCCTTGGGACATATCAGTATCAAGATCCACTTCTAATGGTACTTTTTTAGCACTTTTAGCATAGGTGCATTATAGATTTGTGCCTTGGGTTCATCAAAATATCATTATTCATCTTCCAATTTATTGTATGCATTTTCCTTGGTTAAGGAATTCAAACACAATGAGATGTCAAAGTAATGTGAGGGAGATTTGGAATTGGTCATTGAGATAGGTTGGCATTGACAACTTAGTTTATGAACCATATCATCTCTAGTTTTATATACAATATGTAAAACCCTCTTCTCAAATATACCCAAGTAACCAACCAATTGGGGTAAACATGAAACAAGAGGCTACTAATATGAGATTCAACCTCCTAGATGACCTTAAGGAAGTGGAACCAACATAAACTTGACAAACGTATCTTACGCAACATCAATAACACCTCTAGAAGGTAACCCAACCTCCCAGACCCCTGAAGCCTGAGGGGGAATTAATTTTTTACCCTTTTGAGCCTTATTCGTGGGCATGAAATGTCAAGGGAGTGGCTAGGAGTCTACAGTCATGGGAATTCCAAGGCAACGTCATGATGAGGGCCCCAAAAATGCAATTCTATGCGTGTAACTCTAGGATTTTTGTCGCCCTTTTATCCCCAAAACCCAGGTCACTACCCATAACTTCATGAAACTTTAGGAGATGATAAAAAAAATTAATAAAAAAGTATGAAAGAAATAAAATCATCAAGAACTCATCTATACCCCTCCCGACCATGACATGCATTTCATTAACCATGTGACAAACATTGCATCTACAGGTATAAAAAACATATTTAAACAAGGGGTTCTCTTACTTATCTAAGAATAACTAAGAAGAATTTCTCCCCTACATCATAAGTTACAATACAATATATTTTACCATAGATACATTGTGTGTTCATTTACAAGTAAAAACATAGATACATCCATACATCATGACTGATTGAATATATGATTATAACCAACATAATAACAATAGAATTACAATGGATAAAACAAGAAATAAATCCATACATAAATCAATACATTTTCATGTTGAATACCATAGGAATGATCTCTTCATTACTGAATGTAAAAACCAACCAGAGATAGGGCTTCCATGTTCCACCCGACCATATATTGGTTGAGCCAAGTCTCACTTCAGCCAATCACCCCCGTGCCATATCCCAATCATGAACGTGGGATATCATCAAACACATAAATCACAATCAATCCAAGGCTTCCAAAGGCTAAATCACATGCCCCCTTAACTATTGATTCCACTTATCGGTCAGACATCAAAACCATCATGGATTGGTCTCTATCAAAGCTTTTCTAGAGCTCTAGAGTGTTTATTCAAACCAGGGCTTCCAGAACTAGTAACTCAACCCCAATAGCTAGAGGAATCATTAGAACCAACCAAAAAATAATCAATGGAAATAAACCCACAACACCATGGTTATCTAGGAAATGGAAAGGCTACGAAACTTGTATCCAATATGGTGCTAACATCCTTTTATGGGGTTTCAAGTCATTAGGTAAATTTACTATTGAAGATTCTTAAAATCACATGGGAGTTTTGGAAAACTTCCTCGAAGAGAAGATATGGAATTACATTTGGAATAAGTTCTATGGCCCAAAGTACCCTCCTTCCTTCATATTTTGTCTAGGAAACACACTCTAACATGGGAAAACAATGAATTTGAAGGAAAATCCTCATGTTATATGTAATATCAACAACAAGAAATAGAAAATCACATTTTTAATGAGTGCCCCTTTCTGGACTACATCTGGAATAAAGCAACAAACATCATCTTGCAAATGGATTAGAATTCTTGCGATGATGTTGGGGATATCATCGCAGCTTGGTTTTCATCAACCTTCCCAATTCCTATTCTCAAAAACTCCTAGACACTCATTTCAATATTTTTCTTATGGACAATCTGGAAGAAAATGAATTATAGAGTATTCAATGAATCGTTGAGAAGTGAAGTAGTTATTTGGAAATTAATCCCGAATAGAATTCATGAATCCATTATTTACAAAACCTAGGGGCTCGATGATTGACCAACTTCCCCAGTTGAGTCCTACATTCTGGAGGCCCTCTCCATATTCCCTTCCTCATATTGATTTGGAAATATTCTCACCCAACTCATCCCCTCCACTCAATCCTTTTGGTCCTCTCCTCCTTCAAGCTTCCTTAAATTTAACTTTGATGGTGCCTCAAAGGGAAATGTAGGAAATGCAGATTTTGGAGGAGTCTTCCACAATCATATTGGCCTTCAAACATACATTGTAATAGGATATTTGGGCCCTATTATGAATAATTTTGTATCTATTTCTTCCATAGAAGAAGGTCTACAAACTACTTCGACAAAACACATCCATAGAATGATTGTTGAGGGTGATTCAAAATTTTTCATAAATATTGTCAATAAACTTCTAAATGGATCCAACCCAAAAAAAATCTCGCACATTTGATGTGTGGAATCCCTCATCTCTAGAATCAAAAAAATTATTCTAGGTATCTTATCCATCAATCCTATGCATGTAAAAAGACCACGAAACAAAGTTAATGACCTGTTAAATAATATAGGTTGAGAGAACTCGCCACTAAAAATTTCCTCACACATGGATGATTTTTAAAAATATATATGTGTTAAGGAATGAAATTATTTAGCAAACAATGATTGGGAAATTATGATGGAAAAACAAATCCTCCCAATCCTCCCACCGATTGAGGTGTCTTGGGATTTAAAAGGTTGAAAGTGTAATGCTATATTTTTTATTTTGGATATTACTTGGTAGCATGTTGCATTCATGATTATGAACAAAATTTAAGGCCTTGGTACCCAACATGATGTCTTATATAGTCCTATCTATCAGGATTTTTGTATGTTCATCGGTCTCACAGTTAGCATAGTAGTTTATAATACTTTTTCTGGAGATAAAATAATTTTCTTCCACTATTGTGTTATACATGAAAATAACTCCTCATCAGCTCATAGGATAAATCCATAATTTTGACTTAATGCACCCCTAATTCAGGCCTTTTTCCATTATAATACACCATACAATACCTACATAGAGTGTGTTAACCTTGGACTCTAATTAGTAATCTCTATTACCCTAGAAATGAACACTTTGTTTATTCATAAGGACTATGTTATCTGACTTTCATGTAGCCATGAAAAAAATAAAGAGATCACTCATTTTGGTTCCATTTTTCACTCAATTGGACTCTAAAAAGGTGGAAAAATATAACCCCAAGATCATTAATTGATGTCTCCTTTCCTAACCAAGAATACTAAAGTAGGAAAGATATAAAACAAATGAAACATCTTACACCATAATGGCTTTTGCCCAAATTGAACTGAAGGAGAAATTGGTAAAGTTATGAACCTCCCCTCACCTATATATTGGAGGCTAGGCCATTGAGATTGGTATTAGAATTCATGTAATCTTATGGGTTGAATGTGCTAGAAATTTTTCAACCAAGGTGGTCTCCTCAATGAAAAATCCCATTTGTACTTCGCACCATTTGGTGTAGGAGGCCTTATGGAAATAAGGCTTGGATACCCTATTTTCTTAAAGATATTCCTTGGCTACAATGGTCGGTGCAAGAGAGTAATGCACTGGTATTATTGAGTGAACAATTGAATACACATTGTGGAATGTTCAGTTGCAGAATATATCAAGGTTCTTCTACCAAAAGGGAGATAAAATTGAGTCTTCAAAAGAAGAGGTTTAGTATTGATCTAGTAAAGACACACAAGAATATACATATGAATGAATCATTGGATAACTGGTGAAGTAGTTCACATAGTAGCAACAATTGTTAAAACACATAGAACACACCTTCAAAAAGATAAGTACCAAAGCCATCAGAATAGTTCAATTTACTTAGTAAAAATCAAAACAAAATACATCACAAACATTCAAATAATAGTACGATAATATTTATGACATACACATGAAACTGTGATGGCTCAACAAGATTTCAAATTAAGCAAAAAATCCAACATAAAATAGTACAATGAACGACAAGTAAATCCAATAGTGGAGCGTTAGAGAAACCATTGTCTCCTCCAAAAAAATTATTTTCCTCTCTAATTATTGGTAGGAGGTTCCAAGGTGAAAATTCCTTTGAATTACCTATGGGGGTGTATATATAAAAAATGGATAATTTTGTATCTATTTCTTCCATAGAAGAAGGTCTACAAACTACTTCGACAAAACACATCCATAGAATGATTGTTGAGGGTGATTCAAAATTTGTCATAAATATTGTCAATGAACTTCTAAATGGATCCAACCCAAAAAAAATCTCGCACATTTGATGTGTGGAATCCCTCATCTCTAGAATCAAAAAAATTATTCTAGGTATCTTATCCATCAATCCTATGCATGTAAAAAGACCACGAAACAAAGTTAATGACCTGTTAAATAATATAGGTTGAGAGAACTCGCCACTAAAAATTTCCTCACACATGGATGATTTTTAAAAATATATATGTGTTAAGGAATGAAATTATTTAGCAAACAATGATTGGGAAATTATGATGGAAAAACAAATCCTCCCAATCCTCCCACCGATTGAGGTGTCTTGGGATTTAAAAGGTTGAAAGTGTAATGCTATATTTTTTATTTTGGATATTACTTGGTAGCATGTTGCATTCATGATTATGAACAAAATTTAAGGCCTTGGTACCCAACATGATGTCTTATATAGTCCTATCTATCAGGATTTTTGTATGTTCATCGGTCTCACAGTTAGCATAGTAGTTTATAATACTTTTTCTGGAGATAAAATAATTTTCTTCCACTATTGTGTTATACATGAAAATAACTCCTCATCACCATATTCACCATAGGATAGATCCATAGTTTTGACGCAATGCACTTCATTCAGGCCTTACCCATTATAATACAATTCATACAATACCTACATAGAGTGTAAGTTAACCTGACTCTAATTAGTAATTCTATTACCCTAGAAATGAACACTTTGTTTATTCATAAGGATCATGTTATCCTCGACTTTCATGTAGCCATGAAAAATAAAGAGATCACTCATTTTGGTTCCATTTTTTTCACTCAATTGGACTTAAAAGGTGGAAAAATATAACCCCAAGATCATTAATTGATGTCTCCTTTCCTAACCAAGAATACTAAAGTAGGAAAGATATAAACAAATGAAACATCTTACACCATAATGGCTTTGCCCAAATTGAACCGGGTTGAGAAATTGGTAAAGTTATGAACCTCCCCTCACCTATATATTGGAGGCTAGGCCATTGAGATTGGTATTAGAATTCATGTAATCTTATGGGTTGAATGTGCTAGAAATTTTTCAACCAAGGTGGTCTCCTCAATGAAAAATCCCATTTGTACTTCGCACCATTTGGTGTAGGAGGCCTTATGGAAATAAGGCTTGGATACCCTATTTTCTTAAAGATATTCCTTGGCTACAATGGTCGGTGCAAGAGAGTAATGCACTGGTATTATTGAGTGAACAATTGAATACACATTGTGGAATGTTCAGTTGCAGAATATATCAAGGTTCTTCTACCAAAAGGGAGATAAAATTGAGTCTTCAAAAGAAGAGGTTTAGTATTGATCTAGTAAAGACACACAAGAATATACATATGAATGAATCATTGGATAACTGGTGAAGTAGTTCACATAGTAGCAACAATTGTTAAAACACATAGAACACACCTTCAAAAAGATAAGTACCAAAGCCATCAGAATAGTTCAATTTACTTAGTAAAAATCAAAACAAAATACATCACAAACATTCAAATAATAGTACGATAATATTTATGACATACACATGAAACTGTGATGGCTCAACAAGATTTCAAATTAAGCAAAAAATCCAACATAAAATAGTACAATGAACGACAAGTAAATCCAATAGTGGAGCGTTAGAGAAACCATTGTCTCCTCCAAAAAAATTATTTTCCTCTCTAATTATTGGTAGGAGGTTCCAAGGTGAAAATTCCTTTGAATTACCTATGGGGGTGTATATATAAAAAATGGGGTGACAATTCACCTCCATTGTGACTCTTGGACTTCCATCGTGACTGTTTTAATTCTCTATGACTCTTTGACTCCTTCATGAATTTTCATATTCTATGGATCACACTAGGATGTCCACTTTACATTACATTTCTCAAATATTTAATTTACATAATTCAAAAATGATATGGAAAATGATGACTTCTAACATGACATGACATGCCATAGATTACATGGACTACATGATGAAATGGAAATAACAAGCCATTATTTCCTGATGATTTCTTTGTGTCTTTCTAAAAGATGGAAAATATTCTTCTTCTTCCTCCTTCATAAGGCTTGAAGCTAGGGAGCCTTCAATGTGATCTTTATTTCCAACTATTTTCACAATTTGGTGTCCCTTTATCTTTACTGATTGATCAAATTATCTTTCTAGCTACAAATGTGACTTCTAATAGGGTCTCCTTCTTCATCTCCTTCATCATCATCGTATCATAACATGAAAGAATACCTAAAACTGAAATCCACTCATATCAAGATGAAATAAGTTCGATAAAACCGTAGTATAACATGCTTCATGACAACCACTGAATAAGCTAGAACTTGTTGACATGCTAGGAGATAGGTTCAAGGATTACGCATTTGCACAACTAAGGAGGTCAAGGGTCATGAATAAGCCTTGAGATTGTGAAGTGTGTAGTTCAGGCAGGAAAGGGCTAGACTACCGCACAATTGAGGGGATCAAGGGTTAAGAAATAAATATTAAGGATTGAGGTTTTCCACTAAAAAGTTATAGAGGGACATAGGACAATGGATTTTGTAGTTACACAATTCAAGAGGTAAATGTTGAGGCTTTTTTCTTGAGACTGTGCAGTGCACAAAAGAGGTTGATCAGAGGCATGGGATACGTATTTTTGTAGCTCAAGAGTCAAGGATGAGAACTGAGACTGTATAGTGTGTCATTATGGAAGGTAGTGACTATGCATTAAACAATTCCAAGAGGAAATGTCTGAGCTTGAGGGTAGATGTTGTGCAATGCATAGTGCAGGAAGGTTGAGTGAGGTGAATTTCTGGAAAAGGAACTTTTCTAGATTTGGCTAAGTATTGGATCAGTAAGGACCTAGCGAACAAGGAAAAAAAATGAGCATGATCACAAAATTAGAACAATTGAAGACACCACATTTATCACTCATAACACATGAAAAACATACTTCCCTCCATGGGACAAAACTGTGACAAATTTCTCCAAGTGTGACACTAAAGGTACACTTTGTGACAACAATGTCGACACTTGTGCGACAATTCTTGAAACTTTGGGAATGAGTGTGATACATGTCTACATGATAAGAATGACTCATTTTTGGTGAGGTAAATCCCCTCTGTGGGTAGAGGTGATCCCACTAGCCCTAGAGTGAGTCTAGCCACAAACAAGACACGTTATGACATCAATTCCTAGTTAACGAATGGACAGAGATTCGATAGATAACTTACGGTATATCCTGCACTGTTGTCGTCGTCAAAAGAGTGGCTACTTCTCACTCCTGGTTTGAAAGATCATGATCCGCTCGTTCTCATGCTTGGATGCCTACACATACATAAGAAAGAAAGACGATACACAACATACTATTTCACATCCGTAACTATTAGTCAGTTGAAGAAGACTAAATCAATTACATCAGATAAACATAACATAAATGATGTAACCAATACCATCGTCAAGTATATTAGTGAAAAGAAGGAAGAGTACAACCAGGCTTCGACCTTACGGTCTCCTCCAGTAGGGTTCCAGTGGAGCGCGTCTCATGAAAGCTCGTCAAGAATTCGGACGGGGTTCTCTCTACGGAATTCTCCTTGGTTCTACCTTCTCGATAGCGATTACTCAACTATAGTATCTCTTCTCCAAGTTCATCTTCTTGGCTATATGTTCAACTAGATTCCATAAAGGGAGAAGGCCTGTTTATATAGAGGAAGAGGGAGAGGTTAGGATCCCTATAATCATGGAAGGGAGACCTATCTTCAAGGAGTGTTCCATGGGAGGAGGAAACCAATACCTAAAGAGGGAGATCCGTGGCTCATCAGATTAACCACTTCCTGTGACTCATCCCTGAGGTGGTTAAAGGAAAATTCTACCTCTAATTTGTTAAAAAACATTCCCAAAAAGGCTAGTGTGGGTAAAACAAAGAGAGAGAGCACTAGCTAGTGTGGTCTCTAGTGTACATCCTTCACATTGGTGCGAGGGGTGAACTGGCTAGCCGTGCCAATGAGAAAACACAGGTTTTTATGGGCCTTATGAGGAAATTTTCAATAGGATAAATGATGTCCTTATGCAGAAGGATGCAAAGAAGTTTTTTGCAGAGTATGACACTGCTCACATGAGGTCTGGGAGAGAGGGAGGGGTGAAATGCTTTATGAGAACACGTTCAACCAAAACACTGCTATCGAAAAACCAGAAAGTACAAATATAATTGATACATCTAACACATGACATGTCGCATGGGCGTAGCCATCCATAATAGAGTACATAAATAATGAGATCTGAGGTATGGACATAGCCATCCAGCAGTAGGGATCAATAAATAGACTCAAGTATGGTCGCAGCCATCCAATCAGAAGATTCATATAACGAGTCATAGTAATCCACAAAGAGTCCGTAGCCTGGATTTCATCAGAAAAAACCTAGGGTCTTGTGCTCCATCTCGACCCAAAAAAAGTACAAATCCAAGCATGTGAATATGTGAGCTCAAGTCGAACATGCAAGAAAATCGTCTGATTACCAACCGATGATGAAAGTTGTTAACAGACGCGAGAGAGACCACCAATGATGACAATGGTTCTCAAGGTATGAAGGGTACAATCCGCGGAATGTGAACAGTGATCTAACATCAAACAACTGCAGATTCAGTCGATCGAAGGCCAATGATGTGGACCTTGCATCGAATGCGAGGAACCTACCATTGAGGCATGCAGGCTCCAAGGTACCCGAAGGGGGTCTCTAGATCAACTTCCCGGATAATGAGCTAGAGTCGACAGGAAGTGACCTTGATCGAAGGTGGGCCATAATGCTTCTCACATCATCAACATGAGACAAAGGAATATTATGTTTTTGAATCAAGACCAACAGAGAATCAGAGGGAGGTTGAGAACTTCAGAGGCAAAATTCTCCTGAACATATCGGAGGCATGACACTAGACTTGGCAGTATTTGACATCAAGGGATCTGAGTCCATGGTGACGTGGCAAAGAGCAAATGAGTGGTCAAAAGAGATTACCCAAACCCATGGAGGAAAACAAAGAACGAAATGAGATCTCCCA
Organism: Pinus albicaulis; assembly: GCA_034641835.2. NCBI lineage: Eukaryota > Viridiplantae > Streptophyta > Pinopsida > Pinales > Pinaceae > Pinus > Pinus albicaulis. Next base: position 1,053,659,600 of record CM076577.1, on the reverse strand, counting down.
AACCAGACACGAATGCAGACAAGTGCCATGTTCAAGAGCGACATACTGCCAAAACGACTACAATTTGGTTCCATTTTCCCCCACCATTTTTGGCGAGTACCCCAATTATTTTTGAAAATAAGCTTGAAGGAGATAGGATATGCTTGCGATGTAAGTTTTTCCTTCAGACAAATGCAACCTAGTACATTTTATGAGCCCTAGGAAGAAGGAACTCGGGTAACGTCTGTTAGCCACCTATAAAATTTGTTATAGCAAAAGGTGGCTAAAAATTTTGGAGCCAAGGAACAAATTTTATTGCTAAAAAGTGTTGGCTCTTGAAGACGCTTGAAGGCCTCATGCCTCTGTCCAAATCTTCATTGCTATTCCCTTTTTTATACTCGGAATTTATGTTTTTTTCATAAGTGAAAATACTGCTGCAAAATCATCATTTTTCCTCTTCCTCCACTCAAAAATAACCCTCATTTTGCTCCCCTTTCTTATCCATAAAACTCCTCTATTTTCATGTTTCCTTTTCTTCCATTCATGAAAATCATTTTTACAAGGTTAAGAACTCACTTTTTAACCTTACCGAAACCCTCAAACTCCTTTGAAAATCATTTTTAATCTCTAAAAATCACATTTTTTATATATTATGGACTTAAGCCCCTTGGGATAAGTCTTTAACCCTTCCCCTCCATAAGCCCTAGTTCTGGAACTAGGCGCTAAGCCCTTTGGCGCTTATTGCGTCGAAGGAAAACAGTGCACAAGTCTTTTGCCTCACAAAGTTCTCCGATATTGATTAGCCCTCCATTCTAAACCCCCGATCATATGGTTTTCCATATAACCCATGGCCCCACAGATGGGCGCCAAACCGTATTGAAAATCAATATTTTTCCCCCAAAGTATAAACATTTGTTTATATAAATTTGTCAACTTTTTATTATTTCCTAAAGTTTCTGCCGATGCAAAGTTCTAGTGACTCTCCACCGTTGATCTGATCCGCAGATCGACGACACACAGTCTCTCACCCTGGTGGTCCCTGCCAACCACTCACCGTTGCAAAACCAAGAAGAATTCATCGTACCGCTTTTAGGAGGGAGGCGGTTTTTTCTGTTTTGCAGCAATTCCATTCACTGAAAGACACGTGACCCCGAGAAAATTTGAAAAACCACCCTCATCGCACATTAAAGGTTGGATGTGGAGTCAGTGCGATATTGATGCGTGCTATCTAATCTGAGGCCACTCATCGGACGGTGATTGTGCTCTGAAGAAGCCCGTGCAATAACCAAGGTACGGTGCGATATTAAAAACATCTCCACCGTTGATCTGATCTGCAGATCGACGGCCCAAAAGCAGTCACTCCGGTCCCCTCATCCACAACGGCAGTCGGTGGTCCCCAGTGCCACATCAACATCCACATGGCAAGTTTTAATTGGGGCAGATCTTCATTGTTTCTGTTGAGAATGCAGCAAGATGATGGAGCTTGGTGAAATGAAGTCGCCTTCACCAAGTGGGCCCGCAGGCGAATTCTGGCGCAAAGTCTATTTTTAGACTATGTCTATTTTTAGACATATGGAGCATGGTTCGAGGATTCCAGTTTGAGATTCTTGGAGCATTGGTCATGTTGGTAAAAATAGATGAGACTCTATTTTTAGGTCGAAGAGGTCGAAGGCTATTTTTAGACTGCCTCTCCTAAAAATAGGGAAGTCAAATATTATTTACCCTTAATAATATTTGGACTCTAAACAACAGTTTACTCTCTTGGAGCACTTCAGTTTGAGCTACGGATGTGGCACATGCAACTGCCAGAAGGAAATATGCTTTTCTTATGGGGTATTGAGCTCATGCATGGTTGACTTTAGTTAGGACTTCAGTGGCAGAAGTTTGGTGGAGTTAATGAGACAGATAGTGGAGTTGTGTTCCGTTTATTTTAGTTGAACTAGTTGAGATTAGTTTAACTAGCTAATCAATTATTTATGAGTGGAGTGAATTAAATATTATTTAATTCATTAATTAGTAACTCATTATTCAACTCAAGAACACATCAGTTCACTACAGTGCATGGACAGTTCAGTGGAGACCAGTGAAAGAGGTAGATGAAAGGGTGGAGTTAGCTATTAGTGGCGACATCAGTTGTGCATGAGATTTTCACCACACTTGGAGGAATTTCCCATGATGATTGCGCTGTCAAGCCAAGGAGATTCGAACCTTGGATCTCTATATAGACAGGCCATGATTGCGCAATAGAGGCAAGGCAATTAGTGGTGAGTTTTGAACCAATAACCTGTTCAAAACCAAGCTAGTTTGTGTGTAACTTTATGAGAAAGTACTGAGTACTTGTGAGGAGTATTGTACTGAGTTTGTTACATGATTTCTCCATTATAATATACACAATAGCTGCGAGGTTTTCAGCTATAAGCTTTCCCCATACATACTGTGTTAATGTGTATGATGATTTGATGTGTTATCGCTTGATTTTATTTCCGCATGTTTGATGATCCGAGTGGAAGAGATTATGTGTTGCATATAAATTCGAATTGTATGTGATCAGGATAGTCTCGGTGGATAATTAATCATTATTCAGCAAATTTCTACATGGTATCTGAGCTATTGAAGCAGAGATTGATCATCACAGTGATTACAAACTTATTTCGGTAGACAGAGTCTGCATGCGGGCCAGGTAGCCTCCGGATTCATCTTTCTTCGAAAAGTGAAAGGTCTGGTAAATGCCCCTTGCAGTCAATCTCTGTGCTAGAAATAATTTGTTCTCATAGATCTAGAGCGGCTGAGCTTTGAGGTGGAATTCGAAATTTTGCAGCAGTTTTGTTTTCTTGGTGCCAGTGTTGAAAATGTCTTTCAACGGTTTGCGACTCGAATATGCTCTTGAAGGCAGTTCGAATTATGTTGCATGGAAGGATCGTATGGAGGCAGTATTAGAAGATAATGGTCTGAAGGAGTTCGTAGATACGGATGTCCAAAATCCCACTGATCCTGCTGAAGTCGAAGCATGGCAAAAGAAGATGGCAAAGTGTCGAAGGATCCTGTTGGAGGGCGTCAAGGATCATATTGTATCCAGCCTGCATGGAAAGGCTACTCCATATTTAATTTGGAAAGCTTTGACGGATCTATTCCAGAGCAAGAGCGACCAAAGGAAGCTGGCGCTCAAAGATAAGCTCAGGAACATCAAGATGGAGAAGGGCGACAGTATCGCCAAATACCTCACGAAGTTCACTCACTGCAGAGATGAGCTGGGAAGTGTGGGAGTTACTGTCGATGAAGAGGACATGGTCGACCTGGCTCTCCTTGGTCTTCCGAAGGCTTGGCACTCATATCAAGATAGTTTCAATGGTCGGGAGAAGCTGCCGGGATGGGAGCGCCTTTGGGCGGATCTCATGCAGGAGGAGATAAGGAGGACTACTCGAGATGGATCTTCATCAAAGGGAGCTGATGAAGAAAACTGCACTTTGGTGGCCAAAGCAAAGAAGGGGAAGGGTAAGAAAACCTCTCATTCTGGTGCAAAGGGCAAGAAGTAGGATATGGCAAAAGTGAAGTGTTTTCACTACCATGATCACGGACATTATGCTACCAATTGTCCAAAGAAGAAGAAGAACAAGCAAGCGGGAAGATCTGCAGATGGAGAAGCTTTGGCTTCACAGTTTGAGCTTGACTTTTCACTGATTGCATGCTTGGTTTCAAGTGTGTTGGGATCGGTATGGTTCTTGGACAGCGGTGCGTCATTTCATATGACGGGAGATCGGGAGTTGTTCTCAGATCTGGAGGACAAAGATTTGGTTGTGCACATCGAGATGGGCGATGATGGTAGATACAGTGCGACTGGTATCGGTACCATATCCTTTCAGAGGGAGTCTGGTAAACCCTTTGTACTGAAGGATGTCATGCATGTACCTGGATTGAAGAAGAACCTGATTTCAGTAGCGATGTTGGAGGATAAAGGGTATGATGTGGTCTTCAGCGAAGGAAAAGCCTTCCTGCGCAGTAAGACTACTGGAGAGACTCGGAAGATAGGGGTTCGAACTCAGAACCTTTATCAGTTGCAGGTAGATGACTGCGCAGCTATGGCATGCAAAGCTGGAGATGTGGTGAGCCGGGATGATGAGGGCGAACTATGGCACAGGAGATTGGGCCATCTTCACCATGGAGCTTTGAAGATTCTGCAGCAGATTTCTACTGGACTTCCTAAGGGCACCCTTGCGCAGTCAGATCAGTGCAAGGGGTGTACCTTAGGGAAGTATGTGAAAGCCACCTTTCACGAGAAGGATAGTCGCGCCACGACGATCCTTGAGAGAGTTCACACAGACGTGTGTGGTCCTTTCTCAGTTGCTTCGACAGCAAAGCACAAGTATTATATGATCTTTGTTGATGATTTCTCTCGAAAGTGCTGGATCTTCTTCATGCAGAAGAAGAGCGATACATTCGCGAAGTTCTGTGAGTTTAAAGCACTGGTCGAGAAGGAGTCGTGGAAGAAGGTGATTGCTCTAAGGAGTGATAACGGTGGTGAATTCATCTCGGCTGAATTCAAGGAGTTCTGCAGCGCAGAAGGGATTCGGAGAGAGCTCATCGCACCCCATAACCCACAGCAGAATGGGGTGGCTAAGCGGAAGAACAGAACAATCGTGGGTGCTGCACGGGCGATGTTGCATGATCAGGGCCTACCCCTTCACTTGTGGGCTGAGGCATGCAATACAACAGTGTATGTGCAGAACCGTTGTCCTCACAAGGTTCTTGGCATGAGTACACCAGAGGAGGCTTATTCTGGCAAGAGCCCTGATATTTCCCATTTGCGGATTTTCGGATCTCCTGTCTACATGCATGTGACGAAGGATGCGAGAAGGAAGCTGGATCCAACTGCTGAAGTTGGAATATTTGTGGGGTACACTGATACACCTCATAACTATAGAGTGTATGTGCCAGACAGTCGCAAGACTGTTGTGCGACGGGATATAAAATTTTAGGAGGAGAAAGCCATGCAGTGTTCGCTTGAGAGGGAGCTACACTTGCATGCAGATGAGGAGCTGTTAGTTCCTAAGGAGGAGCTTCCGGATGTGGATCAGCCACAAGAGGAAGTTCAGGAGGTGGAAGAAACCACCCGTGCAGCGCCAACCATCAGAGGGCGCATGCGCACTACAGAAGTTGAGTGATTGGCTCGAGATGCAGATAAGGTTGTAGGACCACCTACAAGATGAATAAAAGTGCATTGTGAGACAAATTTCACCGGATCGGCATTAACGGATACATGGCTCTAAGAGCCGGGGCTGGGGACGAGCCATCTCCTTTTATAGCCAGGGAGAACCCTGCATGGGTGATGCCATGATCGAGGAATATGATTCGATCGTCAGGAACAGTGCATGGGAGGTTGTCCCAAGACCGGTTGGGAAATCAGTGGTGGGTTCGCGATGGATCTACAAGGTGAAGCAGGCAGCTGACGGGAGTGTGGAGAAGTACAAGGTGATATTTGTCACCCGTGGCTTCTCACAGATCGAGGGGATTGACTATGAGGAGACCTTTGCACCTGTCGCAAGGTACTCTTCCATACGGACGATCCTTGCTCTCTCAGCGCAGATGGGGTGGCACATTCATCAGATGGATGTGAAGACTGCGTTCCTCAATGGAGCTATTGAGGAAGAGGTGTACATAGAGCAGCCTGAAGGTTTTGAGATCTTCAGCAGTGAGTCGCATGTGTGCCGACTCAAGAGAGCACTGTACGGGCTGAAGCAAGCACCTCGTGCTTGGTACACTCGGATAGACAGCTACTTCACCGGGTTTGGATTCTCCAAGAGTGAGGCGGATCCTAACCTGTACCAGATTGTGGTGGAGGGGAAGCTGTTGATCATCGTACTGTATGTAGATGATCTGATTTTGACTGGCGATGAGCAGTTGATACTTTCATGCAAGGAGGATCTTGCACGAGAGTTTGAGATGAAGGACTTGGGTATCCTTCATTATTTCCTGGGATTGGAGATTTGGCAGCGCAGCGGAGGACTGTTTGTTTCTCAGGGCAAGTATGCCCGGGAGATTCTGGAGAGGTTCAACATGCAAGGCTGCAAGCCTGTTGACACTCCTCTTCCTGGTGGCTGGAGGAAGGAGGATGCTACTTCGGCGGAGGTAGTGGATGCCACTGTCTATCGACAGTTGGTGGGGTCGCTTATGTATCTGGTCAATACACGACTCGATATATGCTATGCAGTTAACCAGCTTTCGCAAGCTATGGTTAAGCCTACCAAGCTCTTTTGGAAGGCAGGCAAGCATGTATTGCGCTATATCAGAGGCACATCGGGATATGGTCTATGGTACAGACAGGAGGATGGAGTGAAGCTTTCTGGCTTCACTGATGCAGATTGGGCAGGGAGCCCAACGAACCGGAAGAGCACTTCTGGAGGAGTTTTCAGCATTGGGTCGACAGCAGTTTCCTGGTACAGCAGGAAGCAGAGATCCGTGGCACTCAGTTCAGCAGAGGCCGAGTACATGGCAGCAAGTTTGGCTACATGCGAGGCTATTTGGATGAGGAAGATCCTCGCAGGTTTGTTCAGGTTGCATTTGGAGCCTACAGTGATCTACTGTGATAACCAGAGCTGCATCAAGCTCTCGCCTAATCCAGTATTTCATGATAGGTCCAAACATATCGACATCAGGTACCATCACATCATAGATTGTGTTCAGCGGAGGATCATGATGCTTTCATATGTTCCCACGGAGGATCAGGATGCCGACATCCTGACGAAGGCGCTCACCAGGAGCAAGTTCGAATTCCACAGAGGCAGGATAGGGGTTGCAGATAATCCATATCTTGCCGAGAGGGAGTGTTGAGAATGCAGCAAGATGATGGAGCTTAGTGAAATGAAGTCGCCTTCACTAAGTGGGCCCGCAGGCAAATTCTGGCGCAAAGTCTATTTTTAGACTATGTCTATTTTTAGACATATGGAGCATGGTTCGGGGATTCCAGTTTGAGATTCTTCGAGCATTGGTCATGTTGGTAAAAATAGATGAGACTCTATTTTTTAGGTCGAAGAGGTCGAAGGCTATTTTTAGACTGCCTCTCCTAAAAATAGGGAAGTCAAATATTATTTACCCTTAATAATATTTGGACTCTAAACAACAGTTTACTCTCTTGGATCACTTCAGTTTGAGCTACGGATGTGGCACATGCAACTGCCAGAAGGAAATACACTTTTCTTATGGGGTATTGAGCTCATGCATGGTTGACTTCAGTTAGGACTTCAGTGGTAGAAGTTTGGTGGAGTTAATGAGACAGATAGTGGAGTTGTGTTCTATTTATTTTAGTTGAACTAGTTGAGATTAGTTTAACTAGCTAATCAATTAGTTATGAGTGGAGCGAATTAAATATTATTTAATTCATTAATTAGTAACTCATTATTCAACTCAAGAACACATCAGTTCACTACAGTGCATGATCAGTTCAGTGGAGACCAGTGAAAGAGGTAGATGAAAGGGTGGAGTTAGCTATCAGTGGCGACATCAGTTGTGCATGAGATTTGCACCACACTTGGAGGATTTGTCCATGAAAATTGCACAGTCATTCCAAGGAGATTCTAACCTTGGATCTCTATATAGACAGGCCTAGATTTCGCAACAGAGGCAAGGCAATTGGCGGTGAGTTTTGAACCAGTAACCTGTTCAAAACTGAGCTAGATTGTGGGTAACTGTATGAGAAAGTACTGAGTACTTGTGAGGAGTATTGTACTGAGTTTGTTACTTGATTTATCCATTATAATATACATAATAGCTGCGGGGTTTTCAGCTATAAGCTTTCCCCATACATACTGTGTTAATGTGTATGATGATTTGATGTGTTATCGCTTGATTTTATTTCCGCATGTGTGATGATCTGAGTGGAAGGGATTATGTGTTGCATATAAATTCGAATTGTATGTGATCAGGATAGTCTCGGTGGATAATTAATCATTATTCAGCAAATTTCTACAGTTTCCCCACATAGTCGGAAAATCCGGACCCGGGGATTTTATTCATCCAGATTTTATTAAATTTTTTGATGCCCGGGCATGTTTCTAAGGTTTATTGGGGCCTGTACTCTACTGTTGATCGTGTGGGCCGATCTCATCCGACGGCCCATGTTTTTCCCAAACCCCAAACATGATTTTAGACCATTTTTGTCCAAAACCAAGGTTTTAAACCATTTCTTTGTTTTCACTTTGACGTTTCACCTCCGCTCCCGACCATTGATCTCAGCGCAATCGACGGCTCCAATTTAATTCCTCCCCAGTTTCCTTTTGACCCCTTCTAATCAACCTCGACCATTGGATGATGCCATCCAATGACCATGCCCTCTCCACGTGCCTTTTGAAGCAGTAAACCTATACATGCAAGATTTTATAACATTTTTCGTATTTTGCAGGGTTCCAGTGGTTTTTTCCGCTATGTCTGAAGAAAATTCAAAGGTAGAGGGTGATGATCCTCCCGCCTTCGATTCATAAAATGGAATCACTTGTAGGCTTCAAATCCACGTTTCTCCAATGATTCATGAGGCATTGATGCCACACGACCCCTGCGCAGCCCTGCACACCAACAAACACAGTGAATTATGTTGGAACACCTAATCCTACATGGGTAGGTGTGGAATGTGAAAAGTCACAATGGAGTCCAAGTGAACTTGGGATGTGACACCAAGAGTCACACCATTGTACTATAAATGTACATCTTTGTATAATGGAAAATAAGAAAGCCTCACGCTTATCCTTCATTGTGTGTTGAGTCTCTTGCGTGTGTGTGTTATTCTCCTCATACACCATGTGTGTGTTTCAACATGGTGTTTAACATGGTATCAAAGCGGGCGATTGCTGGCCCTGCTCCAAATTGACTGAGCCATTTGTGTTTATGGCCTGTGTATATCTGCAAAAATTGTTGGCATTTTTGCAGCATTTAGAGATTTTTTGCAGCAGTGATTTTGCAGACATTTTGCAGCATTCCGGCATTGGTTTTAAGAAGGAGCAGCATTCAAAATCCTTGACCGCCATTCAGAAGTGTTTTGAAGAAAGGGCAGCATTCAGAAATTGGTTTGAAGGAGGAGTAACACTCAGAAATTGGTAGCATTGTGCATCTGAAGGTTTTCTCACTACTCATTTTCTCTGCATTTTCTGCCTTTCAAGAGCTGCTAGAATATTGTTCAAAGTGGGGTTTTGAAGAATTTTTTGGTTTTACTGCAAAAGAATTCTGAATTTCTACTGGATTTTCTGCTGCTATAATATTCTGAAAAGTCTTGATTTTTCTGTAAATATTCCTGTGCTTCTGGATTACATATTTTCTGCTTCTGGACTACTGAAAAAAAAATTCTGAGTTGTTTTCAAGCATTCTGGAATCTCTCTCTATTGTTTTAACATTAAATACAAAAAAAAATAAAAATAAAAATAAAAAATAAAAAATAAAATTATTAATTTTTGGCCTTTCGGCCCCCCTTTATTCCAAACGCCCATTTTCTATCTGCACCTCGGCTTCCTTACACCATACTCCACAGCCCTTACCCTCCACATCTACCTCACAACACTCAACTCTACCCTGCGCATTCTCCCAACACACCTCCATCTGTGTTATCCTCACATTTCTCAACGCTCATACCTTACCCACGGCATAGCACACAACACATCCCTCTTCACTCAATACGCTCTCACTAACACCTATCTATACTCCCTCACCTCTCCCCTGCATACTCCGCCTCACACACTATACGGCATATGCTCCCTCTCCCATTCACAAAAGCACTCAAACTACCCAATGCTCCATCTGCTCACGAGCTACCTTAGTTTCCCTACCTAAGCAAACAACGAACCCCCTCACAATCTGCATCAACGTGGCTCGAGCTCCCTCCTCTACGCCATATCTGGCCAGCCACTCTGCATCCTCATGGCCTTTCGGCCTTCCCACTAGCCTGCGGCTCTCACACCCTGTGCTCACTCTGCATATCCCTACGCTCATACTCCCATTGCCTCACGGTTTCCTGCTCCCACACGCCTACCTTACCCAGCGTATCCGCCTACTCCACTATCCGCCTACGCCCCCTCCTCTATTATTTTGTCAATTAAAACATACAGTTTCTCACAAGCCGCTCCTCCAGCCAGCCCTCACAACCCACGCCCCTGCTCTGGGTTGTTCCAACACTCACCGTGGCCTCCGCCCCTCACTACTGCTCTACGCCCTTCCCACAGCTCTTCTTTGCCGCTCGACCTTCTCCATATACAATACCGCCTTTTTTAAATTGGTTCCCCTTCTTTTTAAAGATAATTCCCTCCATTTACAATACCACCCCACTTCTCATTAATACCACCCCTTTTTTAAATCGATTTTTATATACGTCCCATCCCAATTAATCTCCCCCCTCCTCTTTTTAATATGTCCCTCCATTCTCTTTTTTTTTAAATCCTCTTTCCCATTTTTTTTAAAATTCCCTCTTTTTAATTATTTCCCCCTCCCACATATAATACTTTCCCCTCCATTTTAATTTAAAAAAATAAAAAAATAAATAAATTTCCATTCCATTTTAACATTTCCCTTTCCCTAACTAAAATACCTTTCCATATAATAAATTTCCTCCAACCTTTTAAATAAATTTCCCTTTTCATTTTCAATTAATTTTTTTTATTAATTTTTAATTAAAAAAAAAAATAGCAGAGAGAGAGGAAAGAGAGAATATGAATAGCAGAAAAATGGAAAATGGCATATGAGGAGCAGATGTATTGAATACATTGCAGATTTGACATTTTATGATTTGTGGCATTGACATGAGGGTGATTTTTTGAAGAAATTTACATTTGAAGACAAGTCTGCTATCATTCAAAACAGCTCTTTGAAGGAAGATTCAGCTGCATAGTGTTTTCAGCTACACATTTACAAATATTTTGTAGAGATATGTATTGAGCTGACATTGTATTTTGAGTGGAATTTGTAGCTTCTTCATAGTTGCAATCAGTGAATTTGAGTTGTTGATGTAAGTCATTTTTTATTGTACTTTGAGATTTCCATAGTTGGAAATTCTTTAGAGTCACTTGTATTTGCTATTGAATCACATTGTAAACGGGTGCATTTTCGGTTGAAGCCGACACCCTTTCATTTTTTAGCCTAAATTGTTAAAAATGGCCAAAATCAATGAGGCATTAGAGTTGTTGAATAGCCTCATTCATTCAAATGTTGATGATATCATAAAAATGAGCAAGGATGCTCTTTGTAATATTCAGAGTTGTTTGCTAGATGCACAAGAAAATATTGAGTTTTTGCAGTTGGAATCTCAGCTTCAATAAGAAGAACTTCAGCAAAAGAGTCACCATTCTGAACCTGTTTCTGTTCAGAAGATTGTGAAGGACTCTCATCAGAAGAAAGAAGATAAAGTTTCAGTTGATCATCATTCAGTTCCTTACACAAGAGCAGATGTACATGCAGATGCAGCAGCTCAGCCTGCACTTCCTAAACCCATCATCAGACCATGGGAAGAGCTTTTCCACAACAAGCACAAAACTGGTCTTGGATATGACAAGGATGTGTCCTTTCATATTCTAGACTACACCAAGCCCATCATATTTCAGAGTGTCGGATTCTTGTATGACAGTTCACCTGCAGCTGTTCCAGATCCTGTTCCACTTCCATGACAACAGATTGAGAAATTCCAACACTGTGATCGAGTTGGCCATATGAAAGATCATTGTTTTGATCTTCATCCATGCAAGCACTGTGGTCAGCAAACTCATTCTTCAGACAGATGCTTCAGACACAAGCCTCCTGCAAGAAAAAAGATTCATCTTGGATGGATCGCTTCTTGGCAATGGGCATCAGCAGCCAAGAAGATGTTTAAGTCGCATGTCAGAACATGTTCACGGATATTGAACAAAATTGCAGTTGAGTTTTCGCCATCATCTCACCTTGTCCCTGACAGGGGGGAAAATGGTGGTCATGTACAAGCTTCGACGACAGATCAAGCGAGCCTGAGCCACAATTCGTCATTCCGGATTCAGAGATGTAGCCAGAGACACGGATGCCCATGAGCATGCCTTCGGTTGGTGGACAACCTTAAACCATCATCTTTGGTTGGTGGATAACCTAAAACCATCACAGGTAGTAGACCTCCCTTCTTTTAGGTCGAAGGTCTCCTTCATATATGAGAACACTTCCTCCAGCGGGTAGTTTTCAAATTTAAAAGTAGCCTTCAAATTTCCCTGCCAGCTTTGGTTGAGTCTGAAATTCTTCATATCTTGCATATGTTGGTAATCCTAAAAATCATCACGTAGTAGACTTCCCTTATTTTAGGTTGAAGGCTCCCCCTTTTTATGAGGGACAATTCCTCTAGCAGAAGCTTTCAGCTTCTTGCCAGTTTTGGAAGAGTTCCGGGAACTGCAACATGTATTGTGTTCCAGTGTTTGTGGTCATCCTAAAACCACCTCTTTTTCCAACATTTCAGAGAGTTGATTCAGCCCAAGTGCTTCCATGTATACTTTGCAAACTTGTATTACAACTCTTTTCTTGGACTCACACATACCCCTTTGGATTAAGGGGGGATGTTGGAACACCTAATCCTACATGGGTAGGTGTGGAATGCGAAAATTCACAATGGAGTCCAAGTGAACTTGGAATGTGAAACCAAGAGTCACACCATTGTACTATAAATGTACATCTTTGTATAATGGAAAATAAGAAAGCCTCACACTTATCCTTCATTGTGTGTTGAGCCTCTTGTGTGTGTGTGTTATTCTCCTCATACACCATGTGTGTGTTTCAACATGGTGTTTAACAAATTAGGCACAAATCAAAGAGTATCAGTGTCGAAGACAAAAATGTACCAGGACAAAAGATTGAAGACAGATCTGTGGGGATTACGTCTAAGATGGTTTATCAAAAGCCTAATCCCTGATTAAAACATAGTTAAAATAAAAATCATAAAGGTTCATCAGGCATAAAATCTCCACTGCCACAACTAAGGCAAATTGATTCCTCCTAGCTGCCTCAAAGACACCTGTGCCTCGAAGCATTCATATCGGAAGGCCGAAGTTATTGATCAGGATCAGATATTTGTATCAAGCGTAGCCAGAGAGTAAATTCTGCAAAAAAACTTAATGTAAAAAATATCAGCAGAGTTACTTTGACATCACACATAGCCTCAAAGGTCAAAAAAGGCTCCCACCGAGTTTAAATCTTAAGGTAAATGATCTAATACAGAGGACGCCTATGTAAGATTCTTCATTGAGCCCGCCAAAGGCCGAGAAGCCATTAAGTCTGCATTAATTATCTTTTGAGATATTTTATCATATCTCACCTCCTCATCCTTCTATAAATACTACTACATAAGATGAGAGAGGGGTTGGTTGATCACTAGTTGTAATATTGAAACTCTCTGACATAATACATAGTCTGTCGAAGTTGAAGAAAAACTGAAGTCTTGGAAGTCTTAATGATGTTGTTGCATGCTTGTTCCTGAGAAGGCTCTATCATTGGATCCATGAGCTTGGTTGTTGGTGAAGTATTCTAAATTGTTTAATGTTTTCTCATGTTTTCATTCTGTTCCATAATTTCTTACTACAATAGGTTGAAATTTTTAGGCTAAGAAATGACTCTTGGAAGCACCTTAGACATGTTCATCCTTCACTATTTCATGTTTTCCTCTACTGAGGTATTTTAGAGTCTTTAATCTCTCTCTTTAGTCCTCATGCTTGTTTAGATTGTGATAGTTTGAATAAGATGGTTTCAGCACGATTTATGGTTCTCCCTGCTTGTCTGCTGCCACTTAAAGGCTGTTATTGAATTCTCCCTTTGAAGTTTTTCTGTTTATTGAAAGCCAAAGAGGTATGTTCTGATTTTTCCCTTTGTCCTTGCTTAAACAGTTGTCTTAAAGGTATTTTATAGTTGTGAATCATAGATGTGTTAGGTGTTCCCTCTTCTATGACTGCAATTATCAGTGAATATTTTATGTTTTCTAAGTCATTTGAAATAAATCTTTGAGAAAATAGGGGATTCCCCGAATCTTAGATTTCATTTTGAAAGTTGTCTTAAGATCATTATTTTCTTAAAGAATGTTTGTAGAATTTATGGTTAGCCCTGTCTATCAAATATATCTTTATTGTTTAAGCTATGTTTTCAAGTTCCCTTTGTTGAGAATTCAATTTCTCTTTCCAAATCATTGATTTCCATCTCATTCCAAAACCAAAGGATCCTGCGGCCAAGTTAGATTTTCCCTCTAATATCCCATATCCATTGATGAGTATGTTATGACCTCTTCTTGACTCCATTTCCCAATGAACCAGATGTTTCTCCATTCTATATATCTTTCCTAGGCCTTTCATATTCTTTTGTATCAATTCAACCAAACAAACAATCAAACACTTGCACTTAATAACTAGTCTAAAACCAATACTCAAAGCACACAAGATAAACCTTTGCGAAATAAAAATTTGAGAGATCCCTCTCCGAGAATAGGAGGACTAGATCCTGTAACTCTAAAGATGGGTTCTGATGTTTCCTTGTCTTTTGATTTGCCAAACTATCAAAACACGGGACACCAACAACGTCATAATGACGGAGTCTGATGTCATTAGTTTTAACGAGTCTGACAAAGGGAGAACTTGACGTATTTTCATGTTTAGAGAGTTTTAAAAGAAAGCGGAAAAGAAAACTCCAACATTCCCTTTTTGTAGGTAGTCTCACAGATCTGAAAAGGTAGAAAACTGTGTCTGAGAGAACCTCTTAGTCATGATAGGCTAAGGTATTCCTTTTTCATAAACAATCTATCCCAACCCTAAAAAGGGGTAAACGTATACTGGGTAGATATCATTTCACAGCCAATTTAACGAGTTCAAAACGACAAGCGACTCGAAAATATTTTCAATTTCATAGAGTCAGAAAAGAGCTGAAAGGTGACTCCAGCAGTGACTTTTTCATGTTTTTACCGAGTCTGAAAAAGTGTAAAATACAACCCATTTCTTCGTCATAACCACGTGAAAACCTGTCATTGCACAAAAAGACGTGGGTAAAATGTATTCCTCGAAAATAATATGAAAATATATCGAAAAATATGTTTTAAAACCCAATTTATGATTTTGAAATGTTATAAAAGACCAAAAGTGGTAAAAACTATTTACTTTTCACTTTTACCTCTTTGCAGAGCGACAATGACCTGTTTTCCTTGCGATCTTCTGGTGACGATTGTGAGCAATCCAGTGAACCAATCCAGATTCTACCAGTTTCAGGTAAGAGTCGACACCATTTGCTATATTTTGAGATATATTTCATTACATTTAATGCCATTTTGAACCTCTTAGGGGTGGATTTGTAAAAACTAGGGCTCCGCAGTTGGCGTGGTTTTCGGGCACGGACCCGTGCCAATCGAACCTTTTTTACACAGGAGTCACGCTAGGTGGTACGACTGTTAGAAAAATAGTCGCTCCAACCGTGCAACCCAAAATCCGCCTTAATTTCAAGAAAATGCAAATGTTTGATTTCAAATTTTAATGCCCAAGGAGACTTACAATGTTCATATGAACAATGCATGCAGGTACAAAGCATAAAATATGGTAATTGAGTGGAAAGAGAGAGAACATAGTGAAGAGGATGAACAGGCCATCAAAAATGAACAATGCATTAATGCCCTCAGAAATTGTGGTTTCAAGAAGTTCTTCTTGACACCGTGTCTCCAGGCTCAGCGCGAATTGCTTCAATATTTGATAAGAATTTGGGACAAAGATCAGGAAAATTTTGTACTTCGAGATCAAGAGCTTGAACTCAAATTTTCTGATGTGTATTTCATCACTGGACTGTGGCGTAGCAGTGGAGTCCCTATCTTGACTGGTACCCGTCCTTCCGGAGAAAGCATGGGAATGGTAATTGACAGGGTGTGCCGAGGGGCACGAAAAGGAATAGGGGTGGGCAAAGTGGATATCCAAACCATCCTTGATTTAGCACTAAGAGTAGTGCTGCATACTATCACGCGGGCCATGGGATCGCAGGAACCGCATGAGGCCACGAAGACACAACTACTTCTTGCTTCAGAGTGCATGAACCTGACCATCTTCAACTGGGCCGAGGCTGTAACCATTAACATCAAGTGGCAACTCACTAAGTGCAAGAAGACCAAACTAAAGCAGTTTGGGTATGGATAAATCTAGTATCATTCTTCTTGGAACGATCACCCATATTCCAGCATCAGGAGGTTATCGTCCCGATGCCGCCACCCAAAAAGCCACGGATGGCCCAATGGGCTGCACTGATGCCTAGAGGAGGGGGTGGCCAACAGATGTCCTAGAGGCCAGATGTTTTTGATTGGTTCTAATGACAACTGATTTTCATGGAGGATTGGCCCTACGTCGGCACAAACTTCACTGGAGACCCAGACCTCTCTCTCCTGGAGGGAGAGGATTGGGACAAAGAACTAGATAAGACTTATTTTTTATTTTCATGAGTTTATGATTTTTTGGTATATATGCATGTTCTGACAGTTAATCTTATATGGATTCAGATATTGACCCAGAGCATCCTGCAGGTATTTCACCAATAGCGAGCTGGAATCCTCGTTATTTCAATCCTCATGGTGAGGGCATTGACGAGGAGATAGTACAGAACCTAGAGGGGATCACCCGTGGGATTCCAGACTATGCTCGTTTTGACAATGTTCCTTGAGCCTATCAGAGGCACACTTTAGGGGTGCCGAGTCATATTCACTACTTTTTGAGGCGGTTGGTACGGGTAGTGACGTTCTATCATGAGCACCATGCCGATTAGGCACTTAGGCTTTATTTCCGCACATTTTTGAGAGACATGTTGTCCCACGATGTAACTGAAATAGACATACATTATTTTTTGGGTTTCATGATGCACATGTTGCAAACAAACAATATATATATATATATACACATCTATTTTCCACATGGGTCTATTTACATATGATGATGTTTTATAAATTGTGCAAATGTCTATTTAGCACAATGTTAGCTATTGCATCTGTTAATGTATTCATTCATCTTGGTATATGTTGATAAGTAATGAAATCAAAATGTATTTCAAGTAAACGAATATGCAAATACAATCTCAAAATGCATGGGTTTCAAACCGAATAATGACCGTTAAGTTGAAGAACAACAGGCTGTGAATCCAAATTCACAAGCAACGCGCGTATGCCAAGGTTAACTACCTCAGTTAATAGTTCCAAAACAACACTATATTTAGCGACATTGTTTTTAGCTAGTCCAAGACAAATAACTTGTAGGTTAATAAACTCGCCAACAGTATCATAAATTACCTAGGCTGCCAAAGACAAGTTCCTGGTACTGCAGGAAGCACCGTCCGCGAAACTGACATAAGGGGAAATATAAATCTACATAGCAAACAAGACCCAATAAGCAGAAAAAATCTCACAAAGAACATCAAACCAAAGCATGCAAAAAAATGAAAAAAAAACACCTATATACACATATCATGCATGAATGACTCAAGCGTAATACTTTTTTAGGTACAACCCATTTTTGGGCTATGCTAAGGGATAACCTTCATAGTCAATAAGCTCATAAGCCCCATTCTGTAACACACATTTTACGATGTAGGGCCCATGCCACATCGGTTGGAATTTTCCTACCCCCAGCCTGTCATGAGCTTGGTCATACAAGAGAACCAGGTCGCCTTCAATAAAAGAACAAGGGGAAACCATTTGGTCAAAATGGGCTTTGACTCGATTCTTCTATACTTTGATGACCAAGGCAGCTAAGCGACGAGTTTCATCCAATCTCTCTAAGTAGAGGAGACGTTCTTCCTCAAGCAAAGTACTAAGCAGTAATTCCACATCTAATTTGAGTGAAGGGATTTCACATTCAATCGGAATAGTGGCTTCCAAACTGTACACCAACTGAAATGGGGTAAATCCGGTTGCACTATTAATCGACGTTTGATAAGCCCATAAAGCTGAAAACAACACGAGATGCCATTTTGATTTATGGATCCCAATTTTTCATTGAAGCATTGTAACAAGGACTTTATTTACAGCTTCAACTTGGCCATTAGCTTGAGGATATGTTGTAGCCTCTACAACACCCTTCAAAAAACCCCACTTCAAAAAATTTTCGAAGCCCCTTGAACTTACAAAAAACTAAGTAAAGAGTCTAGAAGGCTAAACCATGACCCTGCGACCTAATCACGGGTCGCAGGGTCGCAAGGTCGCAAAGCTCAAATTTTCAGAAAATCGCGACCCCGCGACTTTGTGACCCTACGACCCGCAGGTCGCAAGGTCGCGAGGTCGCATACCTCTAGAATCACTCGAATTGCGACCTTGCAACCTCATTAAATTCCCACACGTGTGATCCTTTTATATAAAGGAGGTCGCTAGGTCGCATTTTTCACATGCAGCGAATAGAAAGAAACGGCTCTGACAGGTCGACTGGCGCGCATTTTTCCCAGGTAAGTTGCCATTTTCCCTCATGTTGTTTCCTTTTTGGTTATTCTTGCTAAATCCCAGACATCCTCAGCCTTTAAATTGTCAATTTGCCTCAACCCCTGTCTGTATTTCTTACTTAGGATTTTTTTCCAATTCCTGTTTTCCCCACACTGCCCAAAATCATCACCATTTCTTGTCCAGGCTTTCATGGCTACTCCCCTACTCCAAAAACTACCCCTTGACTCTGTCTGGACCCATTTGGCTTTACATTTTTCCAGTTAAAAGGAAAAACACTCCACGCCGCGCGCTCCCAAAACCCCCGGGGAAGCCCTAGCGCGACCTGCGACCTCGCGACCTAGTCGCAAGGTCACAAGGTCGCAGTTTCCAAATTGTTCGAGAGTTTGCGACTCTGCGACCGAGCGATCCAGTCGCAAGGTCGTAAGGTCGCATTTTTCCGGTTTCTAGAAATTTGCAACCCCGCGACCCAGCGACCTAGTCGCAAGGTCGCAAGGTCGCATTTGCATACTTTTTCACAATTCGTGACCCTGCGACCCTATGACTAGTCGCAAGGTCGCAAGGTCGCATGTTGGCTAATTTCTCTCAATCTGCGACCTCGCGACCCAGTAGACCATTGTTTAAATTTTTCTTGTGTCCCAGCTAAAATCATTGATAAACTGTAATTGGTCTTTTATCATCATGTCGTTCTTATCATGGGATTCTTTCATGAATATGACAAGTGAACTTGAAGCAGACACAGAGTGTATACCTGTTCTCTCAGATTCCAGTGACATGGCACCCCCAGTGTCCCAGAAGAAAGACAACCACGTGGCAGTGGAAGATGTGGAGATGGACATACCAGTGTCCCCACCCCCGATATACAAAGATACCCTTTGTACATTTGCAAAAGGGGACAGCATGCGATGGTACCAAGTGTACCATGAGTTTGCCATCATGGAATCAGAATTTCCAGAAGACCTCCCGGATCGGGAGGTATACTTAAAAGTTAAAAGGTCCAAGCTGCATCTCGCAGGTGCTCACCCGGCTATATTTCCATGTCCCGAAATGATAGACTGGATCATACAAAAAATAGATCCCAAGAAGTTCGTGATCCGAGACAGCGAGGGCAAGGCTTTCAAAACGCTCGTAGGCTTGGACGCCCATGTTTACTACTCTTTGCCTCAACCGGACAAAAAATTTATAGAAGAATGGGCTCTTGCCCATGCAGTCCCTGTAGTCGACACCATCAGGCAGTGGTGGGCGGAGCCCGACAAATTTAAAGTCAAGAAAGACCAAGAATATCCGGTGGCCAGCCTGAGAAAAGTATATAAATTAGTAGCCACCATGCTTTGCAAATTGTACAGGCGCCTCGACGCCACCACCTTCAACGGCACATCGGCTACTATCATGGAATATGTAATAGTGCATGGCACCTGTTTCAACTGGGTTAGTATATTGATGACCTCAATGCTTACAAACTTGTCCTCGGCATTGGCCCCAGATGAAGGAATGCCCTCTGAGTTCTATATGGCCTCTTATATATTGGATGTCATCTATACAAGGTTACATTTTGAGGGATGGGCACATAACTGGGATCCCACGCAGACCCGTGCAATTCATCTACAAACCAAAGTGTTCTGGGAATCTAGCTATAAAACAGATATAGAACCAATTTCTCAAATATTCATCCCCACCCTATTCAGGAAATTATTTGGCCAGGACGCCCATTTCATGTCTTGGCGAGCCAGGGAGACTCTAGGCCAAGTGGTGCATTGGTTTCCATTCGCTGGATATAATTTCATCCGAGTCTTCGGCTCGTTCAGGGCACCACATGCTATTCCTCGCTTCGTTACAGACAAGATGCTCATACAAGAGGTATGCTTCCAAATAAAATTGGGTTTCTCCAGTGTCCTGTCCAAAGGTAAGAAGAAGCCCTGGCCCACGCTACCCCTCACTATCGACGCATACACAGTTAAATATTTCAGAGAGGTAGGGGCTGAGGGAGAAGAGATTAAAAGTTATCGCCTTAGGGCTTTAGAGCACCGAACATACGACTCGGAGAGGATAGTTCCCGAACACTACAAGAAGGCCAAATTCAAATGGAACTACCAGCATGTAGAACACCCGGGAGAAGATGAGAGAAGAAACTGGTATAATGCATATAGACAACTTGCTCCGGGGGCGGACTCTGGCCAAGAGGATCCGGATGATCAAAGTTTGGAAGACAGGAGCCGTAAGTTAGGAGGTGCCTCTTCCTCTCTAGCTAAAAAGCCCCGGACTAGCATAGGGCCTGACACCTCTTCCCAACAGAAAGAAGTAGAGGCCAAAGCTTAGCAAGAGAAAGAAAAGAAGATAAAAGAGGACGAGGAGAAGCGCAAGAAAAATTCAAAGGTGGATCAGAAGAAGAAGCAAGCCGAGGAGGCCAGGAAGGAAAAGGAGGAAAAGGAGGCGCAGGCCGCAGCAGGACAGGCACTCAAGAAAGAGCTTGACAAAGCAGAAGCTGAATGCCAAAAGAAATCAGACCAAGCTGCTGCAGCCGAGTGAAAGAGGAAATCCGAAATAGAAGCAGCAGCAGAAGCGGAGCGCAGGTGGAAGGAAGAGCATGAGAAGGCAGAAGCTGAGCGCCAGCAAAGGGAAAAGGAGGAAAAGAAGAAGAAAGAAGAGGAGGATGAAATGATAGAAGACATCGAGGTGTCTCCCCTCAAAGTACCTCTAGTCAGTACAGGAACCATGCTCTCTGATGTGAATTCCCCCTAGGGGAAGGAGGAGGAGGTCTTCGACCTCACCAGGCTCACATTCGACCAATTCTCTTTCAAAATCTGGCAAGAGAAGAGAAGTTCCCTGGCACAAATTCCTTCCGCCGTATCCACGGTTGCAACTAAAAAATACATAGTCCTTGATACTAGGACTAATCCGATGATGATAGCATCGGCAGGCACGGCTTTCGCTGCAGCCATGGAAGAAAATGTAACCAGAATTAGTAGAGAAATAATTTCTCTACAAAATAGACTACGAGCAGCAGAGTAGTGGGAGAAGAAGGCAGAACATGAGAGGTCTGCATTGAAGGAAGAGGTGCAACAACTCCAAAACAAGGCTCCCCCAGTCAATGAAGTTCCACTTGCTGTTCTAAAGGAATGTGATGTATTAGAGGCGACCATGAGGTAGGTGTATGGGGAAATGTTCACCATAAGCAAACAGTCGCCCCATTGGTAAGAGCACGAGCAGAAACTAAGCAAAAGCACGAGCAACTCAAGGAAGCCTCAACTACCTTAGATAAAATGATGGACTGGACAGTGCAATACCCTCAAGCCCCCGAGCATTTTCCTAAGAAGGATTGGATTCATACACAAGATGCCAAAGTTCAAATCCGTATGAAGATGCAATCCAAGGACAAGCTATCCAAGGATTTGGACAAAGTAATGTCTTCATACGACCACCTGATCAGTGGCATAGACTCGATGCACACTCTTCACCACATTCCTTCGCTAGGGGCATTGGATGAAAGTAAGACCTGGGAGCAAGTAGATCAAGAAATCCAGTCATTTCTACAGCCCATCAGGCAAGCTGCTGCCGCCCCCGAGCTCGCAGCATCACAAGAAAATCTGGGTCAGTTACTTGTCACGCCAATATGTATTTACACCAAGCTCGCCTCCCTTTCAAACCAGATCTCACAAAAGAAGGAAACTCTAATCCCGAATTCTCTGGAGTGCATGCATCGGTTAAAAGAGGAGGTCCCTCTAGTCTCTCCCATAGCAACAGAATACCAGACCTGGCAGGACTTCCTCAAAGGAAAGCATATTGATGTTACTGATCTCTCTATTGCGCACCCATATTCATGACTTAGTGGCAGTAGGTCGCAGGTCACACTACCCACTAGGTTGCAAGTCGCACTACCCAATTGGTCGCAAGTCGCGCTCACTATCCAGGTCGTAGGGCAACTCAACCGGCGAGCAGGCGTAGATTCAGGGAGCCTAAAGGGAAATTTTGATCTATAAAACCCCCTCTGGGAGAAATGTAAAGGAATTTTGGCTTTTGGAGACTCAAGAGATATACAGTATTGTACTGAAAGATAGCACTCTTGTGCATATGAATACAGATACCTGTTAAAACTCCCTATGGATATGATGTGTTTTTCTGTGCGAACACTATGTGTATTTCTCATATAGTTTCAAATATCTTTTGATTAATGAAGCTACACTTTTAATGGCATCATTTATGCATCATGGCTATCTGTGCTTGTGTTAATGATGCTCAATTTTTCATTGCTCTTTTTATGAATGTTAATGACCTTGTTTATTAGCATTTCATTTTATCTTTCAGGAAGTAAAGGGGCATCTCGCCATAAAGAGCTATTTATTTTGTGGTCAGAATACCTCAGTAGCATAACCCCAAAGATGTGTTGCTAACGACACCTCCTTAGGCGTATATGCTTTGTTTATTGTCTTGCTACACATAGTGCTATATACTTGTTTAATGCATCAATCATGTATTTTGTATCATGTGAATAAGTGTGTGTCCGCAGGTTCAATCAAGTTATTTTGAGACCAAAGGGGAAGGTGACTTAAGCGGTAGCCGGACCCACACTCCGGACAAGATCCCTATTCCAAACGGTTCAAGGTCTAATTGGGACTTTCTACTGGGGAGATCCCCTACTGTTGGCCAGAAAATTTTTCCCGTCAACAGAATTGGCGCTAGAAGGAGGGCCTCAATGGCAGCCCCCCAACATAAAACCAACATTCCATCACAAACTCCCCACGGGGAGGTCATAAACAACAAAACTATCCCTCCATTGGAAGATATTCCAGGGATGGAGATGCCGCATTATGAAATTACCGACGCACAATTGAGAGCCTTGCGCCCAGCTGCCCGCAATCTCCTCAGGGATTTGCGATATGCCCCAATCATGCAATTCTTGTCCCATACTAGAACCCCGGTGGAAAACATCACTCGTAATGGTGCCCTAGTGAGCACCGTGCCCCAGTTGGTGAATCTCATGCTTGAAGACCTTGCCGCCGCTGCCCAGCGTGACGAACCCATCCTCGAACTCCAAGATGGTGATGAGGAAGAATTTGGTCCTATCGAACCTTTTCCCGACCCTCATCCCAACCAAGCCCAGCCTAAAAAAAACCAAGCACGCCCCCCACCTGGGAAAGGTGAGGGAGATAGAGGCCGAGGGAATGAGGGTGACAGAAATAGAGCCCGCAGAAACGAAGGCGAGGGAAATAGAGCCCGCCGAACTGGAGGCAGAGGAGATAGAGGCTAAGGCCAAGGAAACTGTGCCAACAACCATCACCCAAACCCAAATAGACCGCCTGTCCACAACTGGGGATATCTTAGAGACTTTCCCTACCATGAGAGATATCAAGATGAACACTCTCGACATGAGGCAGGAGCATCAGTGTCAGGTTTGGGGGGTGAATCTGAGCCTGAGTTTAGGCACCACCAGTAGGCTAGGAGGGTGCCACCCCTAGCCTGGATGGCCCAATCACCATTAAATCTTTTGGGCCCACTCCACGACCTGCCTAGGCACCCGGAGAAACACCTCCCCAATTTTGATCCCGAGAAAGGCACCTTGGCTGAGGATCATATAAGCAGCTTCTATCGTTCCCTACCAATGATGAGGGTTCAGTCAGATGACGTTTCTTGCCATCTGATTCCGCATACTCTTGAAAATAAAGTGGCCACTTGGTACCGCTCCCTCCCAAGTGCCTCCATCACATTGTGGGACCAGTTTCAACGCACATTCTTGCAGAAATTTTCAGAGGAAAAAACCCCTTCCATGCTCCTCACAGAGTTAAGCACCATTAAGTGCCACAAGAAAGAGAAGGTGAGGGACTTCAATCAGCGTTTTGCTACCATACTGCAAAATTTTCCCCCAAACCTGGCATTGGACAACTCTATTACCATTGACTATTATACAAAAGCTCTCCCTAGGGATATCGTTGTCTTCGTGAAATGTGAAGCTTGGCCCACACTTGCAGCCAACTACGCAGCCGCCCTCACTGTAGAAAGATACATGCTTTCTATAGGAGCCATCGATCATGAAGGGAGAGATGACTACAAACCAATCGCGAAAAGGGGTCAGTCCACCACAAGCAAAACCGCAGATAAGGATAAGGATGCTTTTAACTTTGAGGGTATAGTGAAGACCCTCAAGATATTAAAAAATGAAGTCTCTGACCTGAAAAGGAAGGGTATAGAGTCCACGACTATTGCCAAGGCACCTAAGCCCTTTTTCAGAAATAGCAACCCCAACACCAGCCGACCTCCATCCAACCCAAACACTGTTATTAATGTTGAAGAGATAGGAAAAGATAACTTCTGCTCTTTCCACCAGGCTACCCACTCTGAAAAAACATGCCCACAGTGGATTGGCAACATGAACGCAGTGGTAAACTAGCTTCTGGATGATCAAACCCCAGGGGACGTGGGGGAGGATGATCTTTCCGACCACGATGAAGAGTTTCCCCCGGATGAAGAACCGACATCCTCAGTTCTTGCATTCGATGTTATCCGAGGGGACAACCATCTTACAGTCACTGATATCAACATGGTAGACAATCCTAAGGCCCCACCTGTAAGAAAATACAGCCTTAGAAGTAAAGGACCGTTTCCCAAACCATCCTTTGAGGAGAAGAAAAGGGCTTTCTTAAGGAAAATTCTGCGACGGGGAATGAACAACAAGCTGCCCCTAAGAAGCCCACTAATGACAACACCCGAGCAAATCAGAAAAGCAAGCTCCCGATGGGGTCCACCACAACCACTACCGAACCAGGTCCCCAATCTGATTCCATGTATAACATTGTAGAGGACATGAAGAAAACCAGAGCTAACATATCCCTCTATGAGCTTACTCGCGTCACGAATCAACGAGAACTCATTCTAAAGCCTTCGCCAACACCTCAACTACTAAACCTGTGAGCAACACGTCCACGCAACGTAGTCCAAGTGCTCAGTCCATTGTAAACGCCATCAATGAAAATTCTAGAGGGTCTACTCCTCCTTTCCTCCTGTCATTTGAGATCTTCAACTTCAACGTCCATAACTGTCTAGTGGACTCCGGCGCCTCCACCAACGTCATGCCACTATCTGTTTGTAAGAAACTGAACATCCGCCTAGAGAAAACTGATGCAAGGATCATTCAACTTGACAGATCTCAAGTGCCAGCCGTAGGAGAACTAAATAACATCATCATCCGCCTCTTGTCTGATTCTAGAGTCCACCAATGTATCGGCATTGTAGTCGTTGACATTCCGAAAGCCTACGGCCTATTACTTAGTAGGGACTAGTCCAGCAAGCTGCAAGGATATTTCGCCACTGACTGGTCCCACCTTTGGATTCCTTACAAAGGTCGGAATAAACAAATAAGGGTCAAAAGCGAGCCTTATATCAAACATACTGTGACTGATTTGGATGCTACTAATGAACCCATCAGTTTTTCCCAGGAGGAGCTTGGCATGCACTTCTTGGAAGCCATTTTTGGATGTTATCACCCTCCTCAATCTCCAGTAGATCCCAAGATCCAGTCTGAATTAATACTCGTCGTGGAAGATCGAGCCACTCCCGTCTCACACCAAGATGAATTCCCGCCCCAACCTACCACCCCAAAGGAGCCCGAAAACGATGTATGGACCCTGTACTATGATGGTTCCAAAACTCTTGACAGATCTGGTGTGGGCTGCATCTTGCTAGACCCCCAAAAGAACAAATTCTTGATATCATGTCGGCTTGAGTTCTAATGCACGAACAATACTGCTGAATATGAAGCTCTAATCCTCGGACTCAAGAAGGCATTGGATTTAAAGGTAATATTCTTACAAGTTATTGGAGATTCCGAGATCATTACTCGACAGGTATGCAATACCATTCATTGTTTATCTCTGCATTTGAAGGCTTATCAGCAAGAGGTATGGCGTCTTATTTCTGCTTTCGATGCTTTTGGAATTAAATCTGTTCTTATAATGCACAATGCAGCAGCTAATACTCTGGCTAATGCCACTGCTAGATTTACCCCTTTGAGGTAGGGTTTTTCTATTGAAGTTATATATAAACCCTCCGTGCCAGATAATATTACTAATTTACACGTTTTTTATGATGATCAACAAATCTTGGATTTCATGCTCAACTCGGAAGTATTCAAAGACGCGGCAATAGATGAGGCGGATCATGATCAGGCCTTGCAGGAAGAGCATGATAAATGTAAAGAGAACCCCATGCCCAAGGGGGTAGTGTCACTGGAAAAGCTCTTTGATCTGCAAAGCCAATTTTGCAGCCCCCCAAATACCAAAGTACAAAGCTCCATCCTGGCACATCGGCAAGTGAAATTGGGATCAGAAGAGAACCCGAAGTTCATTAACCTCGGGAAAGATTGTACCAACGAAGAGACGCAGGCATTCACCCAACTATTTCGGAAGTATCGAGACATATTCACTTGGATGTATAATGATTTACATACGTACGATACTCGGATTATTCAGCACATCATACCCATGAAAGAAGGTGTGAAGCCATTCCAACAGAAGCTCAGAAAGGTACACCCTATTTTGGAACCGATGATTCTGAAAGAACTCAAGAAATTGTTGGATGCACGCATTATCTTTAAAGTGCGTCACTCCACATGGGTATCGAATTTGGTCCCGATAAGGAAGAAGTCTGGTGAGATCCTCTTATGTGTCTGGATCTGATATGTTCTCCTTGTTGGATGGATTCTCTGGTTACAACCAGGTGTTGGTAGCCGAACCGGACAGATTGAAAACTACCTTTCGGACCAAATGGGGAACATTCACTTTCAGGCGCATGCCTTTTGGATTGATTAATGTGAGGGAAACTTTCCAACGGGCCATGGATATAGCTTTCCATGGTTTGATAGGTCAAAGCATGGTAGTCTATTTGGATGACGTCACTGTGTTTTCAAAACACCGGGGCGATCATTTATGCCACCTCAAACAATTCTTTGAGAGGTGCAGGAATTATGGGATTTCACTCAACACGAAAAAGAGTGTATTTGCTGTAGCAGAAGGGAACTTGCTGGGCCACATTATTACGAAGCAAGGCATTGTAGTAGATCCAGAGCGGGCAAAAGCTATTGCCCAGATTTCCCCCCCGAGCAGTAAGAAAGAAATGCAATCTTTCCTAGGGAAAATCAATTTTGTCCGCAAGTTCATATCGGATTTCACCCAGATAGTTAGACCTTTGCAGGGGATGATAAAAAAGAATGCAATGTTCGAATGGAACCCACCAGAGAAGGAGGCGTTCGCCAAAATCAAACGGGCCATAGCTGAAGCACCATCCCTTCAAAGTTTGGACTTTAGAAGAAGCTTCATCCTATATAATTTCGCTTTAGATTCTTCACTTGCAGCTTTCCTCACGCAGAAAGACAGCAAAAATGAAGAGCGGCCCATTTCCTTCATGAGTACTAGTTTACAAGGAGATGAATTTAACTACCCTGAAATCGAGAAGCAAGCCTATGCGGTCTACAAAGCAGTCAAGCATTTCAAACCTTACATCTTGAAAAACCACGTCACGGTTTTTGTTCCACATCCAGAGGTCCACTCATTGTTTTTGCAGCAGGAGTTAGGCGAGAGGCGAGGCAACTGGGTGGCATGCCTGCAAGAGTATGATTTAGAGTTTAAGCTAGCACACACCATTAAAGGACAAGGCTTATGTCAAATGGCTGCAGAGGCGACAAGTTCCCATGGAGTTGAAGAAGAGTGTTGGGAACAAGAGATCGATATGTACCAGAGCGACCATGTGCCTCAGCTGAGTAGCCCATCTTGGTACTCGGCCATTTCAGAATACCTAGCCCAGGGTACTCTGGACCCCGCTCTAACTACCCGATAGAAACGCGCGATAAGACTCAAGGCTGCATCTCACCAGCTGATCCATGGGAAGCTTTTCAAGAAACATTATGATGGGGTCATGCTACGCTGATTAGAACATGATGAAGCGCAGAAAATATTGATCGAGCTACATGACGAACCAGCTGGGGGTAATTTTTCCGGGGATACCACTGCCCACAAGACAATGCACGCAAGATACTATTGGCCAACCCTTTTCAAAGACGCGCATGCATATGTCCGGAAATGCATCCAGTGCCAGAAGTTCACAAACCGAGAAGCGCGGCCAGCCACCCCCTTACTGTCAGTAGCAGTAGAAGAACCTTTTCAATAGTGGGGCTTGAACGTCATTGGCGAAATCATACCTCACTCCTCCAAACAACACCGGTACATTCTTACAGCTACCGATTATTTTACCAGGTGGGTCGAAGTAGCACCTTTATGCCAAATCAATGATCAGGAGGTAATAGAATTAGTCACTCGTTCCATCATCACCAGGTTTGGCGTTCTAATTTCCTTGGTTTTTGATAATGCAACTTACTTTTCATCTTTTAAATTATGTGATTTTGCCCTGGAAAACGGTATCGTTCTTAAAAATTCTGCAAATTACTATCCCCAAGGAAATGGTTTAGCTGAGTCGACTAATAAAAATCTGATCCGCATCATCAAGAAAACCCTGCTGTCCCACCAGCGCAACTGGCACAATGCCCTTCACAATGCACTTTGGGCCGACCGTGTCACGCCCAATTATTCCCTAGGCACCTCTCCTTATTTTCTCGTGTATGGAAAAGAAGCCATTCTTCCTCCCCATTTATCTCTCCCAACCCTTCAGTTGTCCCAGGAATGTCATGGCACCCCATGCCCTACCTTACAGACTCAGATTGACACCCTACTAAAGTTGGAGGAGGAAAGACAAAAAACCCGAGAAAAGTTCGCCATCCACCAAAGCCGAATCAAGAGATGGTTTGATAGAAAATCAGCAGGGAATTAAAACTTTGAGGTAGGAGAGCTGGTCCTAAAATGGGATAAAGCTCATGAAGAAAAGGGAAAACATTCCAAGTTCCAGGCACTATGGACAGGCCCTTTCCAAGTTAAGGAGAAATTAGGTTCGCATACGTTTAGACTGCAAACCCTTGAGGGAAGAGTCAAGGTCCTCCCGGTAAATGACCATGACCTCAAACATTATTTCACTTAGCATCCCTTGAAGGGCTGTCTTATCCTTGTACTATAGTTTTCGTTTCATCCCTTTTAATGGATAAAAATAACTATATATATATATATAT
Source organism: Pinus albicaulis (assembly GCA_034641835.2). Lineage (NCBI taxonomy): Eukaryota > Viridiplantae > Streptophyta > Pinopsida > Pinales > Pinaceae > Pinus > Pinus albicaulis. Next base: position 1,053,630,120 of record CM076577.1, on the reverse strand, counting down.
ATATATGTGTGTGTGTGTGTGTGTGTGTGTGTGTGTGTGTGTGTGTGTGTATATATGTATATATATATATATTTTAAAGTGGAAGGGCTTGTCAGAACTACGCATTTGGCACACTGCAACAGGTTCTCTGCTGATGGAAGGATTTTTCCCCATAGGCACAAAGGTGGTAAAGGCTTGCTTATTACCGGCACCTAAAGGAAGCGTATGATCTAGCTCAAGTCATCAAGCAGGGAGCCCACCTGGAAAGTTTGAGAGGGTGTCTACAAAAGAAAGTGCGATGCAGTGGTAACTAGATCGGAAGGAAAAATAGGTACTCCATGTTACGTCAGGGCATCCGGGAAAAACCAAAGTCCTCAGACCAGACCAGGAACAACCTCTCTGCAAGAAAAATAAGTCGGGATCCCTCATCCGCCCAAGGAAAAAATTTCCCATCTCAAATAAGTGCCACGAGCACATCTAAATAAGTGCCCCAGGCACATTCAAAATAAGTGCAATAGCACACTAATAAAGGGTAAAGGATTGAGAAAGGCTTCCTGCATAGAGAGGTGATGTAGCGACTCTACCGGGGTACTGACCAGGCTCGCTGGCAGTGGAGCAATGTTCACAATTCCTAGGCAGTGACTCCGCTGGGACCGAGAGGTTCGCTGGCAGTGGAGCAACACAATGAGGAAAAAATAATCGCACCGGATCCTGTAGCTACTTGAAGTCCTCCAACCCTCTCGATCTGGAGACCTAAAGAGCCAGCAGAATGAGCAACCTCGCGAGGTGCCAAAAGCTAGGCAATGTTGACCTTGATGTAAAAGAAACAGCAAGCGAAGCCCCGCCCTCCCCCCCCCCCCCCTCCCCCCTCCAAGGCTGACTATCAGCAGAGACTCTGGTTTCGTCCAGTGAATCGCCATTTGTTGTAGCCTCTACAACACCCTCCAAAAAACCCCACTTCAAAAATTTTTCGCAGCCCCTTGAGCTTACAGAAAACTAAGTAAAGAGTCTAGAAGGCTAAACCGCGACCTCGCGACCTAGCAACCCTGCGACCTAATCGCAAGTCGCAGGGTCGCAAGGTTGCAAAGCTCAAATTTTCGGAAAATCGCGACCCCACGACTTTGAGACCCTGTGACCCACAAGTCGCAAGGTCGTGAGGTCTCATACCTCTAGAATCACTCGAATTGCGACCTCGCAACCTCATTAAATTCCCACACGTGTGACCCTTTTATATAAAGGAGGTTACTAGGTCGCATTTTTCACATGCAGCGAATAGAAAGAAACAGCTCTGACAAGTCGACTGGCACGCGTTTTTCTGGGTAAGTTGCCATTTTCCCTCCTGTTGTTTCCTTTTTTGTTATTCTTACTAAATCCCAGACATCCTCAGCCTTTAAATTGTCAATTTTCCTCAACCCTTGTCTGTATTTCTTACTTAGGGTTTTTTTTCTGATTCCTGTTTTCCCCACACTACCCAAAATCATCACCATTTCTTGTCTAGGCTTTCATGGCTACTCCCCTACTCCAAAAACTACCCCTTGACTCTGTCTAGACCCATTTGGCTTTACATTTTTCCAGTTAAAAGGAAAAACACTCCATGCCGCGCGCGCCCAAAACCCCCGGGGAAGCCCTAGCGCGACCAGCGACCCCGCGACCTAGTCGCAAGGTCGCAGTTTCCAAATTGTTCGAGAGTTTGCAGCTCCGCGACCCAGCGACCCAGTCACAAGGTCGCAAGGTTGCATTTTTTCAGTTTCTAGAAATTTGTAACCCCGCGACCCAGCGACCTAGTCGCAAGGTCGCAAGGTTGCATTTGCATACTTTTTCACAATTCACGACCCTGCGACCCTGCGACCTAGTCGCAAGGTCGCAAGGTCACATGTTGGCTAATTTCTCTCAATCTGCGACCCCGCGACCCAGTAGACCATTGTTTAAATTTTTCTTGTGTCCCAGCTAAAATCATTGATAAACTATAATTGGTATTTTCTCATCATGTCGTTCTTATCATGGGATTCTTTCATGAATATGACAGGTGAACTTGAAGCAGACGTAGAGTGTATACCTGTTCTCTCAGATTCCAGCGACATGGCACCCCCAGTGTCCTAGAAGAAATACAAGCACGTGGCAGTGGAATATGTGGAGATGGACATACCAGTGTCCCCACCCCCGATATATAGAGATACCCTTTGTACATTTGCAAAAGGGGACAACATGCGATGGTACCATGTGTACCATGAGTTCGCCATAACGGAATCAGAATTTCTAGAAGACCTCCCGGATCGGGAGGTATACTTAAAAATCAAAAGGTCCAAGCTGCATCTCGCAGGTGCTCACCCGGCTATATTTCCATGTCCCGAAATGATAGACTGGATCATACAAAAAACAGATCCTAAGAAGTTCGTGATCCAAGACAGCGAGGGCAAGGCTTTCGCAATGCTCGTAGGCTCGGATGCCCATGTTTACTACTCTTTGTTTCAATAGGAAGAAAAATTTATAGAAGAATGGGCTCTTGCCCATGCAGTCCCTGTAGTCGACACCATCAGGTAGTGGTGGGCGGAGCCCGACAAATTTAAATTCAAGAAAGACCAATAATATCCAGTGCCCAGCGTGAGAAAAGTATATAAATTAGTAGTCGCCATGCTTTGTAGATTTTAATGGCGCCCTGACACCACCACGTTCAATGGCACATGGGTTACTATCATGGAATATGTAACGGTGCATGGCACCTATTTCAACTGGGCTAGTATATTGATGACCTCCATGCATACAAAAATTTCCTCGGCATTGGCCCCAGATGAAGGAATGTCCTCTGAGTTCTATATGGCCTCTTATCTATTGGATGTCGTCTGTGCAAGGTTGCATTTTGAGGGATGGGCACATAACTGGGATCCCACACAGACCCGTGCAATTCATCTACAAACCAAAGTGTTCTGGGAATCCAAGTATAAACAGGATATAGAACCAATTTATCAAATATTCATCCTCGCCCTATTCAAGAAATTATTTGGCCAGGACGCCCCTTGCATGTCTTGGCGAGCCAGGGAGACTCTAGGCCAAGTGGCGCATTGGTTTCCATTCGCTGGATATACTTTCATCCGAGTCTTCGGCTCGTTCAGGGCACCACATGCTATGCCTCGCTTCGTTACAGACAAGATGCTCATACAAGAGGTGTGCTTCCAAATGACCTCGGGTTTCTCCAGTGTCCTGTCCAAAGGTAAGAAGAAGCCCTGGCCCACGCTACACCTCACTATCGACGCATACACAGTTAAAGATTTCAGAGAGGTAGGGGTTGAGGGAGAAGAGATTAAAAGTTATCGCCTTAGGGCTTTAGAACACCGAACATACGACCCGGAGAGGATAGTTCCCGAACACTGCAAGAAGACCAAATTCAAATGGAACTACCAGCATGTAGAATGCCCAGGAGAAGATGAGAGAAGAAACTGGTATAATTCAGATAGACAACTTGCTCCGGGGGCGGACTCTGGCCAAGAGGATCCGGATGATCAAAGTTTGGAAGACAGGAGCCGTAAGTTAGGAGGTGCCTCTTCCTCTCTAGCTAAAAAGCCCCGGACCAGCACAGGGCCTGACACCTCTTCCCAACAGAAAGAAGTAGAGGCCAAAGCTCAGCAAGAGAAAGAAAATAAGATAAAATAGGATGAGGAGAAGCGCAAGAAAAATTCAAAGGTGGATCAGAAGAAGAAGCAGGCCGAGGAGGCCAGGAAAGAAAAGGAGGAAAAGGAGGCGCAGGCCGCAGCAGAACAAGCACTCAAGAAAGAGCTTGAAAAAGCAGAAGCTGAATGCCAAAAGAAAGCAGACCAAGCTGCTGCAGCCAAGCTAAAGAGGAAAGCCGAAATAGAAGCAGCGGCATAAGCGGAGCGCAGGCGGAAGGAAGAGCATGAGAAGGCGGAAGCTGAGCACCAGCAAAGGGAAAAGGAGGAAAAAAATAAGAAAGAAGAGGAGGATGAAATGATAGAAGATATCGAGGTGTCTCCCCTCGAAGTACCTCTAGGTAGTACAGGAACCATGCTCTTTGATGTGAATACCCCCCAGGGGCAAGAGGAGGAGGTCTTCGACCTCACCAGGCTCACATTCGACAAATTCTCTTTCAAAATCCGGCAAGAGAAGAGAAGGTCCCTGGCACAAATTCCTTCCGCCGCATCCATGATTGCAACTAAAAAAGACATAGTCCTTGATACTAGGACTAATCCCATGATGATAGCATCGGCAGGCACGGCTTTCGCTGCGGCCACGAAAGAAAATGTAACTAGAATGAGTAGAGAAATCATTTCTCTACAAAACAGACTACGAGCAGCGGAGCAGCGGGAGAAGAAGGCAGAACAGGAGAGGTCGGCGTTGAAGGAAGAGGTTCAACAACTCCAAAACAAGGCTCCCCCAGTCAATGAAGTTCCACTTTCCGTTCTAAAGGAATGCGATGTATTAGAGGCTACCATGAGGCAGGTGTATGGGGAAATGTTCACCATAAACAAACAGTCGCCCCATTGGTAAGAGCACAAGCATAAATTAAGCAGAAGCACGAGAAGCTCAAGGAAGCCTCAGCTACCTTAGATAAAATTATGAACTGGACAGTGCGATACCCTCAAGCTCCCGAGCATTTTCCTAAGGATTGGATTCATACACAAGATGCCAAAGTCCAAATCCGTATGAAGATGCAATCCAAGGACAAGATTTCCAAGGATTTGGACAAATTAATGTCTTCATACGACCACCTGATCAGTGGCATAGACTCGATGCACAATCTTCACCACATTCCTTTGCTAGGGGCATTGGACGAAAGTAAGACCTGGGAGCAAGTAGATCAAGAAATCCAGTCATTTCTGTAGCCCATCAAGAAAGCTGTTGCCGGCCCCGAGCTCGCAGCATCAAAAGAAAATCTGGGTCAGTTCCTTATCGCGCCAGTATGGATTTACACCAAGCTTGCCTCCCTTTCAAACTAGATCTCACAAAATAAGGAAACTCTAATCCCGAATGCTCTGGAGTGCATGCATTGGTTAAAAGAGGAGGTCCCTCTAGTCTCTCCCATAGCAGCAGAATACCAGACCTGGCAGGACTTCCTCAAAGGAAAGCAAATTAATGTTCATGATCTCTCTATTGTGCGCCCATCTTCATGACTCAGTGGCAGTAGGTCACAGGTCGCAAGTCGCGCTCACTATCCAGGTCGCAGGTCGCAATTTTCTCCCAGCTCACAGGGCAACTCAACCAGCGAGCAGGCGTAGAGTCAGGGAGCCCAAAGGGAAATTTTGATCTATAAAACCCCCTCCGAGAGAAATGTAAAGGACTTTTGGCTTTTGGAGACTCAAGAGATATACAATATTGTACTGAAAAATAACACTCTTGTGCATATGAATACAGATACCTGTTAAAACTCCCTATGGATATGATGTGTTTTGATGTGCGAACACTATGTGTATTTCTCATATAGTTTCAAATATCTTTTGATTAATGAAGCTGCACTTTTAATGGCATCATTTATGCATCATGGCTATCTGTGCTTGTGTTAATGATGCTCAATTTTTCATTGCTCTTTTTATGAATGTTAATGACCTTGTTTATTAGCATTTCGTTTTATCTTTCAGGAAGTAAAGGGGCATCTCACCATAAAGAACTATTTCTTTTGTGGTTCGAATACCTCACAAGCATAACCCCAAAGATGTGTTGCTAACGACACCTCCTTCAGTGTATATGCTTTGTTTATTGTCTTGCTACACATAGTGCTATATACGTGTTTAATGCATCAATCATGTATTATGTATCATGTGAATAAGTGTGTGTCTGCAGGTTCAATCAAGTTCTTTTGAGACCAAATGGGAAGGTGACTGAAGCGATAGCCGGACGCACACCCTGGATGGGATCCCTATTCCAAATGGTTCAAGGTCTAATTGGGACTTTCTACTGGGGAGATCCCCTACTGTTGGTCGGACAAATTTTCCCGTCAACAGGATAATAAGGCGTTGAGCTATCGTGACGCAGACCCAACTTAGACGTCAGCTCTGCCATCATATAATCCCGAAAATGAGAACCATGATTGGTAAAAATGGCTTGAGGGACACCAAAATGAGCAATAACATGATTGAATATGAATTGCGTCGCTGTCTTACCATCCATAGCCACTGTAGGCATTTCTTCGGCCCATTTTGTAAAATAATCGATGGCGACGATAATATAGACATGCCCCCCAGCCGAAAAAGGGTTACACTTCATAAAATCGATGCCCCATTTGGAAAAAGGACCAACGATAATGACAAGGTGTAAAGGAACAGGTGTTGCACGCATCTTGCGTTGATATATCTAGCACGCATGGAATTTTCGTACTACAACAATGAAATCTTTAAAAATGGATGGCGAGAAATAGCCAACACAAAGGATATTTTGTGCGGTGCCATAACTAGACATGTGGCCACCACAAGCGTGACTGTGGCAGTTATTTAAAACTTTCTCAGCTTCCTCGAGGGTCAGGCATCAGCGGAGTACAGAATCAACTCCAACACGATACAGGGTATCTCCAACAATGCGATAAGGTTGCGACTGATGCCGAATGCGGCGTCGGGCATCCTTCGTTAACTCAGACCTGAAATTAGAAGTTTGGAGGTGCACGATGATACCACCGTACCATGAATTGAGGGTGCTAATCAAGAAAATAGTTTCGTCCGGAATATAATCCTCGGAAGAAGAAGGAGTAGAGTTGGCAGGGAAAGAACAAATTAAATCAGCAAAAACAAATGATTTCTTCGATTTTGCTATAGAAAACTCCAAATCAAACTCTTAAAGGATAACGATCCACTTCGAGTATTTTCCCCCCAGCAACTATCGAGACAAAATATAGGTCATGGGATTACAATCATAAATCACGGTAACCGTGCGTAAAAGGATATAATGATGAAAATGCTAGACAGCATGGACTGTAGCCAGCATTGACTTATCAACATGTGCATAACGTGTTTCAAAGTCGAGAAGGTTCCAAGACAAGTAGTAAATGACGTGCTCATTACCGTCATCATCATCTTGAACCAAAAACATGGTGATCGTACTGAAGGTGGCAGCTAGATAGAGGGTGAAATCACGATGATAATTTGGAAGACGTAATAGAGGAGCATTGACAAGAAACATCTTAAGCCTATCAAAAGACTGCTGAGCAATCTCGTCCCAATGGAAAGGGACGTACTACCTTGAAAGCCATGTAAAAACTTTGGCTACTTCGATGTAGTTCGGGATGAAACGACGTAAGAAATTTTCTTTCCCTTGGAGACCCTGAAGCTGGTGTAATGAGGATGGGGAGGGGAGATTAAAAATAGCCTCAACCTTAAGAGGGTCAAGGCGGATTCTGTCTTTAGATACAATAAACCCTAAAATTCTACCGGAGTCGACGTATAAGATGCATTTATGCCGATTGAGCCAAATGTTGTAGCATCTACAATGAAGAAATATCTAGTGGAGATGATCCAGGTGGTATTTTCGCACCGCTGAATGAGCTGGAAGGTCATCCAGGTATGGTTGAACAATATGCCGAATATCATGAAAGGCATAAGACATCGCGTGCTGGAACGTAGCCCTAGTATTCTTCAAGCTGAAAGGGATTTTATTATACACAAACATTCCCCAAGGACAGATAAAAGAGGTCTTGTGTTGAGCAGATGGAAGTATGTTGTTTTTATTATAGCCAGAAAAACTGTCCATAAGGGAAAATATTTCACTCCCCACACAATTTTAAATGATTTGATCGATGAAAGGGGTGGGATAATTATCCTTAGGACAGGCCCGATTTATATTGCGATAACCAACACAGACATGAATTTCTCCCTACTTCTTTTCCACCGGAACAATGTTAGAAACCCACTCTGTCAGAGGAATCAGACAAATGAAACCTGCTTTAAGAAGTTTTTCAACTTCATCTTTGATAGCGGCGTATTTTCGAGGATGCACGGGACAAAGATGCTGGCAAACAGTTTTCACTCCTAGGTAGGTGGGAATCTCGTGCACCACAATAATGGGGTCAATTCCAGGCATCTCTTCATAAGACTAGGCGAAAACATCACAAAACTCGTGAAAGAGGCTAGTGTACACTTGAACTTCCTTGGAAGAGAAAGTGACTCCCACATGGATGTTCTCGACAATCCTCGGTTTAACGGAAATTTTGATAGGCATCGTTTGAGTAATGTTACCCAAGCTACCTTAAACGAAGACTTCATGAGTCAAAATAGGCGTTTGGAGTGGCGGAGAAGGAACTTGAGATGAAAAATGCTCAAAATAGTTAGACATTGCCCCGAGACCAGGCATAAATGAGAAACGATGATGCCCATCACTCCATGGTAGATCTTTGAGAGACATGGTTTCCATGATAGCCTCATCGTATGGAAAAACTTCTTTCAAAGGATCAGGCAAATCCGCATCACCGAGCCAGGGGGATTGAAAATACACGTTAAGAGACATACTTAAAGGAGCACCTTCAGGAGGGGGAGAATTAGATGTAGCTATAAGCTCATAATAATTGATTTCAATTGGACTAAGCAGCATCGAATCCCCAAATGAATTAACCTGTTCAGGTAAAGGGATGATCCATGGGTCATCTGACCAAGAGACCATATTAACTTGAACGGTATTTGGTGGCAGAAGGGGAAAGATACCTATGAGAGTGGGATCTTTGAAAAGACCTGGCCCTACACTGTCGGGGGGAGAAGGAATCTGGTCCACATATGGTACGCTTTTCTCGAAACATGAGGTAAAGAATGACAATTGATCGACAGTAATGATTTTTCCCTTGTGTAGAAACTTAAGAAATCGAAAGAAGGTGGACAGAATGCACATCATAGCGTGGGTCCAACTAGAACCAAGTAGAAGATTGTAATTGAGTTTGGCATCAATAGCTTCCACTTCAACGTTGACCGTCTTTCCTTGTAGCATGATCGGCAAGCTAGCGAGAACACCCAAGGGTTTCGATTCCCTTCCATCGAATGCCTCAAGGGCATTGGGTGACGAAGTTAGGGCTGGAGAGCCAATAGCCTTCTAGGAAGCAGATGACATGACACAAGTAGATGCACCTTCGTCCACTACAGCTCTATGGATGTTGAGACTGTTAATGTCGATTTGTATGACAAGTGCAATTTGGTGCGGAAGTTGGGGAATGAAATTCTCTAAGTTGAAAGAGAGAAGGCTAGAATCAACAGGATCAATCCTGTTGATCACAAATAATAAATATTTTCATTGAGACGAACAACTCTAAATAAATTCTAACGCGGACATCACAGATGGTGCCTGTGCTAAGTCCTTAACAATACTGTAATGCTGAGCAACGTAGGCATTAGGATTATAAGAATATTTTCGGAGAACACCTTTAGAAGGTGGTCATACAATGGGTTCAACACTGGGTCTTTCAATCTCAAGAGGAGCAAAGGTAGGTGGGGGAGGAGGGCCATAAATGACCTCTTTCCCGGCAGCTTGGCATGATCCGTTATAATCCTTCGACTGAGTAGCGATGGAGATGGGTGCAGAACAGTTCATCATGAATACCTGAGAGCCAAACGATGTAGATGGCAGAGGCTTCTCGACCATCTAGGTTTTCTGAGATGGAAAAGGTTCCTTAAGGATCGTTGGAGTTCCCTTAGCACCTTTGAGTAGTTGACTAACCTTGGATCATCTAGGACAATCCTTAGTGTAGTGGTTCTCATCACAAATCAGATAGGGATACTTCAGCTTTCACTATGAACCATCATCAACACGAGGTTTAGACGATTCTGGTTTTGGGGCGTTGGCTTTGGCCTTGCCTTTTCCCTTATTTTTCCCCTTGAAATTCTTGTCCGTAGGATTGGCCTGAACAGTGTTGACCTCCAAGGTTTTACCAGAATCCGGGGTAGCCTGAGGAGAAAAATTATTGGAAGAATTTTATTTCTGCTTCTCATTGGAAGACTTGCGTGAATTCTAATACACGAAACCAATAATTTCATCGACAGATGGGGTAGCCGTTTCTTTATAGGTCCCAGGTCGTCGAGCCTTGGTCAAGATGTCATAAAGAATTCCCGATTGAGAGTACACTAAATCAAGGTACTGGGCACGAGCAATGGCTTGTTCCTCGGTTACACATGCCCCCATGGAAATATCTTTCACAATCTGATTGATAAAAGAGGTAGTGAACCAATGAGTAGGAAGTTGATCAGGAATTTCGAACTTGATCAGGCGATGACGCCATCTACATTCATGAATGTGGTTTGAGATATGGGTAGCCCAGTCCTGTTTCAAGGATGTTAGGAGATGTGTCATGGCTTCATAATGAACCGGAAATTGGAAATGAGTCAGGAATTCCATAGCAAGAGTGTTGAAATCTTGAAAGATACTACGAGGCAGTTCGATATACCACTTAGCAGTAGCTTCAGTGAGAGTGCGGCGGAAAAGACGGAGTCGAACAGAGTCATCCACCCAAGAATTGGAAGAACGCCATAAATGTTATGTCATGACATGTGCTTGGGGGTCTTCTCTAGACTTGCCCTCAAACTTTGGACAATCACCAGGAACCTTCGTTGGAACCGGAGGCCAAAAAGGATTATGAAGAATGGGATCATTTGTCAATTTCGACACATCTGGTAACTCCAATGTGGCGAGGAAAGGTAATTGCATGTTAAAAGCCGTAGCAGGTCCTCGATAAGGACCCGTACCCATACTCCATCCTAGTTGAGTATAAATCTGCCCCCATTGATTCTGTCCCGAAGGATTCGGACCATAAGGGGTATAAGCTGGATAATTCGGTTGATATGGTGGCTGAGGACCAGGATACGGATGTTGAAAAACAGGATACTGATTCTGAGTATACGAGGGTACCGATTGAGCAGCATAAGGATTTTGCTGCGGAGTATAAGTATAGCCTAGTGGTTGAGGGTTATAGGCAGGACCTTGAGGCAAGTTGTATACTGTTCGATATTGACCTTGAGGGTAATAGCCGCCTTGGGGTCAAACGAGATACTGATAAGTAGGGCCCTGCTGAGCTGGATAAGTTGGGTGTAAGAGTAGAACAGTGGCTGAGCAGGGTGAACGGGCTGTGCAGGTTGGCCCAACTGAGCAGGTTGACCTGACTGATGAGGGCTAGCAAGTTTCCCATGTGGAGCAGGTTGGCGTGATGGCTGCGGTGGGCTAGGTTGTGCCTGATAACCAGATTGACCTGGAGCAGGACCATAAGATGGTCATGGCTGTGCAACGTTTGGAACAATCGAAAGATATGGCTGTTGAGGTTGCACCAAAGGTTGAGATGGATGGATCTGCCCCCGATGACCGTATGAAGGTTCGGGTTGATATACCAGTTGCCCAGCTGGTGCTTGAGGTTGCCCAAGTTGGATCATAGGCTGGGTTTGTAAAGGTTGACCTTGAGGATTGTAAGGCTACCCTTGCGGGCTGTAAAAAAATTCTTTCTGGATCGAAGGTTGTCCCTGTAAGGGTTGCCCTTGTGGGTCATACGCATACCCTTCCTGCATCAAAGGTTTTCCCTGTAAGGGTCATCCTTGTGGGTCATAAGAATACCATTTTTGAACTGAAGGTTGTCCCTAAAAGGGTTGTCCTTTTTGGTTAGAGGGTTGCACAGGCAAGGTAGGTCTAAAACCGGAAATGAACTGATAAGCCTCAGGAGCAGGCAAGTAGATAGGGTTGCCTTGCTTGTCATACTGAAACGGAAGTGAATAAATCAGGGTACCATCCACACCATAATGGGAAAAATAAGACCGATAAGGATCCTAAGGGGACTGATAAGTCTAGGAGCTCTGTTGCTGAACAGCCAGTCGATACTCCTCAAACGAAAGGCCATCAGGGATTGCCATGGAAATTGATGTCTCTACTGAAGTGGAAACTCCTAATGACTAAGAAGTGACAACCGGCGTCGATGCAGCCACGCAGACAGTAGGCCTAGTTGGGACAGATGTAACAAAAGGTGTCGATGAGACAAGTGTCATTGGCGATACTCCTAATGATTGAAGGACAGGACCCCTCGATGGGGTTGATGCTGCCATGGAGGAAATATCGGCTATAATCTGACCCAAAAACCTATATTCGGCTGGAAGTGACACTAATGGTGAAGATTAAGCAGGCTCTTGAAGGACGTCTTCGGGGAAAAGTTGGTATTCTTCATTAGAAACTGGAATACCCTCACTTCCATTAGGACCAGATGAGTCCATGTCTGTATCCACCGTGAGATCTAGGAGAAGACTATAGGGGCTAGGAGGTATGATAGTAGCCAAAAATGGCAATCTCAATGTGAGAGGGGAAAAATTTTCCCCGACCCCAAACCCAAACCAAGCATTTGAAAGAGGCCAATTGAATTCAACTGGTTCTCCAAAGGGGTGCTCTGACAAGATGATAGGCTATTGAAGCTCGACAGACCTAGAGGTCTGAGAGGTTTTAGATGAATCATCCAAGGAATGACTGCCAGTAGATGAAACTGATGGTTCTGCCACTGTGACTCTAGCACACCAGAAAAGGGAAAAAGACCGAAAAAGAAGACTCTTGGATCAAAACCAAGGCAAAAAAATATAGGCCAAGTAATCAAACTTTAATGGGTGTGTAATCGTAGGTAATTTGTTTTACCACATTGAAACTAAAAATTGTTGTTTCATGTTTTAAGAGTCAAGAAACAGTCAAAGATGACTCTAGTCTCTTTCAGTTTTAAGCGAGCGCAAAGGACAAGTGCTCGATGATATTTTCAAATTTATGGAGTTAGTAAAGATCAAAAAATGACTGCTCAGGTAATCTAGGTAAAAGGGTGTACCAGGTTCCCGTGAACTGCCATATACACCTTGGTTATAAAATGAAAGAAGAATCAACCAAGGACTTGACGTACATGCAGGTAGTCTCCTGGAATGTTGTGTTCCATGTATCACGATTACAAGGTGGCAGACTCGGCTTCCTACGGATAAAAGGATTGCAACCTAGATGGGTCTCCCTTTATATACTCGACGATACGGGGAGCACAACTCTGTACTAGTGCTTTCTGAAGCTAGATGGTGAGCGACAGCTACTAGGTTTAAAGATGCCAGAACACGTCTCTAAATTATACCACTAAATGTTTCATTAAGTTTCAATGTTGCCTTAGGTTAATTGAATAAATTTTAAGTTGATCTTGTCTTTATGTTTCAATTCCAAGGTCCTACCGAATGTTGGATCTCACAAATCCCTACATGCAAGCTACATGCCATAAAATACCATTTCGTTCAATGAAGAGCTATCTACAAGAAAGTTAGAGGTTTTCAAGTGATATCAAACAATAAGAACATGCGAAAACATCCACTACAATACCTAATGAAAGCTAATGAAAATGATAAATCTTTCCTATAATGCCCAATGCTAGTTATGTGAAAGATTTTCCAATTCCACAATGCAAACAAGAATGCAAGCACAATTTATTTTCATTTTTATTTTTCAATGTAATAGAGAAAGAAATGCACTAAATAACATGAAAAAAAATCTCCACACTAGTTCGAGGATGTGAATGCGAGATTCAAAACGAAACAATTCAATCAACTCAAAATCAAACAAAACAAGGATCCAAACCAATGTTGCAATCTCTCAAATCAAAGAAAGATGTGGAAATAGACCCATACAAGTAGTGTAATCTATGCTTGGAGTGACAAGAAGAAAAACTGAATGAAAGAGGCAAGACTCACTCAAGACTCATTCCACCAAATGAAATCATTCAAAACAGATCTAGGGAGCTGAATGGAATCAAGCAAATAATGAAGGTGATCGCGAAACAAAATACCCAAACTCCCACAGGAGGCTCAGCATACCAAAGCACTAGAAAACCCTAAGGCCATGATGCTAAAAAGAAATGGACAAACAACTGAAGGAAGGAGGCTGCTCATAGTAAAAAATAATCCCAATGCACTCAAATCAATTCAAGAAAACACCCAAAGACACAAGAACTGACCAAAAATTCCAAAACATGGAAAACCCTAGCACCTACAGGAAATGGCGCGATTTTCTGGCTGTAATCCATGCCAGACGGGGGATGGCGTGGGTGATGAACTGGCAAAAAGTGCCAGTGGGCACGACTGTCAAACTGGAAACCGTGCCAATCAAGCCAACCTTATTAAAATATTTTTTTTGGAAAAACAGAGGTCAGAGCTGATCCTCTGGGGCTGAACAGGGGTCTTAGACTCAGCAAAAAAACTAGAAAAGGAAAGCTAAGCAAGAAAATACCAAGAATAAGACGTAATGGAGAAATACAAACTCAGAATAATCCCCAGTGGAGTTGCCAATTTGTTGGTGAGGTAAATCCCCTCTGTGGACAGAGGCAATCCCACTAGCCCTAGAGTGGGTCTAGCCACAAACAAGACACATTATGAAATCAATTCCTAGTTAAAAAATGGATGGAGATTCGATAGATAACTTACCGTATATGCTGCGCTGTTGTCGTCAAGTGGCTACTTCTCACTCCTAGTTTGACAGATCACGATCCGCTCATTCTCACACTCGGATACCTACACATACATAGGAAACAAAGACGATACACAACATACTATTTCGCATTCGTAACTATTAGTAATTCGAAGAAGACTAAATCAATTACATCAGACAAACATAACATAAATGATGGAACCAGTGCCATAGTCAAGTATATCAGTGAAAATACGGAAGAGTACAACCATGCTTCAACTTTGTGGTCTCCTCCAGTAGGGTTCCAGTGGAGCGCGTCTCACGAAAGCTCATCAGGAATTCAGATGGAGTTATCTCTACGGAATTCTTCTTGTCTCTACCTTCTCGATAGTGATTACTCAGCTATAGTATCTCTTCTCCAAGTTCAGCTTCTTGGCTATATGTTCAGCTAGTTTTCATAAAGAGAGAAGGCCTATTTATATAGAGGAAGAGGGAGAGGTTAGGATCCCTATAATCATGGAAGGGAGACCTATCTTCAAGGAGTGTTCCATGGGATGAGGAAACCAGTACCTAAAGAGGGAGATTCGTGGCTCATCAGATTAACCATTTCCTATGACTCATCCCTAAGGTGGTTAAAGGAAACTTCCACCTCTAATTTGTTAAAAAACATTCCCAAAAAGGCTGGTGTGGGTACAACAAAGAGATAGAGCGCCAGTTGGTGTGGGCTCTAGTGTACAACCTCCACATTGGCGTGAGGGGTGAACTGGCTATCAGCGCTAATGCCAAAACAGAGGTTTTTATGGGCCTTCTGAGGAAATTTTCAACAGGAGAAATGATTTCCTTATGCAGAAGGATGAAAAGCAGTTGTTTGTAGAGTATGACACTGCTCACAGGTCACGGGAAATACCCTCCAATATGCGATGCGAGGGATTGCAGGGACGGTGAAAAAATGCTGTGTAACACTCATTAGTTCCAAAGTTACCCCTTGAATCAAACCAAAAATACATATGTGTATTTTGTGATGCTTGTCATTCTAAAAGATGAAGAGGATAGTCCACACGACACTTGCAAAATGAGAAAAAAAATTCAAGTGACAGATAGCAAAAAGAATAAATCATGAAAACGACACTTATCAAAGTCAAAAAATGAAAAATCAGTAGTTGTAAACGTGAAAGTGACACCTGCGAAAGAAAAGGTTTGCAAAGAAACAATAGGAAAAATTCACCAAAATAAAAGAACAATCATGACTAAAAGTGAGAGATTGTGGATGAGAGTGCACACTCACTATCAAAATAGGTTTAACATTGCATATGCATTGTCTTAATGGAATTTTTCTATTCCTCTTCAAGATTGCATAAAAGAGTGCTCACAAAATTGTTTCAGATTGAGCATGTGTGAACAGGTGACTATGACACTTAAAAAATAAAAAAAATACTAGAATACTTAACAAAGAATCAATCAACCATAAAGTGACTATCAAAAAAATGATTGACCATAATATTTAATTCTATTATTTTTCTTGCTAGTATTTCAAATTGGTGAATTTATATGTTGTGAATATCACATTTTCCCATCTTTTGTGCAGGATTTTTCTTTGGATTTGGTTGATGATCCTTTCTCAACCACACTAAATGTTACAATTGAACTTGTTAATTTTTTAAAATAGGGTAAAATTCCTCCTTGCATAACTCAGATGGAAGATATGATGATTGCATTAAATTCCTCTTTTCGAGAGGACAGAAATTGACCTAAATATAACATCTTTGGATAAGAAGTTAGATTTTGAATTTATGAACCCCTCATAATTACATTGGATTAGGTTGACCCTATACACATGTACAAAAGCTCAGGCTAGCCTTAACATCAATTGGAACCTCATGGAAACCTATAAATAGAAGAGAGCTCAAGATCATTTGGACACACATTTTCATCAAGCATTATTTTCTCTTCTATTTTCTTGGTTCACACAAGTCTTATGGAGGAAGTTTTCACAAGGGTGTGAAACTACAGGTCTGAGGCTCACATGTATCTAGGGTTTCTACTTCTGGGTCAGACGCATGTCACTGGGAATTTTTTACCATAATTTCATGCACATGGTGTCTCTAAGTGTGACTAGAAGGCTAAAGTCATGCGCATAGTGACCTGAAGGGAGAAACTCAGGTTTGAAGGAAGATCTGGAAGAACTTTACGCTAGTCACATGCTTGTAGTGTTCCTTGGTGCCACTAGGAAGGCATAGACACACACACTGACACTTGAAGGGTGCAACAACGAGTTTGACGTAGATTTGGTTCAATTTATCCTCAGTTTATCGCTTACATTTCTCATAAGAGAAACTAACTATTTCCATACAATGAAGTAATTGAAACAACATAGAACAATTGGAAAAATTAACATGGAATTAGAGTTGAGGTGAAGGATAAGAAAAAGAGGAGACAAGAATTGAAGCCATATTCCTTGAAAATTTGAAAGAGTGATCTGAATTTGAATGTTAGTTTTTCTGTGCTAATTTCATTTTTAGATATAGAACTTATTTAGTAATCTTATGCTTGATGTGCAGGTTCCCTTGTTGCTTATATGTGTCAAAGAGGTAATTAAAACTGAATTTTATGAAGGAATTTGAAATCATAAACCGTGAATTTAAATGGATGAATAGAAGAAACAAAAATAAAAACAAACGATAACAACTAATCCATTAAAATAGATTTTTGATGAAGGAGTTTACCCCTCCTGGGCTACATCTCCTTCGTCCAGCTTCATAGCTTCGACCTCTGTTATTAGCTCAATTGTGCTCAAAATTCTATTGGAATGACTCAAATTCTATTGTAACCTATTCCAATGAGTTCAAAATGTCAAAATCTATTAGAAATGACTATTTATTTACTCAATTTGGTTACTAGATGCTCTATGCATGGCCTTCCCTCCTGGTGGCCCTAGGCTTCAAAATTCTTCAAGGCAAAAAAAACTTGTGTAAAATTTCTCTCTGCCTTTGAAACCTATTCCAATGGCTCAAAAACATCAAAATATACCAATAATGACTCTTCTTGAGCCAAAATTGGTTGAAAATTGCCTCAGTTATGGAAAAAACAAACTTTCCTACATTTTCTCCACCAAATCTGGAAACTGTCCAGCTAACTCCACTAATTCTGAAGCTCTGCTGCATTTGGTGGACTCTGCCAAATCCAACACCAACGTAACTGCTCATTAACTAAATTATAAGTGTGTTTTAATGGTGATTAACTTTGTGTTTATCACTAAGCATGTTTTAAGGTCAGAGCCCTCTGACACGGTCACGTGCTTGGTCTTATGGATGAGGGTTGGCCCCCTCCTACTGCCATCAAAGAAATATGCATTTAAAGACAGGTTGGTCACATTGGTTTTCAATGAACGGAGCTATGGATTAATGGCAAGGCATAGATTTGGTTGGGGGGAGGTCACGGGTACAAACCTGATCTCGACCCCATTGTATTTTTTTTGCACCGTCATTCAAAAACCTTAATCAATTGCCATACCATACGCTAGCACCGTAATGCATTTTCCAATGCATATGTTGGACCTACCGTATTTTCCATACGCAAATTATAATACGACATTTTTAATGTATAATATTACATACACCACCATAACATTACACAGTCCATGCCATAATATATATTTCTCCATAGAAATAGATTGTGGACCCTTTAAACTAAGGTTTAGTTAATAAAATATATATATAGAATTTTCAATTAATATTAAGGTTTGAAATAACAAATGAAATATATAATATAATATATGATTTAAAATAAACTATATATATATATATATATCTATATATATATATATATATGTATATGTATATGCATGTATATGTGTATGTATATGTATATGTATATATGTATGTATATGTATATATATATATATATATATATATATATATATATATATATATATATATATATATATATATATATATATATATATATATAACCTAAAATAATTAATTAAAAAAATAAAAATTTCCAACAAATAATATCATAAACCCAAATTCAACCTTAGGAGGTCATTGGACAAATTTTACCTTCACAAACCAAACAAGCAAATCCCGCAGTGACACTTGTCACAGTCTCATTGGACTAAAACTAAAGAATATTCCCTTAATGCTGACTGGGCTGCCATGTCATCAACTTGTACCTATTCTGCAATATTTTAATAAAAAATTGTCTGTTCTGAATGGTGATCATCAAACCATAAATCCTTCATCCTAACTCAGTTTTCAATGAAACGAGTTGCATTAGATTCCTTACAATGGGTCAGTCGTTGTCGTTCTGATTTTATTAAATTCTAGGAACTTTCATTTTTGAGCTAAAATATTGAGCCTCTGATCATTCCTCCCCACTAGAAGCCTTTTGTACACCAAAATCTCTATGATTATTGATCATGTGTATGAGGGTATTGTTCCCTCACCCTTCCAGTCTCTATCCACTAAAATTTTCCCAATTTCATCATTTGGAGATTTTTAGAAAACCTCAACTTTTCCTTGATTTTTCAACCTTCTCTTGCCATCATTGACACCATAATGCTGCAATATTTTTGAATTCATAGAACAACAATTGATTCTTGCAGAAAACATAAAGTTCCTATCTTTTTCAACAATCAAAGGAAATTTAAAAACTTTCTCACCTTGCACATTGTCACCATGGCGATTTTTAGTTGATCTCTCTTTGTGCTTACATCGAATCTTAACCAAATATCTTTGTCATTACCATGTACCTTTTGGAAACCATAAACTAGCATTTTTGGAACCCATGCCTTCTTTTCCAAGCTTCTTTTTTAATTTCTCTTTGAACTTTGCACTCTCTTGCACTGACATCTTGTTTTCAACACCCCTCAACACTGATGTTGATTGCTACAAATGTTTTACATATTTTTCACCTTCTTTCAAAGGCAACCCATTAACATCCTAAAACAGCTCATTACAAGCATAAGCATATTTTTGAAAAGTGTGATTCAATACATCTCTTTGTTTGATCATCAACAATGTCATGTTCTGACTTTCATTCAATATCCTCTTCATTTCACTTGCATGTACAAGATACATATATGCCTTCTTCTTATGCTCTCTAATTATGTACTCAATACCATCCTTAAACAAGTGATACTTGTTCTCATGGAGATGAAATACTACTTTCCTATCATATAGATAAGAAATTCCCAATGCAATACCTGATATCTCAAGCTGCACCACATCAAGCTCAACTTGATCAAGAAATTTTTGAGTTGATGGTGAATCTTAGTAAGCACTTCCTTGTAACCTGAGAGTTTTTATTCCTTCATATCCAACCCAAAGGATACGGTCCTGGATGTCTAATAGTTTTAAGGCCTAGTTTCTTAACCAAGTCTTCCTAAATCAAGTGAGCTTGTGACCCACTATCAAAAAGTGTATCAATTTTGGTGTGTTTAGAGACAACTCTAATATGGAAAAGTTCTATTCTTGTATCTTCATCATGAGTATCATTTGAACAATTTGAAGAACTAGTGCTTGCAACATGTTTACCTTTCAAACCTGTGGTTGTAACTTTTGTCCCATCTCCTGAATCTGACCCTAAGTCATGTTCATCTATAGCAGCAATTTTCCCCTTCTCTTTGGTTTTCAGTATATTTGGTTTCAATTATGTATGAAGTTGCCAACAATGGTTTTCATCATGGCTGGTCTTTTAATAGTTTTTTCATGTGAGTTTTTCCTTCTTCCTTTTTACAGAGCTATGTATTTTTCCTCTTCCATAAAACTTTCCTTTTCCTTTACCCTCACTTTCACTTTTCTCCTCTATGTTCTGTTTCCCTCTTTCCTCTAAGTGTGTGTCTTGTACACAAACTTCATCTAAATTTCTTGGGTTAAACATAAAGATACTATGTTTCAAATGGTAATGTAATCCCCCAGTGTATTTCAAGGGTGTATCTTTGGAATTCAAATTTATTCCTAACAACAAAGCTCTCTTTCTAAACTACTGGGTATATTATTGAACTATTTGACCCTTGAGTTGCTTAAAATTTTGCCAACTCATAATAGCTTTTTGCATATAGGCTAATGGATAAAACTGTCTTTTAATGGAAGAAATAAAATCAACCCAATAAATGGATATCTTACCATGGATTCACATTTCCTCTTGATTATTTTCTTCCCGCCAAACTAGTGCAGTTCCTTCTAGCCTTAACGAAGCCAACTAGATCTTTATGTCATCTTCATGAAGGTTTTGAATTCTGCAATACACCTCCAATTTAAGTATCCAATTTTCAAGCCTCTATGCATTTACCTCACCATTATACATGGGTAATTCAAACTTAATATCCAATTTGAGTAATGGAGTTTTTATTTTTGTGAATTTTGAGTGAGTGTGAGTGGTTTTTGTGGTGGAAGTGGAAGATTATGCAGATGGAGATGATGAGGATAATGAAGTTGGTGGAGATGGAGATGGATTTCCTCCACTTCCCTTTTAAATATTCTCTTCATCCTTCTTACCATCTGAGGTTCCTTCTCCATATGGAGGCTTAGAACCTTCTTCCCCCATCCCAACAGTAAATACATCAAACATAACTTTAACCATCCTCTTTATGTCTTTGAGTTCTCTCTTGAAATATTTATCTTCTGAATTTCCTTGAGTCTCTCCAACACCTGACATGATGACTATGGATTCAAGCTCAGCTTATGTTGCTTGTACCTCTTCAATCAACTCAGCTTCTTGTACAAACTTCACCTCTTCAATCTTAGTTTCATGAGACAAAACTTGAGGTTCTTCAAGTGTAGCTATGAGTGGAATTTTGGGTGAGGATGATGCTCTTTCAGCTCTCCTTCTTCTGGTCCTAATCTCAAGACTTGCAACCAACAATTTCTCTTCACCTTTCTACAACTTTAACCTTGTCCGCATCACAAATTGCAACCATTAAATTTTCACAAATATTCAAGAAAATATCAAGAAAATAACCTTAGAAACCTTGTGCTATGATACCAACTTGATATTAATTTGAATGCTAGTTTTGTTGTTCTAATTTCACATATATTGTCCACATAAAAATGGCAATGCACTTATAATAAAACATTTGTAATGTGTAATATTATATACACCACCGTAACATTACACAACCCATGCCATAATATATATTTCTCCATAGAAATATATTGCGGACCATTTGAACTAAGGTTTAGTTGATAAAATATATATGCGAAATTTTCAATTAATATTAAGGTTTGAAATAACAAATGAAATATATAGTATGTATATAAAAATAACTAATATATATATATATATATATATATATATATATATATATATATATATATATATATATATATATATATATATATATATATATATAAATTCATTAATGTAACCTCAAATAATTAATTAAAGAAAATAAAAATTTCCAGCACATAATATCATAAACTGAAATTCAAGCTTAGGAGGTCATTGGAAAATTTTTACCTTCACAAACCAAACTGGATAATCTAGCAGTGACACTTGTCATAGTCCTGCTGGAATAAAACTGAAGAATATTCTGTGAATGCTGAATGGGCTTCCGTTTCATCAACCTATACTTGTTCTATAATTTTTTAATAAACATTTGCTTGTTCTGAATGGGGATCAACATACCATAACTCCTTCATCCAAACTTGATTTTGAATGAAACTAGTTAAGTTGGATTCCTTGTGACGAGCTAGTAGATGTCATTCTAGTTTCTTTCAATTATGAGAAATTTAATTTTTGAGCTAAAATACTGAGCCTCTGATCAAGGAGCCTTCAGAGTCAAAGTCAAGATGTCTTCCTCTACCTTCAAGCAGCATGAAAAGTTGGGTGATGCATCAAAATTTGTTGCATGGAAAGTCAGGTTGGAGACCATAGCTGAAAAACAATGATGTGTTGGAATACACTCAAGGAAGGATGCCTGAGCCTCCAGAAAATTCTTCTACTTCCCTCAAAAACATGTACAAGAAAGGTGAGTCCAAAGAAAAGAAAATTATAGTTGATGGTTTACAAGATCATTTACTTTCATATGTTGGGAATTTAAGGAATTATAAATAAATGTATGACAAGATAGATGACATGTATGAAATAAAAAATCTAAATGAGATCATCACCTTGAAATATCTACTCAAAGAAACCAAGATGACCAAAGGAGAAGTTGTACAATCCTGCATTATGAGGATATCTCGCCTTAGAGATCAACTGCAAAGAGTTGGGGAGAATTTTTCTCATAGGGAACTAGTGGTTGTGACTCTTATAGGTCTCCCTCCTATTTCAAAAACCTTCATTAATAAAATAAGTAACATCAATATCCTCCTATCATTTGATGAAATCGTTGGAAATATTACTCAAGAAGAATCAACGATGATAGCAAGAGGAAGCTTCTAAAAGCATGAAGAGGGAGAGCCCGTTTCATATATCACTCATGAAAAAAGGAAGAATAAAGGGAAATGAGGTCCATTGACACCTCCTCCACAAAACAAAAAAATAAGGAATGATAGAACATAATCTCATATTGAATTCTATAAATGTCACAAGAAAGATCATTATGCATGAGATTGCCACAAGAAATAGCATTATTCACGAGATTTTCTGAAGAAGATAAAGTTCCATGGTACAACACTAGAATTAACCATGGAAAAGTTTAGGCACTAATATTCACAGGTGGGCTAATTTTGCATGGTTTTTCCAAAAACAAATTCACCAATTTCCATTTTTCTATAAAAATTATTCGCCCAAATTTTACAATATAAAATTATTTTACGTTAAAAATTGCCAAAATTATATATAAATTATATATAATATCACTATAAATTTGAATAATTTTACAAATACATCAATAAAAATTTTATAGTTTGCATATTAGGGACTAGTGAGATTCGCCAATTTTTTAAGCTTCAAGATAATTTTCCATCCTTAAAATTTTCCCTAGAATTAATGATAATAAAAGAAGAAAATATGATCAAAGAGATAACAAAATAGAAGATATGAAGGAAGAAGAAGAGACATGTCAAGTGACCACGAAGAAGACCATCCTCCTTAAAATAAATAAAGAACGCCCAGGTATGAAATTATCATTGTAAATAAATCTGAATACTTTCTTATTTATGCCCTTACTAGTTCTTCTCCACTAGATTGGTGCGATAGCTGGTTGGTTGATTGTGGGGACACTCATCATTTCTCTGGATACAAGGAAGTCCTCTCTAATCCAGCAGAGAGGGATACTAAGCTTAGGATCATTCTTGGGGACAACTCCACTCATCTTGTGAAAGATTTTGGGTCTGTTAAATTTCAGTTGAATTCTGGGGAATTAATTCTCCTGCATGATGTTATGAATGTTTCAGGATTAATGAATAATTTGGTATCTATATCTACATTGGAAGATAAATGGATTAGGGTTGTATTCATAAAAGGAAACATTTTGACTTATTCTGCTGCTTCACCTATGAGATCTGAATTCATATTAGGATCAATATTTGAAGGACTCTATAGAGTCACTAGAAGGTCATTTCTATCATCTGCTCATAATACAAATCATTTGACCGAGTTATGGCACTGTAGATTGGATTTATTTACATTATGATGCTCTTACGAAACTTAAGAAGTTGGTGTCAGGTATTACTTATGTTCAATCCCATCATGATGGAGTTAATCTAGATTCCGCGAGTGGAAAGAAAACAAGGGGACCATTCCCCTCTAGTGAGAAGAAGATAAATGGCATCCTTCATCTCATGCATTCCGATATATGTGGAGCGATTGTGGCGCATCATATTGGTGGTCATCTCTACTAAATACCTTCATTTATGAATTCTCAAGAAATACATGGATATACTACTTAAACCACAAGGATAAATCCTCTGAAATTTTCAAGGAATTCAAATCTTTGATTGAAAATAAAACAGGAAAGAGAATCAAAGTATTCATGTCAAAAAATGGAGGGGAATGCATGTCAAATGAGTTCATAGAATTTTTCAATAAAGAAGGGACCAAGAAGGAAAAATTGTGCCATATACTCTCAAACATAATGGATCAACATAAAGCAAGAAAAAGTATATATTAGAAGCTACCCATGCCATGCTCTATGATCAAAAGGTTCCAACGTTCCTTTAGGGAGAAGCTACACATGCTGTTGTACATGTTCAGAACAGGGTGCCTCATCACATGTGTGCATATTGAAGAAGGCATTGTATGGTTTGAAGCAAGCTCCCGGAACTTGGTATGCACACACTGATAGTTATTTATAGAAGCAATGTCGCTCCCAACCTCTACTTCAAGGTAGTCTAAGGTATGTCATTGATCTTGGTTTTATATGTTTATGATCAATTCTTAATAGGTAGTGAGCCTCTAATGATCTAGTGTAAGAGGGAGATAGCCTCTGAATTTGATATGAAAGACCTTGGACTCATGCACTACTTCCTAGGACTTGAGGTGTGAAAAAGGCCTAATGAGATTTTCCTTTCACAAGGAAAATATTTTGTGAAGCTCTTTGAAAGATTTGGAATGACACTATGCAAATCTATGGATACACCGATCAAAACAAACTTCAATAAGTTATGTGGAGAACCTGCATGACTTGATTTAGAAAATTCATCCAATTATAGATAGTTTATCAAGGATTTGATGTTCCTTGTAAATACCCATCCATACATATGCTAAGAAGTGAACACATTGATTCCATTCATGAATGATCCCCTCCATGCACATTAGATCACTTCCAAACACATATTGAGATATTTTCATGAGACGATCACACTTAGTCTAATATATTCTACTGGAGATGTTTTAATTTTTGGATATGTTGATTTTGAATGGGATGGAAATGATATTGAAAGAAAGAGTACATCTAGATGTTGTTTTAATCTTGGATCTGTCATGATATCCTAGATGAGCAGGAAAAAAAAGTATGTAGCATTGAGCATTGCAGAAGCTGAGTATATTGCTGTTAGCATGGCTAGTTGCGAAGCAATTTGGTTGAGGAACATATTTGGAGATCCATTTGAGAAGGTCCTAGATACTGCAGTGATATATTGTGACAATAGGAGTGGGATATATCTAGTAGAGAATCCTCTGTTTCATGACATGTCCAAGCATATAGATATTATATATCACTTTATTCTAGACATGGTGGAGAGAGGAGCTATTAGAATCGATCACATATCAATAGATGATAAGATTTCAGATATTCTCACCAAGTCACTAACAAAATGAAAGTTATCGTTCTTAAAAGAGAAGCTTGGACTGATGGATGTGACCCCTCTGGATAAGGTGCAATGCTGATCGAGAATAATGAGCCAACTCTTCCCACCCTATTGAGCTCCCAGGGTGAGGAATTGATATAGAGGGATCCTAATATTGAGGGATCCCTAGAAAATAGGGGATCTCTGGAAAATAGTGGACCACCATTATTTGTTTACCAAAAGGTTGAGATGCTTCTCCCTTATTTACATAGGTTTGGATATGTTTCTCCCCTACTTGGTCTATGTAGAGTATACCCGAGTGTTTCGGGGAAAATCACCCTAGAGGTTCGTTGGGTTACAACCTCCACAGAGCAGGGGCATGCTACTTAAGAAGGACTCACACAACCATACATGTTCATGAAAAACTAAATAGAGTAGATCGAGGAAGTTACCCGTAGTTCCTACGGTTGAAGCAGATCCCACGGGGTCGAAACCCCCAGCAACCATCCTTCCTTCTTAACCTGAAAGACAAGAAGAAACAAGCACGAAGAACTGGTTGTATAGCATATATCTACTCTAAATGTTAGTGAAATCCATATGAAACATTAGATAAACTATAATGAATGCTTAAATAACAATATTCTCATATATGTAAGCAGACACTAACACGTATATTTCGGGAGCAAGATGGTACTTCTATATTATAAATAGCATGTACAGAAATAACGAGTGGAGGGATCACCTAAATCCTTCCACGATCTTCGCGTACCGTGCCGGCCCGCATCCGCTCCCCGCTTGCCTCACGAAATTCCTTCAAACTGTAGACACGAGATGAATACATGTAGAGATGAGCATCTCAAGGAAACAAGGGTTTCCCGTAATGAATCCCGGGAAAGCAAGGGTGGGAGGCACTGTGAACTCGACTTCTGACAGGGAACACCAATGCTAGAATAATAATTCTCTTCTCCTTAGGTTGCCACATGAGGTAGTTTTGCACTTCCTCAAAGTAGTTTCAACAACAAAGGAGTTTATTACGTGGCTGTGGTTGAACTACCCTATAACCACCAACCCTAAATTTCTAAAAATAGGAAGTTTTATATATTTTTTAATGATTTTATATAAGGCTGCTAGAAAAGTTCTCACTGACTCACAGACACACGCGGAAAAGTACGGGCATAGTCGCGTATGGGGATTTTTACACCGTTTTTAAGTGAATTTGTCCAAGTCTGTAGGAATGGGTGCCCAAAACCATCAAAGAAATCATGAATCATGTCAAGGTGAGAAATGATGCTATAACAGATGCCCCCTAATATATGAGGTCAGAAGGGGTACATGATGGCCAAAATGTATTATGCACATAGAAAGAACTTCGCAAGGACAAGAGAGGACTTCACCAGATTTCAGCCTGCCAAAAACCAATGAAAGAAAACAGAGAGTCAACTCATGCTGAGGTGGGCATACCCATGCTCAGTCAAAAATACATCATATAGAAAGTACTGAATAGATCCAACATGTATACAAGTATAGCTGAACCGAAAGTACATAATGAATCATCTGAGCATGGCCCGGAAATATAAGTCTGAATCAATGTCCAAGTATCACATATAGAAAGCTGATCAAGGATGGTGCAACTAGATGTCTGATCATATAAGTAACTGAATCTCCAAGTACCGAATCATAAGAGGTGGAACAACCGGTACAATCACGCAACTCGAGAGCCAACATATAGGATGTTGATGTACTGAACTGCAACATATAAGGGTGGACGGAATCACTGGCAGAAACTGAATGGACTGTCAAAAGTGAACCGAGAAATGTTGATGCAACCCGAGGTCTTCACCGATCACTATGGCACAATTCTACACAATGGGAATAAATGAGCTGAAGTCGACCATGTGAGAAATCGTTGGATTACCGGTCAATGATGTATACCATTAACCAACGCGAGACAACCCACCGATAATGATAATGAGTGTCAAGGTGCCCCAGTACAATCTGACAAGTGCGAATGAATGATTTGAAGTCGAACACTTGAAAGAATCTACCAATCAGGAGGCAATGATGAATCCCCACTGTCGATAGCGAAGAGTCTGCCACTGATGACTGCAAACCCTAAGGTACTGACAAAAAGACTCTAGACCTTATTCCCAGAGCAATGAGTCGGAGTCGATGGGAAAAGATCTGCCGGAAGGAAGGCATTAAGGCATCCCACATCAGTCCAGCGCGAGTGTAACCCGCAGGCCAAGATTTGGAAGGAATCGGACGAAGGAGAGTGATGGAACCAAAACCGAAGTACGTTTCCGACGTGCACAAGATGAAGCTAGCGCACGGAAGAAACCCTCTGAACCAACCAATAATGAAGGCTGACACAGAGGCGAGAAATCCACCGATAGGGTCAAATGGAAATCCAGGTACTGCACGAATCCCAAGTGTGATAATGTGTGCTGACGTCGAACACAGGGGAAACCACTCAGTCAAAGACCCATGATGATGATCAAATGCCGAGCACGAGGTCACCTATCAATGATGGAAATAGGCCCAAGGTGCGGCTCTAGGTTTGCTCTCAGAGCAATGTGTCGTAGTCGATAAGAGACAAACCCGCCAGCAAGAAGTCAATGGGGACCTTTTCAAACCAGCACGAGCAGAAGACCAAAACATCTGATGTGATAGAACATGATACTGACAAGACCGGGAAGGCCGACTGAATAATGAGTCAAGAGACACCGCAAAATGGCCGACTCAGGCTAGACTTCCCTTGAACAAAAGCACGACTCTGTGATGACCATGGCAGTAAAAAGTGACACTGTATAAGTCTGTCTTGCAAGAGGCAAAACAAACTCTCCATATGATTGGAAGAGATAACCAACCGGGGGAGAACTGACAAGTGAAACATGGTAAAGGCTGAACCTAGGTCAAAAACTAAAACCATCCCAAATGTAGGAAATATATATAAGTATATGTGCTTTGTTCAAGGGCGACAAACTGACTCTGTACTTCCATCAAAACAATGAAGATACATCCCGTTCCCGCTCTTTTTGTTATATTTTATTTTTTTGTCTTTTTCATATAATAAGCCTGAAAAAGAATAAAAGAATGCTATGGTACCATGGATAGAACGAGTATCAAAAAATCAGATGCACTAGTTCCTGGGATTGGAACAATCCTATGCTCAATGCAAGGTGGTGAAAACTGGTAAACGATACTCAGAGGAATGTTCCATCCATAGGTAAAAGGGTGTCAAGTTGTGATAGCTAAGTGCATGCAATGGTCAACTTGTACAAATAGTCAAGGTCAAAAGTTGGCTTAAACATCGAGTCCAAATGAAGCCGGCTAAAGGCCAGAATAAACAAGTAGCCAATATGCAATGCAGTAATACAACTTAACGACACCAGGGAGCCTCTAGGGTAAAAGCCAGAAAAAATGATAGTGATGAAGAAGAAGAATGAAGCTTCAACACATAAGACATGGCGAGACTAAAGAGGACTCTCGAGCCTACATAAAACGCAACATGGGCAACAAGTGATAGCGAGGAACTAACTAGGAAGCCCATGTAAAGGAAGGCTCTACCACCAAGTCATGATTAAATAATCGGCGAGTGAAATGGGTGTAATACTCATGACCTAATGGGATCGACCCTAAGGCAAGTGATCAGTATGGAGGCTAGTATGCAAAATGCAACGGAAAGTGATTTCCCTAACCTATATGCCAATGAAGATCATATACCTGCCGTGACGAGTCGGTAATCATGGATAAAAAACCGGGAAAAATCTCAAAATCATCAAAATGTACCTGAAAACATACCAAACTAGGCACTTCCAAGCATCCGAGTTATGCAGCTTAAGATAGATCAAAAAATTAAGCATAACAAATTTTTGCGAAAATTTTCAACTTTTTAGCCATAAATAGACAAATTACCTCATATTTGGTTCATTATTGCATTGCTGATTTGGAAAAAGTGCTCTGGAGCAAAAAACTTCTTTCGTCAAATCAGGAACAACCGACCATCGAATCGCACTAAATTTTCAGGTAGGCTCCTCAATGTTAGTTCTATAGGAACACGACTTCTAGGCAGGGACCTCAGGAGTAGACAGATATTATGTATTAGATGACTGTATATTCTTTTTTGAGACTGAACATGATCAGGGCATAAGCCCAAGTTTTGTATGACCTTATGGATCCAAATTTTGGAAATTTTTTGAACACTCTGATGATATATATACAGCGATATTTGAGGTGATGTGATTAATGTATCAAAATGTATGATGTTTTTGATGAGTAAAAATTTATTGTATGGAATGATTAATATGCCAATCTAATGCTTGATTAGCTAATGAGTCAGCAAACCAATTTTCAGCTCGAGGAATATGAATGAAAGTTAAAAATTGAAATGACCTTTGTAACAAACGTACCCTCAAGAACAATCGTAATAAAAATGGATCTCGTACCCGATAAGTATTGTTCAACTGCGACACCACCAGTTGAGAGTCCAAGAAAAATACCAACGAATCAACACCCAAAGATATTGCTTCCGAGAGTAGATGAACAATTGCAGTGTATTCTGCTATATTATTGGAAGCAGGACCAATGCAGACCCCTCTTGATACTAACAACTGACCGGATGGATAATGAATCACCCAAGCCGCAGAAGCTAAGTTCCGGGTGTGTCTACTAGCACCATCGACGAAACCAAAATGACTCATGACATCCAACACAACCTACCAAAGCAGATCAAAAACATCACCAACTCATCAAAAATCAAAAATCAACCAGATATGTACAAAGCAAAAAACTACTATATACAAAAGCAACATGCCAGGCTGAAGCCTAGGCATAATACTTCTTCAAATAGAGCCCATTTCAGGGCTCCGGCAACTCGTTCCCTTCAAAATCAACCAAGGTGTATGCTCTTTTCTTAAGGACTTTTTTAACGATATAGGGGCCATACCACATAGATTTAAACTTTCCTGCCCCCAGGGCATCTTTTTCTTGGGCATAGACCAAAACAAGGTCACCTTCCGAAAAAACCCTAGGCTTGACCGCCTTATCGTACTGAACTTTTACTCGGTTTTTATGAGCTTCATTCATCGTGGCGGCATCTCGACGTTGCTCATCGAGATGTTCCAGATGAAGAAGCCGTTCTGCCAGAATAGAAGTGCCAGGAAGAAGTTCAACAGCTAATTTAAGAGAAGGAATCTTGCATTCAATAGGAAATACAGATTCTACCCCGTGCACTAGCTGAAACGGAGTAAATCCAGTTGCATTTTTCACTGATGTCCTGTATGCCGAAAGTGCAGGATATAGCATAATATGCCAATTGGATCTAGCTTTATCAATTGTCCTTTGAAGAATTGTCTTCAAGGATTTATTCATGGCTTCCACTTGCCCATTGGCTTGAGGATAATATGGAGATGAATGCTCCTACCGGAAACCCAATTTGAGAGCCAACTCAACCATCATACAATTCTGAAAATGACTACCATGGTCAGTGACAATCTCTCTAGGAATACCAAAATGAGCAATAACCTGGTTGAAAAGAAAAAGAGCTGCAGTCTCACCATCATTCCCAAAATTAGGCATAGCCTCGACCCACTTCGTAAAGTAGTCTACTGCTACAATAATATACTTGTGACCTTTAGCCGAAGGCGGGTTACAAGTAGTATAATCAATACCCCACTTTGTAAAGGGACCGACAATAACGACTGGAAAAAGCGGAGCTGGATGAGCGCGCATTTTTCGAGTATAAACCTGACACGGATGACACTTTTTGACCGATTCAATACAATCCTTGAAAATCGAGGGCCAAAAGTATCCAGCACGCAAAATCTTTTGGGCTGTAGCAAGCCCAGATAAATGACCCCCACAAGCTCCACTGTGAGAATCATTTAGCACATCCTTAGCTTCTTTGAGAGTTAAGCAGTGTCTTAGGATTGAATCAACCCCTCGACGATATAAAGCATCACCAATAATCAAATAATTCTTGGCCAAGTGACGCAGCTTACGACGCTCATCTTTTGAAAAAGTAGAGGGAAACTTCACAGTCTGGAGATACACAATGATATCCCCGTACACGGGATCCTGTGAAGAGATAAGAAACAAGTGTTCGTCCGGAAAGGACTCATCATAGATCATCTCTTCTTCACAAGGCAACTCGGAGATCAATTCCGCGAAAACTAATGATTTCTTGGATTTGGCAGACATTAACTCAAGATCAAATTCCTATAAAATCACAATCCATCTATTGTATTTTCCCCCAATCACTCGCCTGCTGAGGACAAAATGAAACGGATTGGCAGCTGCCAAAACATAAGTTCTGCAAAGAATAATGTAATGCCGGAGTCGCTGCACAGCATGAACTGCTGCTAAAGCTAATTTTTCTATCGGAGTGTGCCTGAGTTCAGGTCCTACCAATCCTCGACTTAGGTAGTAAATAACATGCTCTGCAAGAGCATCATCTTCCTGAACCAGAACCATACCGATGGTAGATTCTGCTGCTGCCAGATACAAAAGGAAATCCCTGCTATAATCAGGTGGACTCAATAAAGGAGCAGAGGTCAATGCTTTTTTCAAAACATCGAATGAGCGTTGAGTGTAGTCGTCCCAAAGAAAAGGAACTCCTTTCTTCAACAGTCTCATAAATCCCTTTGTAACTTCAGCATAATTTACGATAAATCTCCAAAGAAAATTAGACTTCCCTTGAAGACTTTGAAGCTGACGAATTGAGGATGGGGGAGGCAACCGAAGTATTGCCTCAACCTTGAAGGGATCTACCCTTATCCCTTCCCTAGACACAATGAATCCCAATAGCTGACCAGATGTAACCGCGAAAACGCACTTGTTCGGATTCAATCTAATCTTATAGAACCGACATCGTTCAAATATTTGCCAGAGGTGACCAGGATGATCCATCCTCTTTCGAGAATGAGTAGCTAAATCATCTAAGTATGCCTCGATAATATTTTTGATGTCGTGGAAGGCATATGACATGGCACGCTGAAAGGTAGCCCCAGCATTTTTAAGACCAAAAGGCATCTTATTGTATGCAAACGTACCCCAGGGACAAATAAAGGCAGTCTTATGTTGATCTTCAGGACGGATAGTAATTTGATTATATCCAGAGAAACCGTCCATGAAAGAGAAAATCTCATTACCGGCACACTCGTCAATGATTTGATCGATAAATGGTGTGGGGTAATTATCTTTAGGACATGCTTTATTTAGGTCTCTGAAATCGATGCACACTCGAATCGTTCCTTGCTTTTTATCTACGGGAACGGGGTTTGAAACCCATTCAGTCAGAGGAACAGGGAAAATGAATCCCGTCTTAAGCAGCTTTTCAACTTCAGCTTTGATAGCTGCTGCCTTCCTAGGATTGACCAGATGAAGTTTTTGCCTCACCGGCTTAGCGTTTTCATACGTCTTGATCTCATGCTGGACAATAGATGGGTCTATGCCAGGCATTTCCTCATAAGACCAAGCGAATACATCCCTATACTCTTTAAAGAGCTCGGTGTAAATTTGAATCTCTTCACGGGAACATTCAGCTCAAATGAAGACGTTCTCAATAATATTGGGATCCCTGGAAATGTTCACCGGGATAGTAGGAGAAATCACAGCCATGTTCCCTTCAGCATAAACCTGTGTTGGTGCCAAAGGGTTCAAGACTGGGTGAACAGGACCAGGAGATGGAGGACTTGGAAAAATTGTTTCAACTTCGCTCAAATCAGGTAAGAAGTAAGACCGATGATGCAAATCATCCCATGGTCTATCTATACCAGTCATGGCTTCCAGGATGGCCTCTTCAGATGGAAGAGTGGTATCAAGACAATCCTGGGCAGAAGAAGAACTAAGTGTCCAAGCCGGAGCCACATCACCATCCAACTCTTCTGGTGAAAGAGGAGCCGGGATGGTTTCTGCAGAGTCAACAATAGACTGATACGCAATCTCAGCTGCAGAAATCGGAAATGCCATTCCACCCACTTGACCTTCCGCTAATGTGGTAGTAGGGGAAGGTAAGGTCCAAGGGTCCGAAAAATAATGAGTTCTGAAGAACTCTCTTCGAAGAGGAGCCTTGGAGAATGAAATAGCATTAATATGAACCGTAGGAGGAGGAATATCAAAAGTACCCATCAAGGAAGAATACATTCCAACTCCTAAATTCTCAACAGGCGCCTTAGTATTATCCAACTTAGGAATAGATGAGTCAGAAGACGCATTCGGGTCTACAGGAGGACAGTCCAGTTGATCCACTGTAACGATCCTCCCTTCGTGGGGGAAACATACAATTCGAAATAATGAGGATGCAATGGCATCCATCTCATAAATCCAATTCCTCCCCAACAGAAGGTTGTAGTCCAAGGCTGCATCCACTACCTCAACCTCTATGTTAACAGTTTTGCCCCCAACACAGATGGGAAAAGCTGGGACAATACCATGGGGTCTGTGAGAATGACCATCGAACGCAGTAAGAACAGTGCTAGATGGAACAGCTTTGGGAGATCCAAGTGTCTTCCAACATGCGAGAGACATCACGCATGTGGAAGCACCCTCATCAACAATCGTTCGAAAGATATTGCACTTCCGATACGACGATTTAATATGAAAATCCATGTGATGAGGAAGTCTCTTCTTAAAATTAGTCATATCAAAAGTAATCAGAAGAGAATTTTTTGGATCAATAGCCCCAATGGTAGTGATCAAAGCACTGCGCTGAGCCGGACAAGACTGGAGTACCTATAAAGCTGACATAGCACAAGGACTCTGCGCCAGATCTTCCACAATCGAGTAGTTCTGGGCAGCCCTAGCATTTGGATTAATCGTTGATCGATTAGAATATGCTTTGGGCATCCGAGGCATAGAATCAACAGTAGGCTTTGTAATGTGAAGCGGTTCAGTAGCATCAGGAACTTCCTTAGCTTTCGAAGACTCTTCTCCACCATAATCACAGGATCTCGTAGCGATATCCGCGTGAGCACTCATCATAAAAATGTTCAATGGAATTTCCCCTTCTTGGGTGCTCCCAGAAGAAGCCCCAGGATTTTGGTTCGCGCCAACAACTAATTTCTGCCCTTGGGGAAAAGGGTTTGTTAACACAACCTGGGAACTAGAAGAACCCTGCTAAGCTAACAAGTGCTGAGCATCCTAAATTTTAGGGCAAAGGTGTGTGAGATGGTCTCCAGCACACAGCTTGCATGGAAACTTCACTTTCTTCTTCTCCTTTTGACCCTCACCAACACACTCGTTGGTTTTATTTGCATTACCCTTCCCGTTCTTGCCCTTCTTCTTGTTATTTATTCCCTTCTTCTTCCCATCGGATTGTTGATTTCCTTTGGGATCAGAAGCTTGGACAACATTTATGGACAAAGACTGGGAAGGCGATGACTCGGCAGGCACAGCCTGACTAGAAAGAGCAGCTTGCAAAGACAACTGCTGCAGTTGAGTAAGCAGGCTGGCTGCACCACTATTGATCGATCCGACAAGCCCATCACCATGCGGACCGGGCTTAGTTTTCGATAAATATAATTTGGAGCGAGGAGCATTGGGAAAATATTTATAAAGGACCCCAGACTGAGAATAGATCAGTTCCAGCTGCTGGGCCCTAAAAATGGCCTGCTCCTCAGAAAATACCCCAGATAGGGATACATCTTTCGAAATATCTGACTGCAGGGATTTGAGAAACCATTCGAGAAGGAATTCTCCTGGAATATGAGCTTTAATAAGCCTCTTCCTTCTCCTCCATTCCTGAATGTGATCAGAAATGTGAGTTGCTTCGTCCTGCTTAAAATTAGCCAGGAGTTCCGTCCCAGCCTCATATCGGACAGGCAACTGAAAATGGTTTAGAAATGTGACAGCCAGTTCTCCAAATGTAGAAAAACTGCCCCCAGTTAGCTCAATATACCATTTGGCAGCGTTTCCAGTTAGGGTGCGTTGAAATAATCTCAACCTAATCGAATCATCGATCAGGGAGTTCGAAGAACACCATAAGTGGAAAGTGGTGATGTGGTCAGCCGGATCCTCTCCATTCTTACCTTCAAACTTTGGAATATCTGAAGGAAGTTTGGTCAGGACCGAAGGCCACCCCGGACTATAACGAATCGGATCATTAGTCAACTTCGACAGATCTGGAAAGTTTAACGTTGCCAGAAAAGGTAAGCGAGGTGGAGCCTAAGGATTCCATCCTTGATGGGATAAATTCCCAACATTCTGAAAATAATAGCCTGGATTTGATGAGGCACCAGGTTGCCAAAAAGGACTCGTAGAAAAAGGAGAAGAACCTCCTCCCCACGCCGAGTTACCAAAGCCTAGACCAGTTCCCCCCACTGAAGTATTGAATGAAGAGGAAAGCCCCTGGTAGGGGTTCCAGGAATTAGAAAGAGGAGAAAAGATCTGATAAGCACTCGACGAAGGGAAAGAAGTATTCCCTTGATGACCTGCGTAAAACTGATTCCCTGCACCCGCTGTAGTGAATACAGGGTTCCAACCTGTAAAAGTAGTCGAACTTTGCCCCCTAGACCAAGGGTTGAAACTCTGGGTCTGAGAAGTAAATGGAAAGGACCCTAGAGAAGGATTCGAACTAGGAATGTGTCCAGTTCCGAAGGGGAACCCCTGAAACGAAGCTGATCCACTAGCCATGGAAGACATGGGCGTAGATCCAGCTGAAGCAGTGGAAAAGGAAAAAGAGGGATTCCCACTAGAGGGCATCCCTGAATAGAAGGGACCAGAATGAGAAGCATGTGCTTGGGTGAAACTAGAGCCAAACACAGCAGCACTAGAAGAAATCAAGGATAAAGAAATAGTGCCCCCTCCTTCAACAGAAGCAGGAGTCTGAATGCCTGCAGCACTCACGGCGGAAGCCGCGTTCCCAGTCGTGGCCATCGAAAGGTATGAATGATACGGAAGATCTTCCGGTCTCTCAGACTCAGGTCCGATGTACTGAACAACGAACGGATAATCAGGAGGAAGAGGAGATGGACCTGACGAAGGAGGTTCAGGTACTTCTTCAATTTGAAAATCTTCTTCCTAAGGAAACAAAACTCGCGAGGTGAGCGGAACGTTCCTCTCGGAACCGACACCAGAATCAACTATGAAAACTTCAGACCTTTGTGGAGGATCTCTCTCCACTGTGTCAGATGCCACTGGGTGGTAACCACCTGCTAAATCACTTCTACGCCTTCTCGAAGAAGGCTCTGGACTCTCGGGAGATAACCCCCGGATTCTCCTCGATCGACGAGGCGCTTGATCAGCCACTTTTATAGATTTTAAATTAGACTCAAAAAAGTGAAAAGCTAGGCAAGCTAGGAGCAAAGAGCACTCACTAAAAGAAAAATCCCTGAGATACAATCAAGCAAACAGCCTCCAAGTATTTCCGCTCCAGGTGATGAGGACCGGACACCAAAATACAGAAAAGTGAAATATAGGACCTCCCGAAAGTAGTCTGGGATGATTAGGGCCCAGAACAACTAGCGAAGGTGTCAGAAACAGTTACGCCGACCTCCTAATGACAGCCTTTGCTGGCTCAAGCACCCAAGCTTCGCAAGGGCACCCCCCAGAAGTACTGCTGAAAATGATGCGACGTCTGCCTCAGGTACCACGGGTATTCCCCCCTGCAGTCACCTGTGTGGAACCTAGGAGTGGCAACTATGGGCACCAATCCGTGTCAGAAGCCGGGCGGAA
Organism: Pinus albicaulis; assembly: GCA_034641835.2. Taxonomy (NCBI): domain Eukaryota; kingdom Viridiplantae; phylum Streptophyta; class Pinopsida; order Pinales; family Pinaceae; genus Pinus; species Pinus albicaulis. Next base: position 1,053,592,942 of record CM076577.1, on the reverse strand, counting down.
CGGTCTTAAGGTCAGATTTAGCTAATCGGAGAGGGGGTATCCCTCTTCTCAGCCTTCACTTCCCCTTGCACTTGACTCTCTGGAGGAGAGATTTCCCGGTCCACCTAACGGAATTGGATTTCGCTCAATTAATCAACTTCTATGTTTTGTTTGAGCGGCCTTGGAGAGTTAACTCTCCACTCACCTAATCCAAGACCCTACAACCTAGCTAGTTGGTGTATGACACTTAGAAAACTTGCTAGTTGATTTTAAATTATATCGCTTATTTTAATGGGCTGTTATGTTAAGTCACAAGGATGTGGAATTGAAACTTATGGTGTTTTGACGCAGAAAGAAATTAATAAAAAACAAACTACATGCAAATGCAGTTATTTGTCTTTCGATGAAAAGCAACTTCTATATAGGTTCTACGAGACTAAAAATTGTATTTTTCTTTTCAGATAACAAACTCACACTCACAAAAATTATGAAAATGACTAAATGTTGGAGTGCACCTAATTCAAATCACTACAAGCATGCAAATTCTAAGATGCAAAATCTCCTAAAGAAGAGTGAAATTTCCTGAAAGCTCCTTTAGTTTTAACTCTTTTTGGTTGCCCAGAAAGCTAGTTCCTGAAATCAAGAACTCTTAATATGAAGACACCAAAACGCTTAAAAAACAAGAAGAAGAAATGAATGACAACTCCCTTCCAATTATCAAGCCAAAACCAAAAGCAAGAAACCTCAAAAAAGCTTCAAAAGATATAGCGAAACGAAAACGAAAATGCAACAACAAAAGCAAATAACAAGACAAAATATTTTTTGAGCCTTTGAAATGCAAAAACAAAAAGCAAAGCAAATGTTTTCTGAGCTTTTTAGTTTTATAAAGAAAGAGCTCGAAAAGACCAAGCAAAACTATCAAAATCCAAACCAAACAAGACTGAATTTCAAGCACAAACTTCAACAATGCTCCAAACCTTATAAAGCTAACTATTAGCAAGATCAATAAGAGAAAAATAAGACAAGAAAACTCAGCCACTCAGCCTAGAAGAATAATATAAACTTGCCGCAAACAAAAACTTCGAAGAAGCAAAAAAAACTCTTCAAAAGTTGCAACAAGACCTAGCCTACTGAACTCAAGAAAACCAATCAAGAAATGAGAAAAAATCGTAGTGCCAAGCAAAACACAAAGAAAGGAAAGAGTAAATGAGCAGGAGCTCTCTGTTCTGATAAAGCAGAACAGCCAAGAATGCCCAGAAAGCTATCTTGGTACTCAAACCAGAAGTGCCAGCACCAGAAACAACACTTTGCCAAAAAGACTAGTTTTCAATCAAACGAAAGAGAGAAAAGACCAAAGACCACCTTCTTCACAATCCAGAGAGTACAAAGACACTATAGGAACAGGTCTCCACAACCAGAAAGGACCAAAAAGTCAAGAAATCCAAAAATTCAAAATCTGCCTAGGTATACGCTACTTCACAGTTTAGCAACAAGCGTGCATACGCGACTGTGCTAAAGGAAACTCACGTATACGCGACTTTCTTTAGACAAACTTGTGTGTATACGCGACTGTGTGCAGAGAAAAGTGCGTATACAAAGGTAAATAATGAAAAAACAAAAAGGATCAAGCCTGGATAAGAAACCAGGACTTCAGACTGACTGAGAAAAAGTAAACTGGACTGCAAATGAAAGTTAAAACTACTGGAAACCTACCAAACAGCTGAAACCACCCAACAGGGGAGTCACAAGAATGTGATCCCTAGTGGAGTCGCCAGTTCTGTTTCGGGGAAAATCACCCTAGAGGTTCGTTGGGTTACAACCTCCATAGGGCAGGGGCATGCTACTTAAGAAGGACTCACACAACCATACATGTTCATGAAAAACTAAATAGAGTAGATCGAGGAAGTTACCCGTAGGTCCTACGGTTGAAGCAGATCTCATGGGGTCCAAACCCCCAGCAACCGTCCTCCCTTATTAACCTGAAAGACAAGAAGAAACAACCATGGAGAACTGGTTGTACAACATATATCTACTCTAAATGTTAGTGAAATCGATATGAAACATTAGATAAACCATAATGAATGCTTAAATAACAATATTCTCATATATGTAAGCAGACACTAACACGTATATTTCGGGAACAAGATGGTACTTCTGTATTATAAATAGCATGTACAGAAATAACAAGTGGAGAGATCACCTGAATCCTTCCACGATCTTCAAGCAGACCGTCGTCCGGATCCGTCCCGCCCTTGCCTCACTAAAATTCCTTCCAAACTGGTGCATACGAGATGACATATAGAGAGATGAGCATCTCAAGGAAACAAGGGTTTCCTGTAATGAACTGGGAAAGTGCAGGAGGCACGGGGAATCAGACTTGGATAGGGAATACCAACAGAGTATAATATCAATAATTCTCTCTCCCCCTTAGGCCATGCACATGAGGGGCTTTTATACTCCCTCAAAGTAGTTTCAACAGTTGGAAACAGTTGGCCACGTGCTGGGGTGGTTGAACTACCTGAGTAACCATCAACCCAGCCCGAAAATAGGGAATTTTTATATATTTTTTAATGATTTTAATGGCATACACGGAAAAGTGCAGTTGGACTCGCGTATACACGCGGAAAAGTCTGGGCATAATCGCGTATGGGGATTTTTACACTGTTTTTTAGTGAATTTGTCCAAGTCTGTAGGAATGGGTGCCCAAAGCCATAAAAGCAATCATGAATCATATGAAGGTGAGAAATGATGCTATAACACCAAGTTGGAATCATACCCACATGTAAGTCTTGTTGGTAATACTGGTCTCTGTTTTGCCAATGGGTTGAGAGTGTACTTGGGGTGTACAACCCAAGTAAATTATGATGTAGGTGTTCTGCCACATGACTACTTAGAGTCATCAATGGGAAGATAAATAGGCAATAGGATTGGGTTGATATTTTCTCTCATGTCTGATTTCATGTTGATAATCAACTCTCTGATGAAATTCCAGGGTTGAAGATGTGCTCCTCTATATGATTAGATATCTTATTTCTTGGTATGGGTGGAAGCTAATGCACCCTAATTGTTCTTCTTTTATACTCTTTATTTTTTCAGAAGATAGAGTGGAGCAGAGATGGTTAAAGCATGAGAGCATGATGTGATGATGGAAAAACATATATTGGTAGGTATAATTCTTCTTACTTGAGAGGGAATGCTAATTTTTTCAACTAGGGTAAAATTGCATCTTGGACCACTCATATGGAAGAGATGATGATTGCATTAAATTCCTCTTTTTGAGAGGAACAAAATCAACCTAAATGGAGCCCCATTTAGATAAAAATAAGTTGGATTTTTAATTTATGAACTCCTCATATTTGCATTGGATTAGGCTGGCCCTATACACATGTAAACAAGTTTAGGTCAGCCTCAACATCAAGTGGACCCTCATGTAAACCTATAAATATAAGAGACCTAAAGCTCATTTGGACACAAATTTTCATCAATAAATCTCTTCTCTTCTATTGTCTTGGTTAGCATAGGTCTGGTAGATGAATTTCACACAAGGATTTGAAACTAGAAGTCTCAGGCTTACAGATATCTAGGGTTTTTGTTTCTTGGTCACATGCACGACACTGGGAATTTTTTACCATAGTCCCACGCACACATTGTCCCTTAGTGCGAGTTAGAGGCTAAAGTCACATGAAAAACAACCTGAATGGAGAAACTTGGGTTGGAAGGCAGATCAATAACAACTTGTCCCCAGTCGAAGGCTTGTAGTGTTTCTCAATGTCACTGGGAAGGTAGATTCTCACGCACAAACACTTGAAGGGTTCGACTAAGGGTTTGAACAAAATTTGGGTCAACGTATCCCCACTCGCTTGCTTACAATTCTTTTTGGAGTGACCAGCCACTTGCATACCATGTCATAGGGAGAGAAACGGAAGTTAAGTTCACTCCCATAATATCATGATGAGTGCGATGAGGGTTTTGAGCTAGGGTTTGATAGTTGAATGCAGTTGACTACATTTTCCTCATGGTTGGATGGTTTTTATTTGATGAATAGTAATTCTAGAAGTGTGTCTCTTTATTGTATTGGGCAAATATCTGGTATACGTTTATCTATTGGGCTCATTATACTCTGTAATAAAACATTTTATGATAATCTAGAAAGAAGAATATTTCAAATGGTTTTCCCCATAGTTGGTTTTTCCCTGGTCATTGACCAATTTGGTGTTTCATATGGTTGTGCTATTGTCTCCTTTTTCATTGCATATATTTATCTATATTCAGTTAATTCTTATGATTGGAATCATTGTTAATAATTGGATGAATTTATTAACAAATAATTGAATTCGAATGAAGTAATTGAAAGAACATATAACAATAAGAAAAATTAACAGAATTGTGTGTAAGGAGAAAGGGAATATATTTCACCTCTTCTTTGTCAATTTCTATATAACACTCACTTTGTTGAGTACATCTACCTTTACTGCAATAGGTCCCTTGATATTTCTCTTTTAGGTTCTAGGAAAACTTGAGATGGTTTTCTAGTTTCTCTAATTGAGCTGAAATCCCTATAGCGAAATTGACGACTCCACTTGTGATCAACTTGATTCTTGTCTTTGTTTATACCTCCTAGATCTTGAATATTTAATCTTGTTTGGTGTAGTCATCTTTGAATTCTTTTCATTGATATGTTTTGCTACTATGTTTACTGGTATGAGTCTCTATTTTGACACTTCATCGTACTATGCACAATCCTTCTTCTTGCGCTACACAAAACTAAATAATTATTCAAGATATTGTGCAAGCGCCTTGTGCCATGTCATCTCTGGAAGTACTACATAGTTTTCTTGTCCAACAAAAGGTGTTTATTTTATTCACAGGTGGAGTTGACCATCATTATTCCAACCTAGTTGTATTTGACATGGAGAAAAGTAAAACTCCCCTTTCCCATCAACTTGCATTCCATGTGCAGACTCAAGTGAAGGGAAAAGTCATGCACTGCACCATAATTGATCAAGGTTCATCAACTTGTGTGATGGATACTTCTTGTTGGTTTGCCTTGGGTTTTCCCACTTAATCCCCTTCGTCGAATTCCTTGAAATATTTTGACGACCACACCTTCACCCATAAAGGATATATAGCTAGCTTCACCATCCTATACTTGTTATGTAATTTTTTAATAAAAAATTGCTTAATCTGAATGGCGATTAGCAAACCATAAATCCTTCATCCAAACTTGATTTTCAACAAAACGAGTTACGTTGGATTCCTTACGATGGGCAAGTAGCTATCATTTTGGTTTCATTCAATTATGATAAATTTCATTTTTGAGCTAAAATAATGAGCCTCTGATCAAGGAGCCTTCAGATTCAAAGTCAAGATGTCTTCCTCTACCTTCAAGGAGCATGAAAATTTGGGTGATGCATCAAACTTTTTTGCATGTAAATTTAGGTTGGAGACCATAGCTGAAAACAATGATGTGTTGGAATACATTCAAGGAAGGATGCTCGAGCCTCCAAAAAAAATTTCTGCTTCCCTCAAAAACATGTACAAGAAAGGTGAGTCCAAATAAAATAAAATTATAGTTTATGGTTTACAAGATCATTTACTTGCATATGTTGGGAATTTAAGGATGTATAAAGAAATGTATGACAAGATAGACGAAATGTATGAAATCCAAAATCTAAATGAGATCATCACCTTGAAGTATCAAATCAAAGAAACTAAGTTAACCAAGGGAGAAGTTGTACAATCCTACATTATGAGGATATCTTGCCTTAGAGATCAACTGCAAAGAGTTGGGGAAAATGTTTCTCATAGGGAACTAGTGGTTGTGACTCTTATAGGTCTCCCTCCTATTTCAGAAACCTTCATTAATAAAATAAGTAACATCAATTTCCTCCTGTCATTTGATGAAATTGTTGGAAATATTACTCAAGAAGAATCAAGGATGATAGCAAGAGGAAGCATTTAAAAGCATAAAGAGGGAGATCCCATTTCATATATCACTCATGAAAAAAGGAAGAATAAAGGGAAATGAGGTCCATCGACGCCTCCTCCACAAAACAAAAAAAGGAGGAATGACATAACATAATCTCATATTGAATTCTATAAATGTCACAAGAAAGATCATTATGCACGAGATTGCCACAAGAAATATCACTATTCACGAGATTGTCCTAGGAAGATAAAATTTACATGGTACAACACTATAATTAACGATAATCAAAGAAGAAAATATGATCAAAGAAATAACAAAACAAAAGATATGAAAGAAGAAGAAGAGATACATCAAGTGACCACGAAGAACATCATCCTCCTTAAAAGAAATCAAGAGCTCCCAGGTATGAAATTAACATTCTAAATAAATCTGAATACTTTCTTATTTATACCCTTACTAGTTCTTCTCCACCGGATTGGTGGGATAGTGGGTTGGTTGATAGTGAGGACACTCATCATTTCTCTGGATACAAGGAAGTCCTCTCTAATCCAATAAAGAGTGATACTAAGCTTAATATCATTCTTGGAGACAACTCCACTCATATTGTGAAAGATTTTGGGTCTGTTAAATTTCAATTGAATTATGGGGAATTAGTTCTCCTGCATGATGTTATGAATGTGTCAGGATTAATGAAGAATTTTGTATCTATATATGCATTGGAAGATAAATGGATTAGGGTTGTATTCATAAAAGGATAAATTTTGACTTATCATGTTGGTTCACCTATGAGATCTAAATTCATATTAGGATCAATATTTGAAGGACTCTATAGAGTCACTAGAAGGTCGTTTCTAGCATCCGCTCATAATACAAATCATTTAACCAAGTTGTGGCACTGTATATTGGATTTATTTACATTATGATGCCCTTATGAAACTTAAGAAGTTGGTGTTAGGTATTCCTTATGTTCAATCCCATCATGATGGAGTTAATCTAGATTCCGCGAGTGGAAAGAAAACAAGGGGACCATTCCCCTATAGTGAGAACAAGACAAATGACATCCTTCATCTCATGCATTCCGATATATATGGAACGATTCTGGCATGTCCTATTGGTGGTCATCTCTACTAAATCACCTTCATTGATGAATTCTCAAGAAATACATGGATTTACTACTTAAACCACAAGGATAAATCCTCTGAAATTTTCAAGGAATTCAAATCCTTGATTGAAAATAAAAAAAGAAAGAGAATCAAATTATTCAAGTCAAAAAATGGAGGGCAATGCATGTGAAAGGAGTTCATAGCATTTTGCAATGAAGAAGGGACCAAGAAGGAAAAAATTGTGTCATATACTCTCAAACATAATGAATCAGCATAAAGCAAGAAAAATTCTATATTAGAAGCTACCCATGCCATGCTCTATGATCAAAAGGTGCCAACGTTCCTTTAGGGAGAATCTACACGTGTTTTTGTACATGTTCAGAATAGGGGTCACCTGTCCAACTAGCTTATCTAGATATCGAGATGGCATATGAGTCTCCATCTTCCTTGGTTCAGACCAATGGTACCACCAACTCTTCAATCAAAAAACCCTCTATTGAATTCATTGAAAATGTAGTTCCTTCTGAAAATTCTATCATGAAAGTCATGTCTTTAGACGAGCCACCTTGGGATGAGTTTCATCATCATGCCTTAGACTCTCTTAAAACCAAATTGGGCACTTATCGTTTACAAATATTGTGTATCTATCGACCTGATATTGTACCTTATACTTTCACAAACATTCATGAGATTGGTGTGAAAGGAAACTTAGGAAACCTCCCTAAAACTATGTGTATCGATATATTGATCAAGAAAGGTGTTGACGAAAACATGCATATTACAGGAAACTGCACTCCCATGGATATTGCTAGTTTCACCTGCCTCTTCAAAGAGTTTAGCAATTATTTTTCTTTGTTTTATGAGGAAATTCCTAATATAGACACTTCTATTTTCAAGCATGAGATCCAAACATATGTTGGCGCGAAAGTTATTTTTTAATGATTCAAATATTATGGCTATGCATAGTATCATGAGAAATTGTTCTAGTTTGAAAATTCATACATATAGAGCATAATCAAATAATCAATTAAAAAAAGTAATTTACTATTAAAATTGGTAAAATTTTGGTGAATATCATCCATTTAATCATATATATGTAAAAATAGGGGAATTTTTAACCACATGTCCGAATATTTTTCTTCGAAAATGTCCAAAATATAGTCAATTAGCGAAATTTCAGCCCTAAAATTTTCCCTAGTTGGAGCTAGACTAATCTGACAAAGATGTAGACCAATCCACCCTTGCAAGTCAACTTCCATCAAGGCTTAAATTGAAAAGTTACTCAAAGCCAATTTCACTTACCATGTTCCTTTAATAGAATGGGCGTTTAGTGTAGTCCACATTAATAAGAAGCAGGGAAACATCCATGTATGCATCAATTACCACAATTTGAATCTCGTTTGTCTAAAAGATAATTATCTAACACCTTTCATTAACCATACTATTGAAAATTCTGCTAGTTTCCACGCTTTTTCCTTTTTCGACTATTTTTCTAGATACAACCAAGTCACTATTAACTCATTTGATCAACATAAGACCATTTATATCAATTAGTAGGGTGTTTTTGCTTATCATAGACTTCCCTTTGGTCTTAAGAGTGTAGGGGAAACTTTTCAAATGGGTATGGAATATGCCTTTCATGATATTAGACCAATATTACTAGAGTATTTCAATGACATTCCTACTCACTCAAAACATCATTCCAACCACCTAGCTCATCTTCGAGCCATTTTTCATAGGTGTCTATTTTATCACATCTCTTTTAATCCTCACATGTGTGTTTTATTTTTGAAGTGCAACTACCACATTGGTTTCTAGATCTAAAACATGGGATTTTCTTTTATTCCACTAAGGTCAAGGCAATCCTCAAATTTCACCCTCAACCATCTACTCTTAAAATCCAATGTTTGCAGGGTGAAAATTTCTTGCAACATTTTATCGTTAACTATGATGAAATAAAGAAAGGGTTCATGTGCTTATTAAAGAAAGGAGTCCCCTTTCTTTGGGATGACCAGGCTTAGAGATCATTTAATGCCTTGAGAAAGGCTTTGACTTATGCACTGTTATTCAGCCCTCCTAACAACACGTGTGACTTTTCTCTATATCTTGCTATATCACATCCTCTATCATCATGGTGCTTGTTGAAGAAGATGACACCCATTGTGATCATGTGATTTACTATATTTTCAAAGGCCACGTTGGACCTGAACATAGATACTCACATGTGGAGAAACATTCTTTGGTAGTAGTCTTTGTTGTTCAATGGCTCTGACACTACATACTCCTATTCCAAAAAAAATTCATTGCTCTAGAGAACCATATGAGACTCATTTTGTCTCATCATATCATTGGAGGCAATTATTCCAGGTAGATCATTGCATTATAGTAATTTGATATAATTTTCACCACCTCTAAATCTAAAAATTCTTTGTTGTTCGTTAAGTTGCTATCAGACCTTAGCCAAGTTGAACTAGATGAAGTATTCCATTATACTACGGCATATGAATCGATTTATCTAGTTGACTCTTCTGACCATGGTATGAAGATATCCTTGTGTATTTCCAAACCCAACTTTTTCACCAAAACCTATTGAAATATGATCGTTTTCATATTCAACCCCATGCGAAACATTACCTAGTTCTTAAAAATACTTTATATCAACATGGTGTTGATTTTTTCCTTTGATGGTATATTACTCATGAAAAATCAGAACATGTTCTAAATGAATACCATGTTAAGGCATGTGGCAGTCATCATTCGGGCATGGGTACTCCCAAAAAATATTTTTTGCTGGATATTATTGCCCATATCTTTTCAAATACTATATAACCATGGTCAAGTGGTGTCAACTTTGCCAGTTTTTTACTAATAAAATGTGTGCGCCCCATGGCCATCTTCACCCAGTGGTTACTATTGGTCCATTTTCAAAATGGGGTATATATTAATTCATCACTTGCAATCCCACTTCAACTAATGGTTACATTACATTTTTTTTCATCAAATAATTCATGAAATGGGATGAAGCTATCCTTACTGTCAAGGACGAAGGAAAAAATATCAGCTTATTCATGTTCAATCGGGTATCTTTTTAGTTCTGTGTACCTTGCACTATCATTACAAACAATGGATTGCACTTCCAAAAACATATGATGTCTAAATTAAATTTTGTGCTTAGCTTTCATGAAGATCATTCATGTTCCTGCTACCCACAGGCTAATTTACAAGTCAAATATGTGAATGGTGTCATCAAGATCCTAGATTACAGACCATTTTACATGGTGACACACCCCAAGAAATAGCAAACAACGTTCACATGATAATATACCAACATGCCATGTTATCGTATGCTATAACTCTTTATTTTTCCTATAATGTCACATTACTCGAATTTCATCAAATCATGAAGGAAAATTCCCATGTTAAATCCTAGCTCCTCTCTACCTCTCTCCTAATAGTGTCTTGACAACATAACAATGCACAAATTCTGATATCTATTACTATGTCCTAGCCTCCAATCTATAGATAAGGGGAGGCTAAGCTTTTTCCAATTTATTCACCAGTTTCTCTTTGGGAAAAAGAAAAAAGGATGGAGGATGTTTCCTTTGCTTTAATGATATTTCCATCTTAATTTTCCTCAGTTAGGATAGGAAACTTCCAAAATATGAGATATAGGTGATCCTTTCCAGCTTTCATCTCCTAGATCCTAGATTTCTAGCTTTGTCGACTTCTTTATGCGCTTGTCAACCTAAATTCTTATCACTCGTGACTTTCTTGCAACTAGTAATTTTGTTCACATCCTCTTTTTAGACCATGATATGGAATTTTTTGAAGTAAAAATGTTGTAACACACCCTTCTAATTCTTTTTACTGCATTATAACCCCTTCCATAGCTTAGCATAGAGCATTAACCCTATTGATAACACCATGTGCAAGTTAAAGGCCTGCGTTATAGACCCAAAACTATGTTTTCTACCCAATCATGTGGATTTCACTATTTGAAAATCTTAGTTATGGTCTAATATTAAGATATATGCTATTGAAATCTATTCTTGTTGGTTTCATGCATGTTTATCTTTCTTTGCAAAATTTTAGTTTAATTTCAATAATTTTCAAAAGGAAAAAGAATAATTTTCTTTCTATCATTTTTTATACTTGTTTCGATTTCATTTCGGGTTTATTATCTAAGAATTGTGTGTCTACATTTCTTTGTTGCATGTTTGAATTGCATTAGGACAATTTGGTTTTGGAAAAGGTGTATAGTTATTCCCTCCCTGTAAAAATCCTCATTCATAAAACTAAAATTAAAAAGCATATTTCCTACAAGTTTCCCTCAGAGTCTCATAAAATTCCATACATCAACATCCCCTCCAAAGATATTATTCAAGTTCACTTAAAATCAACCTCACAATAAATGTAATCAACAACTATTTTGAGGATACATGAATATTAGTTGGGGCTAGAGTCTTGTGATAGGTTGTTGTGAGTAAATTTCTTAAGACTTTGAAACTTAAGCTAGCATAATTAATGAGACAAAATCCTACTGCAGTCACATAATCTGACTTCTCTTTTAATAAGGGAGTTAAGCATGATACAACATCGAAGTGTGATAGATGGTAACCCACCTTAGATTTCATTTTAGTGGGTATTTTGTACCAAGATTCCCTTCGAGGATATCAGAGCTGAGTCAGGGACTCAGGTGTCCTGCCCACACAACATATTATCTACAACTATCTCCCACCCGATGGTGTCTGTGATTTGAGGTGACCTTAGTTGCCAAATGTTTAGGGAGGAACACAAGGTTTATGGGTGGGCTACCTTAGAACCTTAAAAAATGAACTTACTCTGTCTTTGGTTTTTTTGGAGGGTTCTCATCTTCTTGAGAGTTCTTGAACCCTTCTTACTTATGTTTGGGCGAATCTCAGGAGTAATCATAATTTTTTCATTAGACAAACTCTCTCATACAACCCTTTGATATGGGGTTTCATCTCCCACAAGTTGTGGCTATTAGACAATTGTTTTTACCCTGCCTACTTGCTAATTTCCTTTAGGGTTTTTTTCAATTTTTAGGAATGTGATATTTTGTAAGAATATTTTCAGATTATCCACAGTATTGAGGAACATGTGTCAATGTTTTGAATCCCAAATGTGATATTTACTAATAATACTTATTTATATTAAACTTATATTAAAACTTTTTTAAAATATATATTTCACTATTTCTACCTTCGGCCCTTGTCTCCTATATAAGAAAAAACAAGGTCTTCCTCCACTAACTCTGGGTGAATTGTGGATATTTAGTGAATTAGATGGCCCCTCTACATAAGGGAATCAATCTCTGATATAAAATACTAAATAAAAAAATACTTCCTAAGAGATTCTTTTACTAGAGTAATTATTTACTTAATGCACCTTGCCTCACTTTATGCCTCCAATTATTGAACCTCTTGAACCTGTTTTGGTTCGCGTTGCACCCTTGCCTACTATGTATTCATCGATTTCCACTTCCAAGGTGGTAAAAATGATACCATTGGCATGAGAACCAAGCTTCTAAGTAGCAAAATATTATAGGGACATTACGGATCAAATCATAAATCTTTCTAGATTACAAATAAATCAGATTTAAATGTTTGGCACATTAGATATATTGATATTTAGTAACCACACCATCCATGGCAACATCCTTTTCAATGGGAAGTAAATGATATTTTCATAACCAATCTATTAGGAGGAAATCCGGAAGTGGGACTTTGACTATCCTTCTCCAACTTCTCCATTCATGGATGTGACGAGAGATGTGGGTGGAGTTGTTTGGAAATAAGGTGGTGAGTAGTTCTGTTTCGATATCATAGCTAATAGGTAATTGGAAATGCTTTAAATTCTATGGAAAGGGAGTCAAAAGTATTCACTGAAGCTTGTGGTAACTCAATATACCACTTGGCTATGTTTCCATTCAAGGTGTGGGGAAAGAGCCTGAGTTAGATACTATCATCAATCATAGAGTTTTATATGCATCATAGATGTTAAGTTGTGACATGAGTTTCCAGATCATCTCACTACTTTCCTTCGAACTTCGGGATGTCTGCAGGAATATTATGTGGGATTGGAGTCCAAATTAAGTTATGGTTTATGTGATCATTTGTAAAATTTTATAGATCGAGGATGTCTAAAGTACCAAAAAAGGTAAAAGGAATATATTCCCAAAAATAAGACCATGGCAGAGTAAGATGACTTGAGGGACTAGGAGGCCCCCCCATCACCATAAGGCATGCTAGGTTGGATTACAAATGACTGATTTCCCCTATGATAAAAATTTCCCCTTGACTCAACGGATGTTGAAGATGCGGGGCTTAGATATATGCAACAAGGTCGGGTTGAGGGATACTACTGGCCACATAAGGTGCAATGGGTGCAGGACCACCACGGGTAGTTAAACCAATGGGAGGAAATGGATCAATCAGAGAAGGCCCAGATTGTAGCAGAAGGGATATGGGGATTTCCAAGCCCCCAATGGGTATATGCATACTGGAAATATTTCCCTTAGTCATGGCTTCCTCGAGGTTTGAATTTAACATGGGATTCCAACTAAATGGGTTATTGAAGGTAGTTGTACTAACAACACTCATAAGGGGGATAATCAAAGGTCCAGTAGCTGGCACAAACTGGGTAGAGACAAGGAGGTACTGTACTCCACTTATATCAGGTGTAGTTGGAATGCCTATACTTGGCGCAGTTTGAATAGTAGACAAACCAATCAATGGCGTTGAACTTTTAGTAGGTGACGGAGGTAGTGGTGGAGAAAATTTGTTCAAAAAATACCACGACTGACCGATCACCATCGAGTTCCATATGAAGTTAAATATTCCATTTAGTAGCAACCACTAATCATATTTCATTGGAAAATATTCACCCTCACAGAATAATCCACCAAATAATTTGAATAAAACCATAAATTGTAGGAGTTAATATGCATAGATGGGTTTTCCCAACTTCCCTTTGAACTTAGGAACATCATAAGTTAATATTGTACACATTGATGGCAACCTAGGATCATGGAATATGGGTCATTTATATGTTTATCCAAGTTTGGAAAATGAAGGGATGCTAGAAATGGAAGTTTTTGCTGCTTAAATGGACCAGGATGTAAAATTGTACCCTTTGATGGATTGTATGTCCTCACCATACAATAGTTAATGGAGGATGAATATGGACAACATAAGTGTAATATTCCAAAATTTCATGGAATATTAATAAAACCCATTGATAATAAAATCTGAATAAAAAGCCCTTACAATGTCAAAATGGATTCAGAAAGAACTAGAGTTCACACCCCATGTGTGAAATGAGATAAATGGCGGATGGATAAGCCTAAAGGATCCCAAGTCAGCTGCGCAGTTATGAGAGATAAGGATCACTTGATGGGACAGCATAGTTTGCATGAGGGGAAGATCGCTTGGAGGAGGAAACCATAAGGTGTGGGGCCCATGGCAAGGCACCTTTAATTTTCTTAAAAGGAGAACGAGGAAGCCATAGCTATTCATGTTTTGATTATCATTCTACATTTCTTCTCTAACAAGTGCATTCTCCAACTGTTTAGCTGAGATGCAGTGCTGCTAGCACTGGGTGTTCCCCGGCGGGAATCCGATCTCTTCCATAGAGTAGCTCTTCGAAGAGTTTGTTATTCATATTCCCCATATTTTGTCTTGTGGCAAAATCATTCCATTCATCTCCAGCACAATCTCCATTGGTGGTTGAGTTATGTTTCTGGGTGTTGCAGGGGAGAGTTCCTCAACACCACTTCCGACATTATATTTCAGAGGAGGGAGTCTCCATTCCTTTTGGATATCGGTGAGGGAGTTTCTGAGCTTATTCCCACCATCATTGGCATCATTCCAACCATTTTCCATCAGCATAAGAGCATCCCTCTTCCTTGACTGCGCAGTTCCTAGAGAGTATTTGCAGTGAGGGTTGCAGTATTTTATCGAGAGGTGAGATCTTCAATGATAGGATCAGCCTATCATTTGGAAGGTCAATTGAAGGATTTTATTTTATAGGGTTCATCATATACATCAAGCTCCTTCTATTTCCAGTTCTTGAGTTGCTGCTACCCAGCAACTCTGGCATTTCTACGGGAGTGCCATTTTGTCTAGTTCCCAGCCAGTCCTCTTAAGGGATTGATGTTTCATCTTTTCATGGGTTGAGAGCTTACTCCCCCCATATTTATTTGAGCTTAAATTGTTACATATTTATATTTATGTATTTAATACTGCAGTATCCCCTATAAATTGCGCAGTCTTAGCCATGTAAAGCAGTGCTTCTTTATTCTTATGAATATGTCTTCTTGAGTCTCTTTGCTTGATTTGAGTAATAGATTCCTCAAGAATTTTTCTACATTTTCTACTTTACATACATCTAATGGCTAATTATATCTTCATATGACATGGCTCACTAAGAATTATGCTGTCATTTCCTTGCTTGAGTAAAGTATTGCTGCAGTCCCTTAACTGGGCATTTTCTAGAGAGCATTAGAGGTGGGAGACTTGTTTAAACCATATAAGAGAATTTATTTGGAGCCTCCTATTGGATTTCAGACTTAGATGCTCTATTCTAAGGGATCCAAGTTCTGGGTTCAAGTCTCATAGCATCCATTTCTGAAAAATGCGTTTTTCAGGCATGCCTTGCTGAGCAATCCTAAAAATGGATATTACAGTGGTATCAAAGCATCGAACTTGGCATAGCCTGTGAGTTTGATATCAGAAGGAGATGATGAAGAATATGAGCTTGATCTCATCCATTTTCATAGCAGAGAAGAGCCTCCCCAAGGAGGAAGAGCAAACAGAAAGGGAAGGCCCCTGCACTTCCTATTCTCACCTAGAAGGAAGCAAAAAGTTGAGCAGTAGAGAGACTTCATCTCTTGGAAGGAATAAGAAGGATAGAATCAAAAGTATTATTCCCAAATATGTGCAAAACATCCATGAATATTTCAGAAATATTAGGAGGGATATTGATGGAGAATCTCAAAGAAAGTTTGAAAACAGAGTAAACCCTAGATTTTCACATGGTAAAGGTAAACATGCAACCACACACCATGATGACAAGCACAATCAAAGGTAGATAATTTAAATGGGGGAGATGGAAGAAGGAGGAAAGGTGACTAAGGATGAAACCCTTATTGATTTCTTGAAGGAGTATGAGTCTCACACTCAGAAATTCAGAAATCAGCTCACTTTTTCTGAGTTTTGCAAGATTAAGGTGAAAGGAAAGGAGCAGTAAGATAGATTTCATCTATCTAATTTTGGAGGTTCACCTTCATGTTCAGCCAAATATTGGGTGGAGGAGCTAAACACCTTCCAACAGAAACACCACATTTCAGAAGAAGAAACCATCAAGGTTGCAGCACTGCATTTGAGAGGTAAGGTCCATGCATGGTGGAAAATTGAGTCCATCTCTTTTGAAAATGTTAATGCTTCATCTTATGTAAATTTCACTAAGTCATTCGTGAAGAGATTTGACCAGAACACTCTTGAGACTTATGTGATGAAGTTAGACCAAGAGACTCAAAGAAAAACCCTGCATAGAAACGCAGAACCACCTCAGAAATTCATGAAAGGAGCTAAAAACTTTCATCATGCCTTGTTTGGGGCAAAAATTTCATCCTACACCTTTGAGCAACAGAACAAAGAGCCCTCTTATTTAAAGGTGGACCAAATCATTTTGATGTTGCCCAACTTTATTGCAGAAACAAAGGCAACAATGCTGCCAAGTCTAGAGATCATCTAGTGCCTCATGCAGAGGAAGAAGGAGCTTTTGCTCCAAATAGAGGGATTCTTGTATCTTTGCAAGAAGGTCCCCAGGATCTCTTACATGGAGATCAAGGCACACTTCATGATCCATATGTGCCATGGAGGGAGAGGTGTGAGACCAGGAAGAGTCAAGAAGGGGATAGAGAAGGGAGCCAGCAACATGTGTTGAGGACGGCACATTCCTATCCATTTTTAGAGGTTATTGCACCTAGGAAGGTGATTGGATTGCACAGTGAAGGCATGGACAGAATTTTTCATCTATGTATGTAGTCATATTCAGATGATAATGTCTCATTAAGTGGAGACATTATACCAAGGGGACTACTAGTTCAGATGAGGGGGATAGATGCTTCAATCAGTGAGGCACCAATCCTTGATTTTAGTAGTGGGGAGACCTTGGGACAACTTGTTACAACATTGGGAGCCTTGGGTAAAACTAAAGAGGAGGGAAGAACTCTCTCACCATAATTATTACCCACTCTTCTTACAGTTTTTGTGTTGTGGTAGTAGAAGCAAGGGAAGTACAACAACCTTCCCACTTGTACATTTGGCATGGGAGCAGTATATGCACACCACTCTTTGGAGGAGTTGGCATAGTCACTTCTTGTCCCTTGGAGGATAAGGAGAGATTCATCTAGGAGTTTCTCCCTTTTCATGTTAGAAATCATGGTAAGGAAATTGTTCATTTATGTGATTTACATGTTGATTCCTTAACCATGTATATGCAGGATGTTTCTCCAAGAAGGGGAATTCCTTGTCTGATACTTCTTGGTCTACTTGAGGCCAAGAGCATGATTTATGACCATCCCCTTGATGGACTTGGGGAAGATGTGTATTTTTGAGGACATGCTCACCATGTATCACACATCACTCATGTTATCCAAATACATGAGGAGAATGTAGTAGAAAACCGGTGGTTGAGAAACCACATACCTTGTCATTCTCTATTGCAGTTTATGCTCAAACTGCGCTAGTTGCATATGAGGGATCATTTCCCTACTCACTTGCTACATGTAGCAGCTAGCATGATTGTAATTTTGGCTCCCTATGCTGCTATCGATCACATTATTTTTAGGAGCATGATTGGGAGAGAGGCACATGGGATGGATGTGTCCTTTGTGGGAAAGGATCCCCATACTTTTTGCAAGGCATGCTCTAATGGGAGCATGGGAGATGATGTGGCCACCACATTTCATCATTTGTCCTTTCTTGATGTGGGCCATATGATTGATAGGGTGCCATATGATGATGACATCTTGTCCATCACATATGAGGAGCATTGGGCTAGCTTGATTCACAATGCAGGGGGAAAGATCCTTAGGGATCTAGACTTCATCTTGCCACTTGGAGGCCACATTGTTGTAGCCCAAGATCAGCCTTCACTCTACACTTTTCATAAGTGGAGAGGTGAATATTGCTGGGTAGGCTATGATGCTTACCACTTGTAGATTTTCAGCCCACCTTCTTTGACGGAGGTCAAGGTGGAAGAGGATTTTCAGCAGTTGCCTTATCTAGAGGTGACTAGATCCTTATGGATGATTGCTTGGGGGTGGAGGATCCACTTGAGGGAATATTTTTCCAAATAAATCTTGACCCCATGCCTCAAGGAAACCTCAAGACAACACCTTATTTCCCTCTTGAGTACATTCCATGTTCATGATGATAGCCACTTTGGCTAGTTTACATGCCTAGGAGGAGCAGTATGGAGACTCTTTGTTGATACAACATCTCAGTCTTCATGAGAAGCTCATCATAAGTAGATGATACAGTTAGAGGATGAGGACATCCTATAGTTCTATCCTTGCAGTTGCTTGAGGACAAGCAACATTTGGGAGGGAAGGACTGTAATATTCCAAAATTTCATGGAATATTAATAAATTTTATTTTTGCACTAGGAGGAGAAGAATGGGTAAGAAAACCCATTGATAATAAAATCTGAATAAAAATCCATTACAATGTGAAAATGGATTCAGAAAGAACTATATTTCACACCCCATGTGTGAAATGAGATAAATTGCAGATGGATAAGTCTAAAGGAGGCCAAGTCAACTACGCAGTTATGAGAGATAAGGATCACTTGATGGAGCAGCGCAATTTGCATGAGGGGAAGATCACTTGGAGAAGGAAACCCTAAGGTGTGGGGCCCATGGCAAGGAACCTTTAATTTTCTTAAAAGGAGAATGAGGCAGAAATATCTATTCATGTTTTGATTATCATTTTACTTGTCTTCTCTAACAAGTGCATTCTCCAACTGTTTAGCTGAGATGCAGTGCTGCTAGCACTGGGTGTCCCCGGGCAGGAATCCCATCTTTTCCATAGAGTATCTCTTGGAAGAGCTTGTTCTTCATATTCCCCATATTCTGGCTTGTGGCCAAATAATTCCATTTAGCTCCAACGTAGTCTCCATTGGTGGTTGAGTTGTGTTGCTAGGTGTTGCAGGGGAGGGTTCCTCAACACCACTTCCGACATTGTATTTCAGAGGAGGGAGTCTCCATTCCTTTGGGAGATCATTGAGGGAGTTTTTTTTCTTATTCCCACCATCATTTTCATCAGGCAAACAATTTTCCATCAGCAGAAGAGCATCCCTCTTCATTGACTGCGCAGTTCCTAGAGAGTATTTGTAGTGAGGGTTGCAATATTTTATCGGGAGGTGAGATATTCAATGGTAGGATCAGCCTATCATTTGGAAGGTCAATTGAAGGATTTTATTTCAGAGGGTTCATCATCTACAACAATCTCCTTCTATTTTCAGTTCTTCAGTTTCTTCTACTCAACAACTCTGACATTTATGCAGGAGTGCCATTTTGTCTAGTTCCCAGTCAGTCCTCTTAAGGGATTGATGTATCATCTTTTCAGGGGTTGAGAGCTTGCTCCCCCCATATTTATTTGAGATTAAATTTCTGGATATTTATATTTATTTAATTACTGCTGCAGTATCCCCTATAAATTGTGCATTCTTAGCCATGTAAAGCAGTGTTTCTCTATTCTTATGAATATGTATTCTTGAGTCTCTTTGCTTGATTTGAGTAATAGATTCCTCAAGAATTTGTATAAATGTTCTACTGTACATACATCTAATGGATTATTATATATTCATATGACATGGCTCACTAATAATTATGATGTCATTTCCTTGCTTGAGTAAAGTATTGCTGCAGTCCCTTAACTGGGCTTTTTATGGAGAGAATTAGAGGTGGGAGACTTGTTTAAACCATCTAAGAGGATTTATTTGGAGCCTCCTCTTGGATTTCAGACTTATATGATCTATTATAAGGGATCCAAGTGCTGGATTCAAGTCTCATAGCATCCATTCCTAAAAAATGTGTTTTTCAGGCATGCCTTGCTGAGCAATCCTAAAAAGGGATATTACAATAAGTAAAAGGCCCTTCATCCACAAGAGTGCAAGGTCTCTCGTATTTGAAAACATGCACTAAGATCTAGAAAATTACCTAATGAAAGAGTCTAAAACAAGGGGTGTCAACATAAAATTTAATAAAATTCAACTCCAAATGGTCAACCCATACAATAGTAGTTAACAAGGCTTTGTGTTGAATAGGGAAAATTTTCAAAACCTCTAAAGAAATCATGGAACAAGGTTATTGGAATAAATATTCAATGATAATGTATTTTTGAGTAGCCCATGCATTAGGGTTGTGTTTGGACATGAGAATAACACCTTTAGGTGGGTGACATGCTAGCTCAAAATTATTTTATAGCATGAGAGGTTCAGTGGCCACATCAATGATGACTAAGCCCTTAGAAGAAAAAGTTGACTTATTTTTTCATCATATTTATATCTCGTAGAAAATATAACTTGTTGATTACAAACATGTATAGGTGCATAGCCTTCGGGAAGGCTTCCGCCCCTGCCACTACCCGAAAAAAAAGGTGGAGAAGCTTGTGTAGCCATTCACTCTTGTAGTTGGGTAAGGAATGTATGAGTGAATACATCTACCTATTGGGTGGTAGTGGTGATGCAAGAATATGGTGAAGTTCATCCATACATGGGCACTCGTGAGTCAAATGATATCCTTAAAAAATTTGATAAGGAAATTTAAACTTGGGGTGTTTCTCATTTTTTCCCTGACCATGGTTGGGTTAGTTTTGAGGAGTTTCCTGAGCAAGTTTGGAGTTCTTACTATTATTTTTTTTCTTTTTTCTGCAATTTTTTTTAGGATTCTTTGATGTTGTGTTCTACATCATGAGAACCTTGGAGGTCTACTCTGAAGTCTATTCTTGTTGAGAATCCAATGCACTTGTTTTGGTTTGGTATGTCACAATCAATTTCCCTAGTTGAGCTAGTAATTGGCTCATAATAGCATAGTAAATGGAAACGATGAAACCATCAAAATTCGATCGCAATTTGGGTCATTTTGGATCAGTTGAAGTCAGAGTATAATTATGAATTACATCGTATAAATTTCATGACTGAAAATAAATTAAATCAATATGTTGAGCATATAGAATGGCATTCTCCTCGGTAGACACCTTGTCGATAGAAACATTCTTGTCTATAGGTGGAAGCAAGAATTGGGAAAATTGGTTTTGAGAATGTCATTAGTAATTTTGATTCTAGCTAATCTATTTCATCTCCTCTAGTCATGGATATGCTTTAGAGTGTGAGTCGAGTTATCCAATTTAGATGTGGAAAAGAGGTCATTTCTGAGATCTTGTTGTGAGGGTAACTAAAAATCATTCAAGAAGGTATGAGATAAGGAAGCATAATCACTATAATATGGCATATTTAGTTCAATATACAATTTAGAGGCATCATTAGTCTAGATTCTCTAGAAAAAATGCAACCTCAAATAATCATCCACCATAGGATTTGAAGAACATATTAAGTGGTAGGTGGTGATATGTGAGGATGGGTATTCCCCTGACTTAGATTTGAACTTAGGAAAATCAAAAGATAAATTTATAGGAATTGGTGTTCACGTAGGAGCATGGAATATGGGGTCATTTATAAGTTTATCCAAGTGTGGAAAATTAATGGATTAATGGATGCTAGAAAGGGAAGTTGATGTCGATTAAATGGATTAGGATGTAGAAACATTCTTTCTAAGAAACCGTATGGTCCCCCCGATATCATAGTTAATGGAGGAAAAATATGGACCAAGTTTATATTTCATCCAATTAAATTGAGCTCTTAGTCCAACAAATGTCATGAAAGTATATTATCCTCTAGGGGAAATTCCCCAAGGGTTGTAGGGACCCGTAAAGGCATGAATTTTCTTGGGATTATACTGAACAATAGAAGAAGTAACTCGCTATGAAAAATCATCACTTTAAGAATAAAAAATGTTGGCTTAATGGGACTAATGTGGTTAGGGACCCTAGATCAACTAGTCCCTCTAAAGGGAAAATAATCCCAAAGACAGGAATCTTGCATATCATAAAAATACTCTAAGATTTATATGTTATCCAAAAACATTAATTCCCTAAGGTTAGCTAGAGGAAATTCTATGTCCCCCTTAAATGTTTCCTGAAGTAAAAATGCCCAGATTAGGTAAAGGAATTGTAGGGATGGATGAGCTAGGTTTAAACACCCGAACTCATACTATTTGACTAGGGTTTTCTCCATTCCAAACACAAAAGTTGATGAAGGCAAAGATACAAAAAAGATTAGTAAATGTGTACAGGTGATAGAATTTAATGGTGGAAGGCCCTAACGAAGAGTAAAAATGCACTTCCAAAGCAAGCGGATTTTATCCTATCACATGAAGTAGTGGTAATGATGACATGAAAAAATATATTTTCAATGTATGAGGTGATGGGGGACACATCTCCCCCATAGTAGAATCAATTCTCTCATTAGACATATGATGAAATAAAAAAGAAAAGGGTTCAGAACTAGAAGGTCTCAGTTGCACAATTACTGAGAAAAAGAGTAAGTTAAAGGTGGGTTGCGTACAAATTATACAAACAATATGTATATCAATAGATTCAATCTGATCATGTGATATTCTAAAGCAAGATACTAAATCCTTCTACAAATTAATTGTGGAAAATAAACATGATCGCCAATCATAACAAGTAAAGAAAGAAGAAAATCAAACCACAACACATATATTTTCCTGGGGAAATTTTATTTCTTAAAACCCCTCTATCTTATATTGCATATTCACCAAGGAAACATGAAACAATTACAATGCACTCTTCTCACAAGAGTCTCTTGCACTCTCACAACTGTCTCACACTAATCCATACAAAATCGACCAACACAGCCAATTTCCTGCCTTTTCTCAGCCTACCTTTCTTGTGCAAATTCATGTGTAATGCAATCCCTATTCTTTAGGAATTTCAGCCTTCCAAAACTGCGCTAATTATCATGGGCAATATTATGGGTGTTTTACTACATGCAAGCAACCTACTAATAATACAACTAATATTTAACATCCCTTTAACCTCTGTCTCAACTGGGTACCCATCAGAACTAGCATGCATTCAAATATTAATAGTAAATCATCAGTTACATGACATATCACTGCATGCGAATTAAATATGATTTAATTCACTTGACCTCTCACTAGTGCAACAAATAGTTACAACTAGTTAAATTGATTTTAACTCAATTAATTGAGTTAAATTATTTCTCATGCATTAAATTAATCCACTAACTGAAAATTGGACTCAATAACTAATAGAATCACTCTGGATACCTCACCAACCACCCTCAACTCAAAATTCATGAGCTAACTAATTTTATCACACTCAGTTAACTATTACAAGTGATTATGAGATAATATTACATTTTATTGTCCAATTTAATTAAGGGAAAATTAAATTAGATTCACATTTCTTGGTGACTTTCCAACACTCCCTCTCAACAAGAAAGGGATTATCAACTACATCGATCCTACCTCTATGATATTCAAATTTTCTCCTGCCGAGCGCCTTCGTTAGAATATCTGCATCCTGATCTTCCATGGGAATGTACTGAAGTAACATAATGTGCCTAGGAACATAATCTTTGAGATGGTGGTACCATATTTTTATATGCTTGGACCTATCATGGAATACATGATTAACCGAGAGTTTTATGCAACTCTGATTATCAAAATGTATCACCGTCAGATCGATATAATGACCAGACAAACCCACTAGAACTAATGATCGTCAGATCGATCTAATGCCATATACTCTACCTTGGCTGAACTGAGTGCCATAAGTATCTACTTCCTACTGTACCAAGAAACTGTTGTCCATCAGATGCTAAAGATCCCTCCTGATGTGCTCTTTCTGTCTCATGGACTGACTTCCCAATTTGCATCAGTGCAGGTTTGAAGCTTCACTCCCTCTACCAATATGTACCATAATCCATACTCTGTAGTGCCCTTGATATATCTCAAAACATGCTTCCCCACCTGCCAAAAGAGCTTGGTCGGCTTAACCATAGATTGACTCAGTTGGTTAAATGCGTAGAAAATGTCTGGTCTAGTGTTCACAAACTACATCAGTGAACCCACAAGCTTCCTATAAGTAGTAGCATACACTACCTCACCTGAAGTAGCATCCTCCTTCCTCAAGTTTCTGACAAGAGGAGTCTCCATGGGTTTACATCTCTCCATGTGAAACTTTATCATAATATCTTTGGCATACTTGCCTTGAGAAAAAAATATCTCACCATCTCGCTGCCATATTTCCAAACCAAGGAAATAGTGATGGAGTCCCATGTCTTTCATCTCAAACTCTCTTGCAAGATCCTCTTTTCCATAAATTATGAGCTTCTCATCACCTTTCAAAATAATATCATCAACATAAATACGATAATCAAAAAATTACCATCAACCACAATCTGGTACAAATTCACATCCACTTCACTCTTTGTGAAGCCCAACCCGATGCAATACTTGTCAATTCTAGTGTACCAAGCACAAGGTTATTGCTTCAACCCATACAATGCTCTCTTGATTCTGCACACATGAAACTCATTGTCAAAGATCTCAAAACCTTCTGGCTTCTCTATGTGCACTTCTTCCTCAATAACTCCATTGAGAGACACAATTCTCACATCAATATGATGTATCTACCACCCCATCTACCTTCAGAGTGTAAGGATAGATCCAATCGATGATTATTTCACAACTGGTGTGAAATTTTCCTCATAGTCAATCCCCTAAACTTGTGAGAATCCCCAGGCTACAAATCTAGCCTTGTACTACTTCGCACTCCCATCTGCTGCTTGCTTCACTTCATAGGTCCATCTAGATCCAAACACTAATTTTACAACTGGTCTTGGGACAACTTCCCATGAAATCTTCTTGATTATGGATTCATACTGCTCAACCATGGCGTCAACACAAACTTGTTGTTGCATTGCTTCCTCAAAAGAGGATGGTTCTGTCACAATACACTTTCTCATAAGAGCCATGTATCCAGTAAACTCGTCTGGAGACTATCTTTGTCTGTGAAGCGAAGTAGGTGCCCCTACATTTTATGCGGCATCAAGTCTTAATATACCATCTTCCATAGTTCTCCCTCTACCATGTATGGTGGATGGCTCTGCATGAGTTTTTTCTGCCACTCCATGATCCTACACATGTTGTTGCTCCACATATTTAGGTTCATCCTTTGGAACCAAGAGTTCCTCATATGCCTGAAAATAAAGCTCCCTCTCAAGGGACAATCACATGGCATTATCCTCATCAAATTGTATATCATGTCTTGGATGAGGATCAATCCCATGTATTCCGCTTGAATTCTTCTTGCACCAAATCCGACCAAAGTCGCTCCCAATATGGAAGCTTCTCCTTCCCATTGACAGAGTCCTGATAACTATGTCAATTCTTTGGAAGGCCTATAAAATCTAGGTTCACAAAGTCATAATCCGCTACAATAATTCTGACACTCCCAATCTCATCTTGACATTGAATGAGATTGGTTAAATATTTCGGAATAGTGTCGCCTTTCTCCATTTTGATTTTCCTGAGCTTGTCCTTCAGTGCCAATTTTCTATGGTCACTGCTACTCTGAAAAAAATATTTCAAAGTCTTCCATATTTCATATGGAGTCTCTTTTCCATGGATACTTTAGAAAATTTCGTCTCGTGCTCCTTCCAATAGTATCATCCTTTCCTTTGCAACCTTTTTTTTCCAAGCATCAAGAAGAGAGACATATACTATTGCGGGTTTGGGAATGTTATTATCAATTAATTCTTTCAACCTGTTGTCCTCTATAACTTCATCCATCTTGTCTTTCCACGCAATATAATTATAATTTCCCTCGAGTGCATATTCCAATCTGAAGACATTGAAATCTATCTTGATCTTGATCTTCCTGTAAGACCAAAGAATATTTTTTCAAATTCGAATGCTATTCAGGACAAACTCATTTTATTCTCCACTACAGTGATTTCCCATCCTTTTATACCATGTATAAATTATAAAAACAATATGTATATCAATGTATTCAATCTGATCATGCAATATTCTAAAGCAAGATACCGAATCCTTCTACAAATTAATTGCAGAAAATAAATTTGATCGCCAATCACAACAAGTAAATAAAGAAAAAAATCAAACCACAACATAGATATTTTCTTGGGAAAGATTACTTCTAAAAACCCCTCTATCTTCTATTGTATATTGACCAAGGATTCATGAAACAATTACAATGCACTCTTATCACAAGAGTCTCTTGCACTCTCACAACTGTCTCACACTGATCTAGACAAAATCGACCAACACTTAGCCAATTTCCTACCTCTACTCAACCTGTATTTTTTGTGCAATTAATGTGGAATGGAATCCCTGTTCTTTAGTAATTTCATCCTTCCAAATATGCGTAATTATAATGGGCAATCTGATGGGTGTTTTAATACATGTGGGAAGCCTACTAATAATACAAATGATATTTAACATCCCTTTAACCTTTGTCTCATTTGGGTCTCCATCAGAACCGACACATGCATCTATTGATAGTAAATAATCAGTTACATGACAGATCACTTCATGTGAATTAAATATTATTTAATTCACTTTACCTCTCACTAGTGCAACAAACAGTTACAACTAGTTAAATTTATTTTAACTCAATTAATTGAGTTAACTGATTTATAATGCATTAAACTAATGCAATAACCACAATTTGGACTCAATAAATAATATAATCACTATGCATGCCTCACCACCCACCCTCAACTCGACATTCATGAGCTAACTGGCTTTATCACACTGAGTAAACTATTACAAGTGATTATGAGAAAATGTTACATTTTATTGTCCAATTTAATTAAGGGAAAATTAAATTAGATGCACATTTCTTGTTGAATTTTCAACACTCCCTCTCAAAAAGAAAGGGATTATCAGCTACCTCGATCCTGCCTCTATGTTATTCAAATTTTCTCTTGGCAAGTGCCTTCGTTAGAGTATCTACATCTTAATCTTCCATGGGAATGTACTGAAGTAACATAATGCACCGATGAGCATAATATCTGAGATAGTGGTACTGGATTTTTATATGCTTGGACCTATCATGAAATACCTGAGATAGTGGTACTGCATTTTTATATGCTTGGACCTATCATGGAATATCAGATTAACCGAGATTTTTATGCAACTCTGATTATCACAATGTATCACCTTCGGATCCATTTGATGACCAAACAAACCAACTAAAATCTTCCATATCTAGATGGCCTCACATGTAGCCTAATTGGCTACCATGTACTCTGCCTCGATTGAATTAAGTGCCACAAATCCCTACTTCCTGTTGTACCAAGAAACTGTTGTCAATCCTATGCTGAAGCTCCCTCCTGATGTGCTCTTTCTTGCTGATGGATTTCCTGCCCAATCTGCATCGGTGAATCCTTGAAGCTTCACTCCCTCCATCCATCTATACCATAATCCATACTCTGTATTGCCCCTGATATATCTCAAAACATGCTTCCCCTCCTTCCAAAAGAGCTTGGTAAGATTAACCATAGGTTGACTCAGTTGGTTAACTGCGTAGAAAATGTTTGTTCTAGTGTTCAAAAAGTACATCAGTGAACCCACAAGCTTCCTGTAAGTAGTAGCATCAACTACCTCACCTGAAGTAGCATCCTCCTTCCTCCAGTTTCCTGCAAGTGGAGTCTCCATGGGTTTACAACTCTCCATGTGAAACTTTCTAAGAATATATTTGGAATACTTTCCTTGAGAAACAAATATCTCACCATCCCGCTGACATATTTCCAAACCAAGGAAATAGTGAAGGAGTCCCATGTCCTTCATCTCAAACTCTCTTGCAAGATCCTCTTTGTAAGAAATTATGAGCTTCTCATCACCTCTCAAAATAATATCATCAACATAAAGTACGATAATAAAAAACTTACCATCAACCACAATCTGGTACAAGTTCACATCCGCTTCACCATTTGTGAAGCCCAACCCAGTGAAATAGTTTTCAATTCTAGTGTACCAATCACGAGGTGCTTGCTTCAACCCATACAATGCTCTCTTGAGTCTGCACACATGCAACTCACTGTCAAAGATCTCAAAACCTTCTGTCTGCTCTATGTACACTTCTTACTCAATAACTCCATTGAGAAATTCAGTTTTCACATCCATCTGATGTATCTACCGCCCCATATGCCTTGAGAGTGCAAGGATAGATCCAATCAATGAGTATTTCACAACCGGTGAAAAATTATCCTCATAATCAATCCCCTCAACTTGTGAGAATCCCCGGGCTACAAATCTAGCCTTGTACTTCTCCAGTACACTCCCATCCACTGCTTGCTTCACCTTATAGATCCATCTAGATCCAACCATGGATTTTCCAACTCGTGTTGGGACAACTTCCCATGCACTATTCTTGAATATGGAGTCATACTGCTCAACCATGGCATCAACACAATTTTTTTTTTGTACTTCTTCCTCAAAAGAGGATGGTTCTGTCACAATACACTTGCTCATACAAGCCATGTATCCAGTAAACCTGTTTGGAGAATGTCTTTTTCAGCGCAGTGATTTAAGTGCCCCTATATGTTATGCTGCATTAAGCCTCAATATATCAGCTTCTGTGGTTCCCCTTCTACCATGTCTGGTGGATGGCTCTGCATGAGTGTTTTCTGCCACTCCATGATCCTTCGCATGTGGTTGCTCCACATCTTTAGGTTCATCCTTTGGAACTGAGAGTTCCTCATATGCATGAAAATAAAGCTCCCTCTTAAGGGAAAATTACATGGCTTTCTGATCATCAAATTTTATATCCCATATTGGATGAGGATCCACCCCATGTATTCTGCCTGAATTCTTCTTGCACCAAATCTGACCAAAATCGCTCCCAATCCGGAAGATTCTCCTTCCCATTGACAGGGTCCTGATAACTATGCCAGTTCTTGGAAAGGCCTAGAAGAGCTAGGTTCACCAAGTCATAATCCGCTATAGTCATTCTGACACTCCCAATCTCATCTCGACATTGGACGAACTTGGTTAAATATTTCGGAATAGTGTCCCTTTCTCCATTTTGATTTTCCTGAGCTTGTCCTTTAGTGCCAATTTTCTGTGGTCACTAATACACTAAAATTAATCTTTCAAAGCCTTCCATATTTCATATGGATTCACTTTTCCATGGATACTCGAGACAATGTCATCTTGTACTCTCTCCAACAATATCCTCCTCACCTTTGCAACCTTTTTTTCCACGCATCAAGAAGAGTGACATATACTATTGTAGTTTTGGGAATGTCATTATCAATGAATTATTTAAACCGTTGTCCTCTAGAACTTTATCCATCCTATCTTTCCATGCAATATAATTAGAACTTCCCTCGAGTGCATATTCCAATGTTAAGACATTGAAATCCATATTGATCTTGATCCACCTATTGCACCAAAGAATATTTTTGCAAATTCCAATGCTATTCAACACAAACTAATTTTCTTCTCCACTATAGTGATTTCATTTCCTCTAATACCATGTAGAAATTATACAAAAAATATGTATATAAATCGATTCAATCTGATCATGTGATATTCTAAAGCAAGATACCGAATCCTTCTACAAATTAATTGCGAAAAATAAATTCGATCACCAATCACAACAAGTAAAGAAAGAAACAAATAAAACCACAACACAGATATTTTCCTGGGAAATATTACTGCTCAAAACCCCCCTATCTTCTATTGTATATTGACCAAGGAATCATGAAACAATTACAATGCACTCTTATCACAAGAGTCTCCTGCACTCTCACAACTGTCTCACATTGATCCGGAAAAAATCGACCAACACTTAGCCAATTTCCTGCCTTTGCTCAATGTGCCTTTATTGCACAATTCATGTGGAATGTGATCCCTAATATTTAGTAATTTCATCCTTCCAAATTTGCGCAATGCTCATGGGAAATCATATGGGTGTTTTACTGCATGTGTGGAGCCTACTAATAATACAACTGATATTTAACATTCCTTTAACCTTTGTCTCAACTGGGTCTCCATCAGAACTAACATGCATGCAGCTATTGATATTAAATCATCAGTTACATGACAGATCACTACATGTGAATTAAATCTTGTTTAATTCACTTGACCTCTCACTAGTCCAACAAACAATTACAACTAGTTAAATTGATTTTAACTCAATTAATTTAGTTAACCCATTTCTCATGCATTAAACTAATGCACTAACCACAAATTAGACTCAATAACTAATAGAATCACTCTGCATGCCTGAATAACCACCCTCAACTCGAAATTCATGAGCTAACTAAGTTTATCACACTCAGTTAACTGTTACAAGTGATTATGAGATAAGATTACATTTTATTGTCCAATTTAATTAAGGGAAAATTAAATTAGTCACCCATTTCTTGTTGAATTTTCAACAGGTTGGTGTGTGGTGGTGAACTCTCATCAATCACTTCAAAATTAATTGTCTTCCCCTAGAGGACCAAGGTTATCCCATTCAACTAGAGTCTGGTTTAATTCCTCTAATTTCGGAGCTATCCTACATATCCTAGGTTGGTGACATTCCTCCACAGGAGAAAGGTTTAAAATTCTTTGATAATGTTGAACATTTTGGTTATCCATGGTGAATATATTTGATTACTAAATTTAATTAACCAAGACACCCCTATGACCAACCAGACTTAGGTGAAATAGTGCACACTATTGAATCTAAGGTGTCAGGAATACATAAACCAAGAGAACCAAAGGGATCTTCCTATAGTTGGAGCTTTGTCGACCAAGGCCCAATTCAACTATGAAGATGTGACTGGGACAACTATGTTAGGCTGCTACTTAACAGATCTTATGCCTGGATCCAAGAACACTTATGAGTCATGGGGTATCCTCAAGGAGAGCCAAGTGAGTCCTTACTAAGATCTACTCTATACACATCAAGGATGTCCTCATCTCCAGTACCCATTTAAGATACCTAATATTATGGTTGTTATGGATAACACATACAAAAATTCAACTTGGGTGAATATTCGTCATTTGGGTTTACATGCAACGAAAAATAAATTAGACCCAAAACCTCCACACATATCACTCACATTAATCTATATACCTCTCAAGGAGATCCCTAACTAATATGTGCAGCTCAACACCACCAAGACCAATGAACCAAGCTTGATCACTACGTTGGGCTCAATATTACCTCATGATTGATGCTTGTATGAGAAGGGCTTCCCATGAAATGTGCCACTGAAAATGGATTTTATCTCCCAAATCAATATACTATTTTTTTTTTCATGATATTGGAGAGTTTAAATCATCCCCCTAATCACATAATGTAGTCTGAGCTATTATTGGTGTGTTTCCAAAGAAAGGAAAAATTTTGAATAAAATTTATTAAGCATTTGTTTTATGGGTTGTTATTTACTCTAGGAAAGTGGTGTGCAACTGATATGGTGTGTAAGGAAAAGACCCAATCCTAATGTATGCTATATGAAATTCAATTTTCATTCAATCAAAGCTAGTTATAGAAAGGAAGAGATTCCTTTTCCTTTTTAAAAGATGGCAACAAACTCTCACACTCTCAATATTTACTCCTAAAATCCACAAATTAATAACATAAATATGATCCAAAAAAAAAAAACACAAAAGTGTTTCAAATAAAAAGCAAGCGATAACACCAAGCATTCAAAATCTTGGAATCTAATTTGTAAAATAAAATCATAAAAATCAATTTATTACACATGGGAAAACATGAAAAAATAGTGCAAAGAAAGTTCTAGATTTGTATTTGAATGGAGATAAAAAAAAATGTAGCAAAAATGATCTATAAAAGGTAAAGAAACAAACCCTAATTGAAGGACAATATTTGAGTGGTTTGAAAAAAGGAGAATTTTAATGATCCAATCAAAGAAGAAGACCATAAAAACACAACTAGACCTTTGAGACCTAATTTTTCATAACCATAATAGATAGAGGAAAAGAGTGCTAATGAAAACAACAAAAATGGAGAAAAAAAACCTTAATGAAAACACAAAAATTGAAAAATAAATAAGATCCAATTCAAAAACCATATTCTTGAAATATATCTATACTTATACAATTAGTAGGGTATAGATCTAGAAAATGATAGAGATATATTAGTCCTCCAACAAGCACCTTTGTAAAAACTAGTTTTCTTTTTCCTCCTTATAGTATGAAAATAATCATAAAAAAATTCATCAAAAGAAGAGGTTCCGAATGGTATATTCTCAAATAAAGTACTCTCTAGAGTTCACATGGAAAACACCAAAATAATTACAAATAAAGAGTTTTTTTTTTTAAATTCTAGAACGCCATAAAAACTCAATTTACAAGGAAGACACGAGTAAATCGTGAATCCTGAATGTCCTAAGACACATGTATGAAGTGCATTACCCACATATTTACTGAAAATATTTCAATCCACAATAGAACCATGTCTTTGGACCAATTTTAATTTAAAACCCAAATCAAGAAAAGATCTATTCATATCTAAGGAAATTAATTTGGAAGACACTAAGACTAGCTCGAAAAATAAAGGATAACACTCAAACACAAACAAAAACCAATACCTAAAGCCAAAATAGGAGAGGCACAAGACTAGGGTTATAATTTTTAGTTGAATTTCCATTTTTTTTTGTAAAAATAATGAATATAGTACAATAATTTTTTGCTTCATGGGTTTTTCCAAGAACCCTCTAGACCATGCA
Organism: Pinus albicaulis; assembly: GCA_034641835.2. NCBI lineage: Eukaryota > Viridiplantae > Streptophyta > Pinopsida > Pinales > Pinaceae > Pinus > Pinus albicaulis. The sequence goes on along the minus strand of CM076577.1, from coordinate 1,053,560,017 downwards.
TGTGAAGGAATCACTCAAATCCCTTAAATGTAAATCACACTCAAACATAAAATTTCAGCTAAATAGCTCAAGATTATATACTTTAATCCTCATAGTTCAATTAGGAATGTTGGATATGAAGTTTTGATGAGAGAACCTGCTTCTCCTAAAGATCTCATTCCTAGCATTTTTTTTATAAAACTCTTACACACGTGCATAGCTATGAAAACCAAATTTTCCTCCTGTAGAGGGTATATTAGCAAGAACAAGATATAAACATCAAAATGATAAACACATCATGTAAATAAAGGAAATCATAGACATTCATTAATAAGAAAAATCAGTACAACATACCTTCAACATGAGATTCATGCTCCTCAGCGTACAATCCCATTGTTCTCCTAGAGATAGTCTCTACACACTCAACAATAGGGAAAATACCTCACAATTTCCAAATAAATAATTTTGGACCTAACTAGATCTAGAATAACCTAAATGTAGCTCCTTTCCTCTTGTTAGGGTTGCATTATAAAGGCTCATTCTATCCTCTTAGAGAATGTATTTGTTCAACTAGGGGTTTGAGAAGTTAGGAAACCTCTACAATGACTTGCAACTAACAACCTCATGGACAAGTAGGTCGAGCTAATATCCTTGAGAATGAAAAAATATAGAATTTTCAAAAAGGATGTAGGTTGTAAAAGGGAAACTTATGTCCCAAGGCTCAGGATGTACACTGTAAACCAAATTTTGGACATAGTACGTTAGTGTAGAATTGGCCTCTCTACTCTAAAAGAGAAAAAATTAAGATCAAAAGGTATGCATCAAGGTAACCAAGTCAAAGGTATCTCCTATGGACTCAATGTGGGTAAAATATGATATAAGAGTTTTATCTCTTTTCTTAGAAGGATGGTTTGCTTCATCTGAATACACTTGAAAGTGTGTTATACATTTCATATAAAGCATCTACAGGATTAAAATGTTGCTAAGTAGAAGAAGAAGAAGAAGGTACATAATATATATGTCTTGGGACCAACTATGCTAGCTTTTGAACCTATCCTTGGAGTTATTATATCTCATGTTTTCTTTATACAATAATAAAAAAAATGAATTTGTTTTCTTTGTCCACATGAACTACTTGAAGTGTTTGTAAATGCTCAAAATTCATAAGATTCAATATTTTATTTAGTGCATATATCTCCAACTCTTTGGGCTATATTAATTCTTTGAGAGACTCTTCATCTTTGGGGTCTACCTCAAAATCTATAATCCATCCATGTCATTTTTCTATTCTCATTTTCTTGGCCCTAGTGAAAAAAATTCCATTTATTACATCAATTGATTTGTAACTTTAGCAACTAGAAGATTGGAATTATTATAAAATGTTTGTGTATTGTTTCTATCAATATAGATTTTGACCAAATTATATACTAATATCCTTCAAATTCATAGAAACATTGATATTTTTTCAATCTGGAGTTCCCTAAACAATATATAAATTACGTTATGTGAGGGCCAATCCAAAATCAATTATTTTCAAAATACATCACAAAGAGTAAACTTGTCTCTTATTGAGAAGTAATACATGCCCATATTTGAGCTGATAAATTAGATTTAACCTCTAAACTCTTCTCCTTGATATTTAGAAAATATGAATGAATCTTGTGTGCTAGCTAATTTTTTGTCTTTGAAGTTCCCTTTTCCTACTCCAAAAGTAGAAGAAGGTTTTTCTTAAAGACTTATAAATTACAATCCTAAAAGCCAGTTTCTTTTGAAATTTCCTCCCCCACTAGTTGATTTGAATTCTTTGTTGAATAAAATTTTATCTCCACCTTTGTAGTCCTAGGTCTTTTGGTAGTATTTGGTTCATTTTCCGAGTTCTTTGCTTTTCCCAAATGTTCATCTTTATCCATAGGTAGAGAAGTGTTAATGGATATATCAATTTTTCACATAGTGATTTCAGCAGATGGATTTTTTTGTACTAATTCTCTTCCATGCATGTATCTTTATTTTCAAAATTTTTAATGTTTGGCTAGTTGTCATTTTGATATGGGGTTTATTGAGACTTAGATATTTCACATGAGATTATGTGGTGGTTTAATAAGCCCACACTTTCATTTAGGGAAGTTAATAGAGGATAACATTTGGCCCTCCACCTTAAAAGCTTTTATGGTGTTTATAATAAACAAACCCTAGGCCTATCTTGTGCTTGAGCTTGAAATTTACCTCATATTTTCTTGGAAAAAAATGCAACAAATTGGAACATATTCTATACCTAATATACTCTAATGTAAAAATTATGTTTGGCAAGAAAATTTGAATTGGTAGGGAGGTACTTATGATCCATATATTATGATTTCTCTACAATATTAGTATATAAACCAATTTTCTACTATGGTGTTAGGACTTACATATAGGATCTATTTAGTTTTTGGAAAATTCATTGGAAGGACATCATTAATTATGAATAAAATTGATATATACTTTAAGTGAGTAAGGTATTTATAAAACCCTTCATTGTTCTTCCTCTTATTCATCATAGTGACCTAGCAAACCAGTAATTCTTGATGTCCTTCAAAAATATAAAATTACAATTTCCAATTATCAAATTTGGTGAGATGGGAAAATAATATGAGATATAGAAAAAGGATGGATATTATAAATATCGTGATTCTGTGAAATTGGCCAACTGAATATTAATGGTATGTGAGATATATATAGCAAGGTCAAAATTTACTTCCTTCATTCTTATAGAAAGAAGGGTACTAAAAATACACAAAACACTTTCATTAGTATCATTTGCATCATCGTGGCCTAAAATACAAGAAATACAAGATAAGACTTCTTATATGGACTAAGAGAATGATTTTAATGGGAAATTGTTAATTTTAGTTAACAATGGTATGTTATATGCTTAGCATAGTTTACTTCAATGTTACTTAGTAGCCCAATATCAATTTCCAATTTACAAATCATATTAACTTAATCACATTAATAATAAATGCATGTAGAACATAAAAAAAATGTAGAAGACAAGCCAAGACAAGAGGAAAAAATATTTGGTGGATGCGAGGGAAAAACCCCAATGTTGGGAAAACCGTTTGATCAATTCTTCTTATTATTATTTAATAGTTCAGTAGAGAGAGAGTATACAAATATCAAATTTAATTTCCCAAAACAGTGCTGCCAAAATCAACAATCAACAATACTCAACAATAACCCTAAAAAGAAAGTCAACGATGGTCAAAGTGGTTCCAAAATGTCCTCAAAGTAGCTTGGTCAACAACGTTTCAGTTCGGCATTCCAAGAGAGTCAAAGTCAACCCAAAAAGTTTGATCAAACCCAATCAAATGCTGTTGTAAAACCTAAATTCAATGTTAAATTCAAACTAGTCAATCTGTCCCAAATTCCTTAATTTTTGTGCTAATGAATGTGGCCTCCAGAAATCATAATTTATACCTCAAAACTGAAGTGAACAGAGGTCAATTGACTCTTCATCAAAATTGGTCAATTCTGTCTTGATTCTTTGAAATCTAGCCTACAATTTTCCCCTGCAATTCATCCTTTTATTCACACATGTGAAGTAGAAGAAGGCTGCTCCAAGGTGTACGAACCAATCAAGAGAGGAGAGAGAGATGTATATTGTGATCACTGATGATTTCCAAATAAGGATAAGGTCACTCCTATTTATAAAAATCATTGAGGGTGTGGAGACACATCTCTTGGGCTTCATGAGCCTACATTTGACTGAGGCTGACCTTGATAATTTTTACATATGTGAATAATAAATTCAAAATCATAGTTATGCTTGTCTGAATAATATGCTATTTAGATAAATATTATACCTCTAAAAAATAGTAATCCAATAAAATTATCATCATCATAATATGAGTTGTCTAAGGTCGAGTGTATCCCTAGTTTCTAATTTTAACACTCCCTCTCAACTAGGGAGAATTCCACCTACCAATCCATTTTCCATCATGTACCATCTCTATAATCCATGTTCTGATATGGTATTCTAAACAATGAAGTAATAATGAAGAAGAATTGATCGAGAGTGAATCAAAATACCTTTCAATTGTCCACTGAATCAATTCAGTCCAGAGGTAGAACCTTAATTGATCCTAGATCAAGTTGGTTGAACAACATGCATCCTAACATAGAGAGTACAACAATACACGATGCTTCCATTGGTACTACTATGGTCTCTATCCGCATTTCCCAACTCATTGGCCACATGAAAGGTACTTCCCATGAGTCTCGGACTACATGGGTAGGATGTATGTTGGGACATCATCAGGAGAAGGTGAACCACTCATTCTGCTCATATGCCATAGGATAAGGTTAGCCACTCATCCTATGCATATGTCAATTGTAGGGGAAGGTGAACCACTCACCCTACACACATGCCAACCATCATGGGGTATCATAGGGGAAGGTGAACCACTCACTCTGTACACAACACACCACTAGGGGAAGGTGAACCACTCACCCTATGGTCACTCATAGCTCTAAGAAGTACCCCAAGCCCATAGCATCTCTCAGAGCTCAGTGTCCAACTCATCTGGGACCCTCATAAGAGGGCGTTTTCATGACTCCAAGTCTCTCACGTAACGTTAAGAATTTTAACTTCCCTAAGGGCTTTGTGAGAATATATGCGACCTTATCATTAGTCCTAATGTGATGGAGCCGTATTGCTCACTGTTGTACCATATCCTAGAAAAAGTGGTACCTGATATCAATATTCTTAGAGTTCTTGGTAATTTATAATTATCATAGTATATCATAATGGTATCCAACACATGCTCAAATAGCTCACTAAAGAGCTTCCCCAACCAATCAACTTCACAACAGGCCATACTAGCAACAATGTATTCGACCTATATGGTGCTTAAAGTAACCAATTTTTGCTTCCTTCTCATCCAAGGTATAGAAGAAGATCCCAATGAGAAGAAACAACTAGATGTGCTCTTACAATCCACCACACTACCAACATAATCAACATCGGTATATCCATGTAGCCTCAAATTACTGTAAGTGTATCTGAGCCCACAGTTGATTGTGCCCTAGAGATATGTCAATGGATTCTTGGAAACAATCCAATGTATGTGATGAGGCTCAACCATAAATTGAGTCAATGTGTTTAAAATGAAGCATATGTCTATATGGGATTTCACCAAGAAAATCAGGGCCCCCACAAGTTGTCAATACTCATAACGAAAGGCCCAAAAACACTTCCACATAGCTTCTTGAATTTGTGTTCCATCAGAGTAGTCAGAGACTTGCATTCCACCATCCCACATCTTTTGAGAAGCTTCACATTATATTTTCATTGAGAAAGGAAAATCCCTCTTGGATATTTATAGACCTCCAAGCCTAGGAAGTAGTGCATCAAACCTAGGTCTTTCCTCTCAAATTCATAAGGCAACTCCCTCTTGCATTGATAAATGAGAGGGTCTGCACCTATAAGAAAGAGGTCATCCACATAAATTACCATAATGAGAGGTTTGTATTTTTTAACCTAAAGTATAGGTTCAGGTCAACTTCAATTCTTGTAAAACCCAACTTCATAAGAGAGCTATCAATCCTCTCATACCAAGCCCTAGGGAATTTCTTCAACCCATAGAGGGCTTTCTTCAAGCTGCATACATGTGACTTTCAAGCCAGAACTTTGAACCCCTCAGGTTGCTCTATATATACATTCTTCTTGAGAGAGCCATGGAATAAGGCAATTTTGACATTCATTTGGTGTACGTTCCATCCTTGAGGGGAAGGAAGAGTGATGATAGGTCATATAGTGGTGTATCGGGAAACCGGTGCAAATATCTCATCAAAGTCCACTTTTTCCTTGTGAGAGAAGCCTCGAGAAACTAACTTGGGCTTGAAATTTTCAGCACTCTCATAAACTCTAGGTTTGATTGTGTAAATCCATTTTGAAGTGACCACTAACATTTCCTTGGGTATAGGAACCAAATCCTCGAATTTATTCTTCATGACCGACTCATAGTCTTCATTCGTCGCATCCTTCCAAAATTTGTCCTTCACGGCTTCTTCAAACGTGCAAGGCTCATATTAAATAATGGTGCTCATGGAATATAAGTACCCTTGGTAACTATTCATAGTTTTACTTTCAGGAAATTCCCCCATTGCTGTAATGTGTTTATGGGCATCTTCAATAGTGTATTTCAGCCATGAGGGTCTTTTCCTTGAGATAAAGGGCTTACCAGGAGGTGGATCAATGGGATCCATCGAGCCTTCAACATTGGGAATTGGTTCATCCATCGAAGGCTCATCCTTATTTTCTACATCTTCATCATTGTCTTTCATTGGAGTAGGACTATCTATAACCCTTCCAAGGGAAGGATCTTCTTCGAAGGTGATATCATGAATTATTTCCACTTCCCTTTGACCATGCACATATATTCTATATGCCTTTGAAGTTTCACTGTAGCCCACAATTTTTCCTTTCTTTCGAGATGAATCTAGCTTGCTTATATTTTATTTTGGCATAGGAAAATATATAGTACAACCAAAAATTATAAAATGAGAAATATTAGGTTTATTTCCGGTGAAAATTTCTTCAGGAGTCTTGAAGTCCAATATTTTATGTAGGAATCTATTTTGAACATATACGACAGTGTTGGAATTTTCTCCCTATAAGAACTTTGGTAGGCCTTGGTCATGAAGCATGGTACGAGTAGCTTCTATGATGGTTCGATTATTCCTTTCAGCAACTCCATTTTGCTCAGGAGTATATGCAGTAGTGGTCTCCCTCCTAATTCCATCTTCTCTACAATATTCATTGAATTCATTTGACTCATATTCGATTCCATTATCAGTCATCAATATTTTTATCTTCTTCCATGTTTGATTGTCAACCAAGGCTTCCATTTGAACACTTCGTCCCTCTTCTTCGAGAAATAGATCCAAGTTTTGTGAGATAAGTCATCCACAAAAACATCATAGTACAAAAATCCTCCCAAATATGTTACGGGAAACATCCCAGATAAATCAGAATGGATAAATTGAATAATGTATGTAGTTTTACTTCCACTTGGGGGGGATGGTCTCCTTGTATGTTTCCCAGCCGCACAACCCTCACAAACACCTTCATGTTCTACTTTGAATCTGGGCATACATGTTACCATCTTCCTTGCATCAGGTAGAGATTTCTAATGAAGGTGATAAAACCTCTGGTGCCATAATTTAGATTGAAGATAAGTTTCACAAGTCATAGATCAAAAGGTACTTCTTCCAACCTGATAAAGACCTTCAACAGTAAATTAAGGTGTAAAAGCATTTTTTTAGGTTCCTTTTCCAAATACTTACCTTTCCATCAATGAATGCTACCTTGAAGCCTTTGTCTTCTATCGCATAAATAGAAACCAGGTTCTTTTTCAAGTCAAGTACATATAATATATCTTATATTTGAAGGATTTGACCTTTATTCAAATGAAGAAGAGAAATCCCTATCCCCTTCATGGGGTAGGTGGCATTGTCCCCAAGTATGATCTCCAAACTAGTCTTATTTTCAATCAAATTTAGAGGGCCTCTTTGTAACCAGTGAAGTTACTTAAGGCACCACTATCAATCAACCAATTATCCAAATTTCTTGGAGGAGAGGAAGTAGTAAGGGAAGAAATAAAATATAATTCATTTTTCTTATCTACAAAATTAGTTTCCTCATAGAAGGATTTTCTCAACAGTTTGGTAGGTCGACCATTTCCATATCGTGCACTGGGAGAATTTATTTTTCCTTTGTTGTTGAACCTGTTATTCCTTTTATTGTTGTTGCGCTTAAAATTGTTTTATTTTCTGTTGTTATCATAATCCCCACATGCATACTTCTTATTAGGACACTCTCTAGTATGGTGGCCAAACATATGACAATTGAAATATCTTCCCTCTATTTTTTCTTTGAATCCCTTCCTTCCTTCCTTGACCTTATTTCTTTGGACCAATATTTTTCTTCTTCTTAGCATGATTTGAGAATACAGTGGGATCATTCCCATTTTAGGGCTTGTATCTCTCCATCATCCTTGTCTCCTCTTGAGTGCATCTAGTCAACAATTCATTAAATCTTGGAATCCTATTATGTTGAGGATAGTGGCATCAAACACATCCCATGATTTGGTGAGGCCAAAAAGAGCAATCAGAGCGAGCTCCCAATCAACAAAAACTTCTCCAATGGATAGAAGATCATTTTTTATTTCAATAATCCTCATGATGTAGGATTGGATGGATTCTACTCTATCCATCTTGATGTCCTTCAACTTGTTCTTGGGAAAGAGGATTTGGTTTTCATTTTTGGCTTTGAAAATACCAAACAACTTGTCATACATCTCTTTAGATGTGCCCAACTCAGAAATGTAAGCAACCAAATGTTTTTGAATGGAATCTCTTTTGATATTCTTGGCTTTGACCTCACCTTTCTTGTACTTATTCTTAGTATAAGCCAGATAATTTGGAGGCTCCACAATTTTCCCTGCACATAGTCCATGACTTAATTCTCTTCCAAATTCAATTATAGAGACATTTTCCATGCACGATAATCAAATTTATCATTGATATTATCCTCATATTTGAAGTATGATGCCATTGAATATTTTTCCTCATCCAAAAAAACTTTTGCAATGGATAGAAGATCATGTTTTATTTCATTAATCCTCATGAAGTAGGATTGGATGGATTCCCCTCTATCCATATTGATGTCCTTCATTTTGTTCTTGAGAAAGAGGATTTGGTTTGCATTGTTGGCTTTGAACATACCAACAAACTTGTCATACATATCCCTATATGTGCCCAACTTGGAAAATAAGAAACCAAATGTTTTTGAATCAATTCCCAAATGATCTCCTCGCCTTTGACGTCACCTTTCTTATACTTTTTTTTAGTAGTGATTGGAGAATTTGAAGGAGGATCAACAATTTTTCCTTACACATAGTCCATGACATCATTCTCTTCTAAAGTCAAGGCTAGAGAAATTTTCCATGCATGATAATCAGATTTATCATTGATCTTATCGTCAGATTTTAAGTAATATGAGGAAGCCATTGAATCGTCATTTTCTAATAAAGCTTAGTGATTGCTTTTGTCACTCTTGTTTGCACTTTGTCTTCACCTGGGCTCTAATACCATGTTAAGTTTATTAAAAATGGTATGTTCTATGTTTAGCGCAATTTAATTCAATGTTCCTTAGTAGCTCAATAAAAATTTCCAATTTAGAAATCACATTATCTTAATCACATTGATATTAAATGCAGATTAAACATAAACAAAATGCAGAATACAAGCCAAGACAAGAGGAAAAAATATTTGGCAGATGCTGTGGAAAAACACCAATGTGGGGAAAACCCTTTGATCAGTTATTCTTAATATTCTCCAATAGTTCAATAGAGAGAGAGAGAGTACAAATATAAAATTTACTTTTCCAAAAGAGTCTTGTCAAAATCAACAGTCAATAATAGTCAACAACATCCCTAACCAAAACGACAATGCTGGTCAAAGTGGTTCCAAAATTTCCTCGAAGAATCTCAGTCAATATCAGTCAAATTTAGCCTTCAAAGAGATTCAAATTCAACCAGACACAATTTGGTCAAGCTGAGTCAAATATTTTTGTAAATTATATGGTCAGACATGAAGTCAATGCTAAATTCAAACTGGTCAAACACTCCCAAATTCGTTGATTTAGGTACTAATGAATGCGGCCTCTAAAAATTATAATTTCTACTTCAAAAATGAAGTCAATGTTGGTTAATTGGCACTTGTTCAATGATGTCCTGATTCTCTCAAACCTGTGAAATTTTTCCTTTTGTTCACACGTGTGAAGTATAGGAAGGTTTCTCCAAGATGTACGAAACAATCAGACGAGAGAGAGAGATGTTTTTTGTGATTAGTGATGATGTCCAAATGAGGAGAAGGCCATTCCTATATATACAAATTGTTGAGGGTGTGGTAACACATCTTCTGGGCTTCATGAGCCTACATTTGACTCAGGCTGACCTTTACAATTTGTACATGTGTGAATAATAAATTAAAAATCTTGTTTGAATAAGATGATATTTATATCAATATTTTACCTCTCCAAAAGATGAATCCAGTAAAAATATCATCTCCATCAAATGATTTGTCGAAGGTGGAGTTTCAATCTTGTTTCCAATTTTAATAGAAACATGGATCAAGTTTAGAAAAGAGGGTGCCAAAAAGTATGCATGGGCTTCTTTTCGGTCGTTTGTAACTCTATATATAATTGAATTGCATTATATTTAGTGAGGGTGTGAAAGTTTTTGATAGGTAGAAGACATAACATGTTACAAATACAAAGGAACAATTTCAACAAGGATGTGACCTTCTCTGGATATGATGTATGGATTGTTGGATATATTTAACATCTCACACCAAGGTATAAATTTAGGTGAAATTCAGACGATGATGTGGCCTTCTCTAGATATGACGTCTCTAATGCTAGATACATTCGACATCCGACAACAAGAGATAAATTAAGGGAAATCATATGTTTGGGGAATGGTAACAAACTCCAAACTAAACTCATCTATTGGGAAATAATAAATTGGGTGGACAAGTGTACTATATGTTCCTTATATGATTTGAAATAATTCAAAAATTCAATAGGTATAATAGACATTTTCCTCATTGTCCACTAATGACATGTTTTCAAAATTTACAGGTTCATGGGGTGCATGTTTTTGCCTCTTATACTTATATTTAGTCATAGTTTTAAAAGGATAAAGGATAGTGAAAGAGACTACATGGATTTTTTCTTGAATTTTTTGTTGACCTAGAGATTAAGGTACATGGTTCAACCTCCTATACTTGGTCATTGTTTTAAAAGGATAGAGAATAGTGAAAGAAACTACATGAATTTTTTCTTGAAAATTTTGTGACTTAGAGATCAATGTAGATTGTTGGGAATGTGATGGCTGAGTTGATAGTGTCGTCACATGATCCATTGTGTTATTTTTACATGTTAAAATAATAATATTTCCCCTTTTTCCCATTATCAAGATGACTTTCCTTTTAATGTTGGATACAAATTTCAAAAATTTGAGTGACTCATGACATCATGATGACCTATAGTACCACATCATCTATCCACCTCAACTTCATATCAATATGTTACTTGTGTTCAAACATATGTGGCCATGCTTACTTATCTACAAAACTCTTGTATGTTATATTCACACACAGTTGTAAGAAACCACTTTTATTAAACAAACCACTTTTAGTAAACCAATGATATCATGACCCCCACCCCATTAGTTGTCTTGAACTCTCATTAAACAGGACCCTCAATGAATATAATTAGTTGATATATGATGAGTATTTTGGGGCGAATCTATACTTTCTCCCCATCTCCCAACCTCATTAAAATGTCAATCCATTAAAATATAATTTCGTAACCATGCACTTTATTATGATAAGTATAATACATATTTTGTATTTATTTGTGTGTATTCATTTTACATTTTCTTCACATTTATATAAATATTAATAAAACTAAAAATTCTTCTCTAAAATAGGCCACCTAAATATGAATAATTCCATTTCTCTTTTGGGTTCAGATAATCAAAGTTTCTTTTATTCAGATATCTCATGGATTTGCAAGAAAGTGGGTGAGGGATAATGAGTGGAATATGGCTAAGGATCTAGTTTTTCCATGTTTTTTCACTATGCCAGAAAATATTATGCATTTTAACACTATGGGGAAAAGGTTTTTAGGGCCAAATTAAAGAATGAGAAAAAATGGAACTAATAAATCCCATAGATAGGAATAAACCTAAATATGGGATGTGAATATATGAGAGAGATGTAAAACCTTAAGTATGGGTTCCCAAAAACACGCAATTTCAATTAGAACCTCCTATTTTTGCCCCTTCTAAAATAGGAAATAAGTACTCATGACTCATCACATTGGAGTGGGGGAAAGTGATAACAACCAAAGTGAAGCATGGGAAAAATAATATGGTAAAGATTGAGCATTAATCCAATTCGACTTATGACCCATTATATAAGTAATCCACTACAAAGCCATTTATTTGGACCAATATCCATTGAAAACTCAAATCAAGAAAAGATATATTCATATGTAAGGAAATTAACCTCAAAACACACATACCACCTCGAAAAAAAAGGACAAAACTCAAATACAAAAAAACCAATATCTAAATCCAAAAGAGGAAATGGGAAACTGAAAATTAATGGTATGTGAGATATATATAGTAAGGTAAAAATTTATTTTGGTCATTCTTATAGCAAGAAGCACTAGTACAAAATGGCCAATCATTTACTAAAAAAATGACTAAAATTTTCATATAAATGATCATTTTTCAATCGGTGACCAATAATAGCTAAATTACAGTGTCTTATAATGTGAACAAGTTTTAATCGTTTTTAGCTTAGTAATTAATTAGCTGTCTCAATTTTATCATCTACTAGTATATTTAGTCATAAATGTGGTCATTAATTTAGTCATTAATTATCACAATTAATGACCAAATATACAACAAAATATATCACCATATGATCACCCGAAAAACCAATAAATGATCAAAGAAATATGACTAAAATGTTGGTCGTGTTATAAGATACTATAAATTAGCTACTAATAGTCATATATATGAAAATTTTAGTCATTGTTTGAAACAAATTAATTACCAAAGAAATATGACTAAATTTTGGTCGTGTTATAAGATACTGTAAATTAGCTACTAATAGTCATATATATGCAAAATTTAGTCGTCATTTGTAAACACAAATATATCATTAGCGATAGTCATATATATATATATTTTGGTAGTTTCATATTCATTATATAAACGACTAATTTAGTAGTTTATATTTCTTCTATTACTTTCATTAATAATCATTATAAATGACTAATCATTTTATTTATGTAATCATTAATCAATACAAACTACTAACCTAGTAGTTTTAGATTGATTTATGTGTTCATTATTAATCAACATAAATTAATTGGTATACTTTTGTAACTAAATTTTAAAAATGTCATACAATGTGTATCTCCATTTAATATGAAAACACAAAGTTGCATATGTTAATTACAATACTAAACAATATCAAGTTCAACTATAAATAATTTCAACCATATAAATCATATTATATGAAATGTTAAAGTATTACAATATGAGTTTCCAACTTAATATTGGTTGGACTACAATTTACACCTGAAATGATGTTTCAATCACTTCAAAACATTATCATTGTGTTTCCAAGGCATTGCAGGTGAATTCGCCAACTCTAAATACATGACCATCATTCTCTATGTGTGTGTCTTATGTGGGATATTGGCTCTAAGGGTATCACTATACTGGTTCTCTTCTCTCTCCCTTTTTTCGACAAAATTAAAAATGATTAACAAAAACGAACACTATATTCAATGAATAAAATTATGACCAACTTACTAGCACATCAAGTATATGAATTAGTAATTTAAGCTAGTCATTTTTAATTGTGTCACTCTGGATTTATGCTAGTAATTTTTAATTGATTTTGAGGCATCTTTAGGTATCGAATTGATATGTATGATGCACGTCTATATGATATCTCCAATGTATATTATTTTTATTGTGATCACTTAAGCATTTCATTGTAAGTCTTGATGCTTTGGCTATAATTTGTAAGTTGAGTTTTTCCATGGCGTTTCATAATTTTACTTAGAGAAGTGTGTCATATTGATGGTTTGGGTATATATTTGGTGATTTTATTAGGTGGTACACATCGATATTATTGTACTCATTTCCTTTATTCAAATTTTATCCCATGTATGTTTTAACAACACATGTGGAGGTCTTCTAAACTATGGTTAACTTCTAATACGGTAATTTTGAGCTCTATGTGAAGTTCCCTGAAAATAATTGGCTACCTACAACCACTTGAATTTATTTCTAACATTATTCATATATTTTAGGATATTTGATACCTCTTTAAGGGTTAGTGGATATTTCAGTTATGTGTAAACCTCATTTCCCCTTTCCCTTCTTATATGAACATACTTTCCTATATAAAAGAAATCTTCTATAATTTTATTGATAGCCTTATGCTAACATTTTCACTCCTAAACCTTCGATATCATTAGACATAATATACATGTCAACCAACCTCCTTTTGCTTAAATAAAAAAAAATCACACACAAACTTAACTAAAATGGGGAAAACATAAGGGACAACCTAAGTTTCCATATAAATTTTCTCATGAAAAAATTCTACTAATTAAAATCTAATTTCCCGCAATTCTAAAATCTAAAATTGATCCATAAAAATATATTTTTTTCTATTTCCTGCTATTTTTATTCCTTCCCAGCTTGTTGGGAGGGAGTTTAATACTCTTTCTTTCATCATCATTTTCTTATGCCTCGCACATGGAAACGATTCAATGCACTTCAACTGGAAATTCAATGATTTGTAGTAATGGCGATATTCAATAAGTTGAGGAGGGTGCCCCTCACTTGTTTTGAAGTATCAAGAGGGGGAATATCACAACTATATAATGCCAAATATTTCTAAAATTTTGAAAAAAAATGGCAGTGGAATCACCAACGTTGCTATCTTGAGTGCATTATCGGAGTTTTGATTCAGGCTTTGCTGCTCGTTTCTTGGTTTGTGCTTTCCCCCTCTTAAGAGGCATCATGAGCAGATCAAGATAGCCCCAAGATATGAAGAAGTAAGTATATAATTCACCGCAATTCCATTAAGTTGAACTTATGTTTGGATCCATTCTTGTTTCTTTAATACATACACTGGATTGTTTCTGTGAGTAGGATTTCTACATGGCTAGTTTACATTTCATTGGCATAAAGTTAACAAATTAAGGTTTTTGGTTTTAGGATCAGTTCTAGGCTTAACCATCATTTTAGGGTTTCAATATCATTTCAGGGTTGAGAATGTAATATATATGCTATTTTATAAATATCAACATACTTAAATGTTTAACATTAAAAGGTAAGATGTGGGAAACCAATTTCAGGGTGTTTGGTATTCAGACTCCTAGGAATTCACACAACAAAAGTAGAAATTGAGGTGTTTTTAAAGTTTCAACCAACTCTAATTTTTTTTTATAATTTCAGTGCTACATAAAATAAACAATGCAACCCTGGTCTTATGCATCTTGTGGGTTGGGGGATCCCAATATTCTATCCAACCTTAGTATGTAGTATTTACCCTATTTTATAAATATTAACATATCTAAATGTTCAACATTAAAATATAAATGCGGGATCTCCATTTTAGGATGTTTGATGATAGTCTCATACTCCTCGGACCTCACACAACGAAATTAGAAATTGAGGTGTTTTTTCAGTTTCAGCAGACTTCAATTATTTTTTAGCATTTTAGCAGTACATGAAATAAATAGTGCAACTCTAGTCTTTAACATCCCGTGTTATGTGGTAGCCTAAGATATTGTAAGTCCAAAACATAGGAATTTGATTCTTGCACTGCAGAAATGAGATAAGGCCTAGGCAACCTCTGTGGCAATGGGATATTAGATTCCTCATTACTACACAAGGTTCAACTTAAGAGCATAATTTTAAAAACTGGAACTGGTAACTGACGTGGTCCACCTATCATACATGTTTTTGAACTGGAACAAGGAAAAACTGGACTAGTAAGATCTCTATGTACCGGCCTTTAAAAAAACACGTGAAATAATTGTTTTTAATGAAAACAATTAATTTTAATATTTATAACCATGATTCCAAACTCATCACCACTACTAGACATGGCATCATCAACAGGAGTGACATAGACATCATCTGGCTCTGCAACCTCAGTATTAGTAGTAGTTTTAGCAGAAAAACTAGACCTAGTGGAAGCACGAGTTGGTCAAGCTACATGAATATTGATTCTCATTGATTGTTTTTATTTTCTTGATTTAGCTACTGGTTCTAGATCTACTGGCACTACCAAATATTCATTGGGATCAACCCCCACCCCTCAATGGAAGCACGAGTTGGTCAAGATGCACAAATAATGATTCACATTGGTTGTTTTCCTTATCTTGATTCAGCTACTGGTTCTAGTTCTATTGGCACTACCAAATCAGCACTAGGATCAACTCCCCCAAAACTCTAAATGAGATGTGTGAGGAAAATGAGAGGGGAGGTATGATTTTATAGGCTTGGAGGGTTATTTCTGGAGGGAAACAATGCCTATTTTACCCGAAAAACCACTCACACTAACCCTAAACTGCTTTGTGTCGCACGTGTGAACTCTCAATGACCTGGTTGGGTTATGATGGAACCAGTTGGTTCATACCATTTTGGTACCAAACACCTAGTTCATGGATGGTTTGGTACCAAACATGGGTCTAATTTGGCCCAAACTAGAGTCATTGGCTGGGTCGACCTCTGAACCTAATGAACTGACCAGTTTGACGAGGTAGTGGTTCAACTTGGCTGGATTTTAAAACCATGCTTAAGAGACACATTTTCTGAGTTTGCTATTCAGTGATGTACACTGAATGGTTCAATTGAAAAAATGTATCACACTGAGTTCCATTTCACTACTATAGAATCTATATTTTGATGACATTGGTTTGAAACTCATTCACTATTCGCAAATCATTCTTCATGATTGTAGAGTTAAACATCATAGTTTCCTATTGCTTCTTTAATAGAAGCCTTCTCTGTGAATAGAAACTCGTCCCTATAGCTTTTTTTGTGAGGAGACTCTGCAAAGGCCAATTTGCAACAACCTATGTTGTTCCTTTCCAATTATATATGAATTTAAAACACTTATACATTTAGTACTTTCTTTTCCATATTACTTCAAAGCTGAAGAAGGTTAGACTGCCAACATTGCCAAGTTCTTATAAGGTTACCTTACATGGGCTTTCGGGTAATAGTTAGCACTTGCCTCAACAATTGGGCTAAGGTTTAACCACACTATCATAAGACACCATATAAATCCTACAATGTGGGCACATCATACATTGTCATGGAAACTATGATGTGGCTAAGTTTTCACTAGATTATCATAAGCCACCTTATAAATCCCACAATGTGGGCACATCAGACATTTTCATGGAACCATCGTGTCAAATACATCGTGGTTGAATTTGTGTATTTTTTGTTTACATTACTTTTATTCATCATATTATGGGAAGTTGGGAACTTGTGCAGTTTTTCTTAACTAGTCGGCTTTCCAATCTTGAGTGGCCACGTTCCCATTGTAGCACACCTTGTTGTTTAGCAGTGTTTGTAGGTGAAATGACCCAGTGGAATTTTAGATTGTGATGATTGGTGGCTATCACTATCCACTAGTAGTAAATGAAACGTTCATTCTTAGTTTTTTCTCTGGGTTTTCTAATTTACATCAAACATATGGGATTTTAACATTTTTTTGTTTGTGATTTAATAATTTTTGTTTTCTGTGTTTTATGATCCTAATCTTGCCACATAGATTTTCTGAACTTCTGGCCTATAAACCAACACTTAGGCTACGATTGGTAGAAACATAGTTACCGATCAAACAAGAACTATTACGTCAAAATGGGAACTCTAACAAAAAAAACATCAAAAAACCATGAAAAAACAAGCCGAAAATGAAAAGTTGTATTTTGGAATAACCTTTTTTTTCGAGTTTAAATTTCAACATTTTTTAAAAATGGAAGAAAAAGCCAATTTTTTTTTATGCAAAAAACACCCTGAAAACGAAAAGTTGTATTGTGGAATAACCTCTATTTTTTTCGAGTAAATTTTCAACATTTTTAAAAATAGACGTAAGAACATTTTTTTGTTGTGCATATTGGAAGATAATTCTTCCATACTCATATTAAAATTAGTTGCAGATCTATAGGAGGATGTTGAGAGAATATCTCAACCTCCCTATTCATATTTATAAGTGGTTGGATCTCAGCAGCACTATAAATATTGTGATGTATTCATTTGATTAAAGATATAGAATATAAATATATTATTTGTGTGTTTTCTGTGTGCAATGGCTGCTCTTCCAATTTTTAATTTGGTATCAAAGCAAGTCTGGGCTTGACTCCCTCACGGGAGGGCCTAGGAAGATGTAGTGCGGTAAGAAGCCACTGCGTGTGATGTTGATGATAGCACTGTGTAAAGATTTATGTGTGCTGCGTGGTATAGCTGTGTTTTCAATACAGAGATCGGCCTGTGTGTAATCTAAAGGAACTGCCAACAAGGAGCCTCGTCATTATATTCTACCATTGTGTATAAGTTAGAGTTGCACTGCAATCATTGGAAGTTTGGTCAATTAAAGCATTGTGAGAGCCACCATTTTTTGAAGGCGTGCAACATTGAGTTATTGGGACGCAAGCTTGGAGGCCTCAATACCATATCTCGAGAAATCTTGATCACTGATGTATGCAACCATGAATTGTAAGGGAGTCTCCATTTTCTATAGTTGCTGCGTGGAGGAGAAGAGTTGCTGCTGTATGGGAGATGAGGAAGAATCATGATTTATGGCACATTTTAGGCATCCTCAAATTTTGTTGAAAATTCGTTGTCCATTTTCAAAGGAGAAATTCATTGTCCATTTTCGAATGATTATGCTTTTGTAACATGAATTTATATTTAATCCTTTGAAAATACATTTAACACTGCAGAAACCACTGTTGCTATAGTCAGACAATGATATTAGTTTTTTTTCTGTTATACGCTACAGGCCTTGTTGTTCTTCGGTGCTCCAAGAACTACAGTTACAGGTTATCTTTGTGTGTTTGCAAGTGTGTTGTGTGGTGTGGAATATATCATTATAGTGTGAGATTTAAGTTTATATTTGTGTAAAGGTCACTTTGTAGGATTGATCACTGATCATATTCTATACCTACAATATTTTCCTATATGCTTGTTGAAATTTATTCTTCAAGGTTATTTCATAGATGGAAATATTTCAATAAGGTAGTTCAGCATCGAGCCTCTTCTTCGAGGGTGTCAAGAATTTTTAATCTTACAAATTCAACATTGCTGGCCAGAAGCAAGTGTACTTTAAATGGGTTGAAATGTAAGCTCGAAGATGTGAAGAAAGAAAGAACAGAATCCAGAAGACTACAGAGTGGGTAGAGTTGCTGATGAAGACCATTGATATGAAGATAATTTTTATTTTTATGATATGTAAGAATTAAGGGGAAGTATTGGAAGATAATTCTTCCATACTCATATTAGAATTAGTTGAAGATCTATAGGAGGATGTTGAGAGAATATCTCAACCTCCCTATTCATATTTAGAAGTGGTTGGATCTCAGCAGCACTATAAATATTCTGACGTATTCATTTGATTAAATATATAGAGAATAAATATATTATTTGTGTGTTTTCTATGTGCAATGGCTGCTCTTCCAATTTTTAATTAAAAGCACCTGGAAAATGGAAAGTATTGAAACAAAAATTTTAAAAAAAAAAAGAAAAAAAAAACATTTTAAAATAATTGAAAAGAAAGACAAAATTCATTAATTTTGTTTTTAATTAAATAATTTTTCAAATTTTAACTGATCCAAAATGACCCAAACTGCGACCGCAATTTGATGGTTTCATCAGTTCCATTTCCTATGCTATTATGAACCAATTACTAGCTTAACTAGGGAAATTGATTGTGACATCCCAAGCCACAACAAGTGCATCTGGTGCTCAACAAGCATAGTCTCTATAGTAGACCTCCAAGGTTCTCATGATGTAAAACAAAACATAAAATAATCGTCAAAAACATTACAGAGAAAAAAATAAATAAATAAATAAATAGTAAAAACTCCAAACTTGCTCAAGAAAATCCTCAAAACTAACCCAACCAAGGTCAGGGCACAAATGATAAACACCCCAAGTTTAAATTTACTTATAAAATTTGTTAGGGATATAATTTGACTCACGAGTGCCCATGTGTGGATGAATTTCGCCATCTTCTTGCACCACCACTACCACCCAATAGCAATCTATATTCACTCATACATTCCTTCCCAAACTACAATACCAAATGGCTACATAAGCTCCTCCACCTTTTTTTTCAGGTACTGGGGGGTGGGGGTGAGGGGGGGGGGGGAAACTTCCCGAAGGCTATGCACCTAGACAAGTTATATTTTCTTGGAGATCTAAATATTATGAATAAACTAACTCAAGTTTTTCTTCTAAGGGCTTAGTCATCGTTGATGTGGCCACCAAACCTCTCATGTTATAAAATAATTTTAAGCTAGCATGTCACCCACCTAAGGTGTTATTCTCATATCAACACACATCCCTAATGCATGGTCTACTAAAAAACACATTATCATTGAATATTTATTCCAAGAACCTCGTTCCATGATTTCATTAAAGGTTTTGAAAAGTTTCCATATGCAATACAAAGCCTTGTTAACTACTATTGGATGGGTTGACCCCTTGGAGTTGAATTTTATTAAATTTGATGTTGACACCCCTTGTTTTAAACTCTCTCATTAGGTAATTTTCAATATCTTAGTGCATGTTTTTAAATACGAGGGACCTTACACTCTTGTGGATGAAGGGTATTTTACTTCTGGTATCCATTTTCATCCTCCATTAACTATGCTATGGTGAGGACATACAATCCATAAATGGGTACACTTTTACATCCTGGTCTATTTAATCAACAACAACTTCTATTTCTAGCATCCCTTGATTTTCCAAACTTGGATAAACATACAAATGACCCATATTCCATGATCCTAGGTGGTCGTCAATGCCTAAAAAATTAACTTATAATGTTGCTAAGTTCAAAGGGAAGTTGGGAAAACCCATCTATGCATATTAACACCTACCATTTATGGTTTTATTCAAATTCTTTGTTGGATGATTCTGTGAGGGTGCATCATTTCCAATGAACTATGTTCAGCAGCTATTGCAAAATGGAATATTTAACTTGATAGGGAACTCTATGGCAATCGGTCAGACATGCTATTTTGTGAAAAACTTTTCTCCACCACTGCCTCCCTCACCTACGAAAAGTTCAAGTCCATTGATTGGTTTGTCTACTACAAACTAAGCCAATTATAGGCATTCCAAATACACATGCTATGAGTGGAGTTCAGTACCTCCCTATCTCTACCCATTTTGTGTCAACTCCTGGACCTTTGATTATCCCCCTTATCATATTTTTTAATACGACTACGTTCAATAACCCATTCCATTAGAATCCCATGTCAAATTGAAACACCGAAGAAGCTATGAATGAGGGAAATATTTCCAGTATGAATATACCTATTGGGGGCATGGAAGTCCCCATATCTCTTATGGTACAATATGGGCCTTCTCTAATTGATTTGTTTCCTCCTAGTGGTTTAACTACCAGTGATGTTCCTGCACCCATTACACCTTATGTGGTCAGTAATATCCCTCAAGTCGATCTTGTTACATCTATCTAAGCCCCCCCTCTTCAACATCCATTGAGCCAAGGGGAAAATTCTATCCAAGGGGAAACCGATCCTTTGTAACCCAACCTAGCATTTCTTATGGTGATGGGGGGGCCTCCTGGTCCCTTGAATCATCTTGCTTTGCCATGGTTTTATTTTTTGGAGTCTATGCCTTTTCCCTTTTTTGGTACTTTATACATCCTTGATCTATACAATTCTATGAATGGCCGCATAAACCATAACTTAATTTGGCCTCCATTCCCACATAATATTCGTGTAGACATCTCGAATTTCGAAGGAAATTATGGAGATGATCTGGAAAATCACATCACAACTTAACATCTCCGATGCATATCAAACTCTATGATTGATGATAGCATCTAACTCAGGCTCTTCCCCCACACCTTGAATGAAAACATAGACAAGTGGTATATTGAGTTACCATGAGCTTCATTGAATACTTTCCAGTCCCTTTCCATGGATTTTTTAAAGAATTTGCAATTACCTATTAGCTATGATATCAAAACATGACTACTCACTACCTTATGTCCAGAAAACTCCACCCACATCTCTCGTCACATCCATGAATGGAGAATTTGTAGAAGGATAGTCAAAGCCCCCCTTCCAGATTTCCTCTTAGTAGATTGGTTGTGAAAATATCATTTGCCTCCCATTGAAAAGGATGTATCCATGGATGTTGTGGTTACTGAATATCAATCTATCCAATGTGCCAAACATTTAGATTTGATGTATTTGTAATATGGCAAGATTTATGATTTGATCCCTAAAGCCCCTAGAATCTTCTACTACTTAGTAGCTTGGTGCTCATGCCAATCGTATCATCGTTACCACCTTGGAATTCGAAACTGATGAATACATAGCAGGAAAGGGTGCAACGTGAACCAAAAAAGGCCCAAGAGGATCAGTAATTGGAGGAATAAAGTGAGGTAAGGTGCATTAAGTAAATAATTCCTCTAGTAAAATAATCTCTTAGTAAGTATTTTGTGATTCAGTATTTGATACCAAAGATTGATTCCCTTATGTAGAGGGGCCATCTAATTCATTGAAGATCCACAATTCTCCCAGAGTTAGTGGAGGAAGACCTCGTTTTCACTTATATATGAGACAAGGGCTGAAGGTAGAACTAGTGAAAGATATATTTTAACAAAGTTTTAATATAAGTGTAATATAAATAAGTCTTATTAGTAAATATCACACACCTAAAAGTAAATAAAACCTAAAGGAAATCAATAAGTAGCTAGGGTAAAAACAATTTCTAATAGCCACAAATCATGGGAGATGAAACCCCATATCAAAGGGTTGTTTGAGAGAGTTTTTCTAATGAAAAAATTATGATTACTCCTGAGATTCGACCAAACATAAGTAAGAAGGGTTCAAGCACTCTCATGAAGGTGAGAACACTCCAAAAAAACCAAAGATAGAGGAAGTTCATTTTTTCAAGTTCTAAGGTAGCCCACCCCAGTAACGTTGTGTTCCTCCCTAAACGTTTGGCCAGGTCACCTCAAATCACAGACACCTTCGGGTGGGAAATAGTTGTAGATAATGTGTTGTGTGGGTAGGACACCTGAGTCCCTGGCTCATCTCAAATATCCTTGAAGGGAATCTTGGTACATAAAATACCCACTAAAATTAAATTGAAAGCAATTTACCATCTATCACACTTCGATGTTGTATCACGCTTAACTCCCTTATTAAAATAGCAGTCAGATGATGTGAGTGCAGTAGGATTTTCTCTTGTTAATGACACTATTTTAACTTTCAAATTCTTAAGAAATTTACTCACAACAACCAATCGCAAGACTCTAGACCAACTAATATGCATGTATCCTAAAAAATAGTTGTTGATTACTTTTATTGTGAGGTTGATTTTAAGTGAAATTGATTAATATATTTGGAGGGTATGTTGACGTATGGAATTTTATGAGACTTTGATTGAAACCATGTAGGAAATATTCTTTTCAATTTTATTTTGATGAATGAGAATTTTTACAATGAGAGAATAAATTTACACCTTTTTCCAAAACCAAATAGTCGTAATGCAATTAAAACATGTAGCAAGGAAATGTAGACACACAATTATTAGATAATAAACCCAAAATGAAATAGAAACAAATAGAAAAAATGATAGAAAGAAAATTATTCTTTTTCGTTTTCAAAATTAATGCAATTAAGCTAAAATTTTCAAAAAATATAAACGTGCATGCAACCAATAAGAATAGAGTTTAGTACCATAGATCCTAATATTATACCATAAATAATATTTTGAAAAAGTGAAATCCACATGATTGGGTAGAAAACATAGTTTTGGGTCTATTACGCAGGCCTTTAACTCACACATGGTGTTATCAGTAGGGGTAGTGCTCTGCGCTAAGCTAGGGAAGGTGTTATAATGTACTAAAATTCACTAGAAGGGTGTGTTACAACATTTTTACTTCAAAAAATGGCATATCATGGTCTAAAAAGAGGATGTGAAAAAAATTACTAGTTTCAAGACAGTCACGAGCGACCAGAATTCAGGTTGACAAGCACATAATGAAGTCGACAGAGCCAAATATCTAGGAGATGAAAGCTAGAAATAATCACCTCTATCTCATATTTTGGAAGTTTCCTATCCTAACTAAGGAAAATGAACAAGGAAATATGATTAAAGTAGAGGAAACATCCTCCATCCTTTTTTCTTTTTCCCAAAGAGAAGCTGGTGAAGAAATTGGAAAAATATTAGCCTCCCCTCACCTATAGATTTGAGGCTAGAACATAGTAATTCAAATCAGAATTTTTTCATTGTTATGTTGTCAAGACACTATTGGGAGAGAGAGATAGGGGAGATAGGAGTTAACATGGGAATTTTCCTTCATGATTTGATGAAATTCGAGTAATGTGATGTTATATGAAAAATAAAGAGTTATAGCATAGGTTAACGAGGCCCATTGGTATACTAGCATGTGTTAGCACATTTTTGCTAGTTCTTGGGGTGTGTCACCATGTAAAATGGTCTCTTAAGCTAGGGTGTTGATGACACCATTTACATATTTGAATTGGAAATTAGCTTCTGGGTAGTAGGAACATGAATGATCTTCATGAAAAATAAGCATAAAATTTAATTTAGACATCTTATGGTTTTGGAAGTGTGATCCATGGTGTGTAATGATAGTGCAAGGCACAATGAACCGAAAATTTACCCGATTAAACAGTAATAACGCAATATTTTTTCCTTTGTCCTTGAAAGTAAGGATAGGTTCATCCCATTTCATGAATTATTTGATGAAAACAATGTAATTGTGACCATAATTTGAAGTCGGATTGCAAGTGATGAATTAATCTATACCCGATTTTGAAAATGGACCAATAGTAACTACTACGTGAAGATGGCCATGGGGCATGCACATTTTCTTAGTAAAAAACTTGCAAGATTGACACCACTTGACCATGGTTATATAGTCTTTGAAATGAGATGGGAAATAGTATCTAGCAAACAATGTTTTTTTGGGACTACCCATGGTTGAATGATAACCGCCACAGCCTTAGCATGGTAGTCGTTTAGAACATGTTTTGATTCGTCTGGAGTAAGACACCATCAAAGTAAAAAATCAACAGCACCTTCATATAAATTATTGATAAGAATCAGGTAATGTTTCACATCGGGGTGAATATGACAACGATCATATTTCAATAGGTTTTGGTGAAAAAGTTGGGTTTGGAAATACAAAAGGATATCTTCATACCATGTTCAGAAGAGTCAACTTGATAAATCGATTCATATGGCATAGGGTAATGGACTACTTCATCGAGGTCAACTTGGGGAAGGTTTGATAGAAACTTAACGAACAACAAAGAATTTTTAGATTTAGTAGTGGTGAAAATTATATCCAATTCCTAGAATATAACGATCTACCTAGAATACGTGTGATGAGACAAAATGTGTCTCATATGGTTATCTAGATCAATTCCAATAGTTTGGAATAGGAGTATGTAGTGTTATAGTCATCGAATAACAAATACTACTACCTAAGAAAGCTTCTCCACATCTGAGTATCTATGTTCAGGTCCAACATGGCCTTTGAAAATATAGTAAATCACATTATCACTATGGGTGTCATCTTCTTCAACAAGCACCACGATGATAGAGGATGTGATATAGCGAGATAGAGAGAAAAGGTGCACATGTTGTCAGGAGGGCTTAATAACAGTGCATAAATCAAAGCCTTTCTCAAGGCATCAAATGATGTCTAAGCCCAATCATCCCAAAAAAAGGGGTCTCATTTCTTTAATAAGCGCATGAATCCTTTCATTATTTCATCATAGTTAATGATAAAATGTTGCAAGAAATTTTCATTCCACTACAAACATTGGAGTTGAAGAGTAGATGGTCGAGGGTGAAATTTCAGGATTGCCTTGACCTTAGTGGAATAAAAAAAATCCCATGTTTTAGATGTATAAACCAATGTGGTAGTTGCAATTCAAAAATAAAACATAGATGTGAGGTTTCAAAGATATTGGATAAAATAGAAACCTGTGAAAAATGGCTCGAAGATGAGCTAGGTGGTTGGAATGATGCTTTGAGTGAGTAGGAATGTCATTAAAATAGACCTGTAATATTGGTCTAATATCATGAAAGGAATAGTCCATATCCATTTTAAAAATTTCCCCTACACTCTTAAGACCAGAGGGAAGTCTATGATAAGAAAACACACCCTACTGATAGATAAAAATTTTCTTATGTTGATCAACTAACTTAATAGTGACTCGGTTGTATCTAGAAAAATAGTCAATAAATGAAAAAGCATGGAAACTAGTAGAATTGTCAATATTCTGGTCAATAAAAGGTGACAAATAATTATCTTTTAGACAAGCGAGATTCAAATTGCGGTAATTGCTACATACATGGATGGTTCACTTCTTCTTATTAATTTGGACTACACTAGATGCCCATTCTATTAAAGGAACAGGGTAAATGAAATTGGCTTTGAGTAACTTTTCAATTTCAGCCTTGATGGAAGGTGACTTACGACGGTGGATTGGTCTACATCTTTGCCGAATCGGTCTAGCTACAACTGGGGAAATTTTTAGGGCTGAAATTTCACTAATTGACTATATTTTGGACATTTTCAGAGAAAAATATTCGGTCATGTGGTTAAAAATTAACCCATTTTTTACACATATATGATTAAATGGATGATATTCACCAAAATTTAACCAATTTTATAGTAAAATATTTTTTTTTCAATTGTGTATTTGATTACACTCCATATGTATGAATTTTCAAACTAGAATAGTTTCTCATGATACTATGCATAGGCATAATATTTGAATCGTTAAGAAATAATTTTCACGCCAACATATGTTTGGATCTCATTCTCGACAATAGAAGTGTCTATATTAGGAATTTCCTCATAAGACAAAGAAAAAACATTGCTAAACTCTTTGAAGAGGCAGGTGAAACTAGCAATATCCATGGTAGTGCAATTTCCTCCAATCTGTATGTTTTCGTCGACATCTTTCTTGATCAATATATCGATACACATGGTTTTAGATATTTTTCCTAAGTTTTCTTCCACACCAATCTCATGAATGGTTGTAAAAGGGTAAGGTACAATATCACGTCGATCAATAGACAATATTTGTAAAGGATAAGTGCCCAATTTGGTTTGAAGAGAGTCTAAAGCATGATAATGAAACTCATCCCAAGGTGGCTTGTCTAAAGACATGACTTCCATGATATTATTTTCATAAGGAACTACATTTTCAAGGAATTCAATAGAGGGATTTGCAATCGGAGAGTTGGTGGTACCATTGGTCTGAACCAAGGAAGATGGAGACTCATATGCCATCTCAATAGATAGATAAGATGGCTTGATAGGTGATACGGGCATCTGGTCTACAAGATGATCAATGGTACAAGGGGTAGGGAGGATCCAAGGATTGGTAGGGCCATCAGAAATAGTCAAGACAATTGAAACTATCAGAGGAACCTTAGGCGATGGAAGAGGGAAACACTGAAAAAGAATGGAGGCTTTCAAAAAACAAGTACCAATGTTGAAAAATGTGTTAGGAGAGCCACACTCTAGAGTAGCATTGTTGGCAAGTTGAAAATCATGTGTATAGAAGAAAATTTGACCCAAAGTGAAAATATTTCCTTGATGAGGGAAATTAATAACCCAGATGATTGATGAGACGATGGCTCATATTTCGTACATCCAATTACATCCAAAAAGAATATTTTGGTCAAGTGAATGATATAAAAATTCAATATCAAAATATGCATTTTTTCCCCCAAGAGAGGTGGTGAAGCTAGCTAGATATCCTTTAGGGGTGAAGGTGTGGTCGTCAAAAGATTTCAAGGAATTTTACGAATGGGATAAAGTGGTAAAACCCAAGGTAAACCAACAAGAAGTATCCATCACACAAGTTGATGCACCTTGATCAATGTTGGTCAAGTGGATGACTTTTCCCTTCACTTGAGCCTACACATGAAATGCAATTTCATGGGAAAGGTGAGTTGTACTTTTCTCCGTGTCAAATACAACTAGATTGGAATACTAAGGGTCAACTACACCTATGACTGAAATAAACGCCTTTTGTTGGACAAGACAACTCTATAGTACTTAGAGAGATAACATGGCACAAGGCGCTTGCACAAGATCTTGTATAATAATCTAGTTTTGTGTATTGCAAGAAGATGGATCATGCATAGTACGATGAAGTGTCACAATAGAGACTCATACTAGTAAAACTAGCAGGAAAACATATCAATGAAAAGAATTCAAAGCTGACTACACCAAACAAGATTAAAGATTCAAGATCTAGGAGGTATAAACAAATCCAGGAATCAGTCAATCCCAAGTGGAGTCGTCAATTCCGCTATATGGATTTCAGCTCAGTTAGAAAAACTATAAAACCCTCTCAAGTTTTCCCAGAACGTAAAGGAGAAATATCAAGGGACCTATTGCGGTAAAGGTAGATGTACTCAACAAAGTGAGTGTTATATAGAAATTGACAAAGAAGAGGTAAAATATATTCCTTTTGTCCTTACACACAATTCTGTTAATTCTTAATATTGTTCTATGTTGTTTCAATTATTTCATCCCAATTCAACTATTTGTTAAGAAATGCATCTAATTATTAACAATGATTCCAATCATAAGCAGTAATGCAAGATAGATAAATATATGAAATGACAAAGCAGACAATAGCACAATCATAAGAGATACCAGATTAGTCAATGATGAGGGAAAAACCAACTATGGGGAAAACCATTTGAAATATTCTTCTTTATAGATTGTCATAAAATGTTTTATCAAAGAGTATAATGAGCCCAATAGATAAACTTATAGCAGAGGCTTACCCAATACAATAAAGAGACACACTTCCTGAATTAATATTCAACAAAGAGAAACCATCCAACCATTAGGAAATTATAGTCAACTACGGTCAACTATCAAAACCTAGCTCAGGACCCTTGTCGCACTCATCAAGATATTATGGGAGTGACCTTAACTTCTGGTTCATTCCCTATGACATTGTATGCAAGTGGTTGGTCACTAATAAGAGAACTGTAAGCGAGCAAATGGGGATAAGTTAACCCAAATTTTTTTCAAACCCTTAGTCTGACCTTTCAAGTGTTTGTGCATGATAATCTACCTTCCTAGTCACATTGAGGAACACTACAAGCATTTGACTGTGGAAATTTTTTTCTTCATCTACCTTCAAACCCAAGTTGCTCCCTTTAGGTTGTTGTGCATGTGACTTTAGCCTCTAACTCTCACTAAGGGACAACGTGTGTGTGGGACTATGGTAAAAAATTCCCAGTGTCGTGCATGTGACCAGGAAACAAAAACCCTAGATATCTGCAAGCCTTGGACCTGTATTTTCAAATCCTTGTGTGAAATTCCTCTACCAGACCTATGTGAACCAAGACAATAGAAGAGAAGAGATTTCATGATGAAAATGCGTGTGCAAATGAGATTTAGGTCTCTTCTATTTATAGGTTTACATGAGGGTCCACTTGATGTTGAGGCCGACTTGAAATTTTGTACATGTGTCTACGGCTGACCTAATCCAATGTAAATATGAGGAGTTCATAAATTAAAAATCAAACTTTTGTTTATCCAAATGAGGCTATATTTAGGTCGATTTTATTCCTCTCAAAAATAGGAATTTATGCAATCATCATCTCTTCCATATGAGTGGTCCAAGACACAATTTTTACCCTAGTTGAAAAAATTAACACTCCCTCTCAACTAAGAAGAATTCTACCTACCAATATATGTTTGTCGATCATCACTTCATTCTGTCATGCTTTGACCATCTATGTTCAACTCTATCTTCTGAAAAAATAAAGAATATAAAAGAAGAACAATGAAGGTTCATTATATACCACCCATACCAAGAAATAAGATATCTAATCATATAGAGGAGCACATCTTGAGCCCTGGAATCTCGTTGAGGAGTTCATTCTCAACACGAAATCATAAAGGGGAGAAAGTATCAACCAAATCCTATTGTCTATTGATATTCCCATTGATGACTCTAAGTAGTGATGTGGTAGAACACCTGAATCATAATTTTCTTGGGTTGTACACCCCAATTACACTCTCAACACATTGGCCAAATAGGGACCAGTATTCCCAAAAAGATTTACATGTGGGTATGATTCCAACTCGGGTATACTCTTCATAGAACAAGTAGGGGAGAAATATCTCCAACACTATGTAAATAGGGGAGAAGAATCTCAACCTTTTGTGTAACAAATAAGCGTGATCCACTATTTTCAATAGATCCCCTACTGTACAGGGATCCCTCAATCTGAGGAGCCCTCTATCTCAATTCCTCACCCTGGGAGCTCAATAGGGTGGGAAGTGTTGGCTCAGTGTTCTCGATCAGTACTGCCCCTTATCTAGAGGGGTCACATCCATCAGTCCAAGCTTCTATTTTAATACCAATAACTTTCATTTTTGTAGTGACTTGGTGAGAATATCTGCAATCTTATCATTTGTTGATATGTGATCGAGTTTAATAGCTCCTCTTTGCACCATCTCTCGAATAAAGTGATATAGAATCTCTATATGCCTAGAATTGTCATGAAACACGAGATTATCTTCTAGATAGATCCACTCCTGTTTTTAGAATATATCATTGCAGTATCTAGGACCTTCTCAAATGGATCTCCAAATATCTTCCTCAACCAAACTGCTTCGCAATTAGCCATGCTAGCAACAATATACTCTGATTTTGCAATTCTCAATGCTACAGAATTTTGTTTCCTGCTCATCCAGGATATCATGGCAGATCCAAGACTAAAAAAACATCTAGATGTACTCTTCCTTTCAACATAATTTCCATCCCATTCAACATTGGTGTATCGAAAAATTCAAACATCTCCAGTAGAATATATCAGACTAAGTGTGATCGTCCCATGAAAATATCTCAATATGTGTTTGGAAGCAATCTAATGTGCATGGAGGGGATCAATCATGAATGGAATCAATGTTTTCACTTCATAGCATATGTATGGATGGGTTTTTACAAGGAACATTAGAGCCTTGATAAATTACCCAAAATTGGATGAATTTTCCAAATCGATTCATGCAGGTTCTCGACATAACTTATTGAAGTTTGTTTCAATCGGTGTAGCCATGGATTTGCATAGTGTCATTCCAAATATTTCCAAGAGCTTCACAACATATTTTCCTTATGAAAGGAAAATCTCATCAGGCCTTTGTTACACCTCAAGTCCTAGAAAGTAGTGAATAATTCCAAGGTCCTTCATCTCAAATTCAGAGGCTCACTACCTGTTAAGAATGGATTGTAAACATATAAAACCAAAATCAACGACATACCTTGGACTACCTTGAAGTAGAGGTTGGGATCGACATTGATTCTGTAAATAAATGACAGTGTGTGCATGCCAAGTTCAGGGAGCTTGCTTCAAACCATACAATGCCTTCTTCAATCTACAAACATGTGATGAGGCACCCTGATCTGAACATGTACAACAACATGTGTAGCTTCTCCCCAAAGTAATGTTGGCACATTTTGATCAAAGAGCATGGCACGGGTAGCTTATAATATAGACTTATTCTTTCTTTATGCTAATCCATTATGTTCGAGTGTATATGGCACAATTTTTTCCTTCTTGGTCCCTTCTTTCTTGAAAAATTATATGAACTCATTTGACATGCATTTCCCTCCATTTTCGAACTTAAGTACTTTGATTCTCTTCCCTGTTTGATTTTTCATCAAAGATTTTAATTCCTTGAACATTTCAGAGGCTTTATCCTTTTAGTTTAAGTAGTATATCCATGTATTTCTTGAGAAGTAATCAATGAAGGTGATGTAGTAGAGATTACCACTAATAGGATGTGCAAGAATAGTTCCACATATATCGGAATTTATGAGATGAAGGAAGTCATTTCTCTTGTTCTCACTAGAGGGGAATGGTCCCCTTGTTTTATTTCCACTCGCAGAATCTAGATAAAATTTATCATGATGGGATTTAACATAAGGAATATATGACAAAAAATTATTAAGTTTCGAAAGAGCATCATAATGTAAAAAAATCCAATCTGTGCTGCCACAACTCAGTCAATTGATTTGTATTATGAACAGATGTTAGAAACAACCTTCTAGTGACTCTATAGAGTCCTTCAAACCTTGATCCTAATATAAATTGGGAACTCATAGGTGAACCAATGGAATAATTTAAAATGTTTTCTTTGATGAATAAAACCTTATACATTTATCTTCCAATGCAGATATAGATACCAAATTCTTCATTAATCCTAACACATTCATAAAATAATGCAGGAGAAATGATTCCCTAGAATTCAATTGAAATTAGACAGACCCAATACCTTTCATGAGGTGAGTGGAGTTGTCTCCAAGAATGATCTTAAGCTTAGTATCCCTCTATACCAGATTATAGATTAGTTCCTTGTATCTAGAGAAATTATGAGTGTCCCCACTATCAACCAACCATCCCACGAATCCGGTGGAGAAGAGCTAGTAAGGGCATAAATAAGAAAGTATTCAGATTTATTTACAACATTAATTTCATACCTGGGAGCTCTTGACTTCTTTTAAGGAGGATGATATTTTTCATGGTCACTTGAGGTATCTCTTCATATTCTTTCATATCTTCTATTTTGTTATTTCTTCTATCATATTTTCTTTTTTTATTATCGTTGATTCTAGTGTTGCACCATGGCCCTTTTATAATCTTGGGACAATATTGTGCATAATGATCTTTCTTGTGACATTTATAGCATTCAATATGAGATTATGTTCTATCATTCCTCTTTTTTTGTTTTGTGGAGCAGGCTTTGATGGAATTCATTTCCCTTTATTCTTCCTTTTGTCATGTGTGATATTTGCAACGGGCTCTCCCTCTTCATGCTTTTAAATGATTCCTCTTGATAATCCTTGATTCTTCTTGAGTAATATTTCCAACAATTTCATCAAATGAAAGGAGGACATTGATGTTACTTATTTTATTAATGAAGTTTTCCCAAATAGGAGGGAGACCTATAAGAGTCACAAGCACTAGTTTCCTATGAGAAAAAATTTCCTCAACTCTTTGCAATTGATCTCTAAGGCGAGATATCCTCATAATGTAGGATTGTACAACTTTTCCTTTGGTCATCTTGGTTTATTTGAGTTGATATTTCAAGATGATGATCTCATTCAGATTTTTAATTTCATACATGTTGTCTATATTTTCATACATTTCTTTAGACTTACTTAAATTCCCAACATATGCAAGTAAATGATCTTGTAAACCATTAAATATAATTTTCTTTTCTTTGCACTCACCTTTCTTGTACCTGTTTTTTAGGGAAGCAGAAGAATTTTTTGGAGGCTTGAGCATCCTTCCTTGAATGTATTCCACATCATTGTTGTCAGCTATGGTCTCCAACCTGACTTTGCATGCGGCAAATTTTGATGCATCACCAAAATTTTCATGCTCCTTGAAGGTAGAGGAAGAAATCTTGACTTTGACTAGAAAGGCTCCTTGATCAGAGGCTCAGTATTTTAACTCAAAAATGAAAGTTCTCATAATTGAATGAAACTAGAACAAAAAAAACCAACCCATTGCAAGGAATCCAGAGTAGCTCTTTTCGTTGAAAATCGAGTTCGAATGAAGGAGTTATGGTCTATTGATCGTCGTTCAGAACATGAAATTTTTTATTAAAAAATTGCAGAAAAAGTACAAGCTAATGACATGGCAACCCAATCAGCATTCAAAGAATATTCTTTAGTTTTATTTCAATGGGATTGTGACAAGTTTCATTGCGGGATTCACCAGTTTTTTTTGTGAAGGTAAAATTTGTCCAATGACCTCCTAAGGTTGAATTTGGGTTTATGATATTATGTGTTGGAAATTTTTATTTTTTTAATTAATTATTTGAGGTTAGATATATATATATATATATATATATATATATCATTTGTTATTTCAAACCTTAATATTAATTTAAAATTACGCATATATATTTTATCAACTAAACCTTGGTTCAAAGGGTTTGTAATATATTTCTATGGAGAAATATATATTATGACGTGGGTTGTGTAATGTTACAGAGGTCTATGTAATATTACACATTACAAAGGTTTTATTTTAAGTGCATTAGCATTTTATGTGGACAGTGTATGTGAAATTAGCATAGAAAAACTAGCATTCAAATTCATATCAAGTTGGTATCAGAGCATAAGGTTGCTAAGGTTATTTGGTTGAAAGTTGCTTGAAGATTTGTGCAAGTTTAATGGTTGCAATTTGTGATGCTGACAAGGTTAAAGTTGCAGAAAGATGAAGGGAAATTGTTCGTTTCAAGTCCTAAGACTAGGACCAGAAGAAGGAGAGTTGAAAGAGCGTCATCCTCACCCAAAACTCCACTCATAGCTACACTTGAAGAACGTCAAGTTTTGTCTCAAGAAGCTAATATTGAAGAGGTGAAATTTGTACAAGAAGCTAAGTTGATTGAAAAGGTATAAGAATCAGAAGTTTAGCTTTAATCCATAGTCATCGTGTCAGGTGTTGGAGACAGTCAAGGACATTCAGAAGATAAATATGTCAAGAGATACTTCAAAGACATAAAGAGGATGGTTAAAGTTATGATTGATGTATTTACTGTTGGGATGGCAGGAGAAGGTCTCGAGCCTCCATATCGAGAAGTAACTTCAGATGATAAGAAGGATGAAGAGAAGATTTCAAAGGGTAGTGGAGGAAATCCATCTCCATCTCCTCCATATTCATCATCCTCATTGTCTCCATCTCCATCATCTTCCACCTCCACCACAAAAACCGCTCACAGTCACTCAAAATCCACAAAAAACTCCATTACTCAAATTGGACATTAAGTTTGAATTACCCATATATAATGGCGATGTAAATGCAAAGAGGCTTAACAATTGGATACGTCAACTGGAGGTGTATTGCAGAATTCATAACCTTCATGAAGATGAAATGAAGATCCATTTGGCTTCATTAAGGCTAGAAGGAGCTGCACTAGTTTAATGGGAAGCAAAGAATCAAGAGGAAATGTGAATCGATGGTAAGATATCCATTTCTTGGGTTGAGTTTAGTTCTTCCATTAAAAGAAAATTTTATCCATTAGTCTATATGCAAAAAGCTATTGAGATGGGAAATTTTTAAGAAACTAAAGGGTCAAACAATTCAATAATATATATAACAAAAAAACCATGTATTTTTGGGATCGTAAAATAGTTGTAACAAAAATAATGCAGAACAAGAAAAACTATGTATATTTGGATGTATGAAAATTTAGATACATTTTATTAAGTAAAATTTTAAAAGAATAATGGTTATAAACATTTAAAAATAATTTTATTAAATAATTAGTTTATATTGAGAATTAAGATTGATTTAGGCCATCTTAGTTCCCCCCCATAAAGAAACTACATTCGACATGAATACCATGGGTCAATACCATGGGATGTA
Organism: Pinus albicaulis; assembly: GCA_034641835.2. NCBI lineage: Eukaryota > Viridiplantae > Streptophyta > Pinopsida > Pinales > Pinaceae > Pinus > Pinus albicaulis. Next base: position 1,053,524,705 of record CM076577.1, on the reverse strand, counting down.
TTTATAGTTTAGCGTTATTTTATTTTATTATTTTTATTTCTTATTGTATTTTGACCTAGTTAAAATGTTCATTACATTATGTCAATATTTTTATTTAATTTACTTCTATTTTTAATTTTGTGCAATTTGACATAGTCAAAATGTTAAACATGACATTACAACCTTTCTATCATACTTTGTTGGAGAGCATAGTAGCACAAAAATGTAATATTTAAATATACAAATAGTTATTTTCCTTTTTTTATATTGTTTTTTATTCATGTAATATAAATTAATTTGTTTTTGTAGAGTTTTTTTTTATGACATAAATTTTATAATAAATAAAAATTTTATAATACAGAACAACAAAAACTATGTATATTTGGATGTATGAAAATTTAGATACATTTTATTAAGTAATTTTTTAAAAGAATAATGGTTATAAACATTTAAAAATAATTGTATTAAATAATTAATTTAGATCCAGAGTTAAGATTGATTTAGGTCATCTTAGTTCCCCCTATAAAGAAACTACATTGCACATGAATACCATGGGTCAATACCATAGATTGTATTTATATTTATCATTATTTTATTTTATTATTTATATATTTTTATTGTATTTTGACCTAGTTAAAATGTTCATTACATTATGTCAATTTTTTTATTTAATTTACTTTTATTTTTAATTTTGTATAATTTGACATAGTCAAAATGTTAAACATGTCATTACAACCTTATTCAATCTAACTTATTAAAAAGAAAAAAACTAACATTATAAAAACAAATATAAAAATATTTACTTGATCTAATGACCTAAAACATTTCAATCATCTAATATTTGATCCAATGGCTCAAACATGAAGACAGTGACAACTAGAAAAGTTGTTTTCAAATAGTGACACACGACAAATTTCTGAACCATGTAATTTAACCTTTATGGTTGCTCAATTATTAATAATAGAGGATGGACCATGTTGGATTTTGTAAGCATCTTTATGTTTAATTTAATTGGATATTACAATGCTCACAGCTTTCAAACTTCAGTGTCTCTTAACATCAAATCACCCACGACAAAACATACGCTGTTTAGTCAAATCACAGCCGAAATGTATTTTGTTTTTCAGAATATCTTTGGTAAATTGACAGTTTGTTTATTATTACTGGTTTTGATTTATTTAGAAGAAAGCTAAATTTCTTTTCATTTTAAAAAGGGTTTTATATATAAAAAAACTTGAATTTAATTTCTTTACATTCTACACGAATACTATAGGTCAATAGCATGGTTTTTCAATACTATGGACCATTTTTGTTTATATTATTATTTTATTTTTCTTGATTTCTATTTTTTTTGACTAGTTAAAATGTTTACATTATATTACATTAATCTTTTTTTTTTAAATTTAATTTAATTTTTATTTTTATGTAATTTTATTTAATCAAATTATTAAACAGTACATTACAATATCACTACCATATTATGTTAGAGAGCCCCTCTGGACCCAATTATGGTTATGAAAGGAATTTACATTATGAATTTTTACTGTTTTATTATTATTTATTTATTAAGTAATGTTAAAATTAAGAACTAAGAAATTATGATGGGTGAAAGGGTGGAATTTGGCATAAAAGAGATTGGATTTTTTTTTTTTTTTTTGGGTGGCTTTTTTTAAAGATCCAAATCTTATGGTGAATGTTCTTGTATAATATGCAGTTTTGTTACATTTCTAATTTTGATGAAATAAAAATTCTATTATTTTTATGTTTTTATTGGGATTTAAGTTAATTTTTGAAAATCAAAATTTTTGGAGCAACTATTTTTTATTAATGTTTTTAAGTGCAACTCTAATTTTGAAAAATATAATTGAAAAATGAATACGTTATAGCCCTTATCCCATGCCATAATAGATTTATTTTTGTAAGACCATAAATCATGATAATTGTTAACTTGAGACTAGGCTCAAATTCAATCTTATTAGATGCTATAAAATCTGGATTTTAAGATGATTAGTCTACAAGGTGGTCATTCAATTAATTGATGGGTTTCTTCCCCCCATAGAAGATACAAGATAGAGAGAGTTTGTATAGAAACCAAGGGCCATGTAAATTAAAACAATAAAAAATTTTAAAAGTTATATATATATATATATATATATATATATATATATATATATAAAGACAAGAAATATATCAATAAACATAGTCAATTAAGCATAACTTGATCCATTAAGATGAAATATTTTATCCTCTCCTATCCAGGTTCAAAGCTCACTTTGTGACATGCTTACTCTCTTCATAAGAAAATTGTTTACTATTAACATAGCCTTGAGTCATAAAAAATTTATTTTACTCCAAGTACCATCCTCAAAATGAGGAGAAGTAGCCAATGGGTTTCCTTGGAAAATGTTGTCACATACCCAACCCACAGAACCCTATTAGGAAGGTAGGGTGATAAGTTTTTGTTCTTCATTTTCTTTCTTAGCATGATTCTAAAGCCACCTTTAAGCACATTGATTTATTCTACACATAAAGAGTTTTCCAATAAATGTATTCTTGCTTAAATATGAGCTTCGAGTAGGGATTTAGGCCTTCTAAAGTTATTTAGGAATTTTTTGTTTTACTTGGTGATGTAATGATGCCTACGAGGCACACGATCCCATGTGGCATCATATGGTGACACATCATCTAATGTACAAACGTTTTCAAACTTTCAAAAATTTTGAGGCAATTATAAAAATTGTAACCCATGTGACATATTGCATCCTCAAAATTTATCTCAATGTGCCAAAAAAATTTGCATATTGGGATACATCACATCCCAGATATTTTATACTCTACAATTTATCACGCAATAAATTTTTATTGCATGACACATTGCACCTGAGAAACTTTTCCTCCATGTAATAAGGAATCATTTCTCCTATTATCATGTTACAAAAAACTTTCTTTTCCTACCAAAAAAGGAGGCTCATCGCCTTTATCACATTGCATGAAATTTTCCTTTTTTACAATATATTGCACCATCAATTTTTATAGTGTGATATGCCATATCACACCAAATTTAATTTTTGTGTGATGCTCAACTTTATTCCTGCTTCTCCTTTTTCTTCCCTTCCTCTTCTTCTTCTTCCTTCTTCTTTTTCCCTTCTTCTTCTTCTACTTAGCTATGTCATGTGAAGCCTATAACTTTTTAGGTGTAGTGTATTGCACCAAAATAAATTTGGTGCAATACATCGCTCATCCAGCCTTTCTTTTGACTCAACAATAGAAGGCTCTTTAAGTAAATTTTGTAGCCTTTCCTTTCCCCTTTTGTATCATGACTTATTAATTTTCTTTCATGCGATGTATTTTTTCATAAAATTTATGACACAATATGTCGCATAATTTAACTCTTAAGGATGTGGTGTATCACTCCAAAAACATTTGTGGTGAAATACATTACATCATGAGAAAATAATCTTCTCTTAACATGTCAAAACCTCCAGATTTTCCATGTATAAGTCCTCCTTCTCAAGTGATCTTTTCTGTGTCGCACGAAGATTTTCTTTGTGCAATACACTATATCACACGAATATTTTCTTTCTCCAATACACACTTATCACACAAAATTTTTCTTTGTGCAATACACACTATATCGCACGAAGATTTCATCATGTGATATGCAAAAATGGAATCATAGTAATAATCTAATCATCACCATTCAACATGTGGTGATTGTTCCTCTCCCTCAAACTTAAAATTAGACCTAATTTTCAGAAGAATGTAGTCTCTGCTGCAAAAATTGGAGTCTTTTTCAACCTATCATATTATTTAGATTAAAAACAAGGAGGTTCATCTCCTTGCTAATCAAGGAACAAACTTGGGTTATCAGAGCTATCCTAGTAAATGAGAGGGATAATTTCTCAATTATTCTTTAGTGTCATGGTTAAGAAAAAAATTAATGTTGGGTGTATGGCCCACATGCTTATGACACACATAAGAACACATGAAAGGGAAATAGATTTAATTTGATATATAAAATGGATGAACTAGATGTAATTTCCCTCTTGCCAACATTTGGGCGGGTATAGAGTAGTTTGACCCAACGAGTATACATGCGGCGAATTAACCTAGTTGTAAATATTTATAAAGATGGAGTTATTAGGTTCATAACAAGGAAATTAGTATGCCTACTCCTAGGGAGTCAAGGTAGCATATTGTTAGTAATGGTGATGCAAATCCCCAATATTTTTGGAGGTCTAATCTCATCTCTTCAATGAATTTTATTGTAGAGTGCACCAACCTTGATGAGATTAAGCAAGGCAAACATTATCTCCCTAATGTGTAATAATGAAAGCAATAAATTACAATCAGAAGTGTTAAGAGATGTGATAGTTGGAATTAAGTTGGTGACTTAAAGTTGGATATGGTGGTTAATGATGGTGATCCTCTCATGATGTTCCATATGTTATCATTGAATGTCAAGGTTTTTTAACTATGAACCGAGAATTAAATTCCATCCCAATTCAGGTTTTGAGCTCCATCAACAAAGTGATAAGGGAATGCCACTTTCATGGATCAATTTATATTCCTTTTCCCTCCAAGAAGATCGTGGGTATTATCGGCTTTGAGTGGAAGTGCAAAACACCTTAGGGTAAATCTAGCAATATGGGAAAAAATAAAAATAAAAATAAAAAATGGATACTTTTCAGGTCTGTATGAATTTTATACAAGGGTTGGTGCTAAATAGATTAGGATACCTTCTCAGTGTAAAATCCAGAACTTTAGTTACATATTAGAGGAATCAACTGGAATCTTTGGACCATATGGGGAAAAAGGAATTAGAATTCATGCAGGTGGAGATTATGCAACTTTAATTGTGTTATAATCAATTATCCATGAGCTTTTCAATGATCATGGAGCTATTAGTGGACATTGATTATCTATGGCACCATATTGAGGAACTTTGGAATGAAATAAAACTAAACCAATGATACTCACTCACCTCCCATAACTCAATCATTGAAGTTAAATTTGTAGTTATCATTCTGAATGTAGTTTTGCCTTCAAATAATTCAGGGGTGTTTCCCATGGACGAACATTATTCTTAGTGAAGTCAGTAAGTAATAGAGGTCAAGTTTTTTTTAATTCTAGGAATGGTTTGGCATATATATAATATTCCATTATCATATATTAAGCTTATATTTCAAGGCTTAAGAATAATTGGCTCAACTTGATTGACCTCTTTGACATTTTGTAATATTTTTATATTACTACGACCTAAGTTGTTAATATTCAATATAATTTATTTACTATTACTATTAAAAAATTATGTCACAAAGAGATGAATCAATCATGGATGTTTGCATTCCATGATCCATTTAAGGTGGTTGTAGGATTTATGTTAACTTCATAGATGGTTAGATTAATTTTGTATGGGAAAGATATATATCATTCATAGTGGGTATGTATTTGTGCATTTTCTATCCTGCACTATACATTGGACACTCTAAGGTTCCCTTACATCGCAAGTGCCAAGGGCCATAATGTTGGGATGTCACATATGTCCCATTAGCATATGTTCCATTAACATATGTCTAATGATATTATTCTACTAATATTATGTTGCGGACATACATAGTGAGATCAAGAACCCAACATTATTGCTTAAAATGTGCACAACTTCAATACACAGTGAAAAATATTTATATCTATCCATTTTTATCTGCAGTATGTCGATTAGTAATTGGGACAAGGCATTGCTACATAAACAACCCAAGGTTAAACCTTCACAATTGCAAAGTTCTTGTATCCATGTAAGAGAAACTATATTGACCTTCTTAAATTAATTTTGGTTTATAGTTTTAAAAAAATTAACACGCTAAATTTAAATAATCTACATAAAATATGTTTCTTTATAATTATTTTAAATTTTAAAATTATTTCAATTGATGAATGTTTTTTATTAAAAAAACTATAAAAGTTAGGAAATTAAATCTCATTCAACCTCTTAAAGTTACTAATATTTCGACTAAAAAATAGAAAAGAGAAAAAATATGTAAAAATTCTAACAAATACATTTTTAATATTTTAATGTAAAAGATTGCATCACCCATATCGAATTGTCCATAAAATTAACAACAAAAACATAACTATTTTCAGGGGTTATGTTTGATGGCTATTTACCCATATTTTATTTATTTAAACATCAAATATCAACTATTTTAAAGCGTACATGTCACTGAGAATGGTTATCTATTTTCTTAAGACGTCAATTTGATGGTTAACTTAAAAATTTACCCATTGAAAACAAAAGAAGTTAGTTTCCTCAGACTCCAAGATAAGTATAGCATTATGCAACACCCACAATACTAAGACTTTAAGATGAGACATCAAGATAAGCATAGAATCATCCATAGTGGATCTTTGGACTTATTAGAGAAATATTATATCTTTCCTTAGTCACACTATGTGATACTACATTGTACACACTTAAGCATGACGTTTAAAGATTGAGACTCGCATGACATTTCCATACCCATGGGACATTAGTATTCTATATAAAACACTAAGTTTTCTTGTTTAGGTGGGTGAAATAGATGTTTTTCATTTAATTTTTAGGCTTTATATGCCTTATTTAGTGTTGGCACACTGGTGATAGATGTTAGTTTTTATAAAATAGATCTATTTATTAGTTTGATTAGAAAAAAAGTTGTATCTTGTGGTTGGATATGGAAATATCAAATGTGTGGTTACCGAAGCTATGATACTTTAGATACATTCAGACTTGAATCTAAATACAATCAGGTTTATGCCTTTTAGTTGTTAGCCCATTTTCTAGAAATATCTATTCTTCTTCCTTGTCAAAACACTATGAATTTCTTCAAAATCCATGTTTGCATATTATTATTGCTTGAAATGTTAGAATCCTCTAAACTTATTATTTAACAGTGAATTCAAACTTTTTTTATTAATTATAAGGCCCTTCTTCAGTCCAACTCATCAAATTGAAAGCTAATATTGATTGTTCCTCTTCAAAATGCAATGTAGTTAATGGGTTGGACCAAGCTACTTGAAAATTTTTCAAGAATAGTTTAGCATAATTTTTAAAATCTTTGAAATTTCATAAATAATGACTACATAATTGCATGACATCATTTTTTCATTAGAAATGAACATGCTTGAATATGTTTGATCTTTTCAAAATAATATAAAACATATACATCTATAATATTACTTGGTTGTAGTTTATTTTATGGTTAAGCCAGAATTAAAAAAAATGTTAATTTGGAAGCTCAGGGAAAAATTCCCTGCTTTGGACATCTTTCCTCATCTGGAGAAGACCCTCTTTTCCCTTGGGAGAATTTAATTTGGTCAAGGAAAAATATATTTTTGATGTGAAAACCCACATGGGTACAAAAGTTCAAGTCAACCTAAAGGACAAATTAGATCTCCAAGAAAGCATATAATTAAACGACAATTCAACCTCATTTGGACATCACATCAAATCATCTTCTTATTCTCTGTCCTCCTTGGATTGGTTTGTATAAGTCATATGTAGGGCAACCGAGTTCAAATGTGTGAAGGGATAGATGCTTATCTAAAATTTGCGTTGAATTTTTTGTTAGAAGAGTTTGACTAGTCGTTGATCAAGCTTGACTTCACATTTTGACCTCCTTTGACTTGAAAAAATTTGATTTTGAGAGGCCGCATTATTTAGCATAGAGATTGAGGTTTTCTGGATAATTTGACTTCCTTTGAAAATAGGCTTGACTACAATTTCTCTCTCCTTTGAGCGAGTAGTTTTGGAGTTGTTCTAACTTGAATTTGACCAGCAAAGGAGGCTCAATATTTTGACCTTTGACCAAGCTGATTTGGAGGTTGTTTGACTGCTGAATTTTCACTCACTAGGGCATCTTTAACTGTTGTTGACTTTGACCATATTTGATAGTTTGACCATATTTGACTTTTTGGCTCATCTCTTGGATTTTGGATATCGATTGATTGGAAAGTCAAATTTGTTAGCGTTTGACTCTTGGTTGATGAATTGGATCATTGTATATCTCTACTGAAATTTTTTATGACAATCTAATAAGAAGAAGAATTAGAAAGGGTTTTCCCTCTTGTGGGGTTTTCCCTTAGTCTTTGACCAAATTTGATGTCTCTTATTATAGCTCTTGATTATTTTCTACTATCATTGCATTTACCGTTCTATATACAATTATTATTTATCATTGGAAGATTAAATATGATTATTAAATGAATAAATATTGGGCTAAAGTTATTTTAACAGCATAGAACAGTGGAAAATTAACAAAAAATTCCTAGGTCACAAAACAAAAAACACATATTAAAAAAATTGTTTTTGCATTGAAAAAACACACACACACATATATGGTATTTAAATGATGGGTCAAAATAAAAAAAAACCTCATGAGAAGGGATATTTTAAAATGGGAACCCCTCATAAAAAAATTGCTTGACGGGTAGGAGTGCCCGTCAAATTTACACCTTGCCCATTTTACTCAAACCATAACGAAATGTATTTTAATTTAATATTTACTTTGGGAAATGTAAATGAGGTTGAATTCATGGGATAATTTAGTTTATAATGACTCGTTTGGATATGGTAATGAAACAAAAATATATCAAGTGAATTAAATATTTCCTTAATTTAAGGAATGAATCGCATTTCATCCTCATATTATGTATGTAAATGAACTAAATATAAAATATCAATAATTATTGTTAGGTTATATGTGTTTTAATAAATAGGTATAGGTTTATCTTAACTTCATATCTATTAATCATTGAGAAGGATCAAATATATTAAGATGCAAACCTCATTTTGAGTGCAAAATATGAGGAAATAATTGTACCTCTAGAAATTTGATTCTTGTAGGTGCTTGATAGATCCCAAGTTAAGATTAATTTATGTTGGTTCTTAATAATATTATTTATATTTATATAAATTTCATATTTATATTTTTTTCTATCTAGTTCTCCGAGATCAATGACAGGATATTTATACCAGGTAGAACTACATGAAAGGATCATGTCATGCCATCTCAACCACAGAGGTTGACCCCAAGGGTTTTGAGAGAATTGAACCTGCGACTTCTCAATAGTAGAGGTGTTTTACTAGCAGGGACTCGACCAACTAAGCTAACCCTCGAGGCTATAAATTTCACATTTCTATATATAAAGATATTCTTTTTTTTAATTTTATTAAAACCTTGATGATACATTTTTTTCAATAAGAAAAATGCAACATACTTTAATTATCAAAATTTAGTTACATATTCCAAATTTTATTTAATCCCCTAACATATTTTTTCCCCACATTTTTCCCTTTAAAAATATATCTTATGCCATTTATACAGCTTAGTCATGTATCAATTCACATGATACATTTATCTATCTTAGTTTATCTTCATAAAAAATTCAAACCATTTTTTATCCTACTACAATAATCTAAAATATATTTACATGAAAACAAAGAGAAATTGTTAAAAGCATCATATATATCCAACCGATGTCTAAGAAAAGCCACCTACATCAAGGCTTAGAGAAATATACTTCCCAGTCTTTGAAAATTACCATTTCCAAAAGCAAAGAAACTCATCATACCCGACTTTCCACAATAACCTTGCTTAGATAAAAGATATTCCACATGGTTCTTCTCCCTGGAAATGTGCACGATAAGGATATTCTCTGAGAATTATTAATAATAGCTCTATTTTGATGCATCCAATGAGTAAGAGATAACAGATCAAAATTATACCTCATTTGAACTCAACCAATAATCAATTTTGAGTCACCAAACACATCTAACTATCCAATATCAAGCCATTTTGTACAATTTAAGATTCCCCAAATAGCAATAACTTGGGTTGTATTATTAGAACCAGCACCACTATGCCAATTGAAATGACAAAACATACCTGCATTTATCACAATATACACCTCGTTGTCATAGGCCCTGTTTTTGGAAGACCCATCAAAGAAACCAATTGGGTACTTTGACCATACCTATTTAAAATGCACATTGCAACTTGAGAGCAACTTCTTTTTTGGCCCAATCTCCAGAAATTTTGCCATAAATTTCAAACTTTTTCCTCTAACATTTGACTGAGCTTGGTCAAAATATTTGTGTTCCTACTCCAAATTCCGCATAATATATAAAAATATAAAGCTCTATACTCCTTGAAATACTCAAACCACAACATAAGGCATTTCTCAATGGACCGGTTACCCCAAAAAATTATAATATTTAGCCCTTGTAGAACCCCATTCCAAACTGAGATAACAAATGGGAAGGTAAGAAAAAAAATGCTCCACATATTCATTATCTGCAACATATAGAGAACATCTCTCGGGCCCCTCAAATCCTCTTTTAAGGAGATTTTTCCACGTAAGAATCTTGTTGTGTACAACTAAACAAGTGAAAAATTTTAATTTAGGAGGAATATCCCACTTCCAAGAATTTTGAAACCACAAACAATTATTCCTCATGTTTCGATACATTTTCATTTGGTTATAAATCTCTTCAACCAAGATTTGATCCTTAAGCTTAATTCCATCCCAAGGGAAAAGAGAAATTGTTCTCTTTCTCATTTATTACAATCCCTTATAAGCTTAATTGTAAGGTATATTGATCCCATCCCCCTGCTAATGTCTCGACGAGGCCAAGAACCCCAACATTTAACCACGATTTTGTTCTAGGGAGTGAAGGACTTTCAACAAAAATTCACTTTATGAATAAAAACCCCATACTGTGAATATGAATAAGAAGATAAATAGATATAGAATTATTTCCATCCAAACCCTTTACAACCAACCCTATTTCAACTATAGTGCCTGCTCCAATCTCCCATCACAAATTCCCAAATAACCAGCGCTTAATCTTCATCATACTCCTCCCTATATATGAAGTAGCCTTCTTTTTTGATGCCTCTTCAATGTTTGAGTCCACTATTTGTTTATTTTTGAGATATTTATCTTTTATAATTTTCTTCCAAATGCCTTTTCCATATTAAGCCCTCCAAAAATTCTTGACTAATAAGGAATTATTGAAACATTTTGTATCCTTCATGCCCCATCCACCTACTTCCACATGCCATGAGATCAGTCCTAGGAAAACTAAATGAATTTTATTCTCACATCTTGGGTAGGCCCAAGGGAACTTTTCAATGATAGAATTTATTATATTGATTATGTATTTAGGTAGCTTATATAAATGCATCCAGAAAACTATAATATTCTAAAATGCTGATTGAATAATTATCAACCATTCCCCAATTGACATTCATTTGTGAGACCATAGAAACATATTGTACTCCAATTTTGTAATAGTCAAGTCCTAATTCTTAATGTCATATTTATTAGGCTTCAAGATGAAACCAAAATATCTAAATTTTTCATATATAAATATCAATTCCACCTCAAATATTATGGCGATATCTAATATAATTTAATCCTCCTTTTTTTCTGATGTTAAAATTGATTTTCCTTTGGTCTATATAATCCCAAAGAATCCATGAAATTGGAAAAAATATGATGAAAAATACATCAATCAGAGATATACATATCCCCCGTAAAAAGGACATCATCTACAAACATTAGATGCATGAATTTTATGTGCCTCATTACCTTGCATCCTATAATTATCATCCATAAAATGAACGACATTAACCTTCTACTTAGTCTATCTATAACTAGCAAGAAGAATAAAGGGGTCAGAGCACATCCCCGTATAAGGCTTCTTGAAGCCTTAAAGAGATGTGTAGGAAGCCCATTAATTATCACTACAAAGATAACCGATGTTATACAAGCCATAATCCAATCTATAATTTGGACTCCCAACCCAATATTGTGTAGGACCAGTCTTAAAAATTATTAGTCCACATTGTCATAAGCTTTTACCAATTCAATCCTCATAAGACACACCTCCATCTTTCAAGATTTTATAGTGTGAATACATTCTTGAGTTGTAGCAACCACATCATGAATTTTTTCATTTTCCAAGAAGCTGAATTGTTCTAGAGAAATGTACTCAGAAAACTAAGATATTATTTGATTTTCAATCATTTTAGATATCACTTTATACACCATGTTACAAAGTGATATTTGAAGAAAATTGGCAAAAGTAGAAGGGAAATACATTTTGGGAATGAGAGATATAAGCATAGAATTTATGGATCCCAATATCTTACCATGTCATCGTGATTTCTCTTCCATCTCTAGAACATATTTAATCATGATATCCAAAAAATGGAGGAACAATTCTACTGTCCACCTGCCTGGGCCTGGACACTTGTCTTGAGCCAAAAAGTTCAGCACCTCTATCACCTCATCCTTTGTGACCTGCCTCCCCAAATGGATATTCTATTTTGCATCAACCATTCTAGGTAAAAGGTTAATGAAGTTCATTTTATTCTTGAAGTTATTACCCTATCTATATTTGTATTTATTACTAAAAAATATAGTCGCTTCCCTATGAATATCATGTTGAGAATTCAGAATATTACTCTCTTTTCCTTTATGTTCCACATTTGTTTTCCTTCCTTATTTTAAAGGCTTTTTTATGAAAGAAACAATAATTTATGTCACCTTCTGCCACCAAAATAACTCTGATGTTAAACTACCACTTCTCCTCTTGAAAATTTAATATTCGACACTTTATTTCTTCTAATTTCAACAACTTATTATTAGTACCCTTTAAGAAGTATTATGGATAAATTGGATCATTCAAAGCTTTAATTTTACATTTTGTATAAATCAACTCTTTAACGAGATCATTTTTTTCCTACTTTCCCATTTCCTGACTTCTGGTTTTAGAATTTGTTGCTTATAACTAGCCTCTTCCATCTTGGATCTCCTAGAGACTGAGATCGGATTTAGACAAGATACCCTAACCATGTCATCAAAATCAATTTCCTTTAACCATGAATGATAAAACTTAAACGGAAAGTTTTACATTCATATTCCCCAAACTATTCAAGGGAAATCAGGTCATGATAATATATATAGGAGTTTTAAATCCACGAAAACAAATTTTTCAGGCATCCTATCAAGTCAATTTGTACGAAGAAATAATCCACTCTCTTTGAAATCCCCCCCAACCCAATACACACGTTCCTCCAAGTTGATCTTTATGGGAAAGGAATGATGTCTTGTAACAATTTTTGGGCAAAAAACACCTTGAAATAAGCTCCCAACTTATGAACTTTACTCTTAATACCTCACGCCTCATCCTCTCCCATCGTAATATCAAAATCTCATGCAAGAATTAAGGAACTCAAGTCCAATAATATCTTATAATCAAGATGATCCTAAATCACCTTTCTATATGAATAAGGAGCATATATATTGATTATGTGAAATCATATATGAAATCCTCTCAAGAAGCCAGTCAATATGATCCCTGCAAAATATGTATATGCTTGAAGGTTAATGATCCTTAGATTCCAAATGGAATCCAAACCTCCCTAATGGCTAGGTGCACTGGTCACACATACATTCCATTCAAGACAAATTTTAAGCAAGAGATCCCAAGCCTTCTCTGTATTTACCATTGTTTCCTAAAGCAGAACTACTGAAGGCCTCTTCAAAAATATAATACTATGAAGAGATCTTATTTTAGTGGAATATTCCAAACCCCTAATATTAAAATACATAGAAATCATTAGGGATGAAATATTTTGTGAGAAATACCTGTAAGGACTCAAGACCACTTCAGATTGAAGGAGAGAACTGCTAGGTATTGGTGGAGAAACATTCATGGCCTCTTGAAATTATGAATGAACATTCGAGGAGACCGGAGAAACATTTGACACGTTATTATATTTAGCACCTTTCTTCTTCCTAATGGTAACATTTTTCTTCGAAGTGGGATTTATAATTACATCTTATTCCTAATGGTAAAAAATTTCTTGGATGTGGGACTTATAATGACATCATATAATGTTGTAGATGTCTAAAACAATCATAAATTAAAATTTCATTATAAAATACAGTATACATTTTGCATTCATGTATAGAAAGGCTACTATAGATGTAGGTTGATAGTTAAATTTTAATATAAAGTTGTTCATGCAAACATACCATAAAATTGAATTATAAAATATGGTACTAAGATAGCAATAAAAATATTTGAAAGATAAAATCATGGTCCATAAAAAAGAAAAATGTAATGAAAACATGATAGTTGTACAATCAACAAGAAATTTGCGATATGACACATCCTTACATTATAATAGTATTTGGGATCTTTGAATTTATTTTTAACTTAACAATAAAGTCGTGCCATATTAATGAAAACAATTTTGTAATACTTAGTACTAGTTAGAATGGACAACTTAAGAGTGCACAAAAAGAAAGGCTAACAATGTACTTGAACTCTAGCTTCTCAAAGATGAATACAAGGAGAAGATATTGTTGGGTAGTTCAATTAAAAAATTGCCATCCTCAATGATTCGTTCATGGTCAGCTTTTTACATTCTCCATTTTTTAACTTTCAAATTTGTTCTTTTATCAAACTTCTATCAACTTTATGCATGATGCACACACCAAGTGACTATATTGACAACTTATGGCATCAGGTTGATAGTCTTGAAATTAAAAATTACTCTCAATTTGATGAGTTTCTCTGAAAAATTAGTTGTTCAATATAATAGACCATCTTTCATATATAAAAGTGTTATCATCATAGTCTTCCAATAACTTCATCTTTCGTTCATTGCACCGCATCAAATAATACATGAAATTTTCTATGTTGTTAATGACTTCAACTGCAACAAAAAAAATCTCCTGCACAATAAAAAATGTGTAAATTTAGATCATAATTAATAAGAAATTAGTTATCAACATGGACTTTATTTTATTATCTATTTAGATCTATATTTTAACTATTATCTGGATACTTACACACAATGTTTTTATAAACATTATATATATATATATATATATATATATATATATGCTTTGAAAGAAACTGAAATGTTACCTTCTCTAACAATATCAAAAATGAGCAATCACCTTCAGATGACACTATTGTCTCCTCTCATTCCATCTTTTCAAAGCTTCAACCTGACATTTCCCTCTTTGTATTAAGTTTTGTATGTTTCCAAGTTCTTACATACATATTTTTTTCACAAACATCATTGAATTGTGTGTCCTCTACGCAAAAAGGATAAAAACAAGATTATTTTCTTTTGTCAAATGCAAACGCATTTCAGTTTTCCTTTGTTTTAATTGAATGAAAATTTTTAGTCCCTTTTACTATTTCAGCTTCATATAAAGTCAATCTATCTACATCTTGGATCCAATATGCCAAACAAACCTATAGTAAATTCAAAAAATAATTTAGATATGATATTTAAAATAAGATTTATATATAAAATATAATCATCGATAAAGTATTTAAAATATGTAATTTTTAAATTTTTAAAATTATAAAATAAATAAAAATTATCATATATTAAAAGTGTATACAATTTAATGTATATATGTGAATACCTACGCACCTCCCTTAATGGGTTAGTATCATGGCTTAGTGCATCAATGCACCATTGAACAACGTGTTCAAATGAGACAAGTTAGTTTACAAAGTGGTCCATTTGATATCTTTGAAGTGATTGTTTTATACATGCCCCTACACCATCATGTTCTCCTTTTCCATGACCAGACTCAAAGAAATTCCAAAAATGTTTAATGTTGGCTTTCATATGAAGATGGAACAACCAAAAGAATGATCATGAATATTTGAATTGACCTACGCATCCATCTGACCATATCCAATGTTCATTGAATTTTATAATTCCACAACCTTTCAATGACTCATAAATCTTATAAAATCAATGTTGTAAAAAATATGTATCATGTGTACGATCATCATTGATATAAAAGTGATATTCTTTAATAACATGTCGATTCTCACTGGTGATTTCTATGTGATCAAAAAAAAATTTAATGTGTCTATATAAAACATGGAAAAGCATAGAGACTTGGTCAAAATGATAATATTCACTCTGTATTTTATTTTTTGTAACAAATGTGTAATTTTCTACAAAAAAAAAAAACTATTGATAAAATCGTCTCTAGTGGAAAAATTTCACGAGATTTTTTGAATTGTGGTTCCTACCATCAAGCTCTATGAGAATTCTTGGTGTATTTATAAATTTTTGTCTCAAACTTCTTCAAAAAATCTATCATGAAAATTTCTTCTTCTTTTAAATCAATCCTTATAGCACTTATATGGCTACTTGAACCAATAAATGTATAGATATATTCATATCTCTTCCATTTTACTTATATGTTGGAAAATTATTGATCATTTATATCAATAGGATATTTGTTGTGAAGTAAAGTCCAATTTCCACAATGATCACATTTTTTACCACCAACACATTTCTTTTAATAAAATAATTCATGATTTTCTCATGCACATAGAATTTGGGATATGAAATCATGGATAGTGGAAGGAGGAGATAAATTTTTCCCAAAAAAATTACCAAAATTAAGGAAGGTGTCATAATATAATTGAAATTCCACATGATAATGTCAACAACAATTGTCGCATATAGTGATAGGTTTAACATAACATGGTTTTTGATGCACAAAAGTATTGATTAAGACATTAATTACATGATTATCTTCTATGAACTTATTGAAAAAATATATTTGAGTGGTGTGCAAGATATGTTTTGCATGTTCTTCATACTGATTTCGTGTTATTCTTCATCTCATCATATCCCTTATTTTTGGTGAAACACGTGAATTTTTCATCAAATATTCATATATTGTTTTTTTAACACCTTCTCCGAGTCTATATTTATATGGTTTCCTACATATAATTGTCCAACCAATGAGCTCATCATTTACATCTATTTGCAATCGAAGTTTCCTATGTTTGTGTAATATTTTTCATGAGGTCCCTAATGCTTTTGTCATAGATTTTACCAAATGATTTTCTTTAGTACTTGATGAAACCACTGCAATTTGTATTGCTCTACGTTCATCTATATCACTTTTCTTTCTAGATCTTCTAGTTCATTTTAGAGAATTATTTATATTTTGAATCACATTTTCCTTCACCTTTTTATCTTTCGTTGATTTTCAAATAACCAATAGTGTTGTAGTTTCTTTTAATTCCTTTGATGTTAAGAGACCTCTCAAATTTGAGTTTGAAATATCACATTTTTATCTTTGAAGAACTTATCAATAATGAGCTTAACTTGATATTGTATGACATGGTCATATTGTATATCTCCATATGTGTCAGTGTCAACATTTTCTAACATCTCATTATCAATATTGATTTCATTTGTACATATGATAATTAAATGTAAATGGGTATAAATATACATTAAATAATTAAATTAAAAAATATAATTTGAATGAAATTTAAACTAAAAAATATGTATAATTTCAATAATACACATGATATATATATATATATATATATATATATATATATATATATACCTAATGGTCATTCAACTTCTTCACTTGAAAATCTTTCAACGTCTTCAACAACAATATCAATAATTGGTTCATTATCTTTTCACTTTTTCTTTCAACATTTTCAATCTCCTCATCAATGTTATGAGGAAAACCTTTCTCTGTTTACATTGCAAAATATTTCTCAAATTAGTTCATCAAATAAAAATTAAATTCACAATACACTATTAAATTTTAAATCTCATTTATAATATTTACATTTACATACTTGCTTCAACTTCTAGTTGAGATTGATTTTCCCTTTCAATATTTAAGCATTCTTCCTTTTTCTTTTGTAATAGTTTCTCGAGTATTCTCTACGAGCCTCAATGTCTCTTATTCAATCATATTTTCTCTTGAAATTTCTTTGATTTCCCATGATAATTAAATCAATGTATATTTTTAAAATCAAACCCAAAATAGTCAATTTCAAAATCCAACAAAAAAGTCATTTTTAAAATCTAGTAAAAAAAAACTCACTTCCAAAATTAAGCTCAAAAAACTCACTTTAAAAATTCAACCCAAAAGACTTGCTTTCAAAATTCAGCCCGAAAAACTCACTTTTAAAATTCAACCCAAAATACTTACTTTAAAAATTCAGCCCAAATAACTCACTTTCAAAATTCAACCCCAAAGACTTACTTTCAAAAAAGCTCACTTCAAAAATTCCGCCCAAAAAACTTACTTTAAAAGTTTGGCCCAAATGAGGAATGTGAGTGCGAAAATAATGTTTTGGCAAAGTTTAGTTATAGCGTTAGGCTGAAACAGTTTTTTCAGAGGGTCGTAGCTGACAGAAAATATAAATCGATTTTTAGTCGAAATTTTCAAAAAAAATCGGCCAAACTTTTAAAACAACTGAGCCGAAAAATGTTTCCATTTATTTTCACGTATGTTCGCGATAGAAAAAACTTGGCCCATTTTTTTTGATTGAACTACTTTGTGGCCGAAAACTTGCAACTCTGCAATAGCTCGACTCTAATCACCTTTCTCCAACTTTGGAATTGTTAAAATCCATCAAATATGGTGAATTTAATTCAGAACTAATACCAGCATTTGAAAAATTGAATCTACTTTCATTGGATTAAATTTTATGAAATTTCATAGATATTTGTTATTTTTAATTAATTTTCTAATAAAATGTGTGGAAAAAATTTTTGAAGGTCATTATGATTTAGTGAAATCAAAATTCTCTATATTCCAAAATACTTTATAAAACAATATGAAAAAATTATGATGCATTACTTTGGTCTATCTTCTTAAATGATTAGTTTTTAGATTTTTAGTTTTTAACTAATATGTTGAGAAACATGAAACTATGTTAAAATTTTCCAAAATCTGTGGTTTTTTCATATTGGTTCAATTCAAAAAATTCTAGTAATTATGATGTGCAGCAGTTGGTTTCATAAATATAACCATATCGAAGTAGAGAATGTCTATATTGTTGCAACACATTCTTTTTTCAAAAACGGCACACTTACAAAGAATACACTAGTGCCAGAAAACATGGATTTTTATGAATCCCTTTATTTTTAAAGAACACACAGTCAAACAATTGCTAAGTTGACATATAAAATGTGAATAAAAAAATCTAAAAAATAAGCAATAGAAAGCTAGTAAAATTTCTGACAAGTTTTCTTTTTATTGTAAAATGAAATTCTAAACAAACAAATTGCTTTGGCTTGCCGGAAGTTTAAAAACTTCTAAAAATGATTTTTTTTCTCAAAAAGGACAAAAAGTGTAACCCAAATTTACGTTTTCACGAAGTAAAGTTTGAAAAATTGGTATGCATTTGGTTAGAGTCATTGATTAATTTAAAAATTTTACAAAATCCAACATGGTCCATCACTCATTAATTCAATTTGCTTAAATAATTTACAAAATCCAACATGGTCCATCAATCATCAATTCAATTTGATTAAATAATTTGGAATGGAGAAATATGACATTAGATTATTCATAAATTTGTTCCACATTCATTATTGTGCATACTCTTAAACTAAGATCAAGGTTTTCATATAGTCCAACCTGTTCCATCCAACCCCTTCATGGTATCTTATAAAATATATAAGCTAATTTGGCATGGATGATATGGTCAAATATTTTCTCATACTTCTTTTTTAAATCTTCACTTGGAATTTTGTGAGTGCATAATTACTGTAGTCATTTGGAAATTTAAGGAACAACAACATACAATTTGAACCATTGGGTTAGAGAAGGTAGCTTACAACATGAAACACATATAAAATAGGTTTGCAATGATATATAATATAATGTGAGACATGAATCTAATGTGTGATGTAAGTGTTAATATATTAAATTGGTGTTGTCTATGGAGGAGGAAATTTTTTTCAAAGAGTTAAAACCTATTGGAATTTGATTTATTTTTTCTAACACATCTAATGGTATGACTGCTTGAATCTTTTTTTTGATGGTGGAAATGCATTCAACACCATCAAAAACCCTTGGGGTACCCAAAATATTGAATATTGAAAATTGTAACCAGGATTTCCAAAACGATTCGTTGGATTTTACCAAAATTGTGTTGGAACCATTGCTTTCAGGGAAATATTGCAGTCTTGTTAGACTAGCATATTAAATGTGTTGCAATGATATATAATATGCAACAAAAAATTTAATATATATACATATATACATATATATATGACCTAGTGCAGTGGAACCTTGGTCCATGTGGCATCACTAGGTATACCAAATTCAAGACCACATTGATAATATGTGTTGATCAGGTGATCAAATTTTCACTCAAAAATAAAAGTTATCATAATGACATGAAACCTAAATTACCATGAATTTTTCATTGTTATGAATCCAAGGATGTTCGTTTCACCTCAATCCAACACCCAGAGCTCAAGTTATAGCCTGCTGACCATTTTCCCAAACAGGGAAATTTGGCAAAAAATTGTGCAGACAGGTAGCCCAGTCAGCAGTCCGTACTACTGATGTGGCATGCCAAGTGGGTAGGTCAATGGGCAGGCTAACGATCTGGTCAACCCAAATCCTCGGCAAATGATTGACTACCATGTCACAGATGGTAATCCTCAACGAATGATTGGCTACCAGGTGGTAGGTGGTGATTGCTGCATTTTGGTTAGATTTGGCATGGTTTTATTGGCTTTGAGAAGGCCAATGAGGAGGAGACATGTAGCTCACCCTGGGGTCACCACGTTCCCCACTCATGGCTGTGTAAATTTTTTGTTAAGGACCGAAGGGACCAAGTGGCGGTCAAACCTGAGACCTTCCCTCAAAATAATGTGCATCGATACCATCTCTCCTACACCATGGTTCTTAACCTATAACAGCATCACATACATTTAAGTTTTGTAAAGAGCACCGATGGGGGGAGAGGGGGCCAACCCCCAAGCCATGCAACCACTGAACTGGAACCACAAGCGAGTAGGAGGGCGCTTATCCTTAAGTGTGTTTAATTAACCATAATCCAAGTTTAATTAACATTAAACCATTTTATTAAACGATGTGTCATTTAAGTGTTAATCCTAGCTTAATTAATGCTAAGTGGGATTATTAATGTTAATCCAAATTTAGTTGCTGGTTCTGACAAATCCAACGAGATTTGTCAAATTTAGTGCCAGTTAGCCCAATTTAGAGCTAGTTAGCTATTTTTGGGGAGGAAATTGTGGAGTAGACTTGGAGAAGTCATAACTCAACCATTTTTCGACCAAATCAGGAGCAGAAAGAGTCTAAGGTACCATTTTTGGGAATTTTGGACTCAATGGAATAGGTCTCAGAATCCATAGAGCACTCTAGATAGGATTTTTTTGCAGGTTTAATTCTAAGGGGTGTGTGGATCAAGTAGGGTTTGGTAGCAGTTCGTGAGGGTATTTAGTATGAAGAAGACTTTGTAGGGGTTTTCCTCACCTTAAGAATTCATTTGCAACAGCTGTAACCAACAGGGTTCAATTCAGGTTTAACTTCTTTCATCGTGAAGTTTTCATTATGTGCTTCAATGTGAAATTCAAGGATGCACGTGATGTTTTTTACTCACTTCAATGGAAGTATGTCATATTTGTAGGAGATGTTTTGAGTTTTTGTTGTTGTGAAAGTTCTATGTAGGAGAACATTACCTTTTATGGGTAATAGCCACATTTTATTTGCAAAAAACTTTTATGTATTTCATTGGTACTGAATTTATATGAGTGGTCTAGTCATGTTGATAGACCTAGAGATGTAGCCCTGGAGGGGTGAACTCCATCATCAAACCTTTTTTCTTGCTCTTATTTATGCCTACATGGATTATGTGTGTTATGTTCATTATGTTCAATTGCATATGAATACTAATTCATGTTGAAGAGACATTAAATAAACATGTTGTTTTTGAAGACCCAATTTCATGCTTGCAAAGCGTCAACACGGTCCTAAGTTTTGTTTTATGTGATTCTAAGGAAGAGGAAAGTGAACACCTCCTCCAAATTCATATCAGGTGGTATCAGAGCTACAGTTGACCAAGTTGAAAGATGAGTAGAAAAAGGAGTCTCTGAGAGCTTGAGGAGAGAAATTTGGCTCTTCGAATGGAGATCATAGAGTTGAGAGAGATGTTGGAAATTTTTGAAGAGGAGAAGAGCCACATGCACTTTGTATTGCAGCAAGTGCTTAATGAGAAAGGTGTAGAAAGTTCAACTCTTACACCAACAAGAGGAACCTCCAAGATGAAGCCAATATGTGATCATGGTTCAAATAGTGGATTTGGACCATATGTGGAAAATGATTCATGTCAATTTTGCAAGCATCTTCAAGAAGCACGCCATATGTAAGTGGATAAAAGTGGGTGGCTAGAGTCATATAAAAGTTTTCCATCATCATCATCAGAGGTTTAGAAGATGAATGTAAAATATATGGAGGTAATTAGCATTTCCAGTACCACTCCTACCGTATAAGTGAATAAAAACACTTTTGTATCATTCGAGCAACATACCAAAGGCATAGGTATGAATTTTATCTCCAAGATGGGCTATGAAGGTGGAGGCTTTAGCATAAATGGCCAAGGCATTACCAATCCAATTTTGGTAGAGGAAAGAAAAAAATAAATGGTATTGTCATATGGTCACAAATAGTATGGAGAGTGTTCTAAATGGCCTAAGGCACATCAAACATCTGAGAAAGAGATGTCACCACCATGTGACAACCGTCAAAGTTGCAACTCCAAAGAAAGGTATAACTCTCAAGAGTGTTTTTCAAGGCATGGTGATTTTGAATACTTATAGAATCAGTACCCTTGTACATTTTGTGATTCTTTTGACCAATGCATGGTTGTGTGTGAGAAATGCATGATAATGGTTAAATGAATGAACCAAATTTTGTGCATCAAACATAATGTCTTTATTTCACATGAGAGAACTTATATGTTTTCAAACAAGAAGAAGTTTTTTTGTACTCATTGCAAAGTGCATGAACATGACATTGAACCATGTTGGAAGTCACATCTACTCGCAGCAATCCTAAGAAACCTTCAAGACAATATGGTGCAAGAAGAGAACCCACAAGCCTAGGAGAGGCACAATTGGGTAGACTTATTATAAAGTTGTTTTGTAAAATTTTGCAAATACTTGTTGTCATTACCTGTTTAGGTACTTTTGTAAAGTGAACATTTATTGTCACTATCTTCAACAAGTATATGTTTTTCATTCATGTATGTATTTCCTTGTTATAGTCCACATGTTCAAGGACTTTTGTGAATGTACAAAATTGTCATTCAAGTTGTCTACAAGTTGTCATATGTTCACCTATACAAGTATTTGATTTGAAAAATTTGTGAATAGATTCTTGTGGTTAAGATGACTATGTTTTTTAGACAAGGTGAAGCATATCATGAAACTTTTTTGCAGCAGTGTACTACTCATGTACAAATTCAGCTTGAAGATGTTAAATCAAATTTATGTTGTTTCTGATATTCAAGATGGAGTCAATTTTGTCTTCAACCATTTAAATTCAGGGATGAAGTGTTTTCAAGCCGTGCAAATATGAGGGTAAAGAGCATGTTTAGATTCAACTCAACATTATTTTTATTCCAGCAACAACGATAAGAATATTGGCTTGATTCTCAACTAGCAGGTCTTCATGAGGATGATAAGTGAAGTGCCTTGATTGGAACTTAAAGGGTACCAACTGAAAATTTTGTAATTTGGATTCATTTTTGTGGGTATTTTGAGTTCCAACCTCTTTATATTGATTAGGGAAGTAAAATTTTGGATTCCAAAAGTTCCTAGTGGGGAGGTGTGATAAGGTGATCAAATTTTGAATCAAAAATCAAAGTTCTTAGAATGACATGAAACCTTAATGACCGTGAAGTGTTCGTTGTTATGAATCCAGTAACATTCCTTTCACCTTAATCTGAAAACCAGGGCTCAAGTTATAGCCTGCTAACAATTTTCTGAAATAAGCAAATTTGGAAAAAAAAATTGGGCAAATAGGGAGCTTAGTCAGAAGTTTGTATTGCTGACATGGCATGCTAACTAGGTAGTTCAATGGGTAGGTCAACAGTCTAGTCAACCCAAATCCTCGGTGAATGATTCACTATTAAGTGGCAGGTGGTGATTGGTGTGTTTTGGTTCGAGATGGCATTATTTTATTGGCTTCAAGAAAGCCAATGAGGAGGAGACACATGGCATAGCATGGGGTCACCACATGCCCCCCTCATGGCAACATAAATTTTTGGTTAAGGACCAGAGGGACCGGGTGGGGATCGAACCTGAGACCCCTCCCTAAACAACAGGCATTGTTACCATCTCTCCTACACTATGGTTCTTAAACTATAACCACACCACATACATTTATGTTTTGTAAAGACCACCGACGGGGGGAGAGGGGGCCAACCCCCAAGCCATGTGACCACCTACTCAGATTCATAACAAGTCGGAGGACGCTTATCCTTAAGCGTGTTTAATTAACCATAATATCTAAGGATTAATTAATGTTAAATAGGTTTATTAAATGGCATGCCATTTAAGAGTTAATCTCAGCTTAATTAATGCTAAGAAGGGTTATTAATGTTAATCTAGATTTATTTGGTGGATCCAACAAATCTAGTGGGATTTTCCAATTTTAGCATTATTTATCCCAATTTGGGGCCGAATAGCTATTTTTGTGGAGGAAATTGTGGAGCACACTTGGACAAGTCATAACTCAGCCAATTTTCGACCAAATTGTTTGGTCAATTTAGTGTGTCCTAAATTGCTACATTAATTTATCAATCCGGGATTCGTAAGCTGATGAAGTGTGGCACACTATATGTGCAAGATAACCTATTTCTTATCTTTTTGTCATTTTTAGTTTTCTAATGTGAGATGGAAATTCTAAAATAAAAACAAGTATGGTTATGATTTTTCAAGGCAATGATATCCTTTATAATGATTTACCAACTTGAAACTTCAAAAGGAATTTGAAACATACAATGACAAAACTTGAAAGGAAATGAAAATGTGCTGCTAGTATAATAAATCAAACAATGAACTACTAATCATGAAACTTATTATTCTTGCTGCTGTTCAAACACAAAAGAAACTATGCTGAAAGAAATCCAAAAGTTGCAACAAAGTAAATCTAAATCAAATTACATCAACTTATCTTCTGATCCCTCATCATTAGTCCAGCTATGATTTTCGGAGGTAACCATAAACAAATTGAGTAACCTGATATCTAACTTGCAGAAAGTAAACTAATATCAAACTACACATTCATAATTCAATCCCTCACCATCGGTCCAGCTGTGGCTTTCGGAGGTAACTGAAGATGTCATGAGCAATTTAATATTTCTAACTTGCAGAAAGTAAACTAATATCAAACTACACATTCATAATTCAATCCCTCACCATCAGTCCAGCTGTGGCTTTCGGAGGTAACTGAAGATTTCATGAGCAATTTAATATTTCTAACTTGCAGAAAGTAAACTAATATCAAACTACACATTCATAATTCAATCCCTCACCATCAGTCCAGCTGTGGCTTTCGGAGGTAACTGAAGATGTCATGAGCAATTTAATATATCTAAATCTAACTACTGAAGAAAATGAGCAAAACTGAAATAAACAAAGCAGTACTGAAATTAAACAGAAACTAAGAAAAGAAAATTAGCAGCAGAACAATATTAATTCCATGTCATTAGTCAAAAAGTTATGCAAATGCCCGGGCTGCCTATTTATAACCTGAAACAAGAACACTGATCAGTTAACAATAACATAAAACATGAAATATTATGGACAGAAGCAAGATGTAAAGCATGAAAGATTATAAATAGAAATGAAGCATATATACCATGAAAGATGCAATGTATAAACACATGAATGACTTATGGCACAATGAGCTTAAAGAAATAAAACAAGAACTATACAATAATGCACAAAACCTCAGCATGTGCAGGGGCCCTCTGCACCAGCCTTGGCAACAGCCTTCAAGTACGAATTACGCTTGGAAACAGAGTCTTCTTATATATTAAAATGCAGTCATAACAAAGAGGTGATATTATGGCACGGTGGCAACGTAATTACATTACAGAGCTATCTGGAGGCTAATGGAGACTAATCTAATATGCGTATGCAAACGCATTATTTATAACAAAGGAAATATAACTAATTCCCTAAAGTTTATGCTGATAGAAAACACGTAAACCATTACGTCTAGAGATATAGGATCATGGCCGCATTGAGGAGTAAATCTATGAAGAGTGGATGTTGAATTCGGCTTATGGAGCCGTGTACAGGTGTTGATGTGTCTCCCGTAAGTTAGAAACGGTCATGCAAATCCTCAAGTGATGAGAAACAGAGTCCTGTCACCGTGGGACTCTACGATTGACTTCCACTTGGCCACCTTTGACCGCAACCTCCTTAGGTGATTTTTCTCAAGCCAATAGGACACAATCCATGTCCACATCATTTCTGACTTGCCCATGTGGCTCGTTTTTCCTGAAGACACCTGTAACATAGACTTTCACAAAATGGCTATGGAAAGTTGCAGTAGCTGCGGAAAGTGGCAAGATTCCGCAACTAAATGAGCAAAAATCTAAATCAAACAGCAGACACAAAATATAGTTAAAAACCATTTTAGATGCTCTTTTGCAATTATTATACAATGATATTGACAACTTGGAAGGTTCAGGTGAGTGAAAAAGGTCTAGGAAGATGTATCAGAAAGATGTAGATTTGAGACTCAACATACCCCCACTGTGAAGGTGTTGCATGTCCTCATGCAACCAAAATTTTGATAATCCTTCTTCAATTCATATGCCTTGACACTTCAGCCAGTACATCCAATCATCTCCTCCTCTTCCTTGGTGCTGCTAACATCCTGGGCTTCTTCATTAAGCATCTAAATTTGATATTAACCAGTGCTCTGCTTAACTTCTGGAATTTCTTTTTAAATTTCTTGTTCTTCTTCTGCCATATTCCCAGATGTAGCATGGTATTATCATGAATGATTTTTTCCAATTTACTTTGTTCCTTCAATGTCTCATTTTCATTTTTAATGTGTTCATTTAAAAGCTCTAGCTCAAAGACTTCTTGTTTCAGTGATTGGACTAGATCATTTTGTACTGTGTGAGGCTGAATGGATGAAGTACTGGGACCCGTAGCTGTTTTTTCTAAATATTTTATATAATCATATACTTCTTGCTGCTTGGGGTCTATATCAGGTGTCATTTTTATTGGGCTGTCCCCAAAATGCCGTGAAGGAGAGTTGTCTTCAAAATCTGGCTGAGAATGGGATGGACTATGTTCAATGTCTGACTGAGAATGAAATGAACCAGGTTCACTGACTGATTGATAGTGAGATGGACTATAGTCAGCTGGGGACTGTTCAGATGTTTCTTCTCCCAAATCGATAAAATGAGGTCCCTTCGTTTGCGTTTTCCTCAACTTCCCCTTAAGCCTGGAACTTCTTCTCACACGCTGTGGACCACTATCTTTTTGCTTTTGTTTCCCTTTCTCTTTCTTCTTGGCTATAGATAACTGTTCTTGAAGATGAACCAATCTCTCAGATAACACTTGATGATCTTCTTCTTCGGAAGAATGGGTTTGATGTATAGCCTCAATACTTTTTCTCTCTTTTGATGTTATTGGCTTTTTACCCTTGGTTTCTTTCTTCATCCTTTTTTTGACAGTCTCTCTTCCCTACTAGTTCTTTCAATTGTAGTAGTAGGAGTACTTTGAGTTTCATCATTTGTTCTTTTTCTCCTACTCCTTCTTGATGTGCTACCTTTAGGAATTTCTTGAGGTTCCTCAAAGAAATTTCTAATCAAAAATTGTTCCCATGTGTCCTTCTTCTCCTTTAACTCTTTTTCAATCAAAATTTTTACAAGACCATGGTGATATAGATGTGGTTCTACATCCCCTAAATGTTTCTGAACAGTCACAAACATCTTCTTCAAACTATTTAATAGAAAATATGGAAGATTGAGAGTTTGATTATCTAGAAAATTCATCAGCAATCTGGTATGGTACATATACATGGACCCAAAATGGCCTTCACAGGTGATGAATTTTTGAACAACTAGCAGCAAAGTAGCCCATTCCTCTTTCAAAGCATGAACAGGAATTCCTCTTTTAAAAATAGTTATGTCCATACCCGGGTTATGTAGAATTACTCTCCAAGCTTCATCACTAATGCTTTTGTTCTTAAACCATCGTTCACCCTCTTGAAGAAGTTCTGTGGCAGATGCTATAGATGCCTCATTCACCGTAAACTTAAGGTCTCCAATCTCTACTTCCAGGCCATTGAACGACCTTGAAAAATCTTTTGTCACTTCTTTATGGTAGCCTCTAAACTTTTGGATAAACCGTAGCCACTTTGCCTTTTTCAATATATCCCTGATTTGCGGATATCCTTCCATGAACTTAGGTCCTTCTGGTTCTGCTCTCAACAATTTACCCATCCTTCTTTCTGCTCTTTAAAAACTTGCCTGCGTGAGGAGGGTTCAATGGAAGTAGGATGGCTGAATGAACAGAAATGAGCACGATGACTGTAGGTAGATATCAGAGAGTGGGTATACAGACTGTAGCGTAACAGAGAATGAAATGGAGAGAAGCGGAACAGAGAAGGGTTACATGAGCATGGTAGAGATATGGCTGTGAGATTAATAGAACAATAGGAAGAGTATAACACATCCGGCAGTGTTTGAAATTTGGTGGCTGCAAAATAAATGTAAGCACGTTTAAACAACGGCTATGGATTTTATGCGGCTGAAAGAAGCCGTAGTCAAATAAACTACGTCTCATTGTCATAGGTGGAATATTAGAGTATGAGTGAAGATCGGAGGTTTAATTATGGGACCGTTTGAGAATGAATGCGGGAGGATCATATGGAGATCATGAAAGGGTTACGGAGTTTGTCAATATAATCATTGCACAAAATGGATGGAGCTTATGGTTTAGAACTATATAAAAATGTTCTTTAAATGCCATTTGAAATGAATTTTTACTCATACCTTGGAATCTTTGCCTTTTTCCTTGGTCTTCAATTAGTTGCTCCTCATTAATATCTTGAATGCTCCATGTCTTCATTTTTTGGTCCTCATACCTACATTTTATTTCAAGATTATGGAAATAACATCTGGCTGTACATTCTTTTGAAAACAGAGTGGTAGCTGCAGAATCTGCTTCTGGCTGCGGAAACTGGTGTCAGCTGCGGAAACAGATGTCAGCTGCGGAAACTGACACAGCTATTATTTGGGTGAATGGAAATGAATGGATGACAAATGACTAAATGGAAATGGTCATGAAAGAGAATTTTATTGGTAAAATGGAATGAAAAATGAAGTGAAATGGAATGAAGTGGAGTGAAATGAAGTGGAATGGAATGGAGTGGGTGGTCACAAAACTTGTGAAATGAAAGAGAGATTTTTTTTTTTTTTTGGAAAATATAGGGTGTCAGGTGTTCCTGATTTTCACCTAATATTTTCTGTATAAGACTGCCAATCAGTGATTGGTTTTCAGGCTTATACAATTTTTTTATTTTATTTTTTTATTTTTTATTTTTTTATTTTTTAAACTGAAAAGAACAAAAGCTAGGCTGGTGGAGAAGAAGAATTCTTCTGTACCAGCCTGATTGCAGAATTTTCTTGAAACATTTTGACAAATTCCTCTTTTGAGAGTGGCTTATGATAAATTTTCAATCCGTGGCCATTCACAATAAGAGGAGTTTGAAACTCATCAATGGTCTTGATTCTTACCGCTCCATTGCTAAAGATCTTGTCAATCTCATATGGCCCAAGCCAATGAGTCTGAAATTTTCCTTGAAATCTTTAAACTTGGAATCAAATAACAATGCCCAATCTCCTTCTTGAAACTTCTTCTCTTTGATGTACTTGTCATGCCATTTAGCTCTTTTATATTGAACTAGATCAGTTCTTAAAATTGCTTCTTGTCTGATCTCATCTAGCTCATTTAATTGCTCCATTCTATGCTTTTGGGCTTCTGATAAGTCCATCCCCAACTGAACTGCTATCTTGAAGGTCTTGACTTGGAACTCAATGGGGAGCGGGACTTCTTTCCCATAAACAAGTTCATAGGGAGAATGTCCTGTTGTATTTCTCCATGTAGTTCTGTAGGCCCACAAGGCTTCAGGAAGCCTTTCTGCCCAATCTCTTCTATGTAGATGAACATTTTTGGTGATGATACTTTCAAGAACTTTGTTTGTAGACTCCACTTGACCATTTGCTTGCAGATGGTAAGGAGTAGATATTTTGTGCTTGATTTTGTATTCTTCCATCAATTTCTCCACCAAGTTGGATGTGAATTGGCTCCCCTGATCTATCACAATTTCTCTTGGAACACCAAAGCGAGTAAAAATATCCTCATAAAGAAAATGAACAACTGAATTTTCAGTAGCAGATACTAATGCTTTGGCTTCTACCCATTTAGTAACATAATCAGTGCAAACCAATATATACTTCTTTTGCTTAGATGGTGGATTAATAGGTCGAATGAAATCTAAAGCCCATTTTTCAAAGGGTTCAATGAGTACATGTGTTTGCAATGGCATTTCATTTGAAAGGGTAGGTTTCCCTACTCTTTGGCAGCTGCCACACCTTTTGACATATTGTTTTGCATCTTTGAAGAGGGAAGGCCAATAATATCCTAAAGAGAGGATTTTATAGGCCGTCCATTTGTCTGCAAAGTGTCCGCCACATGATTCATCATGACATGCCTTAAGAATATCAGGCATTTCATCTTCCCTGACACATCTTCTGATCACAAGATCTGGCCCTGTTTTAAACAATTCGTTAGAAATCCATGAATATTTTGAACTCTCCTGAATAATTTTTAGTTTTTCATTTGGAAATAAATGTGAAGGTAGTTTCCCTGTAACCAAATAGTTAGCAATATCTGCATACCAAGGAGTCTTAATAGTTACTGCAAACAAGTATTCATCAGGAAACTTATCCTCTACAAGAGAATATTCTTTAGTATTCTAAATCCTAGACAAGAAATCAGCTACTGTATTTTGTTTTCCTGGTCTATCCAACACATTAATATTGAATTCTTGCAAAAGTAAGAGCCATCTTATCACTCTGCCATTAGTAACAGGTTTGTTCATTAAATATCTAATTGCAGAATGGTCAGTATGAATAAAAGTTTCATAGCCTGTTATGTAATGTCTAAACTTATTAATTGCATGAACAATTGCTAAAAACTCTTTTTCAGTCACAGTATAGTTCAACTCTATGGGAGTCAAATTTTTACTGGTATAATAAATGGCATAAGGAACTAAATCTTTTTGACCCAACACAGCTCCTAGAGCTGTATCTGAAGCATCCGTAGAAATATGGAAAGAGAGTTTCCAATTTGGTCCTCTCAAGATAGGTGCTTCAGATATTCTTGTTTTCAAAGTTTCAAAGGCTGATTGACAATCGGGATCCCATTTAAATTCACAGTCTTTTGTAAGCAATTTGAAGAGTGGAGATGCTATTTTAGTGAAGTTTTCTATAAATCTTCTATAGTAACCATTAAATCCTAGAAAACTTCTAACATCTCTTTGACAATTTGGAATAGGCAACTTGGAGATGACTTCAACTTTTGATCTATCAACCTTAATCCCATCTCCTGAAATATGATGTCCTAAAACAATCCCTTCAGTAAACATCATAAAGCATTTTTCATGGCTTAATGAAAGGTTTGTTTCTTTGCATCTTATAAGAACTTTTCCAAATTTTCTAATGCCTCTTCAAATGAATTACCATAAACTGTAAAATCATCCATATAAACCTCTACACAATCATGGATTAGATCAGAAAAAATTCCTAGTACTGCTCTT
Source organism: Pinus albicaulis (assembly GCA_034641835.2). Taxonomy (NCBI): domain Eukaryota; kingdom Viridiplantae; phylum Streptophyta; class Pinopsida; order Pinales; family Pinaceae; genus Pinus; species Pinus albicaulis. The sequence continues at coordinate 1,053,492,968 of CM076577.1, read as the reverse complement.
TGGAATGTTGCTGGTGCATTACATAACCAAAAAGGAAGCACTCGGTAGGCAAAAGTTCCCCATGGACAAGTAAATGTGGTATTATCTTGGTCTTCAGGTGCTACCTGAATTTGATTATAGCCACTAAAACCATCCAAAAATGAAAAGTACTTTTTACCTGCTAATGTATCTAATACCTGATCGATAAAAGGCAAAGGAAAGTGATCCTTCAAAGTTGCTTTGTTCAATTCCATGTAATCAATGCATACCCTCCATTTACCATTCTTTTTAGGTACTATAACCAAAGGAGAAACCCATCAGCTATCTGAAATTGGATAAATGAAGTTTACATTGAGTAGTTTTTGGAGCTCTTCTTTCACTATCTCTCTAAGATTTGGATTCATCCTTCTTTGAGGTTGTCTGATTGGTCTACTGTTTTCCTCAATATAGATATGATGGATGCAAGTCTTAGGATCAATACCTTTCATGTCAGTATACTCCCATGCAAATGCAGTAGAATGTTTTTGCAATATTTTGGTTAGTTATTCTTGTTGTGACTTTTCCAAATGTTTGTTGATATTCAATGTTTTTCCTGGAAAAATCTCAATAGTAGAACTACCAAACTCTTCCATAGAGTAAAGAGACATTTGTCTTGATGATAAATATTCTATGTCAGATTCCAACTGAAATTGTGTGGGGTCATATTCTGAAGATGTCTCAAAATTTTCTAATGTGTTTAGAATTTGACTATCCTCACTAATTTCAGAAATGGTAAAGACGGGTTGTATAGTGTCCTCATCATCAACCCATTCATTGTCTCCTACTTATGTGATTGCTTTTGCTGGAGGATACAAATTGAATTTCTTTGTCGAATTACCATTAGAAATGTACATATCCTCAGATCTACAACTAATAAAAGCATCAGCTGTGGCTAGCCAAGGTCTTCCTAAGATAAGTGGGTGCCCTCCTAGATTACTCTTGGGAGTCAAAATCATAAAATCTACCGGATATTCCCAAGAATCTAAGGAGACTGAAATATATTCTAATACACCATATGGTTTAATAATTGATCGATCTGCAAGTTGCAGTAAAGTAGGTGTAAAAAGAAGGTTAGGAAGTTTTAGCTGGTCCATAGTCTGTCTACTCATAATGTTGATAACAGCCCCTAAGTCAATCAATGTGTTTTGAATTTCTATCCCATTTATATGTGTCTTGACAATTGGACTTCCTGGATCTACATACTTCTACATGGTAATTTTTCCCATCATAATATCTGCAATCTTTCCTACCAGGTGGATTCTTCTTGTGTCTTTTAGTTTCCTTCCTGGTCTTTTGAAACTCAACTCCTTTATTGTTTTTGCTAGAATAGAAATCTCTCGAATGGCTTGTAGCAAGGGAATCTTGATACAAACATTCTTCAATTCATCTAGAAAATCATAGTTAGGCAACAAGATTTGTTTTTCCACCCCCTTGTCAATTTGTAGTCTTTCAGGAAAAGGAGGTGTAGATGAAGATGCAGGTTGCTCAACTATAGGAGTTGTGGGTGTTAACTTTTCTTTTTCTTTTTGAATGTTTGAATTTTTAAGAGATGCTTCCTCAGAACCCTCATTGACTTTAAGAGAGTCCTCCTCAGAGGTATCTTGTTCTTGAATATCTATAGAAGGTTTTTCTAAAACTCTACCAGATCTGAGTTGTACATCATTGAGAGGAACAATCATATAGGTAGGAAATTGTTTTCCTTATACCATGTAAGTATTCTGAGGATTTTTATTGTTAGGATTTGGCAATGGCTGAGATGGAAGTTGATTTGTCTTTTGTTGATATGGGAGCATGAGTTGAGGATTTGGATTTTGTTGAGAAGGTTGTTGTTGTGGAAATGGAAATGAAAGTTATGGATTTGGGTTTGGAAGTTGTGGAGCTTGTTGATTTTGAAAAGATGGAGGATATTGATAAAATTTAGCAAATCTCCCATAAGGATTTTGCATCCCTTGTACCCATGGTTGATATGGATTTTGATGTTGGGGCCAAGGTTGTTGCCAAGGATTCCAATTTGGTGGGGTTTGAAGATTCATAGGGTTGTTAAACCCTTGAGTTTGTTGTCCCTGCCAAGGTCTTCTTGCAACAAAACAGAGAGATTCTACTGAATTTGAGTCTTCTTGAAAAACAACTTTGAGTCCGGGAATTGAAGGACAATCCTTAATCTCATGATTCTCTGAGCAAATCATACATGTTTCTACAAATTTTGCATCCAAGGGACATTCCCTTAAAGCATGTTTCTTCCTACATTTCGGACAAAAGATGGCTAAAGCATCTGTTTCTGCTTTCTGCTTGTTTTGGATTTTAAGGGTGTCTAATTGTTCACTAAGGCTCCCTAAGATATCAGTTTTGAATTCATCAAGCATGTTACCAATATCTACCCTACTTACTGATCCAGTTGTAGATTTGTTAGCCCTAATAAGAGAAGGATCCCTAGGCCCTTTTTCTGTTTTAGATTTTCCTCTTGAGAGATGGACACATAGTTCTGTTATGTCACAAAGTGGAAGTTGAGAAATGTCTCCTTTCCCCATCATGTTTAAAATATCTATCCATTCATCTCTAATGGATTTTAATATGAGGGCTTTCAAGGTTTCATCATCTAAGTTTCTCATCTTTGCTCTTTTCAAGTTGTATTGAAATCTTTCAAGTAAGTCTTCCAAATTTTCATCTTCTTTTTGCATCATTTTGAATACCTCATCATTGTGATTGGTGGGCATACAATAGTCCAAGTATCTATCCAAAAATGTTTGTTTCATATCATTCCAAGTCCTAATAGATTGAGTAGCTAATCCCATGAACCATTTCAAAGCAGCTCCCTTCAAAGTTGAAGGAAACAGTTTGAGTTTTTGAGTCTTCCATATAATCATAGGTTCGGCACACGACTTCAAACTCAAACAGAAATGTTTCAGGATCCTCACTTCGCAATCCATAAAAGTTGGGGAGGACAGATGGTGAGATATTTTTCATTGTTGTATGAGTTTCCTCATCAACTATAGGGAATCCAAACAAGTTATCTCCTTCCCTATTTCTTCCATTATTATCTTCACCATTGTTGTCTCCATTGTTTCCTCCTCCTCTACCTCTACCTCGACCTCCAAATCCATCTATTATTTCCTCTGCCATGATAGTTTCTTTAGAGTCCTTAAATTCCTCTGGTTCTTCTATCAAGGGAGGATGAGAGAGAGTCTCTTTGTTTTCTAAATGGGATTTAGTAGGTGGTATAGGAGAATCCTCTAATTCAGTTGTTCCTTGAATTCCAAAAATCTTAAGGCTAGGGGTAGATGGTGGTGATTCTTGTCTATGCCTTGAAGAAGATGGAGTTGTAAAAATCAAACTCTTGGCTTTAGCTATAAACCTTCCCCTAGAATCTCTTGCTCTATGCATGTCATTTTTTTTATTTTTTATTTTTTAAAAGTTGGGCTAATAATTCTCTTTCTGATCTTCCAGGTCACACTAGGTGCAAGAAGAGAGCATACTTAAGAAATTACTGAACCAATAACTCTCTTTTCTGATCCTCGAGATCACACTAGGTGCAAGAGGAGAGCATACTTCAAGAAGTTATCAAGTTTTCCCTTCTTTTATTATTTTTTTTTTTTTTTTTTTTTTTTTTTTTTTTTTTTTTTTTATTATTTTTTTTTTTTTTTTTTTTTAAGAAATTGGCTACCTAGTTACACTTCCCCGGCAACGGTGCCAAAATGTTTGGTCAATTTAGTGTGTCCTAAATTGCTACATTAATTTATCAATCCGGGATTCGTAAGTTGATGAAGTGTGGCGCACTATATGTGCAAGATAACCTATTTCTTACCTTTTTGTTGTTTTTGGTTTTCTAATGTGAGATGGAAATTCTAAAATAAAAACAAGTATGGTTATGATTGTTCAAGGCAATGATATCCTTTATAATGATTTACCAACTTCAAACTTAAAAAGGAATTTGAAACATACAATGACAAAACTTGAAAGGAAATGAAAATGTGTTGCTAGCCTAATAAATCAAACAGTGAACTATTGAGCATGAAAACCAAACTATCCTTGTTGTTGTCTAAACACAAAAGAAACTATGCTTAAAGAAATCCAAGAATTGCAACAAAGTAAATCTAAATCAAATTACATCAACTTATATTCTGATCCCTCGCCATTAGTCCAGCTATGGCTTTAGGAGGTAACCATAAACAACTTGAGCAATCTGATATCTAATTTGCAGAAAAAGAAACTAATATCAAACTACACACTCATACTTCAATCCCTCACCATCAGTCCAGCTGTGGCTTTCGGAGGTAAATGAAAATGACATGAGCAATTTAATATATCTAACTTGCAGAAAGTAAACTAATATCAAACTACACACTCATACTTCAATCCCTCACCATCAGTCCAGCTGTGGCTTTCGGAGGTAATTGAAAATGTCATGAGCAATTTAATATATCTAACTTGCAGAAAGTAAACTAATATCAAACTACACATTCATACTTCAATCCCTCACCATCAGTCCAGCTGTGGCTTTCGGAGGTAACTGAAAATGACATGAGCAATTTAATATATCTAAATCTAACTACTGAAGCAAATGTGCAAGACTGAAATAAAAAAGGAAGTACTGAAATTAAACAGAAACTAAGAAAAGTAAATTAGCAGCAGAACAATATTGATTCCATGTCATTAGTCAAAAGATATGCAAATGCCCGGGCTTCCTATTTGAAATCTGAAACAAGAACAATGATCAGTTAACATAAAACATGAAAGATTATGGACAAAAGTAAAGTGTAAAGCATGAAAGATTATAAACTGAGATGAAGCATAAATACCATGAAAGATGCAATGTATAAACACATGAATGATTATGGCACAATGAATTTAAAGAAATAAAACAAGAACTATACAATAATGCACAAAACCTCAGGGTGTGCAGGGGCCCTCTGCACCAGCCTTGGCAATAGCCTTCAAGTACGAATTACGCTTGGAAACAGAGTCTTCTTATATATTAAAATATAGTCATAACAAAGAGGTGATATTACGGCACAGTGGCAACGTAATTACATTACAGAGCTATCTGGAGGCTAATGGATACTAATCTAATATGCGTATGCAAACACATTATTTATAACAAAGGAAATATAACTAATTCCCTAAAGTTTATGCTGATAGAAAACACGTAAACCATTACGTCCAGAGATCTAGGATCATGGCCGCGTTGAGGAGTAAATCTATGAAGAGTGGATGTTGAATTTGTCTTATGGAGCCATGTACAGGTGTTGATGTGTCTCCCATAAGTTAGAAACGGTCATGCAAATCCTCACGTGATGAGAAACAGAGTCCTGTCACCGTGGGACTCTACGGTTGACTTCCACTTGGCCACCTTTGACCGCAGCCTCCTTAGGTGATTTTGCTCGAGCCAATAGGACACGATCCATTTCCACATCATTTCTGACTTGCCCATGTGGCTCGTTTTTCCTGAAGACACCTGTAACATAGACTTTCACAAAATGGCTGCGGAAAGTTGCAGCAGTTGCGGAAAGTGGCAAGATTCCGCAACTAAATGAGCAAAAATATAAATCAAACAGAAGACACAAAATATAGTTAAAAACCATTTTAGATGCTCTTTTGCAATTATTATACAATGATATTGACAACTTGGAAGGTTCAGGTGAGTGAAAAAGGTCTAGGAAGATGTATAAGAAAGATGCAGATTTGAGACTCAACACAAATCAGGAGCAGAAAGAGTCTAAGGTACCATTTTTGAGCATTCTGGACTCAATGGGATAGGTCTCAGAATCCATAGAGAAATCTATATAGGCATTTTTTGTGGGTTGAATCCTATGGGGTGTGTGGATCAAGCAGGGTTTGGTAGCAGTTCCTAAGGGTGTTCAACATGAAGAAGACCTTGTAGGGGTTTTCCTCACCTTCAAAATTCATTTGCAGTAGTTGTAACTAGCAGGGTTCAATTCAGGTTTAACTTCTTTCATCATGAAGTTTTCATTATGTGCTTCAACGTGTAATTGAAGGATGTGCATTATGTTTTTGAATCATTTCAGTGGAAGTAAGTCATTTATTTAGGAGATATTTTGATTTTTTTTTGTTGTGAGAGTTCTTTGTAGGATAACATTACCTTGTAGGGGTAATAGCCACATTTTATTTGCAACAAACTTTTATAAACTTCATTGATACTGAATTTATATGAGTGGTCTAGTCATATTGACAGGCCCGGAGATGTCACCTAAGAGGGGTGAACTATGTCAAAAAACCTTTTGTATTTCTCTTCTTTATGCCTACATGGATTATGTGAGTTATATTCATTACGTTCAGTTGCATATGAATAAAAATTCATGTTAAAGATACATTAAACAAACACGTTTTTTTTGAAGACTCATTTTCATGCTTGCAAAGTATCGACATGGTCCTAAGTTTCGTTTTATGTGATTTTTAGGAAGAGGAAAGAGAACACCTACTCCAAATTCAGATCATTTGGGATGCAACATTTGATGTGGAAACATTGGTAGAGCGATACTTATTCAAGCGAAACTTTTGAATTGAGACTCGGGAAAAAAAAAATTTACATCATAAGGAAGTTCTCATGAAGCTTGACATGATGACAATATTAGCATTCCACAATTTTTTTTAGGAAATGTTATTTCTACAGCCTAAGTGCATCATTAATTAATGACAAATTAAAGTTTAAAACACTAGTAACACCTCCCATAACCCATGAAATACAAGGGGGTGGATGGTAGTGTTACGTAATAATGTAGGTTGAACATTAGATGTTTAGCCTTTATTTATTAGAAAGGACTCTATATCAAATATTTAGTACAGGTTCGTAAAAAATGGACCACGAGAAATATTAAGGGATGAAGTTTAAGGCTTAGAACCTTTTCCTGTTGTCACAAAAGTTCAAGGATGCTTAAGAGAAAGTGTTTACCTAAATCTATTATGGGTAGAAGAACTTAGGTTTCTTAGGAAAACATATAATTTTATCTAAATGAAAACTTAGAGGAAGTATTTGAATCATACAAAGAAATCCTTCATGAAATATAGTGTGTATCACATGAAGAAAGTATTTGTATGATATGGGAAAGATCACTTTACAAGGAGGACTCAAACATAGAAAATTTTGGAGGTTCAATGTGTCAAAAGATGATTATTTTCTCTAAGTGTGACACATTGCATGCTAAAGGATTAAATGATGTGACATATCATATCACATGATACATAATTCAACAAAAAATTAAGGAATTATTATAAAATAGGGCGAGGAAAGGCTAAGAAAGCACTTAATGAGTCTTTTATTATTGAGTCAAAAAGAAGAATGGATGAAGTGTAATATATTTCACCAAAGTGATTTTGGTACGATACACTACACCTAAAAAGTTTTAGGTAATACATGACATGGCCACAGAGAAGAAATAAAAAGAAGAGATGATTCAGAGAAAGAGAAGGAGGAATAAATTCAAGCATCACATAAAAATAAATTTGGTGCAAAGTAGTGTATCACACCATAAAAATTTATGATGCAATATACCACAAGAAAGGAAACTCTCATGTGATGCAATAAAGTTGATGAGCCTCATTTTTCAAAGGAAAATAAACTTTCTTGCGACGTGATAAAGTGAGAAAGGATTTTTTATTGCATGGAGGAAAAAAATTTGAGATGTGATATGTTGCACCATAAAAGCTATGGTGTTATATGCCACAAAGGAGAAAATCTTTGGGATGTGACATATCATGGCATGAAATATTGTTTGGTGTGATGAGATAAATTTTGGGGTTACAATATGATACATGAGCTAAAATTTTCTTGAAAAGCTTGAAAGTGGGAAAATGTTTGTATACGTACTAATTGTCACCATATGATGCCATGTGGGACCATGTGCCATGTAGGCATGATGAAATCATCAAGAAAATAAGGAAAAATTCCAAGGATCTTCAAAAGGCATAACCCTGTGTTCAAACTTGGAATTGAGTAAGAATATATTCATAAGAAGGCTTTGGACAAGTAGAATACATCAATGGGCTTAGAATTGGATTTTTATCGTACTAAGAAACATGATTAAGAGGAGCTTTTGATTATCCCAACTTCCTAGTAGGGTTTAAGAGCTAGGATATGCAACAACATTTTCTAGGGAAACCCATTGACCCAGGGTTAATTGAATTATTTATGACTCAAGGCTAGGTTAATGATCAACACTTGACTCATGAAAAGAGCAATCATGTCACAAAGTGCATTTTGAACCTGAACGAGAGAGGATACCAAATATCATCTTAGTGACTTGAGGAACACCTCTCTCTCTCTCTCTATCTCTCTCTCTCTCTCTCTCTCTCTCTCTCTCTCTCATTTTCTTTATATTATTTAATTTACATGGCCCTTGATTTCTATAACAACCCCCTCTCTCTATCATATGTGCATGCAACGTCTTGGGACAAGAAGCTAATTACTTGAGAAAATCAATATTATGAGTGGATGACCACCTTGTAAACAAGTCATCTTAAAATCTAATGTTTATAACTTTAATAAGATTAACTTTGAGACTAGTCTGAACTTAACAATTATAATGATTTTAGCATAATTAACCACCTTTATAAAAAAAAATTATTTATCATAGTATGAGATGAAAAACACTAAAAAAAACTTCCATCATTCAATAAAAAAAAATTGTCAAAATTAAAATTTCATCTCTAAAACATAATCATAGATGTTTACTCCAAAAAATTTAACCTATTTGAAAATAACTTAAAAGATCAAAAAAATAGATAGAAAGGTAAAAATTTATCTCATCAAAACTAAAAATAAATAAAAATGCATATCAACTAGTAAAATCAAACCACTTGTCATTTGGTCTAGGAAATTAATGAAAATAAAAACCAAATGCATACCAAATTTTCTGATTTTACTTTCTGCTGAAATCAAATCGCATGTCATATGTCTATATTTCAAAGAAAGAAAACAGGTATTTTTTTATTAATGGGTAGGGATTTGAATTTGATTGATGATGATGATGATGGTTAACTTCCATTGAGACCAAATTTTGGTCTATCGGACCTAAAGAAAGAGTTATTTAATTTGATTTAAGATTTTATTCCTATGCTCAAAAAGCTTGGAGAGAAGCCTCCCGAGCTCACTATAATTTTGACATATTAAAAGGCTAGGAAGGTCAGTATTGCAACAAAGATTATGAAATTGAGCTCTAATGTGGTTGTACGTGGGGCACTCTAAGAGGAAGTGATTTTCATCCTCTATATTCATATTCTCATAGAGATGGCAGATCCTTTCCATCCATGGTGTTTTAGGAACTTTCCAATGACCTGTTTCACTATGGAACTCATGAGAGTTCGTTCTAATCTTGGCTATATTAATTTTTTTCTTTGAGATAGTTAAAATAGAGAGATACTTTTGATCTTCTAAGGTGGAGTTGATGACCTCCTTATAATACCTTAATTTTCTTTTAGCTTCTAGATCTTTCTCACACCACATTTTTTCTTTGAACTTAGAAGTAACAATTTTTTTAATGTTATTGATGTTTTGTAATGCAACATTCTTGTCGATCTCCCAATGGTTTAACCAGGCCTTTGTGTCTTTATACCAACCTCATTTAAGCCTTAGGTGGTTTTGGCTAGAATTTAAAGCTAGCTTATGAAGTCTATGGTCTCCTATGCTATTGAGCTTGTGCTTATACAACATAAGCCTAGTCATAGCTAGGCTCTTGATAGGGGAAAGACCCACTTATATAAGGAGAATAGGATAGGGTGTATTGCTTTTAATTTTAAGGTTATACGTTATAAAACACTTCTGGATTTGCTCAATTTTTCTCCAGGATTCTCTAGAGATGTTGCAACCCCAAACCTCACATCCATATAAGATAACAGGAGTGACTAAATTTTCAAAGAGGAACTTCTTTCTATCCCACATTACGAGGTTTGTTGTTTTACAATTATTTTCAAGACCAAAATAAGCTTTCCACCCCCCATTAATCCTTTTCTAAATGCTATAGTTCCAGTTGAGCTTGTGATGAATATCAATTCCTAGGTACTTGTAAGAGGACACTTCCTCCAAGTTACTATTGTCATACATAAAATTAGCGTAAGTGTACTTCTTGGATTTGTTAATCATAACTTTTTTTTTGTCAGTGTTAACAGACATACCCATGGTAAAGCAGAAATCCTTAAAAATTCTAAGTTGCTTATCAAGTCTGATCAGATGGGCACCTTGTGAGAAGAACTATATCGTCGGCATAGAGAAGAAGGATGATGACTATCCCATCTAAGATCTTGCCAGCACATCCTGCTTCCTCTAAACAACCTTCTTGCTTGTCAATGTAAAATTATGATGTAAATGATTAGAAAGATAACCATAATTTTATCCAACTATTTAACTAATCCAAATTAATATATATAATTATATATATTTGCCAAAAAAAATTACACTTCAATGTATATATTTCATAGAATAATCTCAATAAATTTTAAAATTATGATGAGATAAAATTGTTTCACATTTTTATTTTTATATTTATTTTTAATTTATATTTTTTTATATCAAAAATTAATATATTAATATATTTTTACTAGGATTAAAAGTAAATGTTTTAAAAGATATTATTGTAATTTTTAGTTATCTAGAATGTTTTATCGAAGTGAGTTAATAGCTAAGCAATTCCATTTTTTTAAGATGTTTATTTTTTCTCAATTAAATAAAATTTTCAATTAATTTAGTTTTTTTTTTCCTTTTTCAATTATTTAGATCACTTTAAAATATATTAAAATTATTGAAAACAAGGTTTTATAAAATTCCTTTGAATCAAGTAAAACTAGTGAAATTATCATTTATAATCAAATTTCTATAAGATTTGGATTAAAAAATCCTAAAGAAATAAGGTGGGATTGTCCATTTATTAAGTTGTTCTTTATATTATATATTATAGTCTAAATATGTTATGAATTTTCTTTTCCAACTATTCAAAATAATGTAAAGCTAAATAATATTTTTAACTTGAAATCCAATCATAATAATTTTGGATAGATAGAATTGTAAATATATGTATCAAAATTATGCAATCTAGTTGTGGTATTGATATTCAAGAAAGTTGAATTCACTTATACATTAAAAATAAATATTTCATTGATCCAAAATTTCAATTATGACAATGATTGTTTATTAACAAGTGAGCAAAGTCAAAATTCATAAATGTTTTAACCTTATTCATATCATATACTCTATATATTATATAGGGTATATAACCATATTCATATTATATACTTTTTATATTATATAGGGTATAATCTCTCTCTCTCTCTCTCTCTCTCGATATATATATATATATATATATATATTGGTAATTTAGGCTATTCTATTAATTCGAAAGCATAAAGTTACATATGCTACAGGCTGGGTTGGCAAGTTGCACTTAGCCAATCCTAGCCTTTGTTACACGGTTTCTAGGCTGCCTCAGGGGAGGAAACCATCCCAAACAAAACTTAAAACAGAAAATTACATTATGTGCAGTATCACTGGCATATCTAAGAAACACAAAGTAAACGTTATCAAAAAGGCATTGATGGCAAGCATGAAAAAAAACATAGGAGAACTGTCCAGCTGTGCAAGCTTCACTTTTCATCTTCATCATCATTGTTGGGGATCTCCTCCTCAATGGGGCAAGCAGGAGCCTATGCAGCAGCTTCCTCTACGTCTGCCACTGTACGCCTGGGATTGCAGACCAATGCACAGAGGATGGGGGAGTCCGTATCTATGCCGTCGGGACACGTGTCCAAATGCCATCGGATTCCATCACTCAGACATATGAATCTGCATCTTCCTCCTCCTAAATTGGCAGTGGGTCAGTTTTTCGGTGTTGGGGGTGCATCTAGGGAGAGATGGTGGACTTCCTCGAGTCGCTTCTTCCTCTCTATGCAGCTTTCCCAGGGGCTTTTGCATGCTTCTCTAGATTGGGACTCTGACGTGCAAAAGTGCTGGAAGAGGAGCCTTCCATCGAATCTAAACGATTTTCCTCACCACGGTGATAATGGCTAGGGAGAGCCCATATCTATCCTCTGTGGATAGTTCGTTGGTGAAGTTTGGGTGCCATTTCTTGCAGAGGCGTGGGGGAGCAGTTCGAGAAAGCGTACACAAAAGGGCAAGCAGCGCTGGGACTTAAGGGGAAGGAATATCTGGGGGCAACTGTGCAGGAAGGGGTGCAGCAGCCCAAAGGAGACTGCGCAATGCTACGCTGAGAGTAGAGCTTCACAGCCTTCTAAATTTAAGGAGAAGCCAGATCATAGTTAAGGAGGCAAAAGGCAAAGATAAAATACTATGTATTGAAAGGGGCTGAGAACTCATATTTTTAAAGGGGTGGGGGTGTGTGCGATGAGGGTAGCAATGAGTAGGATTCGCACGCATCTTCATGCTATGGTAGAAAACCTGAGCAGGCTCGAGGGAAGGGGGATGGCTGCAATATGGGTTAATCATGATTGTCATTAATGGTAATAGATGCGAAGTGATGCTTTGGACATGGTGACGCAGTTCCTGTCCTCTCGTCATCATTTCTGATTATGTGAATCTCGTGCGAGTGGCTAATGGTTTTAGGTCCGCAGTAAGTGAGGTTCTGCATAGGAGATCTCTATTTCCCAGGGAGTGTTGGAAGTGATTTTCAAGTGTGTCATTTATGTCACCCGCATCCCCTAGGGAGTAGATTCTTCTGAATAAGAGTGACACAGTCCTGTTTGAGAGATTCCCCCTCAACCTGTGTAAGGGTGGAGTGATGCAGCTCATAGTTTCTTTCCACCCCTTTTTTCATCAGAAGATCTACAACAGAGTTGGCTTTCCTACGAACGTGACCAAAAGTGATGGCTCTGTGGTTGTGAATCAACAGTTCCATCATCTTGAGCTTATGGGAAAGTCTCCAACTATTGGAAACTTTTGAGGAAGCCATGCCTTGGATGATTTTTGTGGCAGCCATAGTTATGATTTCCGAGTCTCCCTCCATTTCCATAGGGAAGTAGTGATACTCGATGTCAATTTTAATACCCTATATAAGCCCTTCCAACTCCATCGAATTATGGTTTTCCCAACCTATGTTCGCGTAGTAAATTCTAAGAGGATCTTCTTTCCTTTGGACTCTCCATCAAAATTGCATTTGAAGAAGCCATTAGAGGGGGTCGACCATTTTTTTGGAGCAGGGGTTTCTACCTGCGCTTCTAGGATTAATATCCATGGGGGTGTTTAGACTCATTTTACAATTTTTCCATATGTGGCATTCTGCTGCATAGGTGGGGAGGTCCTCCTAACTCTAGTCGTCTAAGGACAAAGTTTTAGAGAGGTTGTTGTGGATCCTGTCCCAGAGCTGATCAGAAGTGGATGCCTTCTCCTTGAAGATGCAGTTGTTTCGTTCCTTCCAGATGTTCCAGATGAGGATGCTCGAAATGATATGCCATAGTCTATTCAGGAGAGTGCTGGTATATGGGTTGTCCTTCCAACTACTAATGGTGTTAATGATGTTTCCCCTTGCTAGGTTGGAACGTCAGCATAATAAATTGGCGGTAGGGCATTGGTCTAACAGTTGGTCAATGGTTTCCAATTTATCTTGACATAAAGGGCATCTAGAGGGTCTTACAAACCCCCTCTTCAAAATATTCTCCCATGTGAGGATACATCGTTTACTAAGTAGCCACAGGAATATAGCTATTTTAGGCCACAAATTGGCCTTCCATATCATTTTCCAGATGAGGTCTGATGGTCTGGGGTTCTGCTGATGAAGAATGTTGTAGGCTTCCTTGGTTGAGTAATTTCCGCTAGGCATATTCCCCCAGCAGAGGCTGTCAGGTCCTATTTTTACTCTGATTTTTCTTTTTTTACTAAGCTCCTCCCAGATTTTTATGTGGCTTTCATTGTTCCAATTGTCTTGTCATTTTCTTGTATGTAGCCATTGCCTGTAACCTTGGGAGGTGTCGTCCATCCAGAATTCTCGAGCCTTCTGTCTTTGTCATCCTTAGAGAGGCTCACTCCATAGAGGTCTATGGAAGATGGAGGAGAGGCTTGGAATCTATTGTCAGGACTCCTCCCATAATCTGGCTTGGTTACCACTTCACAGCTCCCAGAAGCTATGATTTTGGGTCATCCTTTTTTGGTTTCTTGTTGCTTTCCAAATTTTGGATCCAACCATATCGAGTTTATACCTTATGAGATCCTCCTTTTTCCAGTAGCATGAACGCTCGACTGCCCATAATTTGGCCCATGAATTGTTGGGGTTGGAGACCCATTTCCACCAAATGTTGGCTCCCATTATGGTATTGTTGTGCTTAGGGTCACGCAGTCCTAGTCCTCCCTCACTTTTAGGGGTGCAAACATCCTTCCAATTGAATAAGGCCCATTTTTTTTTCTTTGGTGCCTCCCCATAGAAAATATTGTTGCCAGTTGCATGTGGCTTTGAGGACCCATTTGGGAGCTACATGGACTGAGAAGAGATAGATAGGGATGGATTGCAGAAAATATTTAATGAGGACCAAATGAATAGAAATGTTGAGGGTGCAGTGGGTCTAGTTGGATAACTGAGTTTCCATTTTATCCAGCAGATCTCTCCAGGAGGAGTGATTGATGGCCGAGTCAGTCATCGGAGCTCCTAGGTATTTGGAAGGTAAAAAAGCAATGGAGAATCCATGGATGTAAGTAATGGTGCGTTGGGTTAGAGGGGAGGTATGAAAGAATAATATATGTGATTTGTCATGGTTAACCTCTGTGCCGGAGGCTTCATAGAAGGAATCGAGAAAAAAATTGAGGGTTTAGGCTTCCTGGACCAAGGGGTAACCCATAATCATATTTTCATCCACAAATTGCTGGTGAGAGGAGGGAGGTAGGTTGTGGAGGGGTAAACCAAGTAGGGTGCTAGTCTGGACAAAGCTTTTGAGAAGGCAACCCAATCCTTCTGCCATAATGATGAATATAAAGGGAGAGAGAGGGTCCCCTTGTCTTATTCCTCTCAAGGACTTGAAGGTGGAAAAGCAGATGCCATTGACCAGAATGGAGAGAAAGGGAGAAGTGATGAGACTCATGATCCATCGAACCCAAGTATGACTGAAGCCAAAGGCTAAAAGAACTTTTTTGATGTAGTCCCAGCTGATTTTATCAAAAGCTTTGGATAAGTCAATTTTAAGAAGCATGCCCCTTTTTTTGGTGGTTTTGAGGGAGTGAATGACTTCATGGGTTAGGATGATGCCATCAAGAATCTTCCTTCCTTCCACATAACCTATTTTCTCTAGGGAGATGGTGAGGGGAAGGAGATTCTTCAGCATGTTAGCTATAACTTTGGAGATAATTTTGTAAATGACATTGTAGAGAGTTATAGGTTTGTACTTACTTGGCGAAGCTGTGTTGTCTTCTTTTGGAACCAAGGTGATGAAGGTGCCATTTAGTGTAGGTAGAAGCCAATGGGTGGATTGTGATTCCTCCACTACGTCCCAGACTTTGTTTTGGATGGTATCCCATAATAAATGGAAGAATTTGGTGGTAAATCCATCAAGACATGGAGCTTTTCCTTTCTTCAGCTGGAAGACTACCTCTTCCACCTCAGACAGAGTGGTAGCTGTGAGTAGCATCCTATTATGTTCATCATTTATCAGCTTGCGGATATGTTGAGTGATTTCCCTAATGGCCTCATGCCTCTGGTGGTTGGGTTCTTGAAGGATGTCCCTGAAATGATTTCACAATTACTCAGTGATGGCCTCATGCATTTCCAGCCTTTCCCCTGTTTGTTTCTTGAGGACTGTAATTATGTTGTGCATCCTGTGCTGAATGGTGGAATGGTGGAAGATTTTTTTATTTCTTTCTCCCTGTTTGAGCCAGTTGATTCTTGATTTTTGTCTCCAAAGGGCTTCTTCCTGGTTTTGTCTTTCTTCCAGCTGAATAGTTAGGGATTTCTCCTATTGTTCTGATTCAGCTGAGCACCCTTCCCGGATAATATTTTGTTGCAGTTTCTTCATTTTTTCCTCTAGATCTTTCTGTTCTATGAATATGTTGCCAAAGGTTGTTTTGTTCCAGACTTTTAGTTGGCCTTTGAGTAGTTTCAGTTTTGTCTATAATTGGATCATGTTGGTACCTTGAGGAGGTGCTAAGGAGGACCACCATTTGGAAACCATTTCCTTGAATCCCAGGTGCCTGAACTAGCAGTATTCGAAATGAAAAGTTTCAGGTGCATGCTTACCTGGTTGGTACCATTGAAGTTGTATCAGCCAATGATCAGATACTGCCAACAAGATGATGGTGGCATATATGTTACCTTTGAGCTAGATGATATCTTCTGTAATGAGGAATCTATCCAATCTTGGGGCTATCTGCTGGGCACCTCCTCTTTTTTTGTTCCACGTGAAGATTCCATTGGAGGTGTGTAGATCTATGAGGTTATTACTCTGGATGATTTTTTTGAATCCATTACTATTTGATTCCAGATGCATCCTTCTACCTTTCTTTTCTTGAAGATTGGTTATCATGTTGAAGTCTCCTCCCAAGAGCCAGAAAGGGAGGGATCTTTGTTTACTGATTTCCGCTAGGTTTTCCAAGAGCGCCAATTTTTGTTGAGCGTTTTGTGGAGAGTAGACGTTTGTGAGAAGATGATGGATGTTTGTGTCAATCAGGTGAAATTTGGCCTGAATGAAGTGTTTGTTGGCATGATATTTCTCTAAGGAGATGATTTGGGGGTTCCAGATGATTGCCAGGCCTCCATATGCCATGTTTGCATCAACCGTTATTTTATTGCTGCCTTTTCAAAAAATATTGAAGATGGTATCTAGAGTAGTGTTAGAACATTTGGTTTCTTGCATGTAGAATATTGTCAAATTTTCCTCAGTAATCCTTTTCTTAATGATCATGTGCTTCGTGGAAATTTGAGCCCTCTTATATTCCAAGATATGAGCTTCATGGGATATGATTGAGGTGAGGGCGTAAAATCTATTCAAGTTGGGGAATCGCCCAGAATCCACCATTTCTTTCCCGATTTCTATGGTTCTTTGTAGGGTTGTTTTCCTGTCCATTTTTGGGGATTATTTTGTGAAGTATTTTGTGTTGATGAGCGTGCCCCCCTGGATACCCAAGAAGGGGAGCTGTTGTGCTCTGGTGAGGATTTTCTTCATTTTTTGGATTTGTTGCTCCAGAATTGATTTGTAGTCCTTATTGTTGTAGGCTTCCTCTAACTCGATGAGATCTAGACCTTCCAGATCTATGTTTTCTGGTTCTTCCTCCATCACTTCTGGGATCAATTCCATGATCTGTTCTTTTCCCTTTAGCATGTTGTTTTCCCCTGTGGTGTTTGCAGTTGGTGGTTTCAAGAAGGTCTCAAGGGGGAGCTTATCATGTTGAGCCTTTAAGGATTGGGCCTGCTCCATGGAGGTATGCCCAGCTTCAATGGCTGGTTCAAGTTCATTTTCATTTAGTTGATTTAGGGCTGGAAGCTATTGATGATCATGGGTCCTTTTTTTTCTGCTAAGGAGTAGCTCTCGTGTTGTGTCTTTTTTTTTCTTTCTACCTTCATGAATATTTTTGCTTTCCTGTTTAGGGGACAATATCTGAAGTGATGTCCATGTTGGTGGCTCTTTCTGCATCTAAAATGAATGTGCTCATAATCTACATCTTGTGTCCATTCAATATCTTCATCCATTAGACTTACCTTGCCTGGTAGCAGTTCCGCTAGGTTCATGTAGACGTATATGCAAGCATAGGTTGCGTATCGGTTGATCTTGGTCTCCTCTGCGACCTTGATGAACTCTCCTAGGGCATTTACAATGTCTCTAAGGGTCAGATCGTCCCAATAGTCTTGGGCGAGAGAGTAGAGAATAATCTAGATCGGTGCCCAAGTGAGATCATATTTTTCTGGGTTGAAACGCTCAGTCCAAGGTCTGAAGTATAAACCTACAGTGTTGAAGAAATCGTGACCCCATCCATTATTCTATCTTTGTCTTCAGAATAAGTGAAGAGTACATTGAATAAGCCTTTAGCGCACAGCTGTAGGTCAATATGGCCTTTGGGTTTCCATTTCGAGGCTATCCATCCTCTCAGCACTTTTTTCATGGGCTAGAAGCCCATGAACTTGCCTATCAGTGCATGATATTTCTTGAACTAGATTCTGCCAGTGATGGGTTGCACTGGGATTTCTATCACTATTTTCTTGGAGTTCTTTGGTATGCATGTTGTTGATTTAGTATTCGTTACTACTGTTGCTTATGTATTTATTGGCTGCGCTATGGGTTTCACCCTTGTGGTTTCTTGAGACAAGCCAAAGTTGTGATGATTTACGGTATCAGCCCCTATCACTGCCCCTATGGGAGGCTGGCCTATGAGGGGGCAAGTAGTCGTCCCCCCACTAGAGTCGGTCATCGGTGAGCTTGAAGCTGTCTAGGTGATAAATCACGGTCTATCGGTCTGGGGGAGGAGGTCTTCCTTGGGCAACCAACGCCAAAACCAGCAAACCCTAGGTCATGGAGGTCGGCC
Source organism: Pinus albicaulis (assembly GCA_034641835.2). Classification (NCBI taxonomy): domain Eukaryota; kingdom Viridiplantae; phylum Streptophyta; class Pinopsida; order Pinales; family Pinaceae; genus Pinus; species Pinus albicaulis. Next base: position 1,053,474,499 of record CM076577.1, on the reverse strand, counting down.
TGGTGCAGAGCTCCACTAGGGCTTCCTATTTATTTGTATTATTACTCTATATATATATATATATATATATAGTTTGTTTAATAAGGATCGTTGTTTCAACACTGATTCAATGTAAATATCATTATTATGTAACACTTATTATGCCTATAGAATGCAATATATACAAATTTATATTGGGTTGAATGGGTATTAGTTTTTTTTTATTTATTTTCATATTACCAGTTAATCAATTTTTTAACAAAACATGATATTTAAAATTTCTTTTTGTGGTGTTCGATTGGGAAAGAGAATTGATCTGTTATTTAAGGGATGGTAGCATTGACATTGAAAAATGTAGGGCCTAATTTATTAGTTAATGCAATCGATGCAGACCCTACTCTATGTCATTTCTTTTAACGTGCCTAATATAACATCTACTTGTACTTGATACTAACATATCCTACAATCGGGGTGTCCATTGTCTCCTTTGCATCCAAGAAAGTTTGCATGTAGACAAGTGGGAGTTTTTATAGATAAATGGCCTTTTGCATACAACTTTACATGAATCATTGTTTGAATGATATTGAATATAATTCAAGGTACAATGTTGAACAACAAAGTAAAATAGGATAGGGACTTTGAATCTCACCTTTTATGGCTCCATTGAATAAACACTCCGCATCCTCCCAACATAAAGACACACAAGAATTTGCTTCAAAATAATTAGTAAGATCCCATAGGAAATTGTAGTAAGAACTACTAAGCCCCATAATTTATATATTTAAGGAATTAAGCCTTAAATATTGTAGCTAAAAATTACTGGAAAACTTGCATAACTTTTTTGCATCAACGATTAATATGGTCAAATCTTACCAACATGATTAAAACTAAAGGTGATAAATTATTTCAAATGTAGCTTTAAGTTTTCCAAATTGTATTATAAGAGTGAGTTAAATGTAAAAAATCAACTTGTCTAAAGGGTTCTTCATTTTTGGTGAGGTAAAGTTTTGATATGATTCACTCAATTTTCCTAAATTTAATGATTTAGGTTATCTTAAAATGGATCAAAACATTTGAGGGAAATGTTCCATTTTTAAAGTCATTGTCAATCAAGTAGAACTATATCTTCAAAAAAAATTCCTATGGGATTTGGATAAGAATATATATTGAAAAGAGGTTGAACTTTTCCACTTATCAACTTACTATATATATTATATACACTATATATTGATTATTTGTATTTTTTTATTTTTTGAAAAATTGTTACACCATGTGATTATTGAATACTAAGGGTGTTTGTTTCAACTTTGACTTAAGGATAGAGATCATTATTATGTGAGCCTTTTTAGTTTTGTGAATCATATATAGATAATTTTAATTTATGTCATAGGGGTGGTAGGTGCGGGGGGTGATTTTTCACCCATGGGGAAAAGTAGATTTAAGATACTCGTGGGGATTAGGAATGGTTTCCAACAACTAGACATGAGCCTATGTCATGTACCATGGAATATTGCAAGATTTACAATTGAATCTTAATAATATTATAAACGTTAGAGACTCTCGTCACACCATTGATCATGTGGCAATGGGTTCCTCTCTCTTAGATGTAAAATTAGGCATAGTCTTCAAAAGAATCTAGTCTCTTTTGAAAAAAGTTGAGTATTTTTTTACCTATCATATTCATTTCATTAACAAAAAGGAGGTTGATGTCCTTTCTAATCACGGAACAACCTTGGTAACTATGAGTGTTATGCTAATAAACGATAGGGAGGACCTCTCAATTATTCCTTAGATAGAACTTAAGAGAAAAATGAATGTGGGGTGTATGGCCTATGTGCATAGGAAACACAAAAGCATACATGACAAGCCAATAGATTTCCTTTGAGGTATAAAATGGACGAGGGGATACAATGTCCCTTTAGCCAACATTTGGGCATGTACACAATAGTTCGATCCAACTCTACATGTGGTGAATTAACCTGATTGAAATTATTTATAAAGATGGAATTAATAGGTGCATGACAAGGAATGTGGTATGATTACTCCTGGATAGCGAAGGTGATAGATTGTTAGTAGTGGTGATGCAACTCCCCAGTGGGTGGGAATATTTGGGCTCATCTCTTTGATCAGTCATATTACTGAGTGTGCCAACCTTGATGAGATTAAGTAAGATGAGTGGGTTCTCCCCATTATGTGGTAATAAAAGTAGTAAATTATAATCGAAAGTGTTAGAATATATAACATTTGGAATTAATTTGGAAACTCAAAGGTGGATTTGGTGGTTAATTATGGTGATCCTCTTGTTTTGTTCCATATGTACGTGTTGGATGTTAAGGTTTTTAAATTGCGAACTAGGAATGAAATTTTATTCCAATTTAGGTTTGAACATCGACAAGGGAGCGATAGGGGAAGGTCACTTTGGTGGGTCAATTTATTTTCACTTTCCCTCCTATAATATCATGGGTATCATCATATTTCAGTGGAAGTGTAGAAAACCTGGGCATAAAGTTAACAATCTGAAAACCAGATTGGATACTTTATGAATCTATATGACTTTTATACATTAGTGGGTGATAAATATATTGGGACTCTCACTCGATGTAAAAAATAGATCCCTAGTTAAAAATTAGAGGAGGTGGTTGGAATCCTTGGATCATATGGGGAAGAGGAATTGGAATTCATGTAAGAGGATGTTCGACAAATTTTATTAGACACCTATAGGAAATTATTCTCACACCTCTTATACTGAAACCAACATTATCACCTCCAATCCTTGGGATTTTTTTATGGATTTTTGCAAGGATATCCATTAGTGGGAGGGGTATGGGTAGTCCTAAACTTGGATTATTTGGTGTCTTATCACATATCTTCAATCATTGGTCAGACTACAAACAATTATGCTAATTTATTTTCTTTAAAAGTAATTCTACAATTGGCAAGATATCTTGGAATATACTCTTTGCATGTTTATTGGGACTCCATGACTGTTATCAATTGGATGAAGGATCTACTCAGCTACACAACAATAATATTCTTCCTTTATTCCAAAAAGAATGTTTCCTAACACATGCATTCTTTGATATCTCTTTTGATCATATATATTTTCATAGGAACACAGAAGTAGATGGACTCTTAAAGGTTGGCATTGATATATATGGAATTTCATGTAAAGTCACAAGAAAAGAAGCGGGTCAGCACCAAGAATATATGCTTGTCCTTTGGGCATAGTGGAGCACAACAAAATATTATTTTTTAATTTTTTAATTTAAAGATTTTTTTAGTATATATATGATCATGATGTAGGCTAGATAAAACCCTCAAGATAGACCAATTGATTCTTTCTTCAACATATATTTAAAAAAAGAAAAAATAAACAAAAAAATATTTATGGAATCTCATGGTGGACAAGGAAATAGCTTTCTACTAATTTTGGTTGGACCAATGACCTACATATTTCAGGGCTACATCAGCCATATGAATTCCAAATGGAATATATACTTCTAATTTTTTTATGACATATAAATAGAATTCTAATTTACTTTTTCAAGAAAAAAAAATCGCAAATTCAATTGCGATATTTTCAATTAGCCACAAGCTTGTCACTGACCAGGGAGCTATTGGTGGAAATTGATTATCTAAGGCACCAGATCAAGGAACTTCAACATGAACACAAATAGATCCAATGATGCTCACTCCCCTCTATTAGCTCAATTAATGAATTTAAATTTGTGGTTCTTTTTCTTAATGAATTTTTTCCTCCAAATGATTCAGGGGTGGTTCCCATTGAGGAATGTTCTTCTTAGTCAAGTTAGTAGGTAATGGAGGTCAAGTTTTTTTTTAAACTCTAGGAGTGTTTTGGTATTATATATACTTATAGGATATGTGATGTAATTTTCTATCATCATATATTCATCTTATATTTCAAGCGTTAGTAAGAAATGGCTCAACTTGATTAGCCTCTCTGATATTTTGTAATATTGTTGTGTTATTGCTATCCTAATTGTAAATTTCAATATAACATATTTACTGTTGTTATTAAAAAAAATTCTATCACAAAGACATGAATCATTCATGTATGTTTTCATTCCATAATTAATTTATGGTGGTTGTATGATTTGTGTTCAGTGAACAGTGACATTGTTTAGAGAGCATTATAATGAAACATTCTAGTGGAAGAGGTGTTAAATTTTTTATATGTTTAGATTATTTTTGTACGAGAAGGATATATATCACTTATAGTAGGTGTGTATTTATGCATTTTCTATCCCGCATTATACATTGTACACTCTAAGATTTCCATACTTTGTAAGTGCCGGGGGCCATAACTTTCGGATGTCACATATGTCCCATTAACATATATCTACTAATATTATGTTGTGGCCATAAATTGTGAGATCAAGAACCCAACTTCATTACTTAAAATGTGCACAACTTCAATGCACTGTGAACAACAATTATATGCATCAAATTTTATCTAGATTGTGTGGATTAGTAGTTGGGACAAGTCATTGCTATATAAACAACCCAAATTCAAACCTTGACAAATATAGAATCTTTGTCTTTGTACAACACAGAAGTTATTTGACCTCTTGAAATTAAATTTCATCTATCATTAAATAATAATTAAAAATAAAAGCAAATTTAACATACCAAATTGATTATATATATATATATATATATATATATATATATATAAACGTAATTTAAAAAATACTATAATATTTCAAATGATAATTTTTTTTAATAGATATTGATAAAACTATGGAAATTAAATCTCACTCAATCTCTTAAAGTTACTAACAAATATTTCAACTAACAAATAAAAAGGAGAACAAATATGTGAAATTTCTAAAAAATATATTTTTAATATTAAATGTAAAAAAGTATATCATTAAACCTAAGGTCGATTTCCATGAAATTAATGACAAATGTGCCCATATTTTAGTCAAACCATAACAAAATGTATTTTTATTTAGCGTAATTTAAACTCCAAATGATATGCACCTTTCTCGATGTCATTCTCCGATCTATAATTGTTCGTTGATGATCATTAGTACTCTATTCAATCCAACTTCGTCTGCCTATGTTATATTTGTCATCAACCTTTTCTGTTAAGCATCGGCATGGACCTTCGTTATCTCTCTTGACAATGTTTTTCATCACTGAGTTGAATGTCTCCCTCATCACCAACTTTCCCATTCGACCCCACATCCTCTTTCCCCTCTCCCTTACATCAAATGACCCCCAAGCACTCTCCTTCCCCTCTTCTTTGCATCTAACGTTTCCCAAGCACCAAACATTTGCACTAGGTTACTATTAGGATCACAGAGCACCGAGAGAAACAGTGGTTTCTAAAGACATTTTTATTGTCTTCCCAATGGCCACTAGAATTGCTTAACATGGATATTTTTCACCTTTAAATGGGCTACATTAAATATAAATACCATGGGAATAACCATGGGTGCCCATAAACCTAGAGCCCAAAAAATCACTGGTAACTCCATCTAGTCAAGTTTACTTGAACCACCCTAAAAATCCCCCCCTTACACTTGACTCGATGAGATTAACCTGGTCCCATTCATCCATCAACCATCTCATGCATGAGATCTTATATTCCCCCCTTTAAGCCAGATACCAGTACACTTGCCACTCAGGTACCTCTCCCACAACTTGATGGCTCCATGTACCACTACACTTCATGTATGCTTGAACAAGGAATTACCACAATTTTTGCTCCCATGTAACATATATGCCTAAACATAAAGTGTTGCAAATTATTAGGGAAATTCCTTTAACCAAAACCCTTAGAGTTTTCACACATCACACGCCGCTCCTTCACTCTATACCGCTCCATCTTCATTCTTTCTAATCCATATGACCACTCTCTTAGCTTCTATGTCTTTCTCGATCCATACCTTGACTTGGATTTTCAACATGACTTGCACCTTCTCGGTCCATGCAATCTCGCATTAGCACAACTTCTATCAATTTAGTGGGAATAATTCTTGCATTGCACATGCAATATTTTCCCAACAACATACATTCATACAATGCACCACAACACATTTAATCCACCCAAATTGGTTTTTGACAAGACACTCCACTCAAATCTAGCCACGCCTACTCAAAAAAAAAAATGCACACTTAAAACTGACTGGGTTCTACCATATGCTCTTCACTCTAAGTCTTTTTAAACTTATTATAAATCCAACCCAATTCACACTATTCCTGAACCATACACCTCATTATCCTCGGCACCTTGTAAGTCTCTAACACTACATAACCAACCAAATTCTTATCATATAGCACCCAAGTGATATGTCATTTAATTTTGGCCAATGAAGCCCATCACAAAATCTCCATTACTCTAGTGTGATCTATATCCCATCCACCACAACCCTGGAGTTGAAAAATTACTCTGCAGAGAGTGGCCATGTGATCATGGGGACCCCCACCGTCATTTTTTCCAACATGATGTTCCATACACATTAATTCAAATGCTAAGTGCTAAACTCCATACTCTCATATTCACAAATCTCTCATATTTAACAACCTGGATTTGATACTAGTTGTTAGTATCACAAAGCACAAAGAGAAGTGGTGCTCTCTAAAGACACCATTACTGTGTTCCCAATGGCTACTAGGATGGCTTAACATGGAGATTTTCGGCCTTTAAATAGGCTACTTTAAATATAAATACCATGGGCAAAACCATGGGTGCCCAGAAACCCGGAGACCAAAAAACTATCGATAACTTAACCAAGTTAAATTTACTTTAACCACCCTAACAACTACCAATCAACTGTGTGAAGCTAGTTGAGAAGCAATTGAAGGAGAATCTTTATACAACCTCTTAGGAGACGACTATAAGGTAAGGCATTGCCCCATTTTCTGAGATTTATACATAACATTATTCATCATGAAACTTAGGGTTTCTTCCTTGCTCTTGTGGTAGTGATTGGTGCATCTAGCCATATGCCAAATCATAATGCTTAAACCATAATAGTGATGAAGGGTATTCCCTTCTCTTTACACTCGGTATTCAAGAGATTCCAATGTGATTTTTTGAAAGGTTCATGCATTTATCAACAAACTTGAAAATGTGAATATGGAGACTTCTATAGGAAAATCTCATAAAAATAGTGAACCTTAATTTCTTCATTTTAACTAATCAAACATGCAATGTTATTTTAGCCTATTATATGTAATGTTAAATTCATTAATTTTAATTATACATTTTGTTAGGGTCCTATAAGTATAGGATTCATAATTTGGAATTGACTTATGATAATCTTGTAAATATGTACATACTTTGCTTTCTGCAAGTTGTTTTCCCATATTTTGTAAAAAATTAAAAAAAAATAGAAAATCAAAAAGAGGGTAAAAGTCCTAAAAGAAAGATCAAAGGACTTAGAAAAAATAATATACCCCAAAGAAAAAATAAATAAAATATGAAAGTGTACAAATTCAAATGCCACTACTTTTTACTTTGTTACTGATGATTATGGCAGAGTGTCAATAAATGCCATAATCCATGATGAGTTGAACTGTTCAATCTTGACTTGTCATGTTTCAATTTACATGTTGTAGATAGTGAATAAAGATTAGTCAGACTGTTTAATCCTGACTAATTAATAGATAGGTAGAGAATAATGAGGAACTCATCAATTTAAACTGAGCCCTCGGATGATATAAGATAGATTTAGATAGTTTTTATGCTTTCAAAAGAATAAAATGTTCAATGTTGCTAGCTCAAATGCACCTGCAAAATGGAAGAAAAAATGTTAGATTAAAGTTGGGTAGGTAGAAAAAGGTGGGAAAATCATTTTAATATTTGTTACCAGGCAGAAATCACTAATTTCCTCTCCCCTATAGTTATTCTACATTCTAAACTTCCAGTCAAAAAGGCTTAGAGCATTTCTCTGACTTCTATTGGGACCAGACCCAAGGCTCAATAAATCTTAAGTTAAAAGTGTTGAATTCCTATAATAATCCCTAATTATCATCATTTACCCTACATTCATCCATTACACTTTCATAAGTAAAGACCTTTTTACTTAATGAAAAGATAAAATCCCTGTTTGATTAATCTCCTTCATTCATAAAAACATAAAAAACCCTCCAAAAATATTATATTTCAGGTCTAAGTGGTCAAATTGTAAATGATAAAGTTTTGATTTTATATTATCACTTCACTTGGTCATATCATTATATTTTGGTGTTTTTCATTGTCCTTGGTCATATTAACTTCTAATTTATTTATTAAATCCCTGTAAACAAACCTTATATTATTATTATAACCCCTCTTATCTAATTATCCCCAAAAACCCACTATTATAAGCTTTTTTTCCAAAGTTAATTATCCACATGTTTAAATAAAAAACCCCAATTATATCCCCTTTGGCATAAAACTAACATTATGTAAATATCCCGCCCCATTACATACTTAAACCCGAGGTTAAAATATACTTCATTTTCTTTTTTTTTTAATTATGTGAAACCTCATGTTTCATATAATCATTAACCTCAGTTAATCTTATAACCCACCTCACGCACATTTTTAATAATATATATAAACCTTGTTTATATATACACCACCACTAAACCCCTTCCTAAAAAATGTACATACTCCGTCTATGAATAAAACATTTGATAAAAACTTTGGTTATATATATATATATATATATAAAGTTTTTTCATGCGCCATCACATAAGTCAACCTGGCCCCATCATAGAATTCCACAGCAGCTTTCCGTTTAATCCCGATCGTTCGCTCCCGTGCTCCAAATCCAACGTCTGATGATGATTTTTGCGCTCGCAAACCAATCGTTCTCCCAAAAAGAAATCGAGCGCGAAATAGGTTGTTTTCTTGAAACCACCCCCTGCGACATGGCGTCTCCTCATTGTGTTGCATTCATTTTTCCAAAAACTACTTATAGCCCAACTCCAATGCGAAAACAACTTCCGGTTTTTCGCATTTGAAAACAGAAACCCCCCCACTTTTTGATGAGACAACCATTTAATGTATTAATGGCGACCAATATCGAATGTTAAAACCCTTGATAAACACTATTTTCACTATTTTTTCACGCATTTGAACTGTAAAAAGAGCTCCTCTTGACTGTATTTAGCCATTTCAAGACCCTGTTTACCCATTTTTCATTAGAGACCCAGATTTGACCACTGATTTTCATTTGAAGGTCGGGTAAGCCATTTGATGCACCATAGCTCAAATTCAACTACAAAAAATTGCAGAAACCATTTCGACTACCAAAATACCTGCAAAAAAGGTATTTTCCCAAAACTAGCCTGCAAAATTCACGATTTAAACATCCAAATTGAATCAATTGAGCTATAACTAGTGAATTTGTCCATCCTAGTGTGTTTGAAACCTTGAAAAAACAGGGCAAACCCTCGCAAAATTTCTCTAGAATTCTCTGATTCATAAAAGCTTCATTTAAAGCCAAATCCTTAGTCCAAAACCCCTAAAAGATTAATTCCACGGCTCAAAAAGGTTTTAAAACCTAAAGAATACCTTAAAAGCCTCTTTTGCAGTCACAGTCATTCAAAAAGCCTATGTTTTATGTCTTAAGCCTGTTGCATGTGTCCTAAATTCCTAATTGAGCACTGAAGTACCCACTGCCATCATCTTTTCCTATAAGATTGCTCAATTACCCTCTGTTTCAACAAATACAACTATTGCAAACTATTTAATCTTGCTTTAGTTATTAAAGATGACCAAAAAACAAATGACACCTAAAGCTAGAGGATCCAAGCCTGTTAAACCTGGAGGATCCAAACCTCCCAAGTCTAAAGTAGCAAAAGCCCTAAAATATACTCCTACAATCATTGCAAAATCCACTGTGACTGTTAACCCCCTTCAGTCACCAGTGTCTAATGAAGAAATTATCCCTTTAATTGATTTGTATTATAAAATTGCAGACCCTATGGTAGAATTCAAATTATTAGAACTTCAAAATTGGTGTCATGAAAAGTTCCTAGAGAAAGATGACATGCCTCTCTGGGATACAAATTTACCCAAATATGTAGTCCCAGTAACACATCCTAGTCAAGACCTGGTAAGATTTTGTCAGAAGTACTATGTTCCAGACCAAAGAGAAATTGTGAATGTTGATAGGGAGATTTTATTTTCTATCACTGCAGAGTCTATTAATGAAATGTTGCAACTACAGTTTAACCCTAGGGTAGTTCCCCTATCCATTGAAGCATTAACTTAGTTATATTTGGGATTAGATTTCCCTAAGAGATTCATGATTTTTCAAAATTTCATGCCAGCTCATGTGGACATTCCAAAGCTGAATCCTCCCAATTCCACTTCCAAGTTTCCTGAGGGTTCAAGACATGTAATTTGAATGTTATCCTTCATATTGGGCTATTTCACTAATGAATTCACTGATGAATCCATCCTTGGTTTTTTGTCTACCTTATCTCCTAGTCAACCTCCTGCTATGATTTTTGACTTTACCTAGTTTATAGTTGATTCTATCCATCATCAGTTGACCAAGTTTCCCATTGAAGGGGTACTCAGATATTCTTCATATTTATTTCATTTGTTCTTATTCTCACAAGCTGATAACTTTCCAATAGCATTATATAAAATGAATGTAGAGGGCCAGCCTCTATCATTTGTCTTTTGGACATCACTATTGAGAAAAGAAGGAAGTGAATACAGCTACACAGATTTTACATATTTGGTCATCAGGCCAGCTATGAATTTGCTACATAAATCAGAACAACCTAGGGTAAGTGAAGAAATGAAAAGGATATCACAACTATTAGAGCAATGCAAAATGGGAGATTGGTACTTGTATGAGAAACACACTGAATTGAGAATCTTTGGAACCAATCTTCTTCCATACAAATTACCTAAGTTTTTGACTATTAGAGTCTTTTCTTTAGAGTATTTGAGACAGGTTTTGAATGTTGATGCCATCAATTTCTTAGCCTCCAAGAAGAAAACTTAATTCAAACTGAAAAATCAGATTGGTCCTTTCATTGTGAATAATAGAGATGCTGAAAAAGAGATAGCTAGAAGATTTTTAGACTATAAGTTCTAGGAAAGCTTCTATTCGAATTATGACCCTCAAGGTCTTCTCAACAGTATAAGGGTTAAAAATAAGCTTCCTCCTTTCATACATGAACCCAAACCTGATATTAAGAAATTTGCAAATCAGATAAAATGGGTAGAGAACACATTGATTGATACAGTGATCAATACATATCCAATACAATTGAAGGATACCACATTTTCCATGATAGCTTCTAAATAGCCAGAATCTTCAAACAAAATAAGCAGGGATGAAGGAGCCTACAAAACATAGACTACTACAGAGACTAAATTCAAGCTCGTCTACAACAAAAGGCTCAAATTCGGTTCCATAGGGAAAGATAAAGTGATTGAAATTGATGATACAAATGGCCAAGAAACAAATAATGAGCCTGAGGTAAGCAATGATGAGGTTACTGAATTAATTAAAGAGACTTTAACAAAAATAGAAAAATAACATGCAGCAACTAAAGAATCAGACACTTAGATGATTGAAAAGCAAGTTAATATGGAAGCTTCTTCTTCTCAGACAGCAAAAGAAAAAGATTTGGATATTAAAGAAAGATATAAACAAATCAAACAAAGGAATGAATAAATAAAAAGTTCCTTAGAAGATTTTATTTTACAAATAGGAGTCGACCCATCAAATGTGCAAGTTGCTGAAGTATTAATCAAGAAGAAAAATGATGATATTGCTGCTTTAAGGAAACAGTTAAAACTTCCTCAAAGTGAGCACCCACAGAGTAAGGAGATACTTCACGAACAGAAAGAAAAAGAGGATATGATGCAGTTCATCATAAAGCTAACTACCCAAATCAAAGATATGGAAATTCAAATGGATATACTTATAAAAGAAAAAGAAACTATGAAGGAAACTGATACTTCCACCATTCCTACAGTCATACCCATTATTACTGTTGTTGTTCCTTCTACACTAGGAGAAAAATTGCCACCAAAAGAGTTATTGGCAATTGCAGTGTCAGTACAATCAACCACAACATCAGCAATAGATTCTTCAACCACACAGGTACAACATACAAATGATGCGGGACAAATAGTAAAGGCTATGGAGGAGATGTCACTGAAAAACAATGAAATTAATATTTTGAAGAAAATGATTCAGAATATGGAAGTATCTAACAAAGCAACATTAATTAATGCCAATAATTATGAACAAAGGGCCAAAAGACTTGAAGAGCAAGTCAAAAGCCTTCAAAAAGATTTGAGTTTCACTGCACAAATTTCTTACATAAGAAATTACCTATGGACCAATATAATTGAGGCTATACATCTTCAGCGGCCATCAATCCAAATCATATATGAACAGAGAGGCCTACTTCTAGCAGCACAAATAGAAATCCAGAAGACAACAAAAGAATTAACAGATAAACCAACACAAGCATTAAGGCTAATCCCTTTCTTGAACTGTGAAAACAGAACAAAACTAGAATAATTGAAGATACAGGATAGGACAGAGACAATATTGAAAATAAAGAAATTTTTGACTAAGAAAACTCTAATGAACAATTTGAGAGAAAAACGTGATGCCATGAATTTTTCTATTACCATTTTTTTAGCAAAATACACAATGCTAAGACAAGCTAGCATTCCAGATATTCATGTCTTCAATGAGAAATTGATGAACCAAAAATAATATGACAAAAATATAAGGGATCATGCTAAAGAACAGGTCAACAAGCCACTGGCATAGGGCTCTTCCACTGGAAAGGTTGTTCTCCAATATATTGAAGACTTATTTTTCCTTCAAAATGAAGTCAAACATCTATTTGTCATCAAACCAAATTTTTCCAAGTATACTGATGCTGATGAGAACTTCAGAAAACTAAAAAGTGTAAAAATACCAGATGCTGAACAATGGAAAACTTTTACAGATTTTTTGTAGCAGCAAAGAAGAAAAACAGTGAAATAAAGTACAAGTATCTGAGAAAGAAAAAAACAGTTACTTGAGTTTGATTTTTTACTGCTAAGAAGTCTCTTTATACAGTAGTTAAAGGTTAAAATATCAGTTAAAAGAGTATCAGGGTGAAAGAATAGAGTCAAAGTGTATCAGAGAGAAAAGAAACAACCAACTGATTTTGACTGCTGTAATTTCCCTTTTTACAACAGTAAAATGATAAATAAACAGCTTGAAAGAACATCAGAGATGAAGTACAGTGTTAAAGAGAATAAGTGGAAAGAGTATCAGTTAAGTCAACTTCCAAAAAGATTTTTTTCAATATGCCAGCAAGCATGGACAGCTATTCAACAAACAGTTTTTGTTAGATAAGTTAGTTCTATATTTTCTTGATAAGAGGATAGCTTGCTAAAGTTGTTAAGCAGTTGTCCCTCTTAATGTGTAAAGATATTTTATATCTCCTAGAGTTATTCCTAGATCTCTCTAGGATATTTGTAATAAACATTTGTATAAATACTTCAGTTTTTGAAGTGTTTAGTGTGGAATAAAATTGCTAAGATTACTATAGACTTTTGCTAATACATTAGAAGCTCTCATGTGTTGAATTCAAAGTAGCAGACTGGACAAAGCTAAAGTGGCATCATAATTCAGGATTCTTGCGATAAGTTGAAGAGTGTAGTACATATCTTCTTGTCATTGTTTCTTTTCTGAGTTTCATGCAATTCATTATGTGTTTAATCTATCTTAATGTGTAACTAGGAATATTACTACAAGACTAGCCTTTTGCTCCCTGTTTTTAACTAAGTTACCATTTAAATGTTTTCTGCTGATTTCCAGTGTTAGGAATTCTTCATTTCTCCTACTCCCGTTTGACCCCTGCCTCCTTCTTCCATTTTCTAGATCAAAGGATCCTTCATTCCCTTTATCCTAATCATACCATTTCATCAAAAACCTTTCCCCAAACCTGTAGGTTATCTACCTTGCCCTGAATACATTTGTACCCTTTTTGCCTTGCCTTCTAGTACTGCTATCTAGACTTGGACTCCATAGCCCAATGGACAAGTAGATATCTCCCTAGTTTAATCCTAAGTGATTTTTACCCACCAAAACATTTAAAAGAAAATCAATTGTTCTATCATAACTAGCCTAAAAACATAAATTAAAAACAAAGATAAATCTTAAAGAGAGAGCCCTCTCTGAATTCTAGGAAGGCTAGATCCTAGAGTTTGAAGTAGGCTTGTGGTTACCTCAGACTATTTCTCTTGAACCTGGAGAAATTACTGAGTGATAACACATTTATTAACAAGTGTGTATAAGAATAAAGGGTGTGTTTGAGTGCTAAAGTAGATATAGAACGCCTTTGACTGTTCTTAGCATCTCAGTACATTTTCTACCTATCTTTAATATAATAAATAATTTACACCTAGGTGTGTCCCATGCCATTTTGTCTAGGAAATTGTTAGAATGGGATATGTTTCAAATAGATAGTCAAATAAAATAAAATTGTAGTTGGCATAGATAGGGCACTCATCTCAGATTCCCTTATTATTTAACCATGATTATTTTAAAAAATAGGCTACAGTTACATGCCAATTAATTTTTTTCTCTAAAACTATTATATAAATTTGAAAGTGAAACTTATATCAAGATTAATGTGATTAGTTTTATATATTTATTGTTGTCAATTATGTTGTAATAAAGCGATTTAGACCGAAGTGAAGTGAAGTATTGACTATTGTTTATCAGTATAATTACATATTTCATATCAGCATTAAACATGAAAATTTTTAGGATTAAATGTGAGAAACCTCCACTATGAAGAGGAAATTATAAATTTGCAATAAAAGGTGTATAGAAGAAATTTCTACATGGTATTGAAGTATTACGATTTGATATTTTTTTTTAAACTTAGCTTATCATTTTTCTAGAAAAGGATTTTCTTTGCTTTAGGTCCATGGTGGATATTATATACTTTGATTATTATTGGTAATTTGTATTGTGGATAATAGGTCATTGAACATTTTTATTAATGAGATTGTAAATTGTTTTTAGGTATCCATACAAATGGGAAGGAGAAACAAATGGGAGATTATAATAGGCTTAAAGGTCCAAGACTTAAAGGACAAGTTGGCTTTTTCTAGAAAATATTTAACTTAGAGTGAAGTATATAGATATAATAGACCTTTATTTGATCTGATCATGTTGAATGAATTCCTTAATGTAAAGTTATTGAACTTATTAAAGGGGAGGAAATCAATCACGCCCCTCATAATTTATTACTTACAATAAAGAAACATCTAGCAGAAAGGGACATTGCTCATATGTGATATGAACTGTAATTATTTCACAATGACATGGTACTCGCATTTGTAAATTTTTTTTTGTTTTAGTTAGCCTATGAATCTTATGGTTTGGCATTATATATGATCACATATGCTTACTTATGATTAGATATGTGATTTTGTGCTACAATGTGCAATTTTTACTACAATTAATCATGTTCATATGGCCTCGAAGACAGAAGAGGACAACATCCAAACAAATGTAAAGGCTCATTTGAAAAGAAGAGGGGATGCCAATTCCATTTCAATGTAAATGTTTTGAATAAGGACCTCGATATAAAAACACTGACATAGAATGCATATGAGAATGAAGATGAAGATACTGACATACAATGCATATTGTGACATGGGAACTATGACCTAGGAATTGTAAACTCGCATCATCCAAGTCGCAACTCCTTATCACTATACTCATTGTATTTCAATGGGAAATCCTGAGCTTGTGAGTATTTCATCTCACCCTAGATCCCTTCACTCTAAGATATTTTCATTGGAATTTGAAAATGTACGAGGTTGCGCTCTTACACATATGTCATCATGGCACAACTTCCCCTCACTAAGCCCCTTTTCCTTGAAATGGGAATGCTCGAAAGTGTGATTATGTCATACCACCCATCTATGTTCTCACGTCACTTATTTTTTCTTTTTTTTCACTAAGAACCTGGGCCATAGCTCCATAGAACCTATTAAGCTACCTCTCATCCAGCAAATGGGAAAGAAAAATGACCCCACTGAGCTCTCATTTTCCAAGTATTTGGGCTAAGGTCGATGCCACAAACATAAAATTAAGCAAAGTGGAGAATATAAATGCTCATCTTGTAGACTTTGATAATTAATTTGGATAGGGATTCTAAGTAATAAAACTGAGTGTTGAAAGAGATTCAATGGGTTATTGGAAAACATGGCATAAAGTAATGTGATTTTCCAAATTTTGAGCACCTACCAATGCACAGGGAGGGAAACATTCAAATTACATTTGTTGATTCCAATATTTCTTCCATAAAATAAATGAATAATTGTGCTATAGTATAATTTGAAAGATGATGCAGGTTTTAAACCCCACGAAGGAAACCTTAGTTGACAGGTGATTACGTCAACATTTGAAACACTTTCCAAATATATCAATGTTATATTTTTTAACTAGATTAATCAACACTTGTTCAATGACTTCATAGGCTCGTTTCATGATGATTAAAATTATCTATACATCTCAAAAAATGGGGCAACACCTTTTCTTATATGACATCTCCCATAAGGCCTTAAAAATCTTCTCATTCAATTGTTGCTAACTTGGATTCATACAGTTGATTGGTAACCTAATGGGATTGATGGGGACTCAGGCGAGATTGGATGTAGGCGAGATTGGAAGGAGGGCACTCATTTGAGTTTGAAAATGCAAAGGGCATGAAAGTGAAAATAAGGAATGAGACTTTCGAATTGGTGTTTAATGCATGGCACTGTTGCTAGGTGGAAATCAAGTCGAATGGGAAAGGTGGTGACAAGATATAGGTCAATGTTGGTGATAGAAAATATTGATGGGAGAGATAACAACGGTCCATGAAGGCGGTTGACGGAACAAAAATTCGACAGAGATAATGGAAGCAAGCGGAGTTGGACCGGTCGAAGCTCTAATGATCCTTGGTGGGCGGTCAGAGACCAGAAAAAAGGTGTCAGGAAAGGTGTATATCATTTAGAGTTCGTAGTTGTCTTTAATGTGAATTTTTTGAGTTTCCACTGGATTTTTGGTTGGAATCTAGCGAAAAAAATTGAGGTGAAATCTTGATTTGTGTTATTTAAACTGATTTTTTTACTACATATATGGATTCAACACCTTGAAAAACTCCTAGGGAACTTCTATTGTGCAAAGTTTACCCATCAAACATGTGATTTAAATGAATTCCTGCGAGATTTTAGACAAATTAGATCAAAAAAATAAATCAAAAAACTTTTCAAAAATTCACATTAAAAACAACTCGTTTAGAGTTTAGCTTACACCTTTTTATTTAATATTTACTTTGGGAAAGTGAAAGGCAATTGAATTGAAGGATTTATGGAATCGTTAATTTATAATTATGTGTGGTTGTAGTAATGGAACAAAATTATATCGTTTGAATGGAATATTTTTCTAATCTAAGGAACAACTTGAATTCCATCGTCACATTATGGATGTTTCTTAAATAAATAAATGAACAAAATATCAAAATAAAAAGTATAGCAATTATTAATAAATAGATAAAATATAACAATAAATTTAATAATTTTAATTTTAATAATTTTTTAAAATTTAATATATAATAAAAAATACATTTTGAAACTATATTTAAAACTTTACATAACAAATCAAATTTATTTTAATAAAATTTATTGCCTCCGAGAGGCACTCTCTAGTCTAGTATGGTAAAAATGTTGTAATGTAATGTCTTGATTAACATTTTGACTCGATCAAATTACATAAAAATAGAATAACATAACATAATTTAATAATTATATTTATATTTATAATTATAATTAATAACTAAACCAGTTGAGATCCATCTTAACTCCAAATCTACCAAGCATCGAGAGGGATCAAATCACTTGAGATGAAAACCGCTTTTAGAGTGAAAAGATATTTGATCCCTCTTGGCGCTTGGTAGATCCAAAGTTAAGATGTATCTAGGTTGTATTTAATTATCAACTATTCACAATCCCATACTATACCAAAAACCCTAATACCATAATATCAAGCCTTACATTTTCTAGTATAAATCATCCAATTCCATGGACAACGATAACATATTATGATTAAAAAATAATAAACATGACCATGATTCTATCATATTTATTATTAATACTAAAATATTGATAAAATAATATAATATAATTTTATAATTTTTTTTTTTTTTTTTAAGATAGATGTTTTGGTTTTTAAGTGAATGTTTATTTTAATAACAAGGCTAGAAAAGAGGGGAGAACAATGGTGAGTGGGTCAAGAATCTGCATGAAGGAGGTGGTGGTGGATGTGTGCCATCACATGCTTAGCCACCTAACCTCTATTTCGGCCAAGGAGCGTCTCCATGGCCAGTGAGTGAAGTTGTTTATCAACAGTGCAAGCAAAATGAATATCTCAAAAGCACTTTGTAACCCTAGTAGCCACAAAGGTTGGCCCAAAGAATACCAACAACTTTGATGCTTTCCACGTCATGAGCGGACACTAGATCTACCACGTGAAATTCGAGAAGAATTTGGAGGAATGGAAGGTGGAGAAACCAGAGGAGGATTTGAAGAAGGTTGTTTTTCCTCAAGATTTGGAAAACCTAGGAAGCATTTCTTGCTGCAGAGCTCTTCTTGCCTCCATGATGAGGTTATTTCCCCAAATATAGTGAATTTTATGGTATTTGTGATACCATTCTTAGGGTTTTCCCTTTGTTTTTAGGTCAAATCCATAGATCTCGTCACGTCACTTGCAGCCAGGATACAAGATTGAATTGATATCCCATGTGGAAACATTCGACTCCTACATGGAGGTAGGTAGCTTCAATATCTAAAATCACTCAGCGAGTATGTCATGACCAAGGATGCCTCGATTCATTGAGTGTTAAAGCTAAGAGGTGGAGCAAAATGTTGGGGTGCATCCTCTTCCTCCCAACCCAAATCCTTCAAGGATGCACTCAATCCAAGGCCTGCACAACTGATTCCAAAAGAGATCTCAGGGACATCCTTCATTGTAGATCAAGTAGAAAATATCTCGACTATTAAAGTGGATCATATTCAATTCAAGGATGTTTACATGGATTATTTGATGCATGCCATTATTCATAGATTTAATGGGTTATGGCCTACGACATTTGTGCTCCAATGGGTGCATCAAACCTGGTCCCCAAATACAGATATATTTTTTTGCTTGAAAGATTTTTTTTTGTGTATTTAAAATATCTGAAGGGTTATTGCAAGGTTTTTTATGAAGGACCTTGGTTTTTGGGCCATTCTAGACTTTTTTCAAAACTTGTTTTGTTTGTTTTAACCCTCTCTCTATGCCAACTACAGTCACTCTAGTTTTGATCTGAAATTACTTGCTAGTTAATGCTGTGCTAGTTTCATTTCAGATATAAACATTTCTTTTCTTTGTTTTACTTATCCTTCATGAGTTTGTTTAAGAGCACGTGATTGGAAAACAATGTACTTAGTGAAATTATGAGTTTTTCATAAGATTAAAAAGCATAATTTTAAATGACAGAACATAAGAAATAGTAAATACAACGAGCACATATAACAGAGCTTAACACAGGGAATTTTGATAAAGGAGTTCACCCCTCCTGGGCTACATCTCCTTGGTCCAGCTTCATAGTGTGACCTTTGTATTAGCTTCAAGTATGCTCAAATTGTTGTTACAATCTTCAGAACCTCTTGTAACATTTTCCAGTGAGTTTACAACATCATAATCTCCCAAAAATAAATATTTTTTTTGCTGTAATTGGACTCTGGATGCTCTGGCAATGATCCCAACACCTATTGGCCCTAGCCTTCAAAAATATTCAAATGTAATAAAACACTTGTAGATCACCTTTTCTTCCTATGAAACCTGCTCCATTGAGTTCCTAGCATGAAAATTAGCCAGGAATGACTTTTACTGAGCTCAATTTGGTCAAAAATTGAGTGAGTTATAACCAAAACCAATTTTGCCCCAATTTCTCTTCCAAAACTGGAGAGACTGCCAGTTATATTTCTAAATTTAGAAATATTTCTAAGATTGGCACGCCTCCAAAAAACACACCAACTTTAATTTCGAGATTAATTAGCGTAATGCAGGATTAGCGAGCGGTTAAACTTGTTTTAATGTTAAGCACGGTTTTAGTGTTAATGACGTTTAAACATCATTAAACCACGTCTTAAATTAATTAAACACACTTAAATAAATATCCCGTTGGTTTGAAGTTTTTAGCGCCTGGTTCTTCCAGGGTGGCCACATGGGGAGGGGGCTAGCCCAAGGGGCTGGCCCCCTTCGACCCCCAACAGTCGGGCGGTCACAATTCAAATCTACGCAGAGTGTTTATAGGGTAAGTAACACCCCACAACAGAGATGGTGAGGCACTCGTATTACAAGCGCGAGGTCATGGGTTCAACCCCCGCTCCGCCTCATAATTTTTACTTCGTTGAATATAATGACTCCTCCACTATCCTTATCAACACTGCCATGTTTAGATCCTTCGCCAATTTAGTTAGTTGGACCTCCAAATTTGGTTAGATCTGCCGTGAAGGTGGTTTGAAAACTATTATATATACACACACACACACACACACCACCATAAGACCATTTTCCAAACATTGCTATGACCCACAATTCGACCTTCCAACTTGCCTGCCATGGGGGGGTATGTGGCATGCCATGTGGCCCTTCCCCATTGGCCACCACATAATGAAATGCCAACTTAAATAAAATTCCACTTAGACTTAGGAATTAAAAAATTCACTTCCTAGTCATCATCGATGAATCAGGTGGTGCCACTTGGCACAGAGTCATTGGTTGTTTCTGGTGGACATTCCTACAACTGCTAACTGTACCGGCAACATCAGCACTATACCTGTTATGCTAATTTTTTTACATGTTTTGGAAAATGAATAACAGACAATAACTCAGCCATACGAACTCAGATTTTGATTAAACAATTGTGCCAGAATCTTGGCGAAGAAATATATCCGGTCATTAAGGTTTGAAGCAATTTCGAGAACTCTCAATTTTTAGCTAAAACTTGAGCTTTAGATCATTCCTTCCCACTAGAAGAACTTTGGTCCCCAAAAGATATTATCAATTGTTCAGCAAGTGAGGGTATATTCCCCTCACTTTTCTAATCTCCAACCATTTTTCCTTTGAAGGATTTTGACCTTTGAGTCCAACTCTAAGGTATTCAACATCCCCTCTTCCTGAAGTTCTGATTTTTCTGTCAAGTATGAGATCTTGCTGAAGTTCAATAAGATATTTTGGCGATAAATCATCTATTGATGGTAGTTGAACATGCTCTCCTTGATCATCAATCAATGAAGGCTCAAACAATCTCAAATTCTCAACATTAACGACAGAATAAATGCATATAAGGAGGCAAATCTAGCTTGAATTCATTTGCACCAATCTTTTCTAGAATTTTAAATGGACCATAACGGATTGGTTTGAGAATTTTATCATACCCTTGCAATATTTCTTTTCTTATGTACAACCAAACTTCATCTCCAACTTGGAATTTGTGATCAACCCGATGTTTGTCATGCCTTGCTTGTAGCTGCTTTGACTCTTCTCAAGTTGCTCTTGCACTGTGTGATGTACCAACTAAATTTTCTCAATGAACTTTCTTGATTTATCTATGTCACTATGTCCATATATAGCAACATCTTTCTCAAACATAAAGTCCAATGGCGATCTTGTCAAGTAACAAAAACATGCCTCAAATGGTGATGTATTTGTGCAATAATGTTTTTCTTGGTTGTATGCATGTTGTATGTAGTGTAACTGTTCATACAACAACTTGGGATGCTTGCTGCAATAGCCTCTTAGAAGATGAATAACAGTCCTATTTACCACCTTTGTTTGACCATCTTTTTGCGGATGAGATATTGTACTCTTCTTCAACTTTGTATCCATCATGTCCCCTAATTTTTACCAAAAATTCCCAACAAATAGAGAATCTTGATCACTTACAATAGAAGTAGGAAGACCAAAATGAATCCATACATTTTGAAAGAAATGATTAGAGGTTTGTTCAGCTGTAATAGTTTTCTTATATGCCATCAAAATGCACATTTTTCTGAACCTATCTACCACAACATACAAATAATCATGACCTTTCCTTGACATAGGAAGGCCTCCTACAAAATCCATTGAGATGCTCTCCCAAGGATGAGAAGGAATTGGAAGTGGTGTGTACAAACCAAGCTTCATATTACTAGGCTTACTTGTTGCACATAAATAACATCCTCTAATAAAACGAGAAACACTTTCATTCATGCATGGCCAATAACAATACCTTTGCAGATGCGTTATTGTTTTGCCTACACTGAAATGTCCCGTAATCAATGATGTGTGCACCTCCCTTATGATATTGTTTATTTCTCCCTGTGGTATACATAACTTTCCCAAGTGAGACAAAAAATTTTATGCACATGATAATCTAACTCTTCACTTTGGTTTCCCTTACTCAAGTTCTCATACACATATTGAAAATCACTATCATTCACATACTGTTCAATGTAACTTTCATGCATAATATAATTGTGCTTGAGAATAATAGTTGAATTTACAATAGGCCTAGAGCGCATATCAGCTACCTTATTGTAGATTCCTTTCTTGTACCTGATAACCAAGTGATATTGTTGTAAAAAACCCATCCAATTGAAATGTCTTGATTGCTGCAATTTGGACTGTGATTGTAAGTACTGCAATGGTTGATGGTCAGTATGGATAATGGTCTCTTTTCCCATCATGTAATGCTTCCATTTCCTTACACTTTGTACAAATGCATATAACTCTTTATCATATGTAGGATATTTAGTGACAGCTCCATTAAAAGTTTTAGAATAAAATGAGATAGGCTTACCATGTTGCATGAGCACTACTCCCATAGCATAATCACATGCATTTGTTTGAATCTCAAATGGATGTCTTAGATCTGGAATTTCTAGCACTGTTGCCGAACTTATCTTTTGCTTTAAAGCATCAAATGCTTTCTTCTGCAAATCTCCCCAATGGAAGACTTTCTTACTCCCATAGCATAATCACATGCATCTGTTTGGATCTCAAATGGATGTCTTAGATCTGGAATTTCTAGTACTGGTGCCGAACTTACCTTTTGCTTTAAAGCATCAAATGCTTTATGTTGCAAGTCTCCCCAATGGGAGACTTTCTTTATACTTGTTGATGCATGTAACGGTGTTGCAATGGAAGAAAAATTAGCAATAAATTTCCTCCAATACTGTGTTTCCCCTAAAAAGATTCATAACCTCGGTAACTCTATTGGGCTTGGGCCAATTCAAAATGACCTCAAATTTGGAAGGATCAATCTTTAATTCACCTCCTCCAACTATCTGTTCCAAATATACCAATGAAGCCTTACCAAATTCACACTTTCACATCTTAAGAAACAATTTCTCTTTTTCTAAAAACATCAAGTACCTTGTTCACATGCATGACATGTTCTTCTCTTGATTTGTTGAATATGAGTATGTCATCTATGTAAACAATGACAAAGTCATCTAGAAATGGTCTAAGTACATCATTCATCACACTCATAAAAGTAGTTGGTGCATTTGTTAAGCCAAATGGCATAACTAACCACTCATACAATCCTTGTCTAGTATTGAAAGCAGTTTTCCAAATGTCTTCTTCAGCTATCCTAACTTGATGATAACCACTTCTCAAATCTAACTTAGTGAAATACTTTACATGCTTTAACTGATCAAGCAAATCATCAATGTGTGGAAGTGGGTAGCGATTCTTTATCGTGATTTTGTTTAGTGCACGGAAATTGATACATATGCGCCAAGTCTCGTCCTTCTTTGGAACCAAAACTATTCGAGAACCACATGGTGAAGTAGATGGGTGCATGAGACCTTTGTTCAAAAACTCTTGGATTTTCTACTTGATTTCCAAACTTTCCATGATTGACATGTGATACAAACCAATATTCGGACGTGGAACATCCTGCTATAGTTGAATCTCATGCTGAATTCCCCTCTTGGGTGGCAACCCCTTTGGTTCTTGAAACATCTCGCCACACTGACTTACCACATCAAACAAATCAGATTTCAATTTTTCATCACATCCTTCAAAAGGTTCATAGTTAACATCTTCATTTTTCTTGATCATAAGAAGCACAAAATTTTTACTTGCATTTACTAGCCTCTTCATTTGCCCTGCAAAAACTAAAGAGATATTCAGTTTCTTGTGATGAGCTCTCACAATATACTCCACTCCATCTTTGATCAGATGATATATGTTCTCATGATGGTAGAATACCGCTTTCCTGTCATACAAATATGGACGACCCAAGATCATCCCTGAAATATCAAGTGGTACAACATGTTGAGCCTCAAATTTGTGCTTTCCTTCACCTCATTTTACCTCATTTTTCCCTTTTCCATTTCCATTTTAAACCCAATTGATCAATAAAAATAGTTAAAATTACTTCTAGAATGGTTTACATGACTGACTTGTTGAATTTTGTGATTGTTGCCATTGTTAAGCATTTTGACCGGAACTAGCTGCAGAATGCAGGCATTCTGTAGCTAACCAGCGATTCTGCAGCTACCTTTATGTTTGAGCATGTTCCAGGTGACCACTTGAGGAAAAACGCATATGGGCATGATCCACGTCGTGCCTACATGGTGTGTTGCTCGTCATGGAAGAGGAAATGGATTCTGGGTACGGTTATGCACGTGTGAACACATTTGTGAAGGAAGACTCCTACTAGGACTGTCACAGTCCATGTGTCTTTTCTCCTTTACGCAGCCACCTTAAAGACTCCTAAGATGATTTGGATTAGGAAGACATCATTCCTAAATTATTTTAATTATTGTTACTTGCATTTACTTTATAAACTCTTGAGTAGGCCGAGAGCTTAGTTAGAAATTTTGTGAAGATTTGCTGCTAGATTTTGGTGTAAACTATGTGTTACGTCTTTTAAGACACAGAGCATTATGTTCAAACTATTGCATCGTTAATGGAGCAGACAAAATTATCTTGAAGGCGTGATTTAATTGTGAAGTCGAATGCCGTCAAGTGGTAGAGGGCCCCTGCCCCTTGAACGGATTTCCTAAGCGTAAACTAGATAAGTTTTTCCTAGCTGTCTTTACGTTCTGCATATTGAATTAGTAGTTGTTGTGTTTTATATACTGTGGTCGTACTCATTCCAGTTCTTCCATAAGAAGACATCCTTCCAACAGACCAAAATGATGAATGTTTAAATGACTATGGTATTGTAGGATAGGAGTTAAATTTATATTTGTTTTCAACTAGCTACTGTAGTCATATTCGTTCCACTTCTTCCACAAGAAGACACTTTTCCAATAAATCAAAACGATGAATGTTTAATGACTATGGTACTGTAGGATAGGAGTTGTATTTGTTTTAACTAGCTACTATAAGTCATAATTCGTTCCAGTTCTTCCACAAGAAGACACTTTGCCAATAAATTAAAACGATGAATGTTTAATGACTATGGTACTGTAGGATAGGAGTTGTATTTGTTTTTAACTAGAGACTGTAGTTATATTCATCCTAGTTCTTTCAAAAGAAGACATTCTTCCAACAGATCATAACAATGAATGATGAATAGCTATAGTGTCATAGGAATTAGTTGTAGTTTTTAGTCTTCACTATCATAGTTGCACTTGTCCTAACCACTCTTCCACAAGAAGGAATTCTTCCAAGACATCCTTAAGAAGTTCAAGATATAACTGTGATGTGACAACTTAGTTTCATTTGCTTTCAGTTCATTTGCTTTCAATTGCATACAAGTCCACAGTCAAAATTGTTCTACCTCTTCCACAAGAAAGAACTCTTCCAAAATATCACTCATGATGAACAAACCGATTGTGTAACTTCTTAGGATAGTGCATGTTAATTAGAATGCTCCGGAGTTTCATTTTGCATTTAATTCATGTCCAGCTACTTCATTTCAAAGTTTGATGATGGCTTAGGATTTAACATTGTTCTAGTTTAGAAGCATCTTAAGCTCATGTTTAAATCAATTCATTGCACTCATATCTCATAGTCACACTGACACCCTTTGCACAGTAGATCATTTTAGTTGATAGGATTCCTAAGACAGCCTTCATTATTTACAAATATCTTTTTGTTTTGAAAACCATCAGTGATCCATAACTTTAGGAACAGAAGATAACATCATTACAAGGTCTGAAATATCTCTGCAAATTCCTCACTATAAACAGAGCTCTTCCTCAACAGAACTACCCTGAAAAGAAACCAATAACTCTTGAAGAATAGACTCTGACCTTCAATTGAAATTGCAGAATAGAACTAGGAATTAGTCATGGAATAGATGAGTTTAGAATAGAATATTGCATCATGATTAGTGTCTAATTGTCTAGTTAGAAAACTTGCATATTTAAGTGATCATTTCTCAAAGTCTAGTTTGTGTCATTTGTTTAAAAAGTCATCATCAAGCTCTTGTTTCTATTCAGTCATAGTTTAGATGTTGCTTCAGTATTTTTGATTACATTTGCCATTCCATACATTAGGCTCAACTGTGTTCTTGACCACCAATTTCTTTTCATTAGTTTTCTAGAAATTTCCATTGTAAACACAAAACTTCAAAAGACCAAAAACATCATAAATCAACATAAAAGACCAAAACATCACAAAACACTACACACAACGCACTAGGAAACAAGCACCTAGGTACATATGGTACATTTCACTTCAGCAGTTTACAAATCCTGGTTGACAATTAAATGAACTCAGTTTAGGAGACTAGATTGAGGCACAACATTTTGGCGCCGTTGCCGGGGAAGTGAAAACTAGGTAACCTATGTTTCTTAGCATCCAAAAACAATTTTATGCGTAGGGAGAGAGATTCAAGGGGAAGATTTATAAGCAGCAGAGGCAGAAGTTTGATATCTAGAACACCACTTGTTTCATCTAGACCTAGAACTAGTACACCTTCAACTCAAACCCATCTTCCATCCTTTACTGATCCTGGACTTCTAGAAGATCTAAGGTCACCTATTCCATTAGAGAAACCTTCCACTTCATCCACTGAACCTGCCATAGAAGAGGATCCAAAAATCTTTGTTGAGGATACAAACCTTTCTACTTCCACAGGAGAGTCAACCATGGCAGAAGAAGGAGGAGGAGGAGTTGTTAATGGAGAAAACACATTTGGAGGAGGTAGAGGTAGAGGTAGAGGAGAAGGAGGAAGAGGAGGTAGAGGTGCAGATGGAGGAAGAGGTAGAATGGGTTCCCTATACTTGATGGAGAAACCAATACAACCATGAAAAACATTTCACCTTCTGTCCTTCCGAACTTCTATGGACTTAAAACTGAGGATCCTGAAACTTTCTTGTTCGAATTTGAAGTACTGTGTAGGACTTATGACTACCTTCAAGATGCCCAAAAATTGAAATTATTTCCTTCAACGCTGAAAGGAGCAGCATTGAAGTGGTTTATGAGCTTAAGCAGTAGTTCCATTAGGACATGGGAAGACATGAAACAAGCATTTCTAGAGAGATACTTGGATTATTGTATGTCGGTTAATCATAAGGAATAAGTGTTCAAGATGTTACAAAAAGAAGATGAAAACTTAGAAGATTTGTTGGAAAGATTTAAATACAACATAAAAAGAGCACAAATGGAAAACCTAGATCAAGACACTTTAAAATCTCTTTTGTTGAAAACCATTAGGGATGAGTGGTTGGATATCCTTAACATGATGGGAAAAGGGGATATATCACAACTCACATTACCTGAAATATCTGAGTTATGTATCAACCTTTCTAGAGGGAAATCCAAAACTGTCAAAGGTCCAAGAGATCCTGCTCTTGCAAGAGCAAGTAAATCTGCTTCTGGGACAGTAAGTAGATCAGAAATAGGACACATGCTTGATGATTTTAAATCTGACATCTTGGGGAGTCTTAGTGAACAAATAGACACCCTTAAGATACAAAACAAGCAAAAGGCTGAATCTGATGCCTTGGCAATCTTTTGTCCCAAATGTAGAAAAAAGCATGCCTTGAGAGAGTGTCCTTTAGATGTAAAAGTTGTAGAAACCTGTGTTATTTGTTCTGAGAAACATGAGACCAAGAATTGAAATTCTCTTCCTGGTCTCAAGGCTGTTTTTCAAGAAGAAACTCCTACAGATTCCACAGAATCTCTTAACTTTGTATCTAGAAGACCTTGGCAGGGATCTCAGACACAGGGATTTCATGATCAAATGTATAATCAACCTCCACCTTGGAATTCTTGGCGGCAACCTTGGCCCCAATTTCAAAATCAATCTCAAGCTTGGGCACAAGGATCACAAGGTCCCTATGGAAGATACTCTCCATATTATCAGTATCCACCATCCTATCCACCATATCCACAAAATTTTCCTCAAAATCTTCAACAAAATTTTCAACAAAATTCCCAACAACATCATCTGAACCAACCTCATCAAAATCAACCACTTCCATTACCATTCCCTCAAAAATCCAATCAATTACCAGCTCAGCCCATACCAAACCCCAATAATAAGAATCCTCAGAATACATACATGATAGAAGGACAACAATTTCCAACTTATTTAATTACTCCTCTAGACCTTAGTGATGTTCAACTTAGGTCTGGAAGGATACTTGAGAAGAGGAAACCTTCTGTGATCATACAAGAACAAGATAATTCCGAGGAAGACTCCCTACGGGTTAATAAAAGTCTTGAGGAAGAAACATCCTTTCAAGGCCAAAACATTGAAAAACTGAAACAAAAAGATCCAATAATCCCAACTCCAGTATTAGAGCAACCATCCACATCTACTTCTATACCTCCCTTTCCGGAAATATTACAAATTGACAAAGGTGTAGAAAAACAAATAATGGTGCCTAATTATGATTTCTTGGATGAATTGAGAAATGTTTGCATTAAAATTCCATTATTGCAAGCCATAAAGGAAATCCCAATTTTAGCCAAAACAATAAAGGAGTTGAGTATGAAGACAACAAAGAAAAGAATAAGAGAAACCAAGAAAATTCAACTGGTAGGACAAATAGCAGATATCATGATGGGTAAGACTACTATTCCAAAGTACCTTGACCCAAGAAATCCAGTTGTCAAAATTCACATCAATGGAATTGAAATTCAAAACACACTTATTGACTTAGGAGCAGCAATAAATATCATGAGTAGACAAATCATGGACAAACTGAAACTTCCTAATCTTCTCTTTACACCCACACTATTACAACTAGCAGATAGATCTGTGATCAGACCAGATGGGGTAATAGAAGACATTCCAGTGTCCCTAGACTCTTGGGAGTACCCTGTGGATTTTATGATCCTTACACCCAAGAATAATCTAGGAGGCCATCTTGTTATACTAGGAAGACCTTGGTTGGCTACAGCTGATGCTTTTATTAGTTGTAGGTCCGGTGATATGTATATTTCTGATGGAAGTTCAACAAAGAAATTCACTTTATATCCTCCAGCTAGGACAATTACAGATCTAGATGACACTCAATGGATAGAGGATGAAGAATATTTGCAACCACTCTTCACAATTTGAGAAATTAGTGAAGATAATCAAATTCTGAATACTCTAGAAAATTTTGAATCTTCTCCAGAGCACAAACAAGAATCATTTCAAGAGAGATCCAATATTCAGTTCTTGTCATCTAGACAGATGTCTCTTCATTCTATGGACAAATTTGGCAGTTCTACAAGTGAAATTTTTCCAGGCAAAACCTTGAACATAAACAAAAACCTGGAAAAATCTCAACAAGAAGAGCTAGTCAAAGTATTACAGAGACATTATTCTGCATATGCATGGGAATACACTGACATGAAAGGGATAAGTCCCAAGACTTGTACTCATCACATCTATATAGAGGCAAATTACAAACCAATCAGACAGCCTCAAAGACGGATGAATCCAAATCTTAGGGAAATTGTCAAGGAAGAATTACAAAAATTGTTAAATGTTAACTTCATCTATCCTATTTCAGATAGTCAATGGGTTTCCCCTTTAGTAATTGTACCTAAGAAAAATGGAAAATGGAGGGTGTGTGTTGACTACCGAGAACTGAATAAAGCTACTCTTAAAGACCATTTTCCTTTACCTTTCATAGATCAAGTATTAGATACATTAGCAGGTAAAAAGTACTTTTCATTCCTGGATGGATTTAGTGGTTACAATCAAATCCAAGTAGCACTTGAAGACCAAGATAAAACCACATTTACTTGTCCTTGGGGTACATATGCCTACCGAGTATTGCCATTTGGATTGTGCAATGCACCTGCAACATTCCAAAGGGCAGTATTAGGAATTTTTTCTGATCTGATACATGACTGTGTAGAGGTGTACCTGGATGATTTTACAGTTTATGGGGATACATTTGAAGAGGCTTTAGAAAACTTGGAAAAGGTCTTAAAAAGATGTCAAGAAGCAAACCTTTCTCTTAGTCATGAAAAATGTTTTATGATGTTCACTGAAGGTATTGTTTTAGGGCACCACATTTCGGGGGATGGGATTAGAGTTGATGAAGCGAAAGTTGAAGTTATTTCTAACCTATCCATTCCAAGTTGTCAAAGAGATGTAAGAAGTTTTCTAGGATTTACGGGGTACTATCGGAGATTTATAGAAAACTTCACCAAAATAGCATCTCCTCTCTTTAAATTACTCACCAAAGATTGTGAATTTAAGTGGACTTCTGATTGCCAGTTAGCTTTTGAAACCCTGAAAACCAAAATTTCTGAAGCACCTATATTAAGGGGACCTAACTGGAAGTTACCTTTTCATATCTCGACAGATGCCTCCGATACAGCTCTGGGAGCAGTATTGGGACAGAAAGATTTAATTCCTATGCCATCTATTATATCAGTAAAAATTTGACTCCTGCAGAGTTAAACTATACTGTAACTGAAAAAGAGTTTTTAGCTGTTGTTCATGCCATTAACAAATTTAGACACTATATAACAGCCTATGAAACTTTTATTCACACTGATCATTCTGCCATTAGATATTTAATGAATAAATCAATCACTAATGGTAGAGTTATAAGATGGTTGTTATTATTGCCAGAATTCAACATTACTATTCTAGATAGGCCTGGAAAACAAAACACTGTGGCTGACTTCCTGTCTAGAATTCAAAATATCAAAGATGACACTCCGGTTGAAGATCAATTTTCTGATGAATATCTTTTTGCAGTTTCTACTCAAACTCCATGGTTTGCTGATATTGCTAATTATTTAGTTTCAGGAAAATTTCCTTCAATTATGAATGCAAGGGATAAAATAAAAATCATTAATGATAGTGCAAGATATTCATGGGTCGCTAATGAGTTGTACAAGACAGGTCCAGATTTGATCATTAGAAGGTGTGTTCGTGAAGATGAGATGACTGAAATTCTCAAGGCATGTCATGATGAACCTTGTGGCGGACACTTTGCAGATAAGAGGACAGCCTATAAGATTCTTAATTTAGGATATTATTAGCCATCTTTGTTTAAAGATGCAAGGGAGTATGTCAAAAGGTGTGACAGTTGCCAAAGGGTAGGGAAACCTTCTCCTTCAGGTGAGATGCCATTACAACCTCAGGTACACATTGAACCTTTTGAAAAATGGGCTTTGGATTTTGTAGGACCTATTAGTCCTCCATCAAGACAAAAGAAATACATATTAGTTTACACTGATTATGTTACTAAGTGGGTAGAAGCTAAACCATTACTTGTTGCTAATGAATCATCTGTAGTTACTTTTCTTTTTGAGGATATTTTTACTCGTTTTGGTGTCCCGAGGGAAATTGTTACAGATCAAGGAGCTCAATTTACATCAAGGCTAGTGGAGCAAATGATGGAGACATACAAAATCAGACATAGAACATCTACTCCTTATCATCCACAAGAAAATGGTCAAGTGGAATCTACTAATAAGGTCATTGAAGGAATCCTAACAAAGACTGTTCATTTACATAGAAGAGATTGGGTAGATAGGCTTCCTGAAGCCTTGTGGGCCTATAGAACTACATGGAGAAACACAACAGGTCATACTCCTTATGAGCTTGTTTATGGAAAGCAAGTTTTGTTTCCTATAGAGTTCCAAATCCAAACATTCAAGATGGCAGTTCAGCTAGGACTTGATCTAACAGAGGCACAAAAGCATAGACTGGAGCAAATTAATGAATTGGATGAGATCAGACAAGATGCAGTTCAGAAAACAAGTCTAGTCCAACAGCAAAGGGCTAGATGGCATGACAAGTATATCAAAGAGAAGAAATTTAAAGAGGGTGATTGGGCTCTCTTGTTTGATTCAAAATTCAAGGATTTTCAAGGGAAATTTCGGACACATTGGCTTGGGCCATATGAAATTGTTCGAATTTTTGATAATGGGGCAGTAAAAATCAGAACTATAGATGAAGAGGAGGTCACTTTTCTTGTGAATGGCCATAGACTGAAGCTATACCACAAGCCACTCTCAAGAGAAGAGTTTGTCAAAAAGTTCCAAGGAGACAATGATGTGAAGTTAATGAAGAAGAGTCTCTCTTCTTCATCAACTTGATTAAATTTTCTGAAGCATTTCTCTTTTGAAAAATATATATATATATATATATATATATATATATATATATAAAATAAAAATAAAGGTATAAACATGAAAACCAATCACTGATTGGCATGTTTATACAGAAAAGATAGGGTGAAAATCAGAGTTTCTCTGACACTCTAACTTTTCCCACTTTTGTTTCTAAGCAGTTGTTATAAAAATCATAAGTTCAGTGCCATAGTACTTATGATTCATTTCATCTCATTCCATTCACTATCCATCCATACTTCATCTCATCCATCATTCACATTTCACTCCATTCCATTTCATTCATTTCACTCCATTTCATTCCATTCATTTCACTCCATCTTCCATTCACTTCATTCTTATGTCAAAACATAGAATTTGATATCTTGCTGCAAGTGAATAAAAATATGCCATGAATTGCAGTACAGCCCTTATGTTCCTTCATTCCATGAACTGAATCCATTCTTATTCCATTATCCACTTCATAAACCATCATCCATTTCATCCATTTTCATAAACATTTCACCCATCTCCCAGAAACATTTCATTTTCATGATAAAAGTGTTCTACAGGGACATTCTGCAGCTCAGTGTACATTCTGTAGCTGATCGGCCTTTTCTGCAGCCCGATAGTCTTTCCACAGCTACAAGTCCTGAAGGCATCAACCAACAGACATCAGAGTTACAACAAAGTGATCCAGAGAATTCATGAATCAAAGACATCAAGAAAACAGTGAAAGATTCCTCCAAAAATGAGCAAAGAAGACAAAGGCTACGAAAACATCAAGGGCAGAGGTAACAAATTTAAATTACGATGGCAATTCATGAAAATTTAGCATAGTTTAGTTGTGGATTATTCAAAAAGTTGTTTTAATTATTTTATTGATCAAACACCAAACAAAACCCTCTATAGACTTTGTATTAAATATTCCAATTCAAATTTTCTATCCAATAGCATTTGAGCGGTGGAACGGCCAAATCATTTGAAATTCCCACGACTCTTAACCAAGTTCTTTAATGATGAAGATTTTTCCTGCCGTCGTAAATTCTCCGCCGTCTCCTCAAATCATTAATGCAATCCTCCACCTCACTCCACCACTCTATGCCGTGACCATTTGCCATAACGTCATTCCGTAGCCAGTATTCCATTCCGAAGGCAGAAGCATTATTATCATCAGGAGAAGAACAGAAGAGGTACATTGGAAGCTTAACGGTGTGAGAACTCACTGAACAGAGAGCATATCACTGAGAACAAAGTTTGGAGCATTTGCACTGTCAGATAGCATATCACTAAGAACGAAGTTTGGAGCATTTTCACTGTCAACGCAGAATTGTGGCCGTATAGAGTTTAAAGCCTGTTGCTACCAGAAGACAGAGGTGCTAAAATTGAAGACTTTGCTACCAAAGACAGAGGTGTGGTAGTGATTGAAGTTTGAAGTCTGTTGCTACCCGAGACAGAGATGCTGTAGTGTTGAATTTGAAGCATACCATTTGTTATCAGAGACAGAGGTTGAGTTTGAAGTCTGTTGTTACTAGAAACAGAAGTGTTTTTCAGTGATTGAGTTTGAAGTCTTCTGTTACCAAAGACGAAGGTATTGCACAAAAATAAATTTGAAATCATCTACCACTGTCTATCAGAGACACATTAGCTCGAAAATTGAAATTGCTTCCATATCATTCCAAAGTTCAACAGAAGTACATCAGTCCGAGGATTCGAAGGCATTTTTCAAACAGAGACATACAAACCAGAGATTTTTAAGACTGTAGCTATTTCAAAGGTATGTTCTTCCAAAATTGAAGCCATTTTTATTTAGAGCTTGAAGCCATTTTAATCCGAAAGTAAAAGCCATTGTTTTGTGGATAGAGAAGAGTGTTAATTAATAGTGAAAAATCATGGGTTTCATCATAAGGATTGAGCCTATAGGATCAAAATATTTAGAAGGTTATCCACAATTCAAGGAGATGCTACAACAAATAGGATGGCTCCAATTCTTGGAAAAGTTTAATGGTTGCCATAAGGAAGTCACCAAAACATTTGCTAGATCATTCCAAGGCACTAAGGTTGAAATAGGAGATGTTAAGTTTACTGTTAATGAAGTTTTTATAGCAGAGGCTACAGGATTATCCAGAGCTGGGGAAAGATGGTTTAAAAATAGGGAATTCCATAATGACTCATGGAAACAAATCTTAAAATCACCAAACATGGATGTTAGTGTGTTCAAGAAGGGAATTCCCAGTACAACATTGAAGAGAAAATGGAGGAATATACTACTTCTTTTACAAAAATTTGTTACATGTGAGGGTAGATATGGGACATTTTATGTCTACCATATGAGACTAATGTTGCATTTTCTAGGAGAAGATTTGAATTTACCATATTTCTTGTATCAAAGTCTGAAGAAAATAGCTTCTTGTGTTCAGAGAAGAGTTCAGTTTTTGGAAACAACCCTGTATCATCATGGGTTAGTCAAAATTTTAATTGAGCATCATCTATCTAAATCAAATGATACATGGGATGATTTCTTAATAAGAAATCATTTTGAGGAAGTAAAAGAACTATCACCTGAACCACAGGCCACAAAGAGAAGTAGGAGATGGAGGACTCCAAAAGGTAAAATTGACAAACCGGTTCAAGAAAGCAGTGAAGAAGTCATTTTGGAGAAGTTGACTAGAATCAAGAGTCAACTCAAGGCAGAGAAGGTAATCAAGGAATCTGTTATAGAAAAAAGGGAGGGTTCCTCTCAACTTAGGAGAAGCCACAGATTAAAAGGAAAACTGAAGAAAACATCAATCAAACAAACAGGGGTAATCAATATTGAAGATGAAGAAACATCTATGGAAGAGTATGATGATGAAGATTTTTATGAAGGCACCCCCGAGATTGATCCTGCTCAACAGGAAATCTATGATTATGTGGAAACTTTAGAAAGAACAGCTTCAGAAAGAGAAGAGAGAACCCCCAGTCCTCCACTAACTGAAATTGATATATTGAGGAGGGATAGGTATGAGTTGGAAGTGTTGAATAGACACATCAGAAATGAGAATGAAATTCTCAAAGATCAAATCAAGCTCAAGACTGACATGAACTCAACCTTATCCCTGCATATAGACAAAGTGGAGAGAATCAATGAGAAGATGAAGACAAGGAACAGAAAGTTGATCAGAGCACTCACAAACCTCAGGTTCAAACTTGTGATCAGGAAACCCAGAAGGCCTTTAGCATGCAGACAAAGGAAAAGAAGGGGATTAGATGTCCTTGCAGAAGCCTCAGAATTCATAGGATAATTTGCATGAGCACATGCAAAGAGAATAAAAGCATAAAAGTGTTGAGCCCCTAAAACAACCCCTTCTCTCTTCACTCCTCATTTTACCTCATTTTTCCTTTAATCATTTCCTATTTTAAACCAATTGACCAATAAAAATAGTTAAAATTACTTCTAGAATGGTTTACATGATCGACTTGTTGAAATTTGTGATTGTTGCCATTGTTAAGACGGATCGAACTAGTCACAGACCATGCATTCCGTAGCCAACCGGCGCATTCTGGCAGCTACTCTCAGTTTGCGGAGCATGTTCCGTGGCCTCTCGAGGAAACATATGGGCATGATCTCGCCGTGCTCATAAAAAGGTCCACGGAAGAGGAAATGAATTCTGGGTACTACATACCCAGACATTTGTGAAGGAAGACTCCTAATAGGATCGGCTACAAATTCGTGTTCTTTTCTCTTTATTGTTCCCCAAAGACTCCTACACACTGGAATAGTACATCATTCTTAAATTATTGTAATTATTGTTACTTGCATTTACTTTATAAACTCTTGAGTAGGCCGAGAGCTTAGTTAGAAATTTTGTATTAGATTTGCTGCTAGATTTGGTGTAAACTCTGTGTTACGTCTTTGAAGACACAGAGCATTATGTTCAAACTATTGCATCGTTAATGGAGCAGACAAAATTATCTTGAAGGCGTGATTTAATTGTGAAGTCGAATGCCGTCAAGTGGTAGAGGGCCCCTGCCCCTTGAACTGATTTCCTTAGCGTAAACTAGATAAGTTTTTCCTAGCTGTCTTTACGTTCTGCATATTGAATTAGTAGTTGTTGTGTTTTATATACTGTGGTCGTACTCATTCCAGTTCTTCCATAAGAAGACATCCTTCCAACAGACCAAAATGATGAATGATTGATGACTATGGTATTGTAGGATATCAGTTAGATTTGTATTTGTTTTTACTAGCTACTGTAGCCATAATTCGTTCCAGTTCTTCCACAAGAAGACACTTTGCCAATAAATTAAAACGATGAATGTTTAATGACTATGGTACTATAGGATAGGAGTTGTATTTGTTTTAACTAGCTACTGTAGTCATAATTCGTTCCAGTTCTTCCACAAGAAGACACTTTGCCAATAAATTAAAACGATGAATGTTTAATGACTATGGTACTGTAGGATAGGAGTTGTATTTGTTTTTAACTAGAGACTGTAGTTATATTCATCCTAGTTCTTTCAAAAGAAGACATTCTTCCAACAGATCATAACAATGAATGATGAATAGCTATAGTGTCATAGGAATTAGTTGTAGTTTTTAGTCTTCACTATCATAGTTGCACTTGTCCTAACCACTCTTCCACAAGAAGGAATTCTTCCAAGACATCCTTAAGAAGTTCAAGATATAACTGTGATGTGACAACTTAGTTTCATTTGCTTTCAGTTCATTTGCTTTCAATTGCATACAAGTCCACAATCAAAATTGTTCTACCTCTTCCACAAGAAGGAACTCTTCCAAAATATCACTCATGATGAACAAACCGATTGTGTAACTTCTTAGGATAGTGCATGTTAATTAGAATGCTCCGGAGTTTCATTTTGCATTTAATTCATGTCCAACTACTTCATTTCAAAGTTTGATGATGGCTTAGGATTTAACATTGTTCTAGTTTAGAAGCATCTTAAGCTCATGTTTAAATCAATTCATTGCACTCATATCTCATAGTCACACTGTCACCCTTTGCACAGTAGATCACTTTAGTTGATAGGATTCCTAAGACAGCCTTCATTATTTACAAATATCTTTTTGTTCTGAAAACCATCAGTGATCCATAACTTTAGGAACAGAAGATAACATCATTACAAGGTCTGAAATATCTCCGCAAATTCCTCACTACAAACAGAGCTCTTCCTCAACAGAACTACCCTGAAAAGAAACCAATAACTCTTGGAGAATAGACTCTGACCTTCAATTGAAATTGCAGAATAGAACTAGGAATTAGTCATGGAATAGATGAGTTTAGAATAGAATATTGCATCATGATTAGTGTCTAACTGTCTAGTTAGAAAACTTGCATATTTAAGTGATCATTTCTCAAAGTCTAGTTTGTGTCATTTGTTTAAAAAGTCATCATCAAGCTCTTGTTTCTATTCAGTCATAGTTTAGATGTTGCTTCAGTGTTTTTGATTACATTTTCCATTCCATACATTAGGCTCAACTGTGTTCTTGACCACCAATTTATTTTCATTAGTTTTCTAGGCATTTTCATTGTAAACATAAAACTTCAAAAGACCAAAAACATCATAAATCAACATAAAAGACCAAAACATCACAAAACACTACACAACGCACTAGGAAACAAGCACCTAGGTACATATGGTACATTTCACTTCAGCAGTTTACAAATCCTGGTTGACAATTAAATGAACTCAGTTTAGGAGACTAGATTGAGGCACAACACAACATCTAACTCAACGTCATCAACAAAGTTTTCAGTACTAGCAAATCTGAAAATACATTTCCTTGTCACCTGTAAATTTTCATTGTTAACTATCCAACCCAAAGGGTATGGCTTATGATGAGGTGCAGTTTTTTAACTAAGTCTTCTGAAATCAAGCTTGCTTGTGAACCTGTATCAAATAAGGCATCAGTATTTGTATGATTAGAAATTAATCTAACATGGAATAATTCTATCCTTGTATCCTCATTTGAAGTGTATTGTGACTGTTTGAGGTACTAGAGCTTGCAATTTCTTCCTTTCCTTTGTTAAGCATGGAAACTATCTTGGTTTCATCTCCTGAATCATATCCAAGATATTTTTGTTTGGTGTAAATCATCTTTTGTTTCCCTTTTTTATTTGGTTTCTTTGGTCTTAATTTGGGATATAGTTTCCAACAGTGAGCTCCATCATGCCTCTCTTTGGAACAATGTTTGCATGTTATTTTCTCCCCTTCTTGCTTCACACTTGCATTCTTATTTCCCTTCCATTTTCCTCCTTTCTCTTTTCCCTTACCCTTGAATGGCTTCTTTTTACTACCCTCTTCAGAAATGTTTTTTCCCCTTGCTTCAAGATGTGTGGTTTGCACACATACTTCATCTAAGTTATTTGGGTTAAACACGAGAATAATTTGTTTTAAGTAGGAATGTAGACCTCCTATATAATTCAAGAGTGTGTCTTGTGAATTTAAGTCTACTCCAAGTAATAAAACCATTTTCATAAACTCTTGTGTATACTCTTGGACACTTTGACCTTTTAGTTGTCTAAAGTTATTCCAACTCATTATTTCTTTCTGCATATATGCTAATGGATAGAATTGCCTTTTAATGGAAAAAATGAATTCGACACAAGTAATGGAAATCTTACCATGGATGTGCATTTCCTCTTGTGTATTTGCCTCCCACCAAACTAATGTTGCTCCTTCTAGCCTTAATGAATCAAATTGGATTTTAATATTGTCTTCTTGCATATTTTGAATTCTACAGTAAAATTCTAATTGACGAATCCAATTATCTATTTTTTCAGCATTAACTTCTCCATTATATGTAGGAAGTTCAAATTTGATGTCCAATTTGAGTAACAGAGTCTTACCTTTTGGGATCTTGGAATGAGTATGGGTATGAGTTTTTGTAGTGGATTTGGAAGATGAAGATGCGGATGAGGATGATGATGATGGTGGTGATGGAGAAGGAGGTGGTTTTCCACCACTGACTTTTGAGCTCCTCTCTTCCTCCTTTTTACTGTTTGAAGATTCTTTTTTATGAGGGTGTTTTGAACCTTCTCTAGTTTCCTTTGCCATAAAATCTTCATACACAAGTTTCACCATCCTTTGAATTTCTTTGAAATCCTTCTTGACATCCTCTTCCATAGAATATTCATGAGCTCCTTCATGGCCTGACATTTTGGCTTTTGATTCAAGCTCTATCTCTGCAGCTTGTATCTCTTCAACCACTTCAGCCTCTTGTGCAATTAATTCCTCTTGTGCTTCAAGTATTGCCTTGAGTGGTACTTTGGGTAAGGATGCTTCTATCTCAACCTTCTTCCTTCTTGTCCTAACTTCTGGACTAGCTTTCAGTAGCTTCCCTTCTCCTCTCTGCAATCTCAATCTTGTAAGCATCAATCATTTTTCACTATTAAAAATTCTTCAAGTAAAACAAGCAAGAAACCTTGTGCTCCGATACCAAATTGATCTAATATTACTTTCTATTTAATGCTCTGCAAGTTTCATTTAAGATATAAACATTTATTTTCTTTGTTTTACTTATCCTTCATGAGTTTGTTTAAGAGCATGTGATTGGAAAATAGTGTACTTAGTGAAATTATGAGTTTGTCATAAGCTTAAAAAGCATAATGTTAAATGATAGAATAGAAGCAATAGTAAACACAACAAACACATATAACATAGCTTAACACATAGAATTTTGATAAAGGAGTTCACCCCTCCTGGGCTACATCTCCTTGGTCCAACTTCATAGTATGACCTTTGTACTAGCTTCAAGTGTGCTCAAATTGCTATTACAAGCTTCAAAACCTCTTGGAACCTGTTCCAATGAGTTTATAACATCATAATATTCCAAAAATGACTATTTTTTTGTTGTAATTGGATTATGGATGCTCTAGAAGTGACCCCAACACCTGTTGGCCCTCACCTTCAAAATTCTTAAAAATGTACTAAAACACTTGTAGATCACCTTTTCTACCTCTGCAACCTACTCCATTGAGTTCGTAGCATGCAAATTAGCCAAGAATGACTTTTACTGAGCTTATTTCGGTCGACAATTGAGTGAGTTATGACCAAAACCAACTTTGCCCTAATTTCTCCTCCAAAACTAGAGAGACTGCTAGTTAGATTTCTAAATTTAGAAATACTGCCAAGATTGGCGCGCCTCCAGAAAACCCGCCAACTTTAATTATGGTATTAATTATCGTAATGCAAGATCAGTGGGCGGTTAAAATTGTTTTAATGTTAAGCACGGTTTTAGTGTTAATGGCATTTAAACATCATTAAACCATGTCTTAAATTAATTAAACGTGCTTAAAGAAATATCTTGCCGGTTTGAAGTTTTTAGGGCCTAGTTCTTGTGAAGTGGCCACATGGAGAGGGGGTTGGCCCCCTCCAACCCCCAACGGTTGAGCGATCACAATTCAAATCTACGCAGAGAGTTGATAGGGTAAGTAACACCCCATAGCAAAGATGGTGAGGTGCTCATATTACAAGCGGGAGGTCAGGGGTTCGACCCCCGCTCTGCCTCATAATTTTTACTCCACTGAATATAATGACTCCTCTGCTATACTTATCAACGCTGCCAGGTTTAGATCATTTTCCAATTTAGTTAGTTTGACCTCCAAATTTGGTTAAATCCATCGTGAAGGTGGTTTGAAAACTATATATATATATATATATATATATATATATATATATATATATATATATATATATATATATATATATATATATATATATATAATACCACCATAAGACCATTGTCCAAACATTGCTATGACCCACAATTTAACCTTCTAACCCGCTTTCCATGGGGGGTTACGTGGCATGCCACATGGCTCTTCCCCATTGGCCACCACATAATGAAATGCTAACTTAAATAAAATTCCACTTAGACTTAGGAATAAAAAAATTTCATTTTCTAGCCATCATCGGCGAATTAGGTGGTGCCACTTGGCACAGTGTCATTGGTTGTTTCGGGAGGATATTCCTGCAATGGCTGACTCTACCTGCCACATCAGCATTGTACCTGTTTTGCTCACTTTTTTGCCTGTTTTGGAAAACGAACAACAGACGATAACTCAGCCATACGAACTTGGATTTTGATGAAATGAGTTGCACTAGAATCCTGGCGACGATCTCTATCTGGTCGTTCATGTTTGAAGAAATTTTGAGCACTTTAAATTTTTAGGTAAAACTTGAGCTTTAGATAATTGGGTAAGACTCCTAATTTTTCCCCTTCATTTGCTTCATCTAGACATCTTAGCTGATGTGGGCAACTCACTCAGTCATTTCATTAAATTAGACACATAAAGGTCCTAGCAGGGTATTGTGACCTTTGCTTGAATATGTGTTAAAATCGATCTTAGCAAAGGGTTGCCAAACAAAATCCTCCTCAAGTGGAATAACCTTATATTTTCGTAACTGGTGGACTACAAAAACAAAACATTCTATTGTAGGATATATCAACAACCCGATCATCTCCAGAATGTATGTCCCTCTTCTCAAGGGCTCTTTCCTCCTATAGATTCCGGGAATAAGTAATAGGTAAGGCAAGATCCAAAAGTTCCAAAAAGAGCTAATATTCTTTAGCTCGCAAGCCAGAAAATGTGCAGTAACAAAAAACTTCTACGACTAAAACAAGTCCTTCCGCCTCAACTCAACCACATGCAGGGACATCTCATCTTGCATATGTCAAGATCCATCCCTCAGATGGAGACACACAAGATACAACTATGATTTTGGCTTCGTCAATGAGTAGCCACAAATGCTTCCATGAATTAGATCTCTCGGTAGCGATAATGAAGCAAGTAGCAAAACTTACAGGTTTGGAATTGGACCAAGAAAATGCATTTATTGTCTTCTCTACATTTGTTCCTGGTAACTCCTATAAATGGATTGTTGTCTCGAAGAAAAAAGGAAAAAATGACCCTCCGTAAAATCCATGGTCATTCTTGAATTTTTTTACAAGGAAAGTAGTAAAAAAATTAGCATCATCATTCAGTTAGTTAAAAGTATCGGCATTATCAATCAAAGGTTAGTTAGTTTTCATGTAAACTTCGGTTAGCTTGTTTCTTGATATTAAATTTGGATGGTATTCCCAAGCCAAATTTCTCTATAAACATGTAATGGATTGATAAGAAAGTCAGAGTTTTTTTTAATTAAAAAAAAAAAAACAAAGTTGGAAACCATTACATTATAATTTATCATATCATTGTAAAAAATAAATTTAAATAAGAAAAATCATAATTGTTTCTCTTAACCATTTAAAATAAACTTAATATTTTTTTAATAAAAATAAAAATAAATTAAGATAACTAATTTATCTTCATTAACACAAAATTTTGCATATATTAAAATATTTATAATTTTAATAGGAATAAAAAAAATGCATTGAGTAAATTCCTTTTGTGGTAGTTTAGATTGTTTTATTAAGTAAAAACAAATGAGATCATGTTTTTTTTATTGTATATATGGATTCATGGATTCAACACTCTAAAAAACCTCTAGGACACTTCGATTGTGCAAGGTTACTCATCAAAAATCCACCAAAAAAGCCTTAAAAAAGAGTCGCACTAAAAACAACTCGTAATATAATTAGGTTATTGTGTGAATTAATGAGTGAGGAGTAAAAGCTAACTATTACCTCTTTTCAAAAAAACTTCCCAAAAAAAACTATAAGTTAAATTTGAAAAATTTTTGATCTTTTTGATCAAATGTTGAAATTTTTTTCAAGATATTAAATTCATTTATATATTTAAAAACATATTTTAAATAACCAATATATATATAGATATATATATATATATAATCTTATTTCATATTAAATAAACCAGAAGAATAATTTTTTTTACATAATAACTTAAAAAAAAAAACAACTCAAAAGGTCAGAAAAAACATAACAGATAGATTACCGGTCTAAAATGTCATGCACCATTCCTTCCATGAACAATATTGGATTTTGCGAGCATCTTTGTGTTTAATTGAATTGGATAGTACAACACTCGCCGATTTCAAACTTCAGTTTCTCTTAAAATCAAATCGCCCACGTCAAAACATACGCTGTTTAGTCAAATCACAACCAAAATATATTTTGCTTTTCACAATTTGTTTTTGGAAAAGGAAAATTGATAGTTTGATAGTTTGTCTATTATTATTATAAACTTATTTTAATTTGAGATTTACGGGATGTTAATGGGGATTTTTTTTTTTTTTTTTAAACATATTAAAGAGATTTGATCGTTTTGCATATCAAAAATATTTGATCTTTCTTTCCACTTGATAGATCTAGAATTAAGATAGATTTAAGCATGTTTAATTTCTCTCTTAAAATAAAATACATTCCACATGAATACCATGTTTTTATTATTATTTTAGTTTTATAGAATTATTGTGATTTTTATTTTATTTTGACTCAATTAAAATGTTCACATTATATC
Organism: Pinus albicaulis; assembly: GCA_034641835.2. NCBI lineage: Eukaryota > Viridiplantae > Streptophyta > Pinopsida > Pinales > Pinaceae > Pinus > Pinus albicaulis. The sequence goes on along the minus strand of CM076577.1, from coordinate 1,053,430,524 downwards.
ACATTAATTTTTTTTATTTAATTTTATTTTTATTTTATGTAATTTGATTTAGTCAAAATGTTAAACATTACATTACAACATGACTACTATATTGGGTTGGAGAGCGCTTTTCTGGAAATTGTGTTGTGAAAGGAATTTATATTTTGAATTTTTACTATTTTATTATTCTTTATTAATTAAATAATGTTAAAATGAAGAAAGAAGAATTGTTAGGTGATAGGGTGGAATTTGGCATAAAAGAGATTGATTTTTTTTTATTTTTTTTTTGCTTTCTTTAGAGATCCAAATATTATGGTGATTTTTTTTATTTGTTTTTTTACATTTCTAATTTTGATTAAATAAAAATTCTATTATTTGAATGTTTTTTTATTTATTTACTTAGGTTATTTTTAAAAAATCAATTTTTGGAACAACTATTTATAATTGTTAGGCTCAAGTTCAATCTTATTAGATGATATAAACTCTAGATTTTAAGATGACAAGTCTATAAGGTGGTCATCCAATCATAATATTGACTTTATTAATTGATGGGCTTCTTCTCCTAAGAGAAGATACAAGATAAAGAGAACTTTTATAGAAATCAAGAATCATGCAAAATAACACAATAGAAATTTTTAAAACTATCATAAAACTTTTATATATATATATATATATATATATATAGATATGGAGAGAGAGAGAAAAACAAGAAATATATCAATAAACATAGTCAACTAAGTGTAGCTTGAGTCATTAAGATCAAATTTATTATCCTCCCCTATCTAGGTTCAAATTCCACTTTGTGACATGCTTGCCCTCTTCATAAGCCAATTGTTTACTATTAACATAGCCTTCAACCATAAAGAATTTAGTTTACCCTAGGTGCCATCCTCAAAATGAGAAGTAGCCAATGGGTTTCCTTAGAAAATGTTGTCACATACCCAACCCACAAAACCATATTAGAAAGGTAGGGTTATAAAATTTTCTTCTTAATTGTCTTTCTTAGAATGATTTAAAGCTAATTCTAACCTCATTGATTTATTCTGCACATTAGGAGCTTTCCAATGAATGTATTCTTCTTTAATTCTGAGCTTTGAGCAAGGAGTTATGCCTTCTAAAGTTCTTTGTGTTTTTTACTTTACTTGATGATGTCATCGTGCCTACGAGGCACGTGATTCCATGTGGCACCATATGGTGACACTTCAGCTAATGTACGGACACTTTCATAAATTTTGAGGGAATTATAAAAAATTTAACCCATGTGACATATTGCATCCTCAAAATTTATTTCGTAGTACCAAACAAAATCGCATATTGGGATACATCACATCCCAAATATTTTCTACTCTGCAACCTGTCACACCTAATTTTTTCTGGTGTGACACATTGCACCTGAGAGAGTTTTCCTCCATGCAATAAGGAATCCTTTCTCTCATTATCATGTCACAAAAAATTTATTTTCCTACGAAAAAGGAGGCTCATCGCCTTTATTGCATTGCATGAAAGTTTCCTTTCTTGTAGTATATTGCAGTGTCAATTTTTATAGTGTGATATGTGACATCACACCAAATTTATTTTTGTGTGATGCTCAACTTTCTTCTTGCTTCTCCTTCTTCTTCTTCTTCTTCTTCTTCCTCCTTCTTTTTCCCTTCTTCTTCCACTCAGTCATGTCATGTCAAGCCTAAATTTTTTTAGGTGTAGTGCATTGCACCAAAATAACCTTGGTGCAATACATCATTCATCTAACCTTTCTTTTGACTCAAAAAAATAAGACTCTCTAAGTAAATTATGTATCCTTTCCTTTCCCCTTTTGTATCATGACTTTTTAATTTTCTACCATGCGATGTATTTTGTCATAAAATTTATGACATGATATGTCACATAATTTAACCCTTAAGGATGTGGTGTATCACACCACAAAAAATTGTGGTGCAATACATTACACTATGAGAAAATAATCTTCTCTTAACATGTCGAAACCTCCAAATTTTCCATGTCTAAGTCTTCCTCCTCAAGTGATATTTTATGTATCGCATAAATATTTTATTTGTACAATACACATTATAGCACACAAATATTTTATTTTTACAATGCACACTATATCAAACAAATATTTTCTTTATGCAATGCACACTATATCACACAAAGATTTTCTTTATGCAATGCACACTATCTTGCACAAAGATTTCATCACGTGATATGCAAACTTCCTCTAAGTTTTCCTTTAGAAATATTAACAAGTTTTCCTAAGAAAATTAGCTTCTTCTCTCCATGATAAATTGAGAAAAACACTTTCTCTTAAGAATCCTCCAACTTCTATGAGGGCAAGGAAAGGTCCTAAGCCTTAAATACCTAACTTACTTTTTCTTGCAAGCCATTTTTGTTGAACCCATACCAAGGATTTATAGGGCCCATTCACTATAAATAAAAGAAAAAACACAAAAAATGAAAAATTAATACTTGCAACATTGAGCTTACTCTTCCCAGCTTACTTTGACAAACAAAGTTACAAAATCTAGGTGAAATCACAAATCCAATGCATCCACTACATCATATCATCAACATCATCAAATCTCCCCTTATTTTTGGAAATAAATCAAAACAAGGCTATGTCTATCATCTTAGAAACATGTGCTAGAATCTTGGTCACTATATATGGCCTATGTTTCTAAGATGATAGAGTTAAGGAAACTCTTGGTCATTGTAGCTAACAACTACTTACAAACTTTTGCATGTCAAAGATTAATATGGTCAAATTTTGCCACTATGATTAAAACTAAAGGCGATAAATGATTTCAATGTAACTTTAAGGTTTCCACATTGTATTATAGGGGTGCGTAAAGTGGACAAAATCAACTTATTTTGGAGAGTTCTTCACTTCTGTTTGGGTAAATTTTTGATATGGTTCACTCAATTTTTCAAAATTATAATGATTTAGGTCAACTTAAAATGGATCAAAACAGTTGGGGGAAAAGTTCCATATTTAAATTCCTCATCAATCAAGTGGAAATATAACTACCAACAAAATTCCTATGTGATTTGGATAAAAGTTTCCATGGAAAACTATTCTCTATATTATATACCTTTTATATTGATTATTTGATTTTTTTTAGTTTTTGGAAAGTTGTTACATCACTTGATTGTTTAAAATTGAGGGTGTTTGTTTCAAATTTGACTTAAGGATAGATATCATTATTATGTGAGCCTTTCTAATTATGTGAATTATATATAGATAACTTTAATTTATATCACAAGGGTGGCAGGTGCAGAGGGGGTGATTTTTTTCCCTGGGGAATAAGTAGAATTAAAATACTCATGGGGTTAGGAATGGTTTCGAACAACCAAATAGGAACATATTCCTTGTACCAAGGACTACTTTAGGCTTGAAAATTGAATCATAGTAATATTGTAATCATTAGAAACTCTCATCTCACCATTCAACATGTGGTGATTGTTCCTCTCCGTCGAACTTAAAATCAGGCCTAATATTCAAAAGAGTCTAGTATCCACTGCAAAAATTGGAGTCTTTTTCAACCTATCATACTCTTTATATTAACAAAAGGGAGGTTGATCTCCTTGCTAATCAAGGAACAACCTTGGTTATCAGATATATCCTAGTAAATGAGAGGAAGGACCTCTCAATTATTATTTAGTATCATGGTTAACAGCAAAAGGAATGTTGGATGTATGGCCCACGTGATTAGGACACACATAAGCACACATTACAGGGAAATATATTTCCTTCAAGATATAAAATGGATGAACCAGATGTAATTTTCCTCTTGCCAACAGTTGGGTGGGTATAGAGTAGTTCGATCCAACTCTACATGTGGCGAATTAACCTAGTTGTAATGATTTATAAAGATGGAGTTAGTAGGTGCATGGAAAGGAATGTGGTATGCCTACTCCTAGGTAGTCAAGGTAGCATATTGTTAGTAATGGTGGTGCAACTCCCCAATGGTTTTGGAGGTCTAACCTCATCTCTTCAATGAATTGTATTATTGAGTGCACCAACCTAGATGAGATTAAACAAGACAAACATGATCTCCCTAATGTGTGATAAGGAAAGCAATAAATTACAATTGGAAGTGTTAAGAGATGTGATAGTTGGAATTGGTTGGTGACTTAAAGGTGGATATGGTTGGTAATGATGGTGATCCTCTCTTGTTGTTCCATATGTTACCATTGAATGTTAAGGTTTTTTAACTGTGAACTGGGAATGAAATTTCATCCCAATTTAGGTTTGAGCTCCATCAGAAAAGTGATAAGGGAATGCCACTTTGATGGATCAATTTATCTTCCTTTTCCCTCCAAGAATATCGTGGGTATTATCGGCTTTGAGTGGAAGTGCAAAACACCTTAGGGTAAATCTAGAAATCTGGAAAAAAAAACAAAAAATGATAATTTTCTCAGTCTGAATGACTTTTATACAGTAGTGCGTGCTAAATCGATTAGGATACATGCTCAATGAAAAATCCAGAACTTTAGTTATAGATTAGAGGAATCAACTAGAATCTTTGGACCATATTGGGAAAAGGAATTAGAAGTGATGCAGGAGGAGGTTATGCAACTTAAATTGTGGTATAATCAATTAGCCATAAGTTTTTCAATTACCATGGATCTATTAGTGGTCATTGATTATCTAAGGAACCATATTGAGGAACTTTTACATGAACTAGAACAGAGCCAATTATGCTCACTCACCTTCCATAACTCAATCATTGAAGTTAAATTCGTAGTTCTCGTTCTGAATGTAGTTTTTCCCCCAAATAATTTAGGGTTGTTTCCCATGGAGGAACATTCTTCTTAGTCGAGTCAGTAGGTAATATGGGTCAAATTTTTTTTTATTCTAGGAATGGCTTATCTCATATATAATATTCCATTATCATATATTAAGCTTGTATTTCAGGGTTTAAGAAGAATTGGCTCAACTTGATTGGCCTCTCTCACATTTTGTAATATTGTTATATTACTACGAGAAAAAATGTTAATATTCAATATAATGTATTTACTATCACTGTTAAAACAATTATATCACAACGAGATGAATCACTCATGGATGTTTGCATTCCATGATCCATTTAAGGTGGTTGTATGATTTATGTTAACTTCATAGATGGTTAGATTAATTTTGTATGGGAAGAATATATATCGTTTATAGTGGGTATGTATTTTTTGAATTTTCTATCCCGCGTTTTACATTGGACACTCCAAGATACCCTTACATCGCAAGTGCCAAGGGAAATAATGTTGGGATGTCACATATGTCCCATTAGAAGATGTCTACTGATATTAGTCTACTAATATTATGTTGCGGGCATATGTGGTGGGATCAAGAATCCAACATTATTGCTTAAAATGTGCACAACTTCAATACACAATGAACAATATTTATATGTATCCATTTTATATGTAGTATGTCAATTAGTAGTTTGGCACAAGGCATTACTACATAAACAACCCAAGTTCAAAACTTCACAATTGTAAAGTGTTTCTATCTATGTAAGAGAAACGATATTTACCTTCTTAAATTAATTTATTTTTATAATTAAAATAAATAAACATGCTAAATTTAAATAATCTACATAAAATATTTCAAATTGTAAGCTTCTTTGATCCATAATTGTTTAACTAAGTCTTCCAGAAAAATCACAATATCATTTGGAGGGCCGACGTGTTTCAAACTACCCAGTGTAGTTCATCATCAGAAGCAAAGTCCTGATGATGAACTGGGTAGTTCAAAACACGTCGGTCCCCCAAATGATATTGTGATTTTTCTGGAAGAATTAGTTAAACTACATAAAATATGTTTATATATATATATATATATATATATATTCTTTCAATTGATGAATGTTTTTTTAATTAAAACCACTTTAAAATCTAGGAAATTAAATGACATTCAACCTCTTAAAGTTACTAATATTTCGACTAACAAATAGAAAAGAGAAAAAATATGTAAAAATTCTAATAAATACATTTTTAACATTTTAATGTAAAATATTGCATCACCCGTATCGATTTGTCCTCAAAATTAACGACAAAAACATACATATTTTCAAGGGTTGAATTTGACGAGTATTTACCCATATTTCCTTTATTTAACCATCAAATCCAAACCATTTTAAAACTTACACATCACTAACAATGGTTATCTAATTTTTCAAGCCGTCAATTTGATGAGTGACTTAAAAATTTACCCATAGAAAAAAAAAGAGGTTAGTGATTTTGTTGTCTCATACTCCAAGATAAGTGTAAGATTATGCAACTCCCACAATGCAACACCCATAATACTAATACTTTAAGATGAGACATCAAGATAATCATAGACTCATCCACAGTGGATCATTAGACTTATTAGAATAAGCTCATATGTGTCTTCAGTGACACTATGTGATACTACATTGTACAAACTTAAGCATAAAGCATGAACATTGAAGCCCTAAGTTTAAAGATTGAGACTCGCATGACATGTCCATACCCATGGAACATTAGTATTCTATATAAAACACTAACTAAGTTTTCTTGTTTATGTGGGTGAAATAGATGTTTTTCATTTAATTTTTAGGCTTATGTGCTTTATTTAGTGTTGGGACACTAGTGATAGTTGTCAGTTTTTATAAAATAGATTTATTTGTTAGTTTGATTAGAAAAAAAATGTATTTTGTGGTTGGATATGGAAATATAAAATGTGTGGTTACCAAGGCTACAATAATTTAGACACATTCACGCTTGATTCTAAATACAATCGGGTTTATGCCTTTTAGTTGTTAGCCCATTTTCTGGAAATCTCTATTCTTCTTCCTCGTCAAAACACTATGAATTTCTTCAAAATCCATGTTTGCATATTATTATTGCTTGAAATGTTAGAATCCACTAAAATTCTTATTTAAAAGTGGATTCAAACTTGTTTTATTTTTATAAGGTCCTTCTTCAGTCCAACTCATCAAATTGAAAGCTAAGATCGATTGTTCCTCTTCAAAATAAATTGCAGTTAATGGGTTGGACCAAGCTACTTGAAAATTTTTCAAGAATAATTTAGCATAATTTTTAAAATATTTGAAATTTCATAAATAGTGACTTACATAATTGCACGAAGTCATTTTGGCATTTGAAAGAACAAGGTTGAATATGTTTGATCTTTATAAAATAATATAAACAATATACATCTATAATATTACTTGGTTGAAGCTTATTTTATGGTCAAGCCAAAATTAAAAAAATGTTATTTGGAATCTCAGGGACAAATTCCCTGCTTTGGACATCCTTCCTCATCTGGAGAAGACCCTATTTTCCCTTGGAAGAATTTAATTTGGTCAAGGAAAAATATATTTTGATGTGAAAACCCACATGTGCACAAAATTTCAAGTCGACCTAAAGGACAAATTAGGTCTCCAAGAAAGCATATAATTACAGGACAAGTCAACCTCATTTGGAAATCACATCAACTCATCTTCTTCTTCTCTCTCCTCCTTGTATTGGTTAATATAAGTCAGAAGCAGGGAAACCGAGTTCACATTTGTGAAGGGATAAAGGCTTATCTGAAATTTTGCGTTGACTTTTTTGTTGGAAGAGTTTGACTAGTCATTGATCAAGTTTGACTTCAAATTTTGACCTCCTTTAACTTGAAATTTTTTTTATTTTGGGAGGCCGCATTATTTAGTAAAGATATTGAGGTTTTCTAAATAGTTTGACTTCCTTTGATTGTAAGCTTGACTGTAATTTCTCTCTCCTTTGACTGAGTAGTTTTGACTTGACTTTGACTAGCAAAGGAGATTTAATATTTTGACCTTTAACCGAGCTCATTTGGAGGTTGTTTGAACACTGATTTGTGACTTGTTAGGGAATATTTAACTATTGTTGACTTTGACCATATTTGACAGTTTGACTAAATTTGATTTTTTGGCTCATCTCTTGGATTTTGGATATCGGTTGATTGGAAAGTCAAATTTTTTGACCTTTGACGCTTGGTTGATGAATTGGATCATTGTATCTCTCTACTAAACATTTTATGACAATCTAATAAGAAGAAGAATTAGAAAGCGTTTTCCCCTTTGTGGGGTTTTTTCCTAGTCTTTGACCAAATTTGATGTCTTTTATTATAGCTCTTGATTGTCTCCTACTATCATTGCATTTACTGTTTAATATACAATTATAATTTATCATTGGAAGATTAAATTTGATCGTTAATTGAATAAATATTGGGCTAAATTTATTGTAACCACATAGAACATTGGAAAATTAACAAAAACACATACACACACACACACACACACACACACACACACACACATATTTATGATGGGTAAAATAAAAATCAAACCTCGTGAGAAGGGAGATTTTAAAATGGGAACCCCTCATCAAAAAATTGCTTGACGGGTAGGAGTACCCGTCAAATTTACACGATTTTACTCAAACCATAATGAAATGTATTTTAATTTAATATTTACTTTGGGAAATGTACATGAAGTTGAATTCATGGGATAATTTAGTTTATAATGACTCATTTGGATATGGTAATGAAACAAAAATATATCAAGTGAATTGAATATTTCCTTAATTTAAGGAATGAATCACATTTCATCTTCATATTATGTATGTAAAAGAACGGAATATAAAATATCAATAATTATTATTAGGTCATCTGCGTTTTAATAAATCAGTATAGGTTTATCTTAACTTCGTATCTATTAAGCATTAAGAAGGATCAAATATATTAAGATGAAAACGCCATTTTGAGTGTGAAATTTGAGGAAAAATTTGCACTCTAGAAATTTGATTCTTGTAGGTGGTTGATAGATCCCAAGTTAAAAGGAATTTATGTTCGTTCTTAATAATATTATTTATATTTATATAAATTTCATATTTGTTTTTTTTGCTATGTGGTTCTCTGAGATCAATTACTACTATGACCATAGGGTATCTGTACCAGGTAGAACTACTTGAAAGGATCACGTCATGCCATCTCAACCACAGAGGTCGACCCCGAGGGTTTTGAGATAATTGAACCTGCGGCTTCTCAATAGAAGAGGTGTTTTACTTGTAGGGACTCAACCAACTAAATGAACCATTGAGGCTATAAATTTCACATTTTTATATATAGAGATATTCTAATTTTTAATTTTATTAAAACCTTGATGATACATTTTTTTTCAATAAGAAAAATACAACATAATTTCATTATCAAAATTTAGTTGCATATTCCAAATATTATTTAATCCCATTACATATTTACAGTTCCCCAATTTTTTCCCTTCAAAAATATATCTTATCTTATTTATACAACTTAGTCATGTATCAATTCAAATGATTTGTTTATCTATCTTAATTTAGCTTCATAAAAAATTAAAACCATGTTTGATCCTACTAAAATCATCTGAAATATCTTCACATGAAAATGAAGAAAAACTTCTAAAAGCATCATATATATCCAATCGAAGTTTGCGAAAAAAATACCTAAATCAAGCCTTAGAGAAATATACTTCCCGATATTCGAAAATTACCATTATCAAAAGCAAAGAAACTGATCATACTTGACTTTCCACAACAACCTTGCTTAGATAAAATATCTTCCACATGGTTCAGCTCCCTGAAAATGTGCACGAGAAGGATATTCTCTGATAAGTATTAATAATAGCTCTAATCTGATGCATCCAATGAGCAAGAGATGGCGGATTGAAATTAAACCTCATTTGAACCCAAGAAATAATCACTTTTGAGTTACCAAACACATATAACTCTCCAATATCAAGACATTTTGCACAAATTAAGACTCCCCAGAGAGAAATAACTTGGGATCTATTATTAGAACCAACACCACTATGCAAATTGAAATGACAGAACATACCTAGCTTTATCACATATACACCTCATTGTCATAGACCATATTTTTGGAAGCCCCATCAAAGAAACCCGTTGTAGGAAAAAATGGAAGGAGTTATTGCCCCATGATCTAATGTTTGTTAGATCACCAGAAAGACACAAGAACAGTCAATATGACATTTAGGATTCCCAATCCCTCATGATATACAAGAATTCATGCAAGCATTATAATACTATGAAGAAGAATAAGCTACCTTGCCTCCTCATAGGTCGGTGATGAACCTTGAGTTCAATGTCGAACTGTTGTGCTTCCACACGATTGATCTGTTCGATCTGCTTCCGATCTCAATACCTGCACACAATCACAACCATACAAATATGACAAGGGATATTCCTCGGAATATTGTTAGATAAATGATAACATAAAATGATTACAAGATACAATCATATACAGGAAGGAACATAGATATTCATTAATATAAAAAATATCGCTTCAATACCTTACTTCCATCTTCTCCTCTTTGCGACTCGGCGAAGTTTCCCCACTAGATGAGAGTATGAAGAGCACTCTCTTATAACATGAGACCTCACAATATCTCAAGATAATGGCAAGATAGAAATGGGGTGTTAAGATCTCAGGAACATCATGGCTCTCCAAAATTTACTCTCTATGGAACCAGTCTGACCCTCTCAAGTGATCCAATATAAATAGGTGAATGATAGGTCTCTGGAGGATGAATGTATATGCTCAAGATGACAAGAAGTTAAGGACACTGCTAGTGGATATTTCCAAGCCAACTCGAATCAGTGAGTAATCAAGATCATCTCCTAGGGAATGGGAAACTCTAGAAACCTTTTTCACAACTATGAGTTTTTTCTCAATTATCTCAATTATGAAATAATTATTATCTCATAATTATAATATTTTGGCAAAATAATTATGAGAAATTTCTCAATTATGTAATTTCACCCTTTTATCATGGGATAAATCTCACTTAAGTAAAAGAAAATGTGAAAATGGAATGTCATGGAAAATAGGGTTATAAAATATGCCCCCTAATGTATGAGGTCAGAATGAGTAGTTGATGGCCAAAATAAATTATAAGAAAAATTGGAGGTCTTAGTGGCAGTGGGGAAAAAATCCAGGATCACAGATCGAAAACCACTGAAGTAGAGGTCTCAACTATGAAGATAACATCCACGAGGCAGGCATACCCATGGCCGCCAAACATACATGCGGATCCCTGATATAAATTTCTAAGACATGGCCACAACATACATACATGGTGGATCCATGTGACTCAATGGAAAGATCATAGCCACTAACAATCGTGGATCTATGTCACAATAAACATTAGTGGGAATATGGACACATGATAGACAGAGGAGTGTCCCAAATAGCCCTCAAAGCACATAAATGATACATAACTCCAATGAAACCTGGTAAGGGTGGCATATAAGAGTGGGATGGCCATAACCCAGGGTCTTTGACATAACCCCGATGGTACGAATCTACTCATGAAAATAAATGATCTGAAGTCGAGCAATTGTAGAAATTAGATGATTACCAGCCAATGAGGTAAACTAGTAATAAACACGAGTTAATCCACCAATGAGGAATATGGACCCCAAGGTGCCTAGTACAATCCACTAAGTATGAATGAATGAGTTGATTTCGAACACCAGTGAACTCTGCCAATCAGGAGCCAATGATGTAAACCCATTGTCGATTGCGAGGAATCCTACTACTGAGGACTGCAAGATCCAAGGTACTATTATTTCCTAGATCAAAATATTGGATAATGATTTGGATTCGACAAGAGAAGATCCGTTGAAGGAGGACCTTAATGTATCCCCCATCAATCAACATGGAATAGACTAGGATGATGTGATGTATGGATAAAGTCATGAAGTGATGAAGTAAAACTGACATAGGGATGGCCTACACAAAAATGTCAACATGTTGTTGTAGATGGCTGACATAGGCTAAGATTTCCCTTGAACGGATATTGACACGATAAAAGAGTGACCTGGCAGCATGAATAAATGAGCTCCATGTGATATCATGCAATGATGCAAGAGGCATTGAGGCACACTCCATATGACTGGAAGAGTAACCAAACGGACGAGTAAAGAGACTCATATGGATGGTATGGCTCCTAAGAAAGCTAAAACCAATCTGTAAGATAATGAGATAGATAGGTGTCATGTTCAAGGGTGACGCAACTGACGATGACAATGGATGAAAAATGAAGATATATGTTCCCTCCCTTCTCATTTTATAAGTTCCTTTTTCATAAATATGTCCCCTAAGCTTGGAAAAGAGATAAAAGTATACAAGGGGGAACCTCCTAGCCACAGTAGACTAGGGTATTCCCTTTTCATAACTAGTCTATCCCAATCCGGAAAAGGGTTAAACTTATACTGGGTAGATGACACTTTAGGTAATTTTACGAGCATGAAGTAGACAAGTTCACTCAACAATCTTTTGTAAGTTAAGGAGATTGAAAAGAGCTTAAAGAAAACTCCTCTTGGAGGTACGAGTGGTATAAAAGGTAGTAACATGTTCCAGTAATGGTATAAATACTCATGACATAAGGTGGACACGAGACTGGATAATAGGACCACTCATCAAGGTTCCTTCAAGAAAGGGTAAAACACCAAGTGAATTCAAATGATAGGCCAAGAAGATGATGACGATGGATGAGAGAAACCAAGGCTAAAAGCTGCAGAAGGAGGCTGATAAAAGTGGAAATCACAAGGGATAAACTATGGAATCCTCTTGGGGTATGTCTAGAAAAGAGACGAAGAATAGGACATGAGGCTCAAATTCGAAGTCATCGCAGGTCAGAAGGAGTAATTTCGAAAGTGATTAAAAATGATTGCATGGACACCAATACGATAAGAGGGTGCTAACTAGAGTATCCATGATCAGGTAAGATCTACCTCCAAGCTACGAGATGCATATAGGAAGTGGCGAAAATGGCGGCTTGATGGGGTCGGACATAAGGCATAAATAATGCTAACGGTCAAAATGCAAAATCAGTGAAAATGACCTACCCCTATATGCCAATTAAAGAGAAACACAACTAAGGTCCAATGGATGTTGTAATAGAAATACCACCATGTCCTATAAAAACCATGTAAGAAGACCATACCCATGGTTAAATGACATAATGACAGAAATAATCATGGACGAGGGGAAAAAAGACCATATATTTTTGTTTTTTGAATTTTATAATTTTTTTGGATTTTTGGCATAAATAAGGCACGATAAATTCTCGCATCACACACTAAACCAAAAAAGAGGTAAAGCATCACACGCTTATGTACAACATGTACAAGCACAACTCAGTCTGGTAGGTCACGCTAAGATGTGCCCACAACCGGGCACAAGACAAGGGTTGCTATACACGAACTTATGGGAAGAAGAGGCCATATGGTTCACCAGGTAAATCCATGCCAAATGAAGTGAAAATTCTCCATCCGGAAATAGTCACCATGCCAGGGACAATATAACATATTCATACTTTCAAAACTACCCTATGGACATCAAGGAGGATTAATACATAATGGAGGTACAAGAAACTCGTCGACAGGTGGTGACACTACAAAAAATTCGGGTTAAAATCCAACAAATGGATAAAATTGGAACCTTCATCAGATGTTTAATGTATTTTTTGTTTTTTTAAATCTCGACTATCGTCAACTATGCGATGTTAATTACATAGAGCCGCATATTTGACGATCGTTCTCTATGCGACGTTAATTACATAGAGTCGCATATTCGAGGATCTTTGTCTTGTCACCGGAAAACAACCAAATTTCGGCATTAATGCCATTTTACCATTGTGAAACATTTATATATATGGAGGGCCCAATACCTATTTACAATTTCCACATTCTTCTTATACATCCCATGCTTTGAAATGTTATAGGCCTATTTTGAGGTTAATTTTGATTGATAATCATCACTAAAATCTATTTGGTGAGGAAAATTTTCAGATAAAACTCCTCAAGGACTAGGCCAAGGAGAAGTGGGATCAACATCGGGATATTCAGAGGATAGAAAATGTTATTTCCCTTGTAAAAGTGAAAGGGCTTAAAAGTAAGGAGAATTTTAATAACAATGGCTAAAAATAATTGTATAACTTATGGACATGAGCCTGAACGTGGAGATGAATATAATCCATTAGTAAGTAATTATTAATCATCATCCACTAGACCATAAGGGACTTGGTCTTAATACTTAGTTCAAATATATAGTTACTTGTACAAGTGACAATCTTCCAAAATATTAATTTTGTGTTTTATGCATTTAGAAAAAATATCATGATGAGTTCTAGGTAGTTAATTTGCAATTAATATTTACGTTTGTTCATGAATATTTATGCTACGTAGTTTGCAATTAATATTTATGTTAGGTAGTCTAGAATTAATATTTATGGTATTTTGCAATTAATGTTTATGCTACATAGTTTTTTTCATTCATCAACGATCTCTCTCTCTCTCTCTCTCTCCAAAACTAAACTCCTCTCCTCATTGGTGCACTATGTTTCTCATTTTTTCAATTTTATATTGCTAGGATTTCATTTTTCCCTCCCTCATAGCACTAGATTTTCCAATTTCCTTCATTCCTAGCACCAGCTTTTTAAATTTTCCTTTTCATAACACTAGCTTTTTCACTTTTTTAACTTTCTAGTGCTATATTGTTTCTCATATACCTTGTTTTATAGTGCTAAGATTCCTTCTTGTTTCCTTTTCCAATGCTAGGAATTGCAAATGTGCCCTTTTTTAGTGCTAGGCTTCCTAATTTCTCTTTATTCTAGCATTGAGTTTGTCAATTAGACTTCTTTCTAGAAGTAGGATTTGCATGTATGCTATTTTCTAGTAACATTGATTTTGTAATTGTACCCTTTTCCAGTGTTAGGAGTCTCCAAAATTCCTTATTCCAACATTAACTAGTTTCACATTTGTTTCTTTTCCAGTGCTAGGTTTTGAAATTGTCCTCATTTTTACCTTTTTCCATATTTTCCTTCATATTTTTTCTCCCGAATTGGTTACAAAGGGACAATTTCCTTAGGACATTAAAAGTGAATATTCAAATGCAAACATAGAATTAAAAAAAAAAAGAATAGAGGAATAAGAAAGAAACAATACATCATATAAAGAGAATTTAACCATGAATGAATTCTTTAATATGACCTTAGATGAAGATTTGTGAAATGTTTAATTGATATATTACAAATCATCTAACAAGGATGAAATTTTCATATGTATTTTTCAATCAAATATGAAGATAACACATAGATGGAATAAACAAAGAAGAATCACATACACATAAGAGATTGACACATTCTTCAACACACCATACTCTCAGAAACTTCGGTATAGAATGAGTGTGTACTTCTCCACTAATTTTTCATTAATATCTCAAATTTACGAAATCACAATAGTTTTTTCTCCAAAATTACTCAAAGCATGAACCCTTATTACATCATAAAATATTGTATATATACAATCTTAGACTCCTTGAGTCATTTTTAGAAATTAACAGAAAAAGATAAATAAAAGCAACTTTTGCTATAATATTGGATCTCTGTTCCTGGAAATAGCATATCCAGCGAATTTCTTTAGGAATTACTGGGATCATATATCCCTGAAGAACTTATGGTGCCGAATAAAACTAACATACTTTGAATCTATTGCTTCCTCACCTCGCTCTTTGAAAATATCCCGAGTAAACTACTTTTCCCAATCACTTTCTTCTTTATCCTCATTTTTTGGTAAAATCTTATCTGAATTTACAATTAAATCCCTTATGATTTGATTATTTGTTTCTGTGTTGCTAGACCTTTTATCTTTTTGCTCTATGCTCCACTTGATTTTAAGAATATCAAAATAATCATCATTGTTGGATGCTGCTTCAAAAAAAAAATTCTATCTCTTCCATATATTTCTCACGCTGAAATAACTTTGTATATTTCACTAACTATAACTATTTTAAAAATATTTTTCCATGCCCTTAGGCTCTGCTTTATTTTCTTCTTTCAAACCCATGCCAAGTCTTTCCCTTTTTTACAAATTACTTGTGAATTTAATCTTTAATATGTAAACAGAGTGAATCAAAATAAAGATCTCAGCCAAAAATATAGACTCTCGACCGCCAATTTTATCTACAATCAATGAAAAGAATTGTAATGATAACCTCCCTCTTCCACAGCATGTGCGACATGTGTTCCTGCTTTTATTGGCCTGTAACACATGCAAGGTCACCTCCAAATATTCAACCAATCTATTTCCCATAATTAAGCCTTAAATCCCTTATTGGTAGTTATTCTATGCTCATGTGCCAAAAACTTCACCCTCGAGAACTTGTTGCAAGAGATGAATCTAAAATATTCCACTTATCTGCAAATATGGAATTTTTTTTCCAAAAAAGATACTGCCGACAATTATTTGTTAATTGCATCTAATTCTGAATAGAAAGTGTATGTAACTGGTGGTACTCCAACAATCACCTTTCTAACTTCATAAAGCAGGAAAATATCTTCTATTAGGATTTTAATTATTTCCTCTCCCTTCATATTTGTACTGATTTTATTTATGGTTGATATATCATTTCTTTTAGCTAGAAACATCATATGATATTCAATTTCTGGAATAACCAAACCCTCTAAATTACAAAACCTTGGAAAACTCTGCAGAAACAACTCTTTGAAGATTATTTTAAGACATGATATTCTTGTTTTCATGAAATATGTTTTTAATGAAAGATCCTTCATCATCTGATTTTTGATGATATACTCTCTTTCTTGGGATACAATTTCTCCTCTATCATCTATCACTGTAAAAGTAAATTGGGCTTTTGTTCTTGAATTTAAATCATCGATAGCATTTTCAGCCTTTGATGGTTTATATCCCAACATCTCTTGAAAATTAACAATATTGGTTGAAACAGTAGAAGCCAATTATCTTTCATCCTCCACTTGTACAAAATAATCTTTAAGTTTTTTAATTTCTGAAATGATACAATCCCAAATCAAATATTTTTTTTTCTATCAAACTCTGCTTTTTTAATTTCAATTGTTGTTGTAGAAAATCTTTCTCACTTATACTTTGCTCCAAAGCTTTACCCTTCTCTTGAATCTCCTGATTAACTTTATCTAAATTAGACTACAACTTTTTAATCTTCTCATCCTGCACTGAAAGCTTATTTAAATCTAAAATCAAAGAAGATTTGGCCTCAGATTGATCTAGTTTCTCTTTAGCTATTTTCAATTGAAAAATTTCAGCCTTCACGTTTAATGTTTCATGCTTTAAATCATCTCTTTCTTTCTACAAATCCAACAACTCTTGAGTCTGAGGATGATCATTATCAACAATCTTCAATTTCTTCTTCAAAGCCTGAATAATATTTTCTTTATCCTCCAACAATATCTTTGATGCTTGTTTTTCACTAGACTCCCCTTCTATTGCCATCAAATCTGCTTCTAATTTCTTGATTTGATTCTTCCATCCTTTTGACATGGATTTCTCTTTCTTAATTTTCTCTTCTAATATGAAAACCTTATTCTCCAATTTACTCTTATTCAAAAATGAACTTAGTAGACCAGAATATAAAACATTTGAGACTTTCAAATGGAAATGAATCTTATCTAGAACATTAATTTTATCCATTTTGATATTTACCTCACACATTTTCTTCTTATATACCACAAAAATCTGTAGGGCATTACTAGCATCTTCCTTGATAGAAAAAAATGAAACATCCTTAATATCAACCTTCCTAACTTGAGATGACATTCTCATACTTTCTTGAATGGACATATTTCTCTTTTCAGCATAATCTATAAGAACGTATTTACATGATTGAAACTGAGAATGTGACTCTTGAGAAAATATTATTGTTTTCACTTTCAACTCTTCACCCCCTTGTTGGGCTTCAAATTTAGCCTGAGACCTAGTCTTCACCTAGTCTTCTCTGACGAAGAAGCAACTCCTTTTTTTTATTCTAAAATAGTACCCTTTGCTTGGTAACTTGATTGATCTTCATCATTAATCATCACAATGTCAAGTCCTTCAGGAATAACCTTCTACTTCTTAAGAGATTTATAAACTATAACCTATGACTCTGATATTTCCTTATGCAACCTTTTGTACTGAATATATTTTATAATGGGAGTCTTAACATCTGCAGTCATTAGATTAGACTGCATTTGTATAGATGAAGCATTCTTCACCTATGGTTCCAAACATTTGTCTTCATTTATTGTATTATAATTAGCCCATTGAATTAAATCTGCCATTTCTTCATTCTCAAAAGAACCACATATATTCTGACTCCTTCTCCGCTTAATAATTCCCCTAGGATCATACCCGAATTCCTGAGCTTCCCTGAAATTCATCCCTTTAATAATTTCCTCTATGATTGGAAGAACAACAAAATCAAAAACTACGAAAGGTTCAACTATCTATTTTAATTTTATACTAGCTCCCTTTCCATGCTTGACAAAATTCTCTTACTCAATGAATAACCTTTGCCTCAAAAACTCCAGAGAAAACAATCTTTGAACCAAAAAAGAAGGCAACATGACAGGTGCCTTTGTGAATACATAAACATTTATAACTACAAAATCTTTGTACATAAACCAATCTGAAATAGGATCATTTGTCATTTGCATCTTACTCCTCATTTCCTCAGAAATCCTAGGAATATTTGAATCATAAAACGGTTGATACAATGCAACCATAATTTCATTGACAAATTTGAAGAAGGAAAAATCAACTACTTCCAATAAGCAACTAAGATCCCTAATGAAAATCTCTGATTTTATCTCTTGCAGTGAAATTTGGTTCTCATGCACAATCATCTTAAGTAACAATGTTTGATATCTGAAATTATGTTCCAAGTGGAATTTTTCTAACTAAGAATGAATTTTCTTGGCTAGAAACTCATCAAAATTAAGGCTTTTGGAATTGTTGGAATGACTCACCTATACAAGATATACTATCATGACCTTAGAAACCAAATTATCATCATCCAGACCTAAGACCTGACATAAGAAAGACAGTAAAAATTGAATGGGATGCTGAAAGATAGACATTTGATAATGAAAATACATTCCTTAAATATTTACTTCTAGTTTGACCATTTTTTATAGAAACAAATGCAATTTGTCTTGACCTAACTATGTAACTGAACTCAAACTCGATAGCTCAAAAAATTGCTCATCTAAATTATCATGTGAACTTGAGATTGATAAAGCCTTTCGGACAGTTTGGGAATTGACTTGACACAGTACCTTAGAACCCTAAGAATCCATTATAACCCTATGAGAACTCAAATAATTCTCTACTGACCATTCAATGAAGTCTAGAAAAGGAAATATTGACTCAACATAAAATTGACAAATTGCATACCTCAATTTTGTAGGAAGAACCGATGGATTACTTGCAATGAATTTCTTCAACTCTTTAATAGGTCCTACTGATAACCTAGTTTCAAAAACATTAGGTACAGAATCTGAAAGATGTTCCTCCACAAGATCTAGATCTTTAGCATTAACAAAACTTACAGAAGGAGATGCCATTGATCCCAAAAAAAAATCTTGATCGAAAACAAGGGCAACAGAGCTCTGCGATGATAGAGTAACCAAAAAACGATGGTGGAAAATTGACTAACTTGGTGAATGAGAAAACCATTGTCTTGCTCACCGATTCGAAATGTGTTTCCAAATCCCACATTTAAAATGGCAAGAAACCTCAAAATTTAACACGTATACCTCCAAAACTGTTAGTGGGAAAGTGCTCGCCAATTGAAAATGAAATTAGCCTCTTCTCAACTTAATCAGTGAGAAAATATAGACTGTTAGATCGTCACTCGATCTACGGTTTGCCGCATTTCCTAGATTATATATATATATATATATATATAGTTATGTCGGCCATAATTAATTTAAATAAATAAAAAAATAAAAATAAAAAATTCAAGCCTCATATATTTGTGTGGGTATGCGTATGTCCAAAAAAATTAACTAAAAGAAACAAATTTGTTATTTCAGCCATAAAAAAATGTAAATAAATAAAAATTAAAATTAAAGCCTTTTTTACAATAAAATATTAAAAAAAATACCTATGCTATCACAAAACCATGTGCAAATGCTCCTAATGCTACTTAATACAAGGTCAAATACAACCCATTATTTTATAGTAAAACCATGTGTAATTACATCCTCAAATCCATTTTAAACCAATACCCCTTAGCCCATGGTATATCTACCCATAAAAACATGTTCCAATTCCCTTTAATAATCCATTTGACAAAATGACTTTCCTTCTTGGAATAATACATGATTTAAAAGAAAACCATGGGAATGAGCCACTTACATCCTCCATATAAAACAAAACCAATATAGACCCATCTAATTCTAGTTCTATGAATCCTTGAGAGGGATCAAATCCCTTGAGGTGAAAACCTCTCCTCACCTTTTTACTCAAAAAATGGGTTTTCACCTCAAGGGATTTGATCCCTCTCGACTCTTTGTAGAACTGGAGTTAGATGTGTCTATATTGGTTTCTAATTATTTTCACTATTACATGTTCATATTATTAAACTCATTAAATTTGTTAGATTGATTTGGTAATGTATTCAATGGAATCCTTCCCATTACGGGTATTTTTACTTTGATTATTATGAACATGTAAGTTTTAAGTTGAGCCATATGCAAATGATAATTAACTAGATAAGTTGTCTTTGTCTAGCTCTTTGTTCTCTAGCTCTTTTTCCTTTGTTTTCAATGTTAGTATGTTGATCACCATTTGTAACATTATTTGGATGCAATAAGTATATTGTTTATATAACCAACACTATTGATTTCTTATGTTGTAGATTGTTAGGTGAATTTTTGTTACCACTATCAAATGTTTTACCTCGCACATACCAAGATTTACATGTCATTATGAAAGATATTGGAATGGAGTATCAAGTTATTCATGCATTTCCTAGTGACGATATTATCTATTATAAATAACATGCGTCGAAAGACAAATACCCAAAATTTGATGAGAGTAGATATCTAATCAACAAAATAACAAAAAATGTGCCTCGCAAGGTTCTTCATTATATTCCCACAATTCCACATCTGCGACAATTTTTCAGGTGCAAAATTCTAGCACAATTTATGGATTACCATGCAACAAAAATAAGTCAAGACAATGTTTTTCGAATGTCTGTAGATGGATCTACTTTTTCGAATATAGAGGAAATATATCCAAAGTTTAAAGAAGAACCTTGTAATATTAATATTTCATTAGCAGCTGATGGAGTCAATCCATTTAGAGAGCTAATATCTATTTACTTGGTGTGGCCTGTTTTTTTTTATCAATAATAACTTTCCTCCTTGGATGTCAATAAAGAGGGAGCACATAATGTTGACAATGATTGTTCCAGGTATTATTTTTTTTAGAATAAATATATTCTTTTACAAAATAACATATCATGATTTGTCTTGTTTGTTTCATACTTATGTATTATATTTTTGTGTTTACTCATATATATTGTTCCATCATGTCCTATAATTATGTCTTTTTTTTTGTTACTCATATATTTTGGAATTATGTATTGTATGTTCAATCAATTAGGTAAGTATCAGGTCAAAGATATGAATGTATATATCGAGATGCTTATCAATGAGTTACTGGACATATGAAAGGGCATCACTATGTATGATATCTCTTGACCAGAAAATGCACAAAGGGAATTTGAATTCCATGGAATGCTTGTATGGAAAATTCACGATGCCCCAGGGGTAACACATTTATGTGGTATATTATAACATTACCATGCACTTTAATAGTGTTTACTAGTTTTATGAAGTTCATTTCATGATTTTTTTTGTAAATATTCCATTCATTATACATACCTCAATTAATAATTGAAATAAAAATTAATCCATCTCTTGTAGTACTTCAAAAAAAGGGTAAATTTGCTTGTCCAGTTTGTGGTCCTAAATTGAAATATCGTCGTTCAAGAAGCCTAATAAAGGAGGTGTTTGATGAGTATAGGCACTTCCTATCTAAGAACCATAAGTACCGAAGAACCACAAAACATCTTTTCAATGGGAAAGAAGAGAATAGATTAAGACCACGAAGAATGACACCTGGTCTATGGAAGTTGCAATATAATAGAATCTCTCAAGGTATGGACTATATCATCTATTTGTCATTATACATGAAATTTTTGGATTATTTTATTTTTTTATTGCATGTTATTCATTGTACTATTTAACACGTATTGTTCATATAATATATTAAACTATGATTCACCTTGTAGTTCAACAAGGCATTAATAACAAGGTACTACCACGAGGAATGAAAATTTATCCTACGAAATTCAATAGGTTCCCATACTATGAGCACCTAGATATTGTTCATTTGTTTGATACAATACACATCGGGAAGAATCTAACATAGACATTATGGTGAATCTTAGATGGAATGAGAGATGAAGAAAAAATTATCAAGATTTGTAATTACATTAAGGAGGCCAATCATGCAATGCAAAGTGTGATTCATTCAAATAGTGATAGAGATGACCAAAATATAAGCACCCTTCCATGGTTATTGACAAAGCAGCAAAGCAAGGATGTTAAAGAGGTTATTGAAAAATTAAATTTCCCACTGGATTTTCTTCAAACATAAAGAATATCCTAACCAAGAAAGGTGAATTAGGTGGGGTAAAGACTCATGATTGGCATACATTCAAGGTAATTATTTTTGTGTATATATTTGTACATTAATGGTGAAACATCTTGTTAGTATTTTTTTTTATAATTATTTCAGAATAAATAATAATTGATTATTTTATAGTTACAATATTTTCTACCTCTATCTCTCCTAGACAAATTTGACAACAATGTCAAACAAGTTATATATGATCTTGGAAAATACATGCTCGTAAGTGGCGAATTATATGAAAAGTGTAATTTGTTTAATAATTTGTTGTACATTAACTTATATTTGATTGCATGTGTTTTACTTGTAATGTACTATATATCTTATTTTTGAAACTTGTGATTTGCTTGTGTCATTTGTAGATGGTTTTCATCTAAAGAAATCAATAAAGAAGATATAAAGTACTGGAGGAAACAAATTCCTCATCTAATGTGTGAAATGAAAAAGTATCTACCTCCAACATTTTTCAATGCATAATAACATTACCTAATACACCAAGTTTAGGAGATTGAAAAGTGTGGACCTATACACACAAGATCAATGTGGATGATTGATAGGCACTTGAAATCTTTGAAGGCTTTGTTCAGACAAAGAGAACGTCTGGAGGGTTCTATGGTAGAGGGATATATGGTATATCAAACCATGGTTTATATTAGTCAATATAGTCCGAAAATAGGAAAAAGTTTCAATGTATTGGATTGCATTTGGGATGTCAACTCCATGAAAAAATTTGAAGGGGAGCACCTATCGGGAAAGGTACAATGAGGAAAGTGAGATGTAAGTATATAGTGGATATTTATAGTACATTTTACTTCTTTTTTTTTATGTATATCATAATTATTTAGTTTTTATTCGTCATGCACAATCCAACATTATAGTGGTATAATGTGTTAACTAATTATATACACGCATGTGAACTGTTTTATTTAATACAACCGGTCGAGAGTGGGATGAAATACATTTACACATTGCAAACAATGTTGATTGGATGAAGGTATGGATTGAATGATGCAAACAAGCTAATAATGGTAGGTTATCATGGTATGGTCTGTCTTCATTGGTAAAATAAGTTGAACGTAGTGGCGATACCAATATTACACAGAGGGAAATTGATTTAGCACATGGTTTAGTACATTACCAGGAAAGCATATAATTCACCTATACTACTACTTTTTTTTACAATTATATTGATGCATATGGTGTGATTTTTTATTAATTTGAAAAATTTCCAAGTATAAATATGTTTATCAAATAATGACAATGTATTTTTTACGTGTTTTTCATATTTCAGTTGAAACACCGCAAGGCGATGTGGTGCAATGGCTACAAATTTCGCATCAAAAGGTTGGATGAAAAGAGGAAAAATTCGGATAGTGGGATAACTACAGTATTTCAGGTAGATAACATTGCATCTAGAGGTGATAGACATCTAAAATTATATGCAAATCGATACTCTAGGTATCTAGATGATATAATATAGTGTGACTTTAAATCCTTCAAATTAGTTGTGTTCGATGTCAAATCGTATAGGCTACGAATCAATGAACGTGAACCCGATAGAATTTTTATTCAACATGCTAACGGATTTACCATGGTTGATACAAGGAATGTTGAGCTAGGCTCAGAGCCCTATGTTCCTCCAAGCCAATGCAAACAAGTATTTTACTCAGAGGCTCCAAGTAAAGCAGGCTAGTCCTATGTTATCAGATACGATCTAAGAGGTAGGAAGGTAAATCATAATGTAACAAAATAAGATGATATTGAAGAAGAAGATGATGTAGAGGAGAAAGGGATTCATGCGTCAGATGAATACGTTTAAGAAGTTCAAGGATATGTTAATCCAGACAATTTTCTAGATGAACTAGATGATATTGACAATACGTCGGATGAAGAACTTGAAGAGATCAAACCAAATGTGGGAGAGGATGTTTCGGATGATGATGTAGACGATGATGATCATGATGATGACATGGCCAATATTTTGAACATGGATTCTGAACACGATGATATATATGATGAGTCAGATGAAGAAGAACATTAATGATATCAATATGTTGAAATGTACAAGGTATTTATTTATATGTTTTCAGCTGGTTTGTTCTTTTTTCATTTACCTTCAATAGTAAATATATTTGTCTAAGATATTCTTATGGAGATTTATTTTAACTTGATCTTCATATGGAAACTCATCGAGCTAGAGGTGAGAGGAAACAATGCAATGGAAGAACTAGTGAATGAAAAAACTAAACTATATAAAAAATTAAACTGTATATAAAATTAAACATAAATATAACTATATATATTAAATAACCAATATTAAAAATAAAAATATAAAACAAAAAAATATCTAAAAAAAATTCAAAAAACTAAAATCACTTCTAATTCCCGCACGCTATGAATTCTTCCCAACCCCATGACACCCTTCCCCTCAACCCATTAAATCATTGTGTGCACTGACTTTGTCTCAATCCCAACCCCACTCCCTTCCCCTCAACCCATTAACTCATTGCGCGTGCCATCCTGGTCTCCCTGCACTCAACATTTATCCCAACCCCACACCCTTCCCCTCAACACATTAACTCATCACACACGCCATCCTGGTCTCCCTGCACTCAAAAAAAATATGCCACTGAAACCCCACTCACTTAGTATCAACACATTGCAAACACTTACTCAGCAAAGGACTCGCCTCAAACGGTGATCATGCTTCATCCATAGGTGATGGTGACGGTTCTTCATCCATATGTGATGGTGCTTCATCCATCCACTCAGCAGAGAATTTTTTGCATCATCAAACCCCACTCTATATTCGACAAGCGACCATGGCAAGTTTCATTACTTATTTAGACTAACTATGTGGCAACTGCAACACAAAATCCATGGTAATGTGTTACTGTTCAAACAGGGGTAGAGTCCAAACTAAATATTTTTCATGTAAATATTTCCTAATGGATGTTTCCAAACTCCACAAACACTTTCCCTAACAAGAGGATCCTCTTGTGCAATCCACAATACTTGTTCTCCCCATACAAGAATAAAAGTCACAAGGCAAAGAAATATCCCAAGCAATTTATTACTCAGAGAGGACCATCTCTCAAACAGGTCATCAAGAAGGACAATTAAAGCCTTTCCTCAATGTACAAACTTCTACATATGATCAGGCTGAGTCTTCTCTGTATCAGTCTAAAGAAGTCATGGTTAAAAAATTCTCTTATGAAATAAATTTGTATTTAAATGAAAGTTACAAGTTGATGCAAGAAGCAACGAGAATTGCACCCACAGGAGTCTCCTTACTTACTATAAGGGAGAAAGAAAGCAACACTCTAAGAGTTGAAATAGATGATGAGACTAGGGCATCACAAGGCAAAGGAAACCCATACCTGATAGTGATCTTATTGATTTACCTAGAGTCAGTGCACATCCTCTATTCACCATTTTTTTTGGACGTTAGCACTATTGGGACAGTGCATGGACTTAAACTCCCCTTAATCAGGCCCTTGTCCAACAATTTCTGAACCTAATTTCTAACTTACTCGTGTTCCTTTGGGGTCATCATATAAGAAGCCTTGTTTGGTAAGCTTGCTCCAGGTATCAGATCTATGTGGTGACTGATACTTATTTTAGGTGGCAATGCATTGGGTAAATCATCAACTACAATGTCTTCATAATCCACTAACATATTTTGAATTTCTATTGGTAGATCTGAAATGACAGTATTAGAAGATTCACTTTTGGCCTTACAAACAATGGCATAACACACCTCTTCTTCTGTCGTCTGTTGTAAGAACTCTTTTCCACAAATAAATATATATTTTGGCTCACTCTTTGCAACTCCATTCCCTTCTTTCAGAGGCATCAAAGTATGTTGAATACCACCCAGTTTCCAAGGCTTGCCCATTAGTATCAGTCTATGTGGTGACTAATACTTATTTTAGGTGGCAATGCATTGGGAAAATCATCAACTACAATGTCTTCATAATCCACTAACATATTTTAAATTTCTATTGGTAGATCTAAAATGACAGTATTAGAAGATTCACTTTTGGCCTTACAAACAATGGCATAACTCACCTCTTCTTATGTCGTCTGTTGTAAGAACTCTTTTCCACAAAGAAATATATATTTTGGCTCACTCTTTGCAACTCTATTCCCTTCTTTCAGAGGCATCAAAGTATGTTGAATACCACCCAGTTTCCAAGGCTTGCCTAGTAGCACATGACACACATCCATAAGCACGATATCACAAGTCACTTTGTCTTGATATATGCCTATTTGGAAATCCACTTCACTTTACTCAGTAACCATAAATTGATGTCGTTTATGCAGCCATGACACCTTGTATGGTTTTGGATGCTTGACCTTCTAAGGTTCAATGTTTCCACCATTTCAATGGACAACAAATTGTCGATGCTTCCACTATCAATAAATACTTTGTAACATTTCCCTTGGACTTTTCATGTAGTTCAAAACAAAGCTTTCCTTTGTGAAGACTCTGCCACTTCCTTCTCTGGTTTCAATAGAACCTTGTTCATGAGAATAGCTTCTCCAACCTCATGTACATTCTCCACTATAGGAGCTTATGCTTCTGCCTGCTCTCCTTATGCAACATATTTTCCTATTTTCCCCGCATTCTCATTATTATGACACTCATAGGATCGATGGCCTAGTTCGTTACATTTGTAACATCTGTAGACTGACTCTCTGCCTCTACCTCTACCTCTATCTCACTGGTAGTTTCTTCCACATCTAGGCTCATATCCTTTCCCTACTTGTTCTTGTTGGTTAGAATCACCAGCTTCATCCTTGTAATCTGGAGCCTTCCCTCTTCCAGCTATTTTCCCTCTTCCTTTGGAAAATCCTTTTCCTCTACCAAAATTTTGTTTTTTATCTATATTCTCTTCTGCTCTTTTATCATACTGATAGGCTGCCTCCATGGTGTTAAGAGATAACATGCTAATCTCCTCTTGAATTTCCATCTGTAATCCACTGATGTGCCTAGTTGTATTTTCATATTTATCTTCTATATAACCCACTCTCAAGTTAAACTTATAGAACTCTTATGTATACTCTCTCACAATCAACAACCTTTGTCTAAGGTTATGCATCTATTTGTAAATACTCATTTGATAATCCTTGGGTAACAATTTTTCTCTCATCTTGGCAATCATTATTTACCAAATCTTGATCACTATCTTATTCTTTTTCTTTCTCTCAGTTTGCACACTATCCCACCAAAGTTCTGCATGGCCTTTTAGTCTAGTAACAACTAGTTTCACCTTCTTGTCCTCCTCGATATAAGGTGCAACTACAACAATTACATTAAAGACATGTGGAAAAGGCCTTATCTGGAATAAAAAAATTATTTTTTTCTTCTGAATATGCTTTAAGACATGTTAACATTCAAGACATGTTTCAAATTATACTCATGTCTCAAAGGATTGTTGGTAAAGCTAGCTCAATGGAGAAGGTAAAAGAAAAGATAGAAATTCTACAGAAGAAAATCAAAGAATTTTATTCCCTTTTCAAAACATTGATTGATTAAGGTTTGCCTCCTTTCTGGGATGAAAAGAATATTTTATTACAAAAATTTGCTAATAGAGAAAAGGAATGATCATTCCCAGTTTCAAATTAGTGAGGTAAATTTGGTGGGAGAGGTAATAATTGAAAATTTGGGTAATAATTTTGACCTCCTCAATCAAATTAGAAAAATAAAATTTCCTCTACATTCAATTGAGGAATACATTGACTTGGAGATAGAGGCTTAACAACTAGTCAAATATGAGATAACAGGTAAAGGTAAATTTACATAAATCAACAAGTTGGCAGTCAAACCTCATGTGGGAGTCACTCTTACATCTTAGTGAAGCAGTTTATGTGATAAATAAAAGACCATTTGCATAAGTATGATATACAACCTTTACCAATGATTCAAGTATTTGGTGTCTTGAATGTGTATCTTTTCTCCTGTGAGTTTAATGTATTTTTTTCATCTTCTCAAATTATCTTCATATGCTTAAGATTTAAGTTTATAATTGAGTTTCATCAAATGTTAAGAAATCAATTATAATTTTTTTTAAATATTTCCTTTGCCAAATAGATTGTTTATGTATCATAATTCACTCTTGATAAGTGCTTTGTTTCAAATACAATCCATTCTGCTAAAGCTATATTAGGAATTCATCCTTGATAAATTCGCATGATATAGTGGATCGTCCTTCTTCTTCTTCTCAAACTGATAAATCAATTACTTTTTCTGATAGACACCGAAGACCTTGCCTTTGATTCCTTAGCTGTATGACCATTCCTGCGGTTTTATCTTAAACTACAGATTTTGACTCCATTTCCCAATTCTTCTATCTTTATAGACAACCAACCACAAATATTTTTAGTTCTAAAACTACATAATACCTAGCCTCTACACTTAAAAAAACCTATTTCTTTATGCTTAACAAACATATTTCACCATTTCACTATTTCACATTACACTATTTCTCTATTTCAATCCAAGCATGAGAGAAAAATTTTGGTTCTGAAAGAGGCTACAGTGGAGGACGAGCCAAAACTTTCCAAGAAATTCTCCACATTGTTATAGAAAGAGTATTCCTCACTCCTAGATTCAGAGGATATTTCCAGAGATGGTTGGTATCTAGATAGTGGTGCCACATGCCATATGACAAGGGAGTGTGATCTTTTTCAGCCACCTGGCTCAGTAGCTACTGGATGATTGGTGAGGTGTGGGATCCACACTGAAGTAGCATTTGTTACAAGAGAGGGTTCAATTGTATTTGAGTTAGAATCAAGATGGACTGTAGCTTTTCATCTTGTTCTATATGTTCCTCGTATGAGAGTGAATGTGCTCTATGTTTCATCCTTGGAGGATCAAGGATATACATTTGAGTTTAGATGAGATTCAGTAAAGTTATGGCTAGAGGGAGTTGTGTATGTTGAGGAATCCAGCATACTGAGGAACAGAGAGAGAAAATTGTACCGATTATGGGTTTGACCTCTAGTTCGAGAGGGACATAGAGCTATTTATGCAACATTTTTTAGGAGGGACGAGGGCCGCCTTAGCAGACCCACTTGGTGGGAATGGACACAACTGGAAGAGATGGGATACTTAGAGGACTTCAACAAAGCTGTAGATGGTAGCCATAACACATATGAGTCCGAGTTGAGGGAGTAGGTTGCTCCAATTTAGAGGGAGCAAGATTTTGAAAAACTTATGAAAAATGATTTTGAAAAACTTTGTGATTCTAATTTCATTGATTAAAAGTGATATTAGTAATTTGTTTAACATGTAGCTCCAAAACAATGTTATGCAAGTTGGTTTCATTATTTTCCACTTGAGAATGTCATGGTTACATCCATCCACCTCCCAAGGTGTTTATATCAAGTGTGAGCAAGTTAGATGTATATATGGTAGCATATTTTTTTTATCATAGTCACAATTTTTCTAAAGGACGTAATTACAAAACCTTAAAAAGCGAGGAACCTACCAGTTTTGAGATCCTCTCTTACTTGAAAATATATATGAAGTTTTCCCTGATATTAAATATGGGTATATAGCTGCAAATGTTGCCATTACAAAAGCATTTAATGGCAAGGATACAGTGCACATAATTGATTTTTAAATTTCTCATGGAAGCCACCACGTACTAATGACTCAATCATATGAAGAAGGTGGATCACCTAGTATTAGAGTTTACTCAAGGTCAAGTAATACACTTACTTGGCCAAGGATTATCAAATATTATTAGAACTTATCAAGTTCATTTTGAATTTCATGCTCTACCTGTGTTCTGGCCTAATGTTAATATCGATATGCTTGATATTCGACATGGGGAAGCATTGGCTATAAATTTATTTTTACAATTCCATCATATACCTAATTAGAGTATGAGTCCAAGAACCATCAAGATTCAATTTTAGGCTTGCATCCCATAGAATGATATTCATATTCAAAGATATTTCACTTAGAACTCGTTGTCCAACAATCACGGAGCACTCACATTGATTCTCTTAGAGACATAGCGAGTGTTATCACTGGAAAATCGTACAACCAAAGGTGACATTATTTAATGTCAGGTAGAAGGATTTACAGGGCTGAGAGACATTAGAGAATCTGAAAGTATTTAAAAAATCTCTAAGGTATGAGGAAAAATCAAATTGCATACAAGAAGGACTAGTCAAATGTTCTTTTGCGTGCAAAATCCTTCAATAAACGCACCCTTGCACGCCTTTTGACCCAAAAAGCACGCAATCCTGGGAGTGGTGGAAGTCACTTTCCCAGACCACAAGGCACACTCCAGGACATTGATTCCACACTTGAAGCTACCTAAGGACAGCCACCCAAGCCTCCTTAGGAGATCAAGGGAGCACACAATGGAATAAATGTGGCACACAATGGAATCACCCTCCTCGCTTGGGACACTATCCACAATGTACTAAGAGAGGGAAGGAGGATTTGAATTCTCCTATAAGAGGCCACCAAGAGATGAACAACTTGAGAGAACATTATTATTTTGGCCATAATTTCCCCAAGAAATACCAGCAGTGTGTGATCCAGAGCAGAGATATAGGGGACTCAGTTTTTGACCATCCAACAACTCTAGTCCATGATAGTAGAGAGAGGGATACTTTGTGCCAAGGCAGCTCGGAAGTAAAGACATCCTTGCATCGAGACTTAGAACCCCTAGTTCTAAGGACCCCTTGGAAAGTGGGTTAAAGTTTCATCCTTATTCCTACCAGCACTTAATAAGAGGGGACGTAAGCGCCAACGTTTGGATTATTGAAGTTGTTTGACTCTATTTAGAGCTTTTGTGTTATTTGTTTTAGTTTTAGTTTAATTTTTTGTGTTTGAATATGCATGCTATTTCTTTATCTAGTATGTTTATGTTCTAGCATGTTCCACCAACTTTCTTGACTCCGTATATTTTCTGCCTGTGACCAATAAATTAAGAGGGAATACCACACCGCTTAAGTTGGTGTGATTTCGTACATACGTGCACTAAACAAACTAACACGGGATTGGTAACTCCACTAAAATTTATTTCCAAGTTTATGTGGTAGTGCCTTTTTGAAAAGACCTCTGTCTTATTGTGGAGTTAGGCTGGAATTGCCCTCCTTTCTCTCTTTCATTACTTGGTCCACCCCTAGTGACAGACTAAAGCAGAAAAGCTCCAAAAAATTACATTGCAAGAATTTGCGTGCATTTCTAACAGACAGGTGCGCCCCAAGGCACGTGTTCAGAGCTAACTTGCATGCAGATATTGCGCCTGTTTCAGCCTTTTGTGCACAAAAAATAGAATGAGAATTTTCTCAAATATTTCCATCTCTTCCTGCTTGTAAAAGTGCCTGGCAGCCCATAATACATCTTCCAGCACTAGTTGAGGTGCCCTGTAGCTTGCTAAAGCTCACTCTTAGTTGAGTTTGGTAGGATTGGTGTTAGTTTTATTTCAAGTTGATTTTTCCAAAGTTAACACATAGTTTAAGTAGGGGGGAAATTAAATTCCATTTCGAAAAAAAATTATTTTTTACAAATTTAGGTACCAAAACACCTAGATAATTAGCCAAAGTAAGTGGCCCAAGTCCACGCATGCTTAGCTAGTTCTCTTTTTCTAGTGTAAAATTCATTAGTTTAGTTCAATTTTTGCACTAGGATTTCAGGACCAAGATCGAATTGTTGATAGAAGAGAAAATAATCTATGTTGCCTTTGCACCCTCTAGTGATCCTAGGAAAGCATATGAACACTCTCTATTCACAACTCACCATCTCCCTGTAGTTGATCACATATATTAACTAGGAAAAATTAAAAGTGGCCCATATCCACACATGTTTTTCTTTTGAGCAAGGAACAATAGAACATAGTTTGAATAGGGGACTTTGAAAAGGATCACCGCATATCCACACGTTCAAACTATGTGCTTGTTCATTTTTTTCTCACACACATCCACACACTAAGAAAAGAAAAGACACCTAAAACTAACTTAGCAAAACTCACTAAATTCTCCCCACAGGGGCCACAAAAGAATTTATAGTCTAAGTTAGGATCAAGGGGGTAGGAAAACAAGCCGCCTTGATCATTCTTCATCTTGAAACATAGAAGTTGACTATTTAGGGAGCTTTCAAATCCACCTATCAGCCCATGGAAAATAAAACTTGAGCACGACAGAGACCTGATTCATAAGGGGTTAGGCTTAGGCGTAGTGCGGGCAGGTATCAGTTGGGGCTACCTGACCTAGCTGATACTCGGTACTGTTAGCTAAATTAATAATAAGCCCAAGACTCGAACACTCACATGGGATGGTGGTACTTAGTGGCCAAAATTAGGGCATCCTTTCCCTATAGGTGACAGTGCAGGCAAGCACTAGATCCTCTACACTTACCTTGGTGGATTTTCTTCGATTGACTGGGGGCGTCGCCCACTCTACGGGACATTGTGCCAGCACTCACAAGATATCTTCTCAAGGCCCATTTACATTTGAGTGTGTGAGGATGATTAGGTCTTCTAGGCTTTGAGTATCATACACAAACAAACAAAAACTATATTTTTTGATTGATTGATCACATAGGATTAATCTAAAGGAAAAATATATTTTATTTTCACTTTTTTTTATGTATGCGATCGAACTTTTGCTTTGATTAAAATATCTATCCTCTCAAATATTTCCAAAACCGTACCTGGTCAAAGCCAGAACGGACCCAACGGGACCTCGTCAATCGAGACGTCTTTTGGACCTCCCCCCAATTGCCAGGAGGGGTTGCATGTCTTTCGCGATTCAAGCATCAAAGACAAAACACTGCCACCATTATTGATTTATCCTTTATTGGGGCATCTTTAGTTGGGAACCCTGGTCAGTATCCCAACACCACACCACACACCACTCCTCCCACAACCCCTAGAGGGTAGAGGACTGTTACCCATTCGGGAAGCCAGGTGAACACACATCAGGGTACGTCACAGACTAACCCTCTTCCTAACTAGAACATGGTGTTTTCACAAGTCGTAATGGCTACAACCTCACAGTCACCTTTTCTAGATTCGTTAAATCTACCAGATTTAACCAAGTTGACAAATGACCCCATTTCACACAACCTCATATGGCTTCCCATGCCCAAGAAGCTCCCATCAGACATTATGAAATTTGAAGGGAAGCAAGCGAAAAACCCTGGAAATCATGTTATGACTTTTTACCTATGGTTTTCATCGAACAACATCATTGATGATACTATTAGACTAAAACTGTTTCAGTGCACTCTAATCGAAGTAGGAACGAAATGGTATTTGGAGCAACCCTCTACTACACATGGAACCTTTAGTTCCCTCGCCACTGCATTCCTGACCTATTTTCAGTTACCTATCCATCATGATTCCAGAATTGAATTACTAACACACTTTAGGAAAACCCCCGTCATCCATATCTCGAACCATCTCCACGAATGGCGGCGGCATCGTAGTTTGTGCAAAGCCAAACTGGATGATTGATTTCTGATAGACATGTTCCTGAAAAATCTCACTGTAGAGATTTCAAAGGATGTGGCACAACAAAAGGCCATATCCGAAGAGGACGCAATTAGTAAGGCCCAACAACTCAAGCTTATCTATACATAGTCAGGGTATATTTACAATATCTTGTCGAACACCTCGCGCCAGCAAACTTACAAAGAATTTTCAGGCACTTCGAGCTCTGTAGATGGTTCACATATGATTCTACCCAGAACGTACCACAACCTGGCTATCAAAGTCATCACATGCCTCCAAAAAATTTGACAAATATGGCGTCGTCGTATCACCATCAGCACGAAGGACCCTATCCTCCAGCTTAGGGGACCTAGTACGTAGATAGACATACTAACATAAGAGCTCCCCCACAACAACCATTTTCAAACCAAGGACTGCATTATGTTCAGTCCCCAATATAATGCACAGGTGAACTTTTTGCAGCCTTCCCAACACCAACCGCACCAACCATACAACCCGGAGAACTATCCTCTTAATGTGGTTAAGAAAAATGGAAAAAACAAGCCTAAATGAAATCCTGGATAGGGGGGTAACAATCAAAAATGCCCTCCACAATCTAAGGCTAGAGGAAACTCTATTCGAAATCAAAACTAGGAGCTAATCAATTCCCAATGGCAGAACAAAACGCCACCTCTCAAAACAAACCACTCTTGCTCAATATGTGGTGAGTACGGCCATTGCACTCACCACTGTCCCTACCTCCCTAAGCTGAAGAATATGAAAAGTAACTGTGGACAAGGGGGATCCGCCCAGCATCCAGCAGTCATGCAGGAGCCCTTCCCCCATCAAGGGACAGTTAGCACACAGCAGCAAACTCTCGATGACTCTGGAAAAAACAGCCACGAAATTACGATACCCCACTAGACGCCATCATGTCAGGGGATAGTACCAGTGCACCAACATCACCTTTAACCATATCAAAGATTCCTATTAAAGCTTTTCCCAAGATGGCTAAGGGACAAACTAGACGAGAAGGAAACTATTCCAAAGCAACCCATAACTATAGCATTGTGGATTATCTAGCTCAATATCCCACTTCTATGTCAGCTTTGGAAGTATTGCAGTCATGCCCAAAGCAACGTAAAGCGTTTCTTTTAGCGTTAGGCGCTATCAACCCTGCCGATACACTCCTAATGAATTTTGATTTAGACAAAGCCACCCCTAGGCTTCCTTCAATGGTTTCCTTTCAGATACCAGTATTGTTCCAAAAAATCACCATTCTTTGATGTGTCATTAACGATGGTGCATCCACATGCATCATGTCAAAGAATGTTTTGCAGAAGTTAGGGTCTCCCAAGCTAAATCCATCAGACACCACGCTTAGATCATAAGATGGTCGCCCTTCAACCCCCATCGGTCTCTACCAAAATGTCCCAATCTGCTTATCCAGAAAGACGACCCTTATATACATTGAAGTCTTTGACACCCGCTTGGACTATAATATACTCCTTGGTTGGAGTTATATGTACACCATGTCAGCTGTAGCCTCCTCCGTCTTTTGAACAATGATGTTCCCCCATGAGGACTGCATCGTTATTGTCAACCAATTTACGCATAGCGAAAAGCGGCCCCTAAAAAATACCGACGTCATTCTACCCTACGTAGACACATCCGCGGACACACTTTCATGATACTAATAATATGGCCCCGTCCAGTTGAAACTGTCGTCCATCCTAAGGTCATTCCTAGGAGATCCACCTGTCATACCTGAGTCATCACCTGATGTCATAGGGGCTCCGGTGTGCATGAAGTCAACATCAAGCATTGAAGCTAGAAAAGACACAGACACGAGCAATAATGACAACGATTCCTCAGCCATGGTAGCCTCTCTAGCCTACGCCGTTTCCCAAACCCTTTTCCTCTACCCCCCAGCTGGTTTCCTATCCCAGGAGGTTTTGGCAATAGTGGTGTTACCAAACATATCTTTTGCGATACTTGTTTGGTACCTTGTTCCCCCTACCATGAAAGGAGCCACACACATCACTTCCATAGGGTTAAAGCCCCTCAGTCCCGAGGAGGACCCACCCATACAAGAAGCTGTCAAAATCATCCCTATAAATTAAATTCCCATTGCAAGACCGATGATTACAGCTATGAAAACCGAGAGAGGAAAGAGGGTGGAGACTCCCTCCATTCAACGAGAATCACTCGATTGCGCCATACGTGACATAGTAGGTCACCCTACCCACATCCTCCAAGAGCTAGATGAATTAAAAATGATCCTCAGCTCTGAGGAAGACATTGCGACACCACGTTCCCGTAAAAAGGAACTTGCCACCAAAAGTAAAGGCAAATCATTGCATACCAATCATGCATGCGCTATTTGCAGCAATTATGGGCACTATACCCATCATTGCCCAGAAATCCTGTGATATACGGACGCCTTACATGCCATCGAGCAATCCTATCAAAAGGTTCCCTCCACCCAATCATCTGGGGATGACGCTCGTACCATCCTGTACCTGCAGGAGAAACGACAGTCACCTGAAATACTACTAGCCAGGCCTCCTCCTCCCATCGAGCGTTGTATACTCTACAATGAAGGTGACCATTTCATCATCGATTTCCTAGCATTGGAAATGTTCCAGCAGTGGTACCCAGTTCATATAGTGTACCACAATAATATGAACATTCATTATTCATGCCAGATATGTGGTGACAATCACTCGGTGCGCCATTGTCACTACATACCCAGATTCCGTGCAGCACTAGCCTACATGCACTCAGCCATAGTCCACCTCTCCCAAGAAGATGGCACAGACTCAGAATCCATGAATAGCTCGACAACCCAAGAATATGTGACGAGCATATCCATCTTCTTCCTGTCAACTGAAAAGTGACCAGTCAGGGAACCCTTAGTTTCCCCCAACCGCTCTCTACAGAGAAGACCAACATGTGTGTTATGTAAAACGCCTAATCATGTGGTCACCACTTGCCCTAATTTAGCAACATTACGACGTTGGTACCCCGCCAGGTCACAAACTGAGCACGCCGGGACCCCCATATCTAGGCTATTTTTCCTAGTATCTCAAGGAAATCACTGTGGACATTGTTGTACCTACATCTCGCAAGTTCCTCCTCTCATTGATATGATTCATACGATAGATAAGAAAAGGGACGATCTTCTTAAATGATATAGAAAGTACATCACCACCAGGCCAGCAACCCCACACCCACATCGATGTGATGGGAAAAATGGCATAGCACACCAACCAAGAATGACCTAGGCCTAGCCGAGGATAACATGTAGACTATGCAACCTGATTGACTACCGGGTCAACCACTGCAAAGAACTAAATCCCCTCACAAAAAGTTTTCGCACGATCTCTTCTATCCCAAAAAACTTATCTCTAACTAAGAGAATATCACGTGTACTTATTGTTGTATTTTTTCACACTTTCACCATACAATTAAATGTGAGCATCTCCCCAAGCTAAGAGCAGAAAGAGTAGCATTAAGTCTAAAATCCCCCAAAAATTTAGACACACCCAAGCCAACAAAACGAAAATGGAAGCAAAAGACCTCATCTTCTACCACTGATCCTTTCCAAGTGTCCACGTTTAGGAGGATGAGTAGTGTTGATTCCCATGCAATATACTCAATTGACACAGTGGTACCATGCACCATCTGCACCAGCCAGAACCATGAACCAGAGGCATGCCTACTAAGGAAACATTCAAGTACCTCTGAACCAGGTACAATTTCCACCAACAGAAAATTGACCATCCTAACAGGGGACCCAACTCCCATCATGGAGATTCTTCCCCCACAAAATGCCGACAACATGATACACAACATATGATTTGTATCATCGTATATCAGAAATAGGATTACAACCTCCCCCACATCCTAGGATTCCCACCTTATTCCCATCGCAAAAATTCAGGTTTCCTTACGCTTTTGCACTGATTTCCACGGGATCCTAAATTTACATGCCACCATCGAACTCCCCAATGATACCCAGCCTCTATAATAATTCTTAGTACAACTAGAGCTCGTCGATGAAATCTGATGATAGTCACTGCAACACAATGATGCCCACAAGAAAAGGGTAAAATCATCATTCGACCACCACATCAACCCTCGCTCATTCACCAAGGGAGAACTAGTCCTCCGCTATGATGTCGCAAAAGAAGCCCTAGGGCTAGGAAAGTTCGAAACCTTGTGGAAAGGACCCTACATCGTAAAACATTACATCCTCAAGGGGGAATATATATTTATGGAACCAGACGGGACATACCTCAGCAACCCTGTCAATGGCCTTTACCTCAAGAAATTCTACCCATAAGGGCCAAGAAGGCTCTACCCTAGAATCAACGTACACAGACCCAACCACTTTAAATTTTTTACCAAAATAATTTTTATAAAACATGCTCGAGTGTCACAATGGATTACCCATCCGACCCTTACTTTGGATTTGATGATGGAGCATCAAGATGGTCTCAAAGTTTAGCAACAACATCATATATTATGTATCACCCTAACTGATCACCACTCTACACAAACGATGTGTGTATCGATTCAATAATAAACAATCAAGCAGAATATGATGTCGTCATAGGACCTATGTGCGCCGCCCTCCATCAGGGCATACGCCATATGAATCTCTACCTCGATTCCCAGTTAGTAGTGTCGTAGTTAAACCAAACATTTGAGATTCGAGATCCGCATCTATTTAGAAAATATTTGTGTGAAAAAAGATTAAGCAGAAAATTTGACTACATTACATTCACACATGTACCAAGGAGTCAAAACCAAACAGTTGATCGCATAGCTAACAATATTCTAAATTGGAATTCATCTCGAATAAACCATCATACATAAAAAATAAAAACATAGAAAACATAGATATCCATCATCATAACATAATCCATAAGCAGAAACAGGGGGCACACCATGTAGACCCGCAAAAAATATCTCTTATATATATATATATATATATATATATATATATATATCAAATTTATTTGTCTAAGTACAAAAATAGTGTCTCTGACCCATTGGTTAGCCCAAAAATACTGTCTCTGACGTCATAATGTGTGCTTTCCCCATGTATAGAAAAGGTTCTAGGGCGGTGCTCCCCCAGGTGAGAAACGTGGACCCACTGCCACCCCCATTACCACTACTTAAGCCGATGTCAACACCGAGACCACCACCCAACGTAAAACTGGCCGATAGTCCCTCTCCCGGGCCATCAAGGTCTCCAACAAACCTCCTCAGGGTCATCTAAAAAGCCTTGAGATGGCATCCCCTGAGTCAAGTGTTCCACTCGATCACAGGCATCCTCTAGAACTGACACCCGTGTGGTCATCTCAATAAAACGAGCCTCCGCTGCATCGGCACGAGCTCGCTCAACCGCAGTGTAGCAGTCGAGTTGCTGCCCTCCCCTGAAGGGTCAGCCTCACCACCGAGTCCCCCACCCTGAGGTTGTGCAAGATCTCCTCCCAGCCCCCGATAATCTCCCCAAGGTCTCCTAAGAGGACCATGACCAACCAATCGAGCCATAGGGAGACCAACCTTGCCAACATCTGCAAGATTAACCAAAAATATGTCATTATCACCATAAAAAAAACATGTAACCATAAATACTCAAATAAATGTAGAAAACATAAAAAAACATACCTGATGGCCCCCATGCGTAGCCAGGAGGGAGACCCATCTTTGGATCCCCTCGAAAATCCATCCCTGCATATGGGAATGGCATAAACATCTGGGGGTTGGCCCCAAACCAAGCCTTCGTCGTGGCATTCGAGTAACGCCCCACCATACCCCCACCACTTTGCGGCATTATGGGATCCCACCTCCTCATACGTGGCTCCCGTGACCCCACAGTAGGCACCGCCACCACCGATCTCAACAGCACCAC
This sequence comes from Pinus albicaulis, assembly GCA_034641835.2. NCBI lineage: Eukaryota > Viridiplantae > Streptophyta > Pinopsida > Pinales > Pinaceae > Pinus > Pinus albicaulis. Next base: position 1,053,390,600 of record CM076577.1, on the reverse strand, counting down.
CCACTCATACATGATGTTGCATAAAACACTTGCATACGCAAACAACTTCGATCCATCTCGGATCTTGTAAAGCTACGCTAGCATCCCGTAATAGTAGAAACAGGAAAAGTTGAAAAAATGCCCGGCCCTCAACCATCGCAAGACTCCAACCTGCAGGCCCAATGCTCGATGTGGAGCCAACAACCCTGCGAGTCGCACGATAGCCTCCAAAGCACACCGCTTGGCCAAATCGTTCACTAAGGAAATGGCTATGCACCCCTTCGTAAGGGGTGCCCCACCACAATGATGCATCCGGAACCGCTCAAAATACACCCTCCGAGAAGGGAGTGGAAACCGCAGTGCCTCACCCTGAGGCAGCAGCCCAGTCACAAAATAAATATCTGTCTTAGGAAAGATAGCAAGGTCACACGTTGCCTGTTCTAATGCTCGATCAGGTAATGCAGGAGTCAGTCTTGTGACTGAAGAAGGTCGTTCTCCACAAGCTTTAGGAGACCCCATTGCACCAACTGTTGTTGCGCCTAATTTTCGGCGGCTAAAACAGTATGGAGCTTGGGCCAATCCCACTCCCTCCACAACATCCTATCAACCAAACAGGAGCACATCAGTAGGATCAAAACATTAAATAATAGGCAAAATGTTCAAAAACTGCCTCAGCGTTTTGCATGCCTGTCCCTCAAACAAGTGCGCGCAAGGCACACCTATATTTCTCACAGGTGCGCAAAAGGCATGCCCAAGGCTAAGAAAAGTGTGCATAAGGCACACTCTTACCCTGATTTTGCGCGCAGAAGGCGTGCTCTTACCGTGATCGCTAGCACAATCCAATGTAAAACAAGATTAGAATCTGTACAAACCAGTATTGTACGGACCCCGGTACCCTTCGACTGAAAAAATTAAAATGCAGGATGTCATGGAGTTTACCTAGGCATGATATCACTAATCCCTACTGCTCAAGCTGACCACGATGGCGAGAATTTCTCCGCAGAAGTCTCTGACCTCTCAATACTCAACAGACACAAATGAATTCAATTAGGGCCATATTCACCTATATATTTCCCTTTTCAAGAACTTTGGAGGACCATAACGAGAGCTCATAAGGCCCAATCACTGGACCGAAAGCAGCGCGGTGATCAACACTCTATAACGCCCAAAGGCGATGCCTCACATTCGCACCCCTAAAAAAATATTTTTTCACCACCGGCAGGTATGCGCTCTCTCATCTTATTTTTTAAATCACATGTCTTTCAATAATATTTAATAAAGAAGATGCTTTCACTTGGGGTAATTGTTTTTGCAGGTAAAACACAAACCACCCACAACTCCATCCACTGAAAGTTCCAAAGTAGGTATCATTCTACCCCCAACATGATAGAGTCCCAGAAAAACTCTGCATATCTTGACTTCCTTTCTCCATCAGAAATCATGCATAGGTTCCACACATTCGATCATGTTTATCATCACCTCACCTTTCACATGATAAGCATTCTCGTTGGTCAGTAGAGCCTCCCCTCCATGGTGCTCGTCACCCAAAGTAGACCATATATCACAAACAATAGTGACACCATGGCCATACCACTATAGTCTAGGAAGCACCTCATTCCCATTCACTCACCATGCATAAGGTCAACTTTTACCATATGAAATAAAACCCCTTTCCCGGATAACCAGGTTGTATAAGAAGATCAAAAGCGCACTACCGCGCCTCGCATTTGGCCCACCATACCTCCATCAACGCAATCCCATATGCAATACTTTTTTCATCCACTTCATCAACCTCACACATGAGACCAACCAATGGGTCCCCCACCCTAAAAAAACACCTTCTTCACATCATCAGTGAGCGAAAAAATTCATGTTTTGGGGCACCTGTCTCTGTGTTTTGTAAAAAACAAACCCCATTATTTTATTCTTTTGGTAAGTGTACAAAGACCACAAACAGTGCACTATGTCCCCCACCCACTCATTCATTTTTTCTCCCATGGCAGTAGTCCTTGACCACCCTTGGTTAGAGTATACCACCCTCATGCAAAATCCACCATGACACTCATAACCAATTTATACCCACCCTAGAAGTCCTACCGAATCCAAGGCTTTCCCCATGAGAAATAGTTATGACTACCACCAAGCTGCTTTTTATACTCTGACCTTGGGCCACTGAATCCCCATCATCAATTTTCAGTCACCCCTCACCATCATGCCTATGTTAAACCCATCAAATCTAGGATCCTGATCTTCCATATCAGTGAACCCCTTGTTCGATTGAGGCTACCTTTTTGTCAACATCAACACATCTTTTCCAAAAAGGAAGCGGCACCTTGGATTGCCCCTCTCCACAAAAGGGGCATCCTCGAGTGGCACTATGGGAGACATCATTGCCCACATATGTCATAGATCCTCCTGAAATTCGACTACAACATAAGATTTCATGTTAGGATGGTATCGTACCTTACAACCATTGCACTTTGATCAAATTTGTCGAAGACCCATGCCTTCATAAGCATCTCTGTCAGCAATTCTTACACGGGAGGTCCCAGCCAACACCTATGCGTACAATGCACATCTATATGCCATACCAAGTTTATGCATATGGATACCACATTCCACCTATTGTCAAAGAAAAAACACCCCTGAGGGCATCAATAGTCGTCTTCATCAACCAACAGATCACTACCATATCAGTGACACAGACAAAATATGTATCTGTCAAATATATTTGTTTAACTAGCCAAAGCATTACGATCATGGGACATGCCCACCTCGTAGAAAATTTGTATATATTTTATTATACTGCTTACAGAGGTCCCATAGGACTCGTTCTTTGACCTAGTGCAGGGTGTCTCCAATTCTGAGCTACACGTAGGTCTCTCTCTCTCTCTATGCACAATATACAGAAAATAAAATATAATGTATTTCGGTTATACAATTCCTCCTAGACCTCACACATTAAGGGGAAATTTTTATCACTATAAAATTGTACAAGCAAAGGTGAAATTATTTAATGTCAGGCGGAAGGATTTACAGGGCTGAGAGACATTATAGAATCTGAAATTATTTAAAAAATCTCTAAGGTTTGAGGAAAAATCAAATTGTGTACAAGAAGGACTAGTCAAATGTGCTTTTGCGCACAAAATCATTCGATAAACACGCCCTTGCGTGCCTTTTGACCCAAAAAGCACGCAATCCTGGGAGTGCTGGAAGTCACTTTCCAGGACCACAAGGCACACTCCAGGACATTGATTCAACACTTGAAGCCACCTAAGGACAACCACCCAAGCCTCCTTAGGACATCAAGGCAGCACACAATGGAATAAATGTGGCACACAATGGAATCACCCTCCTCTCTTGGGTCACTATCCACAATGTACCAAGACAGGAAAGGAGGATTTGAATTCTCCTATAAGAGGCCACCAAGAGATGAACAAATTGAGAGCACATTGTTATGTTGGCCAGAATTTCGCCAATCAATACCAATAGCGTGTGATCCGGAGCAGAGATAGAGGGGACTCAGTTTTTGGCCATCCAACAACTGTAGTCCACCATAGTAGAGAGAGGGAGACTTTGTGCCAAGGCAGCTCGGAATTAAAGACATCCTTGCATCGGGACTTAGAACCCCTAGTTATAAGGGCCCCTTGGCAAGTGGGTTAAAGTTTCATACTTATTCCTACCAACACTCAATAAGAGGGGACGTAAGCGCCACTGTTTGGATTATTGAAGTTGTTTGACTCTATTTCGAGATTTTGTGTTATTTGTTTTAGTTTTAGTTTAATTTTTTATGTTTGAATATGCATCCTATTTTTCTATCTAGTATGTTTATGTTCTAGCATGTTCCACCAACTTTCTTGACTCCATATATTTTATGCTTGTGATCAATAACTGAAGAGGGAATACCACACCCCTTAAGTTGGTGTGATTTCATACATACGAACACCAAACACACTAACACAGCGAGTTACCACAATGAGAAATTTTCTATTCCTTTCAAACTTGCTGAATCTCCCTTTACATAACAAAATTCCATCACATATATACAAAATAGAGCTAACTTCTCTTCCTCTTCAAATGAGGAGAAAACAAGATGATCCGGATTTTATGCAGGAACACAACAGAATACAGATATAACCATAGATACAGAGATGCAGCGGAAATAATGCTTCATTTTATTAATAAAATAATGACTGAAATAAGCTTACAAACATAATGGAAACAAGCTAGGGCGCTGGTAGCGTATCTCTGAGAAGAGATGTGGCGTACGCGGGCCTCTGAACTGCGTTACATTAAGGCTCGTAGGCCTATTACATACATAATGGAAATAGATGAGCTAGGGTACTAGCACCGTATCCCTGAGAAGAGATGTGGCGGCTACCAGCCCCTGAACTGTGTTACAATGGAGACATGATGGAGATGTGGTGAGCTAGGGCACTGGTAGCGCTTATCTCTGAGAAGAGATGTATCGGCTCCCAGCCCCTTGAACTGTCTTACAATGAGGCTCGAGGGCCTATTTATTGTTGAGAAACAATGTAGAATCCGAAACGTCCAAAACCCTAACCGTAGGAGATGAAGCGCCAAACTCGTCGGTCCCGTTTGGGTAAATTGGTGGTTCAACTTCGGGGCGTAACTTTTTGGCATCTGATCTCGTTTCGACGCGCTCAATAGCTCGTTAGAAATATCTATCCGAGTACACTTTGAATGAGCAACACTCCGTCCATGGACCCATGTTGCTCTCCAAAAAAAAAAAAAAAAAAAAAAATGTCGTTTAGGGCCTCAAAATGGCTCCGGAAGTTCAGGACCCGAAAAACTGCTAAAAATAGTAAGTTGTGCCGAAACTTACAAACTGAAATAACCGATGGTGGGGGTTCAAATGGACTTGATGGGTGGCCACCAATATCCACCTGGATTATTAATGCCCCAAAACGGCTCCGGGTGTGCAGGACCCGAAAACCTGCTATAAATAGTAAGCTGTGCTGAAGCTGAAAAACTGAAAGAATTGATGCTGCGGGTCCAAATGGAATAGGTGGGAGGCCACCAATATCCACCTGGATCATTCCTCCCTCCTTAGGAAGCAATGGTCTCCATTGCGTTAAGTTCCTCCATGGGGGGGAATTTTGCTGAACTTGGTGTTGGATTTAGATGTGCCACCGATGGGTAGCCATTGAAGATCTGAAAAAAAAAAAAAAAATTGTCCATCATCGCGTTCCTCTGTTTCTCGAGAGCATCCTCAAGCAAGATTTTGACAGGATCTCCTGCTCCCTCGTCTTTCTTTCCTTCCGCCATGGGGGGTCGTCGGGGTTGCGAGGTTGAACTCCTTATACCCTGGCCGCATTGGGGACATGAAGAGAAAAACAGAGAAAGAGCAGACCCCCTCTGATACCACTGATCTGGATTTTATGCAGGAACGCAATAGAATACAGATATAACCATAGATACAGAGATGCAGCGGAAATAATGCTTCATTTTATTAATAAAATAATGACTGAAATAAGCTTACAAACATAATGGAAACAAGCTAGGGCGTTGGTAGTGTATCTCTGAGAAGAGATGTGGCGTACGCAGGCCTCTGAACTGCGTTACATTAAGGCTCGTAGGCCTATTACAGACATAATGGAAATAGATGAGCTAGGGTACTGGCAGCGTATCCCTGAGAAGATATGTGGCGGCTACCAGCCCCTGAACTGTGTTACAATGGAGACATGATGGAGATGTGGTGAGCTAGGGCACTGGTAGTGCTTATCTCTGAGAAGAGATGTATCGGCTCCCAGCCCCCTGAACTGTCTTACAATGAGGCTCGAGGGCCTATTTATTGTTGAGAAACAATGTAGAATCTGAAACGTCCAAAACCCTAACCGTAGGAGATGAAGCACCAAAACTGTCGGTCCCGTTTGGGTAAATTGGTGGTTCAACTTCCCGGGGGCGTAACTTTGGCATCCGATCTCCGTTTGACGCGCTCAATAGCTCGTTAGAAAGATCTATCCGAGGAGTACAATTTTTGAACTAGCAACATCGGTCCATGGACCCATGTTGCTCTCCAGTTTTCCAAAAAATGTCGTTTAGGGCCTCAAAACAGCTCCGGAAGTTTAAGACCCGAAAAACTGCTAAAAATAGTAAGTTGTGCCGAAACTTACAAACTGAAATAATTGATGGTGGAGGTTCAAATGGACTTGATGGGTGGCCACCAATATCCACCTGGATTATTAATGCCCCAAAACGGCTCCGGGTGCGCAGGACCCGAAAACCTGCTATAAATAGTAAGCTGTGCTGAAGCTGAAAAAATGAAAGAATTGATGTTGCGGGTACAAATGGAATAGGTGGGAGGCCACCGATATCCACCTGGATCACAAGATCGAAATTTATAATTTCTATCCCTAATTAATCTCTAACCAACTACCACGTATTTGATCAACACGGTAACAAGAGAAAGGCACCAGCCTCAAACTAGTCCACAGATGCTCCTGAGGAAGTGCTTACTAAAGAAAAAATTTATATGTTGACCAATATGATCCAAACAATCACGAGGCTTCTCGTAAAATTAAACGAAAGACTCAATTTTTTAATTATGATTGAGCCGTGGGCATAATATATAAGAGAGAAAATCAGAACCGTGATGACCCAAATCCGTCAACATGGGGTAAGCAACTCATTTAATTTTCCCATTTATTTATTTACGATTTTGATTTTCTCATCCTTCATAAAATAACCCTTTATTTTACAGGGTTTTTTGAGGGAGTTTGATCCTCATGGTGAGACTATGGGGGTCGATGTTGGTAGCAGCACTGTTTCTCCTCTTGTGAGTGATGCACTGAACACACCAACCATTAAAGAAACTCTTGAACATGGGGACACGCCATTATCTGCATCCATTGAACAACACACAAAAGGATGTGCACATGATGAAGACCATGATTCCATCACATCTAGAAAATCGTACAGTAGAAAACGACATCAATTAATGTCAAGCATAAATATTTACAGGACAGGGATACATTATGGAACCAATAAGTATTTAAAATCTCTAAGGTTTTGAGAAAATCAAATTTGAACTAGTCATAAATGCTCAAATGCGTGTTTTTTCCTTCGAAAAGAGTGCCTTCTGCGCGCACTGGAGCCCGATAAGCGCGTATTCCTGGAAGTAGAAAAAAGTCTCTTTCCGGGACCACAAGCAAGCAAAGGACAGTTTCTCCTTATGTGAAAGCCACCTAAGGACAGCACCAGCGCCTCCTTAGGCATTTTGTGAGCACACAAAAGCATATTTCAGCACACAATGGAATCATGCCCCTCCCTTGGGTCACCATCCATCATGTACCAAGGGAGGGAAGGAGGTTTGAAAGCTCACTTATATAAACCCACCAAGAGATGAAAAATGGGTGATCACAAGGTTATGCTGGCCAAAGTTTCCCAAGCAACACTAGCAGTTTGTGTGACCCAAGGAGCTGAAGTAGGAGAGGACTCGATTTTTGGCCACCCAACAATATTAGTCCATTGCAACAAAGAGAGAGAGTTAGACTGCGTCAGAAGGCAGAACTTGAAGGAAAAACATCATTGCATCGGGTCCTAGAGCCACTGCCTAGGCCCTTTGGAAAGTGGGTAAGATTTTTCTTCATTCCAAGCATTCAATAAGAAGAGGCCATCGATCCGTTGTTTACCTTGTTACTGATTGGAACTCTCTATGTAGAATCTTTTGTGTCTTAGTTTTTTAACAGAGCATACCTTAGTGTATTACTTCATTTAAGTTTTATACTTCTGAGCTCCCCCTAGAGACTGCCTGTTACCTATAGTTTAGAGAGTATACCACACTTTCTAAACTCGTGTGATTTCGTATACCCATGTGTCGAATCCACCACAACAGGATTGGCGACTCCACTGACGTGTTTCAAGTTTATGTGGTTGTGCCTTCTTTTGCAGAAGACCATTAGTCTATGTTGGAGTGGAGCTGACAGTCCTCTGACCCATATTGCAGTCCCTAGACTCATTGAGGTGACAGATTGAAGAAGGCAGCTCCTAATTTTTTTTTACTTGTAGGAACTTTGCGCGCTTTTTTTTCACACAAACACGCAAGGCGCGCGTTCAGAGGTGACCTGCGTGCAGGAAAGTGCACCTGTCAGAGGTTTTTGCGCGCAATTTGCAGAGAGAGTTTTTATCCCTATCTTCTGCATTTTTTCTGCTTGTAAGAGTGTTGGGAAGCCCCTAATGTATCTGCCAACACCTGTGTTGATACCCCACAACTTCTGAGAACTAATTTTTGCTGCTTTTCATAGGCATTTAGTTAGTTTCCATTTAAGTTGGTTTTTTGCAAAAAGTGTTCACATAGTTTAAGTAGGGGGCAAATTAACCATTGCTTTCCGAACAATTTATGTTTTTTGCAAATTCTGGTATGCACACTTAGTTTAACTAGTCCAAGTAAGTGGCTCATGCCCACACATGCATAAGCTAGTGTAGAAATTGTTTAGTTTAAATTTCAATTTTTGCATTTAGGAAATTGCGGGACTAGGATTGAATCGCAAGTTAGAGCAAGTAATCTCTGCTATCTTTGTGCCATTAGGTGACCCTAGAAAATAATATGAACACTCTATATTTTTTATTCTCCATCTCCCTTTAGTCACTCACATAGAATAATTAGGAGGTTTTGGAAGCGGCCCATTATTTGCAAATGATTTTTATTTGAGCAAGGAACAACGTCCCATAGTTTAACTAGGGGACTTTTTTAAAGGATCACCGATATCCACATGTTCAAATTATGAAATTTTTCACCATACGCTCACACACATTCACCCACTAAGAAAAGAAAGCCACCTAAAAATAACTTAAACCAACTCACTAAACTCTCCCCACAGGGCCACAAGAGAAATTATATTTTAAGTTAGGATCAAGGGGGTAGGCATCCAATAAGCTGCCTTGATCATGCTTCTTATTTGAAACATAGAAGTTGCGTTTTTAGGGAGCTTTTAAATCCACCTATCAGCCCACGGAAAAGAAAACCTGAGCGCAGCAGAGACCCGATTCAGAGGGGGTTAGGCTTAGGCACAGTGCATGCGCTATTAGTTGGGGCTACCTAACCCGGCTGATACTCGGTACTGTTAGCTGACTACCAAGAAGCCCAAGACTCGAATGCTCACATGGGATGGTGGTTCTTAGTGGCCAAAACTAGGGCATCCTTTACCCTATAGGTGACGGTGCAAGAAAGTGCCAAACCCTCTACCCTTACCTGTGTTGATTCTCTTCGGCTGACTAGGGGTGTCGCCAGTTCTTTCAGGACGTTGTGCCAGCACTCGCAAGAAATCCTCTCAAGGCCCAGTTACTTTTGAGTGTGTGAGGACGTTATTAGGTCTTCTAGGATTTTTTGAGTATCAAATGCAAACAAACAAAACCGTTTTTTGCTTGATTTCTCAAATAGATTAAGTTAAAGGAAAATTCATTTCATTTTTTCTTTGTGTGTGGCCATAAAATTGTCATGATCATAGACTCGATCCCCTCAAAAAAAATTTCCAAAACCTAACCTGGATGACCCTCAAACGGTTCCAATGTAACCTCGTCGGTCCAGGCATCTTTTGGACCTCCCCCATTATCGGGAGAGGTTCCAGGTCTTTCGCCATTTAGGCATCAAAGACGGAACGTTGCCACAGTGGTTGGCTCCTCCTTTCTTGGACCAACCTTAGTTGGGAACCCTAGTCGATCTCCCAACACCACACCGCACATCAATCCCCCCTCGTCCCCTAGGGGGCAGAAGAGTGCATCCCATATAGGAAGCCAGCTGAATTCACAATCGGGTACGTCACAGACTAACCCTCGTTCTAACCAGAACTTCGTGTCTTCAAACATTGCCATGGCGTCAACCTCTCAGTCACCCTTCTTAGTGGCGTTAAATCTACCAGATTTAACCAAACTCACCAATGACCCCATTTCACATGACCCCAATTGGCCTCCCATGCCCACAAAGCTCCCTTCATACATACCAAAGTTTGAGGGCAAGCAAGTGGAAGACCCAGGAAATCATGTAATGACCTTTCACCTATGTTGCTCATCGAATAACATCATTGATGATACTATTCGATTGAGGCTGTTTCGATGCACTCTCACGGGAGTGGCCACGAAATGGTACGTCAAGCAACCCTCTGCTTCACATAGAACCTTTAGCACCCTCACTACTGCGTTCCTCACATAATTTTAGTTACCCATTCACCACGATTCGGAAATGGAGTTACTGAGTCATTTCAGACAATCCCCCTCTACCCACATTTCTGAACATCTCCATGAATGGAGACGGCATCGTAGCTTATGCAAAGCACAACTCGACAACCGAGTCCTTTTAGATTTATTCTTGAAAACTCTGACGGCAGAGATTTCAAAGGATGTGGTGCAACGTAACCCCACATCCGAAGAGGACACAATCAGTAAAGCCCAACAACTTGAACTCATCTATACGCAATCAGGATACATATACAATATCCTGCCTAATGCCCCATGCCTACAATCTTATCAAGAATTGCCAGGTGCGTCGAACTCTGCAGACGGACTTATTGGGTCAATGACCCAAGGGTACCTAGGAAGTAACAGTCAGACTTCCGGTTACACGCATGGATCTAACCAGAACATGTCTCAACTCAGATTCCAAAGTCATCATATGCAGCAGCAAAATTTGACTAATAGGGCGCCAACGTATCACCAAGGAGGACCTTACCCTCCGGCTGGGGGGACCTAGTACACAGGAAGAAAAACTGATGGAAGAACTCCCCCCCAACGGCCAGGTGCAAACATGGGACAACAACATGCTTAGTCCCAAGCACACAACCCACCAACGCAAAAAAACGCACAGGTGAACTTTGTGCAGCCGTCCCAAAATCAACCACACCAATATGATCAGGAGAATTTCCCTCCTAACATGGTCAAAAGAAAGGTAAAAAACAAACTCAAAGGGAACCGTGGACAGGGGGGCAACAACCAACAGTGCCCACCACAGCCCTAGGCTGGAGATAACTCCAACCGGAACCAGAACTAGGAGCCGAGCAATGCCCAAAAGCAAGGAAAGTGGCCACCTGTAAGAACAAATAATTCTTGTTCGATATGTGGCGAGTATGGACACTATACTCACTAGTGTCCCGAACTACCTGAGCTTAAAAAGCTTCAGAGTAACCGAGGACAAGGAGGATCTTCCTAGACAATTGCAGTTATGCAAGAACCCTTCCCCCATCAAGGAACGATCAGCACTCAGTAGCAAAACCCCAATGATTCCGAGAAAAACAACCATGAAATTTACATGGCTGGGGAGGAAATGTTTTTCAAAACCTGGAATCACAACTATGACACCCCACTAGATGCCGGTACGTTAGGGGCTAGTATGTCCACGCTAGTACACCTTTGACCATTCCAAAGATCCTTTGGAACCATTGCCAAAAATGGTTAAAGGGCCTAATAAGCGAGCGGGTAACTACTCTAAAGTAGCCCACAATTACAGCATCATAGACGATTTAGCCCAGTCACCTACTGTTATGTCCACTTTAGAGGTACTTTAGTCGTGCCCAAAGCAGTGGAAAGCCCTACCTTTCACCTTAGGCGCCATCGACCCTGCTGACACGCGCATGATGGCTTTTGATTTAGACAAAGCCACCCCTAGGCTTCCCTCCATGGTCACCTTCCAGATACCAGTATCGGTACAGAATATCACTATTCACCGATGTGTCATTGACGAGGGTGCATCCACGTGTATCATTTCAAAAAATGTATGGCAAAAGTTAGGAGCCCCAGAACTCAAACCTTCCGTCCTCACACTCAGAGCATACGACGGCCGGCCCTCGACCCCCGTTCGTCTCTTCCAAAATGTACCGGTCTGCTTAGCCAAGAAAATAGTCCACATAGACATCGAAGTCGTGGACGCTCACTTGGATTACAATATACTCCTTGGGGAGAGTTACATTTACACCATGTCTACCATAGCATCCTACATTTTTCACATCATGATGTTCCCCCATGAGGATCAAATCATTACAGTAGACCAGCTGATGCACACTGAAAAGCGTCCTTTGAACAACACAGATATGGTTCTACCCTATGTAGACACAGCCATTGATGGTCTTTTACAGTATCAAGAATATGGCCTTGGCCAATTCAAACCATCATTCATCCTAGTCTCATTCCTAGGAGATCCTCTTATTATCCCTTAAGTATCACCTGATGCCACAGGGGCCCCGGTGTGCATGATGTCCACATCAAGCAGCGAGGTTAGTCAGGACACGGACTAAAGCAGCAACGACACCAAGGCATCAGCTACTGCAGCCTCCATAGTCTATGTCGCCTCCCAAACTCCTTTCCTATACCCACCTCCTGGCTTCACCTCCCAGCAGGTCCTGGCAACACTGGTACTACCCAACATATCATTCACATTCCTAGTGTGGTATCTCATTCCCCCTCTAGGAACTTCAGCTACCAACGTTACTCTGTTTGGGTTAAAGCCCCCCGGTCCCGAGGAGCCCCAACCTACCCAAGTAGCAGTCGAAACTGCCCCCGCAAGGGAAATCCCCACTGTGAAACCGGCAACCACGATAAAGAAAATCGCCAAGAAAGGAAAGAAAGTGGTGACCCCCACCATACAGTGGGAATCATAAGCTTGCGTTATATGTGATGTCACATGACACCCTACTCACATATGCCCGGAGTTGGACGAATTAAAACCACTCCTCGGCTACGAGGTAGGCACCTCAAAATGGAATTCCCATAAAAAGGAAATTTCCACCAAAAATACAGGCAAACCACTGTGTACCAATCACGCATACGCTATGTTGAGAATGCAGCAAGATGATGGAGCTTGGTGAAATGAAGTCGCCTTCACCAAGTGGGCCCGCAGGCGAATTCTGGCTCAAAGTCTATTTTTAGACTATGTCTATTTTTAACATATGGAGCATGGTTCGGGGATTTCAGTTTGAGATTCTTGGAGCATTGGTCATGTTGGTAAAAATAGATGAGACTCTATTTTTTAGGTCGAAGAGGTCGAAGGCTATTTTTAGACTGCCTCTCCTAAAAATATGGAAGTCAAATATTATTTACCCTTAATAATATTTGGACTCTAAACAGCAGTTTACTCTCTTGGAGCACTTCAGTTCGAGCTACAGAAGTGGCTCATGCATCTGAAAGAGGAATCACGTGGTTCCCAAGGGTTTGATGGCATCATGCATGGTTGACTTCAGTTGGACTTCAGTTGCAGAAGTTTGGAGGAGTTAATGAGACAGATAGTGGAGTTGTGTTATGTTTATTTTAGTTGAATTGATTGAGATTAGTTTAACTAGCTAATCAATTAGTTATGAGTGGAGTGAATTAAATATTATTTAATTCATTAATTAGTAACTCATTATTCAACTCAAGAACACATCAGTTCACTACAGTGTATGATCAGTTCAGTGGAGACTAGTGAAAGAGGTAGATGAAAGGGTGGAGTTAGCTATCAGTTGTGACTATACTGTTGCTATTTGCAACACAAAGATAGGAGGAGTAAGCCCATGAGGATTGCGCAGTTCAGGCTGGTGGTTTATCTATATAAAGAGGCCATCCCATAGCATTGAAACACGCAATAGAGGCAAGGCAATTGGCGGTGAGTTTTGAACCAGTAACCTGTTCAAAACTGAGCTAGATTGTGTGTAACTTCATGAGAAAGTACTGAGTACTTGTGAGGAGTATTGTACCGAGTTTGTTACATGATTTCTCCATTATAATATACACAATAGCTGCGGGGTTTTCAGCTATAAGCTTTCCCCATACATACTGTGTTAATGTGTATGATGATTTGATGTGTTATCGCTTGATTTTATTTCCGCATGTTTGATGATCCGAGTGGAAGAGATTATGTGTTGCATATAAATTCGAATTGTATGTGATCAGGATAGTCTCGGTGGATAATTAATCATTATTCAGCAAATTTCTACATGGTATCGGAGCTATTGAAGCAAAGATTGATCATCACAATGATTACAAACTTATTTCGGTAGACAGAGTCTGCATGCGGGCCAGGTAGCCTCCGGATTCATCTTTCTTCGGAAAGTGAAAGGTCTGGTAAACGCCCCTTGCAGTCGATCTCTGTGCTAGAAATAATTTGTTCTCACGATCTAGAGCGGTTGAGATTTGAGGTGGAATTCGAAATTTTGCAGTAGTTTTGTTTTCTTGGTGCCAGTGTTGAAAATTTCCTTCAACGGTTTGCGACTCGAATATGCTCTTGAAGGTAGTTCGAATTATGTTGTATGGAAGGATCGCATGGAAGAAGTATTAGAAGATAATGGTCTGAAGGAGTTCGTAGATACGGATGTCCAAAAGCCCACTGATGCAGCTGAAGTCGATGCATGGCAAAAGAAGATAGCGAAATGTCGAAGGATCCTGTTGGAGGGCGTCAAGGATCATATTGTATCCAACCTGCATGGAAAGGCTACTCCATATTTAATGTGGAAAGCTTTGACGGATCTATTCTAGAGTAAGAGCGACCAAAGGAAGCTGGCGCTCAAAGATAAGCTCAGGAACATCAAGATGGAGAAGGGCGACAGTATCGCCAAATACCTCACGAAGTTCACTCAATGCAGAGATGAACTGGGAAGTGTGGGGGTTACTGTCGATGAAGAGGACATGGTCGACCCGGCTCTCCTTGGTCTTCCGAAGGCTTGGCACTCATATCAAGACAGCGTCAATGGTCGGGAGAAGCTGCCGGGATGGGAGCGCCTTTGGGCGGATCTCATGCAGGAGGAGATAAGGAGGACTACTCGAGATGGATCTTCATCAAAGGGAGATGATGAAGAAAACTACGCTTTGGTTGCCAAAGCAAAGAAGGGGAAGGGTAAGAAAACCTCTCATTCTGGTGCAAAGGACAAAGAAGGGGAAGGGTAATAAAACCTCTCATTCTGGTGCAAAGGGCAAGAAGCAGGATATGGCGAAAGTGAAGTGTTTTCACTGCCATGATCACGGACATTATGCTACAAATTGTCCAAAGAAGAAGAAGAACAAGCAAGCGGGAAGATCTGCAGATGGAGAAGCTTTGGCTTCATAGTTCGAGCTTGACTTTTCACCGATCGCATGCTTGGTTTCAAGTGTGTTGGGATCGGTATGGTTCTTAGACAGCGGTGCATCATTTCATATGATGGGAGATCGGGATTTGTTCTCAGATCTGGAGGACAAAGATTTGGGTGTGCACATCGAGATGGGCGATGATGGTAGATACAGTGCGACTGGTATCGGTACCATATCCTTTCAGAGGGAGTCTGGTAAGCCCTTTGTACTGAAGGATGTCATGCATGTACCCGGATTGAAGAAGAACTTGATCTCTGTGGCGATGTTGGAGGATAAGGGGTATGATGTGGTCTTCAGCGAAGGAAAATCCTTCCTGCGCAGTAAGACTACTGGAGAGACTCGGAAGATAGGGGTTCGAACCAAGAACCTTTATCAGTTGCAGGTAGATGGCTGCGCAGCTATGGCATGCAAGGCAGGAGAAGTGGTGAGCCGGGATGATGAGGGTGAACTGTGGCACAGGAGATTGGGCCACCTTCACCATGGAGCTTTGAAAATTCTGCAGCATATTTCTACTGGGCTTCCTAAGGGCACTCTTGCGCAGTCAGATCAGTGCAAGGGGTGTACTTTAGGGAAGTATGTGAAAGCCACCTTCCACGAGAAGGATAGTCGCGCCACGACGATCCTTGAGAGAGTTCACACAGACGTGTGTGGTCCTTTCTCAGTTGCTTCGACAGCAAAGCACAGGTATTATGTGATCTTTGTTGATGATTTCTCTCGAAAGTGCTGGATCTTCTTCATGCAGAAGAAGAGCGATACATTCGCGAAGTTCTGTGAGTTTAAAGCACTGGTCGAGAAGGAGTCGGGGAAGAAGGTGATTGCTCTAAGGAGTGATAACGGTGGTGAATTCATCTCGGCTGAATTCAAGGAGTTCTGCAGCGCAGAAGGGATTCGGAGAGAGCTCATCGCACCCCATAACCCACAGCAGAACCGGGTGGCTGAGCGGAAGAACAGAACGATCGTGGGTGCTGCACGGGCGATGTTGCATGATCAGGGCCTACCCCTTCACTTGTGGGCCGAGGCATGCAATACAGCAGTGTATGTGCAGAACCGTTGTCCTCACAAGGTTCTTGGCATGAGTACACCGAAGGAGGCTTATTCTGGCAAGAGGCCTGATATTTCCCATTTGCGGATTTTTGGTTCTCCTGTCTACATGCATGTGACGAAGGATGCGAGAAGGAAGCCGGATCCAACTGCTGAGGTTGGAATATTTGTGGGGTACACTGATACACCTCATAACTATCGGGTGTATTTGTCAGACAGTCGCAAGACTGTTGTGCGATGGGATATAAAATTTCAGGAGGAGAAAGCCATGCAGTGTTCTCTTGAGAGGGAGCTACACTTGCATGCAGATGAGGAGCTGTTAGTTCCTAAGGAGGAGCTTCCGAATGTGGATCAGCCACAAGAGGAGGTTCAGGAGGTGGAAGAAACCACCCAGGCAGCGCCAACCATCAGAGGGCACATGCGCACTACAGAAGCTGAGCGACTGGCTTGGGATGCAGAGAAGGTTGTAGGACCACCTACAGCACAGCGCAGACAGAGACAGTCACCGGATCGGTACACTGGATACATGGCTCTTGTGAGTCAATGTGTTGTGACGAAGCCATCCTCTTTTGAGGAAGCTGTGGAGGAACCCGCATGGATTGATGCCATGATCGAAGAATATGATTCGATCATCAGGAACAGTGCATGGGAGATTGTCCCAAGACCGGTTGGGAAATCAGTGGTGGGTTCGCGATGGATCTACAAGGTGAAGCAGGCGGCTGACGGGAGTCTGGAGAAGTACAAGGCGAGATTTGTCGCCCGTGGCTTCTCACAGATCGAGGGGATTGACTATGAGGAGACTTTTGCACCTGTCGCAAGGTACTCTTCCATACGGACGATCCTTGCTCTCTCAACGCAGATGGGGTGGCACATTCATCATATGGATGTGAAGACTGCGTTCCTCAATGGAGTTATTGAGGAAGAGGTGTACATAGAGCAGCCTGAAGGTTTTGAGATCTTCAGCAGTGAGTCGCATGTGTGCCGACTCAAGAGAGCACTGTATGGGCTGAAGCAAGCACCTCGTGCTTGGTACACTCTGATAGACAGCTACTTCACCGGGCTTGGATTCTCCAAGAGTGAGGCGGATCCAAACCTGTACCAGATTGTGGTGGAGGGGAAGCTGTTGATCATCGTACCGTATGTAGATGATCTGATTTTGACTGGCGATGAGCAGTTGATACTTTCATGCAAGGAGGATCTTGCACGAGAGTTTGAGATGAAGGACTTGGGCATCCTTCATTATTTCCTGGGATTGGAGATTTGGCAGCGCAGCGGAGGACTGTTTGCTTCTCAGGGCAAGTATGCCCGGGAGATTTTGGAGAGGTTCAACATGCAAGGCTGCAAGCCTGTTGACACTCCTCTTCCTGGTGGTTGGAGGAAGGAGGATGCTACTTCAGCGGAGGTAGTGGATGCCACCGTCTATCGACAGTTGGTGGGGTCGCTTATGTATCTGGTCAATACACGACCCGATATATGCTATGCTGTTAACCAGCTTTTGCAAGCTATGGTTAAGCCTACCAAGCTCTTTTGGAAGGCAGGCAAGCATGTATTGCGTTATATTAGAGGCACATCGGGATATGGTTCATGGTACAGACAGGAGGATCAGTTGAGGCAGCATGGCTTCACAGATTGGTATCATCATATCAGAGATTGTGTTCAGCGGAGAATCATGATGCTTTCATATGTTCCCACGGAGGATCAGGATGTCGACATCCTGACGAAGGCGCTCACCCAGAGCAAGTTCGAATTCCACAGAGGCAGGATAGGGGTTGCAGATAATCCATATCTTGCCGAGAGGGAGTGTTGAAAATGCAGCAAGATGATGGAGCTTAGTGAAATGAAGTCGCCTTCACTAAGTGGGCCCGCAGGCAAATTCTGGCGCAAAGTCTATTTTTAGACTATGTCTATTTTTAGACATATGGAGCATGGTTCGGGGATTCCAGTTTGAGATTCTTGGAGCATTGGTCATGCTGGTAAAAATAGATGAGACTCTATTTTTTAGGTCAAAGAGGTCGAAGGCTATTTTTAGACTGCCTCTCCTAAAAATAGGGAAGTCAAATATTATTTACCCTTAATAATATTTGGACTCTAAACAACAGTTTACTCTCTTGGAGCACTTTAGTTCGAGCTATAGAAGTGGCTCATGCATATGACAGAGGAATCACGTGATTCCCAAGGGTTTGATGGCATCATGCATGGTTGACTTCAGTTGGACTTCAGTGGCAGAAGTTTGGAGGAGTTAATGAGACAGATAGTGGAGTTGTGTTCTGCTTATTTTAGTTGAACTAGTTGAGATTAGTTTAACTAGCTAATCAATTAGTTATGAGTGGAGTGAATTAAATATTATTTAATTCATTAATTAGTAACTCATTATTCAACTCAAGAACACATCAGTTCACTACAGTGCATGATCAGTTCAGTGGAGACCAGGGAAAGAGGTAGATGAAAGGGTGGAGTTAGCTATCAGTTGTGACTATACTGTTGCTATTTGCAACACACAGATAGGTGGAGTAAGCCCATGAGGATTGCGCAGTTCAGGCTGGTGGTTTATCTATATAAAGAGGCCATCCTATAGCATTGAAACACGCAATAGAGGCAAGGCAATTGGCGGTGAGTTTTGAACCAGTAACCTGTTCAAAACTGAGCTAGATTGTGAGTAACTGTATGAGAAAGTACTGAGTACTTGTGAGGAGTATTGTACCGAGTTTGTTACTTGATTTCTCCATTATAATATACACATATAGCTGCGGGGTTTTCAGCTATAAGCTTTCCCCATACATACTGTGTTAATGTGTATGATGATTTGATGTGTTATCGCTTGATTTTATTTCCGCATGTGTGATGATCCGAGTTGAGTTGAGTGGAAGAGATTATGTGTTGCATATAAATTCGAATTGTATGTGATTAGGATAGTCTCGGTGGATAATTAATCATTATTCAGCAAATTTCTACACCTTGATAGATGGCCTCTAAAGCGGTCCACATCTCATTCGTCGTCTTCTTTCCGGCAATGTGTGGCACGATATGATCCTTTAGTCCGTCCATAATCAAACGCTTTGCCCACGGTTTATTTTCATTTAATTTCTTCAGAGGATCAGGATCTGGAAGCTCAGCTAGGACATTCTCTGCATGGTTCTTGATGTCGTACTCATCCAGGACTGATAGGATCCTGGCCCTCTAGATGATGGAGTTGGACACACCGTCCAACCTGTCTTGATCTCTAAGCCCATGAGAAGCCATCTAGCTCAAATTTGACAAAAAAAAGTACTCTTCTCCCTCTTTCTATGGTAACACAAAAACACTAGATCTGGGTTTCTTGGTGACTAGAAACCCTCTAGTAATTGCTTCTTCTGAAAATTGATTTCCCTCCTGGAAATCTTCAGCCAAAAACAATCAGACAGTTCTCTCTGATCCTCTCGATTGAATCTATGATCTGTTTGGCTTAGATTTGTTGAGTGACTGTCCTCGTCCCGCTCTTTGTTGAATTAGCTAGGCACAATTCTGCATCGACAGAATCTCTACCACACCAACACTACTGAAGAACTGGAGCAATGCTTCCGGATCTCGGCAAACTGACAAGAAGAACGGACTGCGTCCCGCTGGCTGGCCTCTATGTGAGCAGACTAGCCCAGTGCAGTCTATGCGCTGCTCAAAAGTGGACTGCATAACCCCAGACTGGGTGACGCAGTCCTTACGCTGGCCTTGTTAGCCCCTACGTAAGCATGAAGGCCTTCTGAAGCTATAGCGATGCCCCATTCTGGATCTGCGTCCTCCTGCTACTGCTACCCTTTCCAGTTTTATTTTGCTTCCGCTGCTACCTTGCAGAAAAATTTCTTCAACTGATTTGTTGGAGATTCAACTTGATCTGCTATCGCTCTGATACCATGTGAAAATTTCTGGATACATTAATGCATAAATCCTACTGTAGTATCATGGTTTACTTCTCCTACTTGTGATTAAGTTATACAAGTTATTTCCATAAAATATTCAGAAAATACCGAAGTGAACACTACTAATAGCCTACATATATGCAGATCATTTACTGAATAATACGCTCATTCAAACAAAGTGACACACAAAATTTTCGGACAATGGTCCCCAGAAAAACCCAATGCGGGAAAACTAGTGCAGCGAATATGAGGGTTTATTATTATTATGTAGAATCTGAGTACAGCAAATCCGGGCACCCAACTGGTTAACCCGACAGAGAAAATAATAGATCTGCAGCAATACTTTTTGTTCTAAGACCAAAAGCTAACTGATCCACACGATCAAACGAGATTTACAAGACTCAGCTATTTTCTAGCCCTAGAAACCCTAGCGCTGCCCCTGAAGCCCCAACGTCAACCCTGCTAGGCTCTGCGTGCCTCTGCGCTGTTCAGAAGGGGACTACGTAACCCCAGAGTGGGCAACGCAATCCTTACGTTGCCTCTGGAGGCCTGTGCGTAACTCTGGAAGCCCTCTTAAGCTGCAGCGCTGCCCCTCCAAGCCCTACGTAGCACCTACGTAGCGGTTGTAGCCTCTGTGTTGTGCAACTACTGCTGTTGCCCTTGCTTCTTTGCGCTGACCTTGATTGCTACTCCTCTGCCTCTTGTTGACTCTTGGCTTCGGGATCAAATCATCCCCTCAGCCAATACTATCCCTCGTTGCAGAAAACTCTTCCAGAAATTCTTAGCAAACCCTGCCCTAGAATTCCATATCAGTTCCTCAGCTCTGCCTTTGTGTGTGTGTCTCCAACTGACCCTCAAGCCTTTCTCTTATACTTTTTCGTTGAACACATCAACGGCCATGATTCAATCTCTTATCAACGACTGAGATTAAAAGACTCCTTGATCCGCGTCACTTAGAACATTTCAGCACATGTGTTTAATTAATTCACTTTAATTTTTCTAATTTCCGAAGTTTAGACTTAGGGTCCTCATTAAAAAAAATAATTATTGGAATAACTTCAACACCAAATGAAATTTCTCCAAGCGCTTTCTGGGTTTTGGAGGAGATGTCTTTCTTAGCCCCTCCACAAAGTTTCAGGGCTAGAGCACACCCGATGTTACCCCAATACACACAATCTCAACAAGGCTAATAAAGGATGTGAATTTCAGACTTGGTCTTCTTTTAATATAGGATTGTGGCAACATTCTTTCTAATCCACACTTAAAATGATACTTCTGTAGCTTCCGCTCAGAGTTGTGGTTAAGAGGTTATAGATGCCAATCTCAGAGAATTTCCGGTCCTTTTAGATATCTCAGAACATAGATATCAAGCCTAGATCTGTGGCCTTCAAAGTAGTTATAAAACAGTGATCTTTCCAGCTGCCTTTGCTTTGACCTTAGCTCTGATACCATGTTGGAAAACTGATTAGGGCAGCATACGTAATTTAACATTATCCTTGCATGATATTTACTAGGGATTCTATGTTTTTCTTCTTAGTTATGATTATGTTCTCATCATCCACTAAATGCCAAAAACAATAAAGGTCGCGTGAACATAAGATATAGGCTTTATGCCAGGGAAAAACCCCTACAAGGGGAAAACCCATCAAAAACTTATTTTCTTATCAACTTCAAAGGAGACTTCCAAGACCAAACAAACGACCTCTAGCACTCACCAAGATACAAGTCAACCAACCAGCAAAATGTGTTCTTTGCTTCTGCAATTTCGGATCTGTGGAAACCCTTCTGCAACTCCAGACTTGTGCAATTTCAGACTTGTGAAATTTCGGATTTTCAGAGACTTCAAGAACATCTTATTTGCATGACTCTTCTAGCCTGCTAAATACCTTTGTAAACCTCTCCAAACCGCAGACCAGAAAACATTAAGATGTGTGAGCTTCTAAGCCGACTTCCACTGGCTGGCCGACTTGTTCTTCGGAGCTTTTCTATATCCAAAAATAAATTTTCTTCTCTTGATATAAGTGCCCAAATGGGTCTTTTACATAATTACAATGACCATGACTCAAGACAAAGACCTAGAAGCATACAATGGATGCTTGACCTATTTGACCAAAGACTCAAGCATGAAATCCATGCTTCATAAACAATTTTTCTTTTACAAAAATATTTTCCTTTTCCTTCTTTCGACATGTACATAAGAATTACATGAGTAGCAATTATGAAGACCGATACTAGTAACACTTTTCAACTCATACTTGAATACATAAATTCAACTTTGCTATGCACTTCCAATAGAAATTATCTTTCAGCCTTGATTTTCTACAAATAAGTGAGTATTACCTCTCCGATAGTCCATGTCTCTTTCAACCATATGTCATTCTGCTGAGACTGACTGGAGTTCGACGTATTAACTGGAGATACAAAACCTGCAGGTGCCCTGCATACAACAATCAAGGAAAACAAGAAATTTTCATTTAAACCCCAGTAAATATGAAAAGTAATCAGATATTTTAATTTTCCTTTCAATTAATGCATATTCAACCAATGTCCACAGCAACAAGACTCCTAGAATATAACACCTACCTAATCAAAAAATCAGTCGAAGGCAAAGAAATTTGAATATAGGAAAGAAAGTGTTTATATAGACCCAACCAAAAGACAATTGAAATTAAATAAATTCTTTGAATTCAATACAAACATGAACAGGAAAATTTAAAAAAAAAGTGCAAAACTAAAAATATTAGATTTTTGTGCAACATCAACCAATGCTATGTCAAATATTTATGCTAATTTCAAAACTCACTTTGACAAAATCCATCAAAATTTTCGTAAATGGAATAAATAGGAATTTCTTTTGCACGAACACATAAGTAAATAAACATGAACTGCATTTATCAGTTACAATCTTCCATAAATGCACACTCATAAAACAATAATCAAGCATAAGGCTAGGTTTCAGAAGGATCATTTTCATTGTTTGCACACTACACGTTATCTTTTCACATTTTCATCAGTTATTCTGTATTTTGCTTAGCTTATAATTAAGCATATGTTATACAGAACAAGGTAATAAGCAACAACATCATGTCTCTATGTACATAATTTATTTGTATATGATATCTGTTTCTTCCATACTGTTGTTCTCAAAATAGCTCACTCAAATTTCAAATGATTTATTCAAATCATACACTTACACTGAGGAGGTATTTATAAAAGGTTGTGCACTGATCCCAATTGAATTTCCAGCAACACTGACATCCCTTGGGACATTGACTGCCTGATTCCCAAAATCCGAGATGGACATTGAATTCGCTGCAGTACTGGCAAAGGGACTGTTGCTAAAAGAACTGGAACCACCACTTTGAGAGTTGAAAGTATTAGTGCTGAATACGTTTCCAAACGGACTTTGACTGGCACCTTGAGATCCAAAAGGTCCTGCATTCGACATGTGGCTTAACAATCTAGACAGAAGCAGAAAACTGAAGAGAAAAATATTCTGACTTGTACCCAATTTTGAAAACTATCCAAGTTTTATTTATACAAGGCTATGATTTAGTATCAATACTCAAACAATTTCCATTAGAATTCAAGCAGAAATATGTACGACAGAAAACAATGAACAAGCTTAACACATACCTTCGAGGGACCTCTTTTGCATTAAAGTTCCTTACTGTGAGAACAGATTTTTTATATATTGTCTTATGTTGTCCTTTAGTCTATTCACTTAAGGGTCGTTTGCATTCTCAGCAATGTAACCAAAGCAGATGTGGTCAAAAACATATACTGTGCTCAAAATGCCATAAGTTGTACAAAGATGTTGGAAACTATATCTAAATGTTATTAATAAGAGGTTCTTGGATGGTTAGAGCAACTGTAATATTCCAAATGGAATATTTTGCCAAATTTTGCTGAAATGCGCTTAACCAGAATTTCTTCAATAAATAACTATTTACTTAACAGAAGATTGTCATGTAAAATTAAACAGGAAAATGCATGCAATACAAACATACAAATGCCCAAAATAATCTCTGCGTTATTAATATATATGAACTGGGGTTTTACATGCTGAACTGAGAAATAGCTGAGATAGAACTGGCCTCAAGAATCTGCTGCAATGTTGCACGGGCCCTCCACCAAAACTGAACTGAACTGCCACTGCTAAGCTCTCCTGTGAATTCTGGATGAATTCACCAAGGGGAGATGGGTGCTCGCCCAATCCCTCTAAATCACCTGAGGGTTTCCATCCTGGGGCTACCAATTGGGTTCTCGACCTCACATACAAGAAGCAATATTACCTACACATGCAGATCATTTACTCAATATTACGCTCATTCAAACAAAGTGACACACTGATTTTTGGACATAAGTCCCCGGAAAAACCCAAAGCGAGAAAACCAGTGCAACATATATGAAGGTTTCTTACGAATATCTTCAACATATATTGAAGGTTTCTTGAAGATATCTTAAACACTTCTACACTTCTTTCTTACGAATATCTTCAACATCTTGAAGATTATGTACCTACACAACTTAGACAGCAAGTACAACCAAATACATATATAGAAGCATGAATTTAATCATAGAAGCATTAGATATCAAATACCTACTTCATAGTTAGGTTCATAATCAACAAGAGACCCATACTTCTACACTTCTTGCTCTGGGTTTTGTCACAGACCCTAGTTCTCATCATTAAAACTTAAAGTAACTCAATCAAGATGTCAGTCTCATTATATCTAGGCCTCAATATTTCTTTCACGGACTCTTTCTAAATCAAGCAAGCTTAGTTCTACAATGCATCTAACAACTTACAATTGATATGTTAGACTTCTACTGGGATTTAATGCAAACTCCAGATTCCATACTAAGCCTTAGATATCAATAATCAAAACCAATCATAGCACAATCTATGGTTTCAACAATATGACCAACTCCTACTAGGGTTTGTAGTGAACCCTAGATTTATCATCATAATGGAAGTAATATTGCCATATCCTAGAAAATCAAACTTATACGAGGGTTTCGTTACAAACCCTAGAACTATGATCATCAACAATATACATATCTAGGATTTCATAATCATGCACATGTCATAGCAATGTTTATCAGACAAACCCAAGACACAAATATCAATACATTAAAGTTAGAAATATAGCAATTTTGATCAGACTAGGGTTTTGATCAAACGGAAAAACGTACACCTAGATATTCATTCCTAGGAGCATACTCTAGATATTATAAGGGTTTTTCTCATAAACCCTAAATTACCAAAAACGCTAAAGATTTATGATTTCAATACACAACAAATCCTAAAGGACTAAGGTTTCTATAATGGTATCAAAACCCCAAATATCAAGAGAATAGTATTTTCCAGATTTCATCAATAACCCTAAGAAGACTAGGGTTTCATAAACAATATCAATACACACTTAGGTTAGGGTTTTACGGAGAACCATTTTAGGGTTGCACAAGAATGATCAAATGTATAAAGAGGGTAGATTCAATCTAATGATTAATCACCCAAATAAGAATATTTATGATTCAAAGGTCCTAGACATAACAGTTGTTAGTAATGTAAAGCAGATTTATTAAAAAGGAATGATTATACCTTTATCACGAAGATGAGTTGCTTTCTAGATAAACCTTGTAGGACATCAATTCCAATAGAACTTCTTTCATGCTTTGTCTTGTGAGGTCTTCTCCATAACCCTTGAGCATATCAACAAGCTTTTCCTAAACAAGGAAAATATGAAAAGAAATGTTATTAGCATCTAATAAAAACATATCTAGATAACAGAGGGAAACCAAATAAAAAAGGATACTAGAAGGAGTAAGATACTTATCCTTGGAAAAATGGTGAGGGCTCCCTCTCAATCCAATCTCGAGGAATACGTATAACTTTATCAAAACAATTCATAGCATGTTAAACCTATAAATAATAGAAATCAAAGCATAAAGGAAAACAATTCAAAACTTAGAGAAGAGGACTTAGTAGTGTAAGTCCTTTATTTTCAATTCTTCGGTCTTGTTCTTCTTTGTAGATCCTTCATCAGCGACATTTTCTTGATCCCTGTTTCTATTTTCATTCCTAGGATTGTCAGGGCAATCATTTCTATAGTGGCCCATCTTGTGACAATTGTAGCATTCAACCTTGGGTAGGTCTACCTTCTTAGTTGGCCCCTTAGACTTCTTCAAGGTTCCTTTATTCTTGTGATGAGAAAAATAGGCATTTGAAATTTTCTCCTCTTCATTCTCTTTGTTGTTTACTAATGAAATTACGACTTCCTTTTGACTACATGCATTCCATAATTGCTTGAATGTAGGTGTTTCCTTCCAACTATTGATCTCTGAAGCAAAGGCACTCAAAGAGAGTGGAAATCCTAGAAGTGCAATGATCACAAGCTCTTTTTCTGGTACTATCTCATCTATTGCCTGGAGATCATTTCTAATTCTAGTTATCCTTACAAAGAAGAAAGCCATAGTGTCATCCTTTGTCAACTTCATAGTTCTTAGTTCATTCTTAAGACTTGCAACTTGACCAAGATTATTGATTGTGAACAACTTCGATAAGGCCTCATACATCTCTTGAGCGGAATCTATGTTGGAAATGTATGAGATGAGGTTATCTTTTATTCCATCTACCATTAGGCTCATGGCCAATATTTTTGTCTCTCTAAACTTTGTTTTTTCTGCATCACCTGATTCATTTGTAGACCTCTTCATTTTTCCTTTGGCTGGATCCAAAACTTATTCTTTTCGAGCATGAGATTTATTGTCTTTTTCCATGACCTATAATTGGATGCTCCTTCTAATTTGTTTTCTCCCTTTATTGAGTTAGACATGGTTTATGAAGATAGCAGGCTTATATGATGCCCTTTGATGACCCTCATTCAACTTCTTGAGATTTCCTTATTCTCCTTTCAATAGATCTTCAAGCTACCTTTTTCCTTCTTCTTCACCTTAGCTCCGATACCATGTTGAAAAATCAAAAAGGTAGAAAGATTTTCTATATGTTGATAATTACTAGTGATATTCTTATGTTCTTATTAACTTTCTTTTGTTCTTCTTTTATCTTAGTTCATCAAGCAATTACAAAAACCATAGCAGGAAGATCAAAGAACCCCTAGGCGGATAGTCTGGGAAAAACCCCTATCTAGGGGAAAACCCAATCAAAAACTCTTACTTCAATAGTTTCATGAGATAATCCAAGACCTTTTGACCTAGACACAGACTTCCTCCAATCACCAAGTCAACCTTTCCTTCTTTTGCAGATGATAGCCTTCCAGCAACAACTTCAACCTTGTAGCGACAAAATTTTGAACTAGTAGAAGCAACACTTCGAC